>JARHVA010000175.1:2095000-2787500 GCA_037957365.1 Torreya grandis
GACCGACGTCTGCCGAGAGAGAATAGGTAAAAGGGCTATTTTTAGCCCTTTGCCTATTTCTCCACCCACCAAGTGCCTTTTCCATTGGATAACGATCAAAATAATGGCTTATAAGGCATGGAATTTAGTTAAGGAGTTAAGCAGGGATGAGAATAGGTCATGGGTAGTTAGGATTTGGAGGACCTAGTCTCACGCTGACTCATAGGCTAAGAAACAGTCTTAGGGTGAGGTATCTAGGTGAGGTGTCTAGGTGAGGTGTCCAAGTGAGGTGTCTATAAGGTGAGGTAATTAATTTAAAATAGGTAGTTTTTAAATTAATAAGGTGTGGTTTAGGAGTGTTAACATTTATAAGGGGACCAAGAGGGGGTTGAAATGATATTGGTGTCTACATTTGCCCCTTTTTGTCTTGTGGTTTGTTCTGACGAACTACAAGACAAAAATAGATGTAGGTTTCCCCAAGTATGGGGTGAGGTATTCCCCCTCAAAGCAGGAGTTGAGAGAAGGTAATCCAAAATTGGGTGCTGATTTGATAGGCAGTGGATGGGTAAAGTGAGGTTGGAGTGTGAATGTTACAATATTTGAGATTGCTCATATGCCACTTCACTTGATAGGCAGGTCAAATTGTCACAAGCAAGGTTGAGGAGGATTAAAATCAAAGTAACTAGTCCCCATCTTATTAGTGGTAGCTAATTGGGTTAAACGATCAAAGTTGTAGCTCTAATGGTCGAGGAGGACTAAAATCAAAGTAACCAATCCCCAACTTATTAGTGGTAGCTGATTGGGTTAGATCAATCAAAGTTGTAGCTCCAATGGTCATCATGTTCCAAGTATTTAGGCTAGGAAGTGCTCCTAGAAAACATGAAAATGTCATAGATATTGGGGATCAACTTAGTCATGATCTGATAATAGGTTTGAAGGGTGCGTACAATTTGTTAACTATTCATGAGGTAGCATATGCCATCAAAACAACCAAGGCAAAGTTGTCTCGAAAGTGGTATTGGTCTGAGGAGATAGTCACGATCTCCAAGGTCATTTGTCGAGTTGGGCTGAGATATAAGTGATCTCGAGTGTTGTTTGTTTTAGATAGGGAGATGTATGTGATCTCCAATGTGCCCCATGAGAAGTCTAAGGTGACTTCTTCAGTGTCAGGGCTAGTTGTTTGGTCATGATTTTGGATAGTTCTAGAGAAGATCGATGTTTTTAGGTCAGATAGTTGGTCCATTTAGTAGATGAACAAATGAATGGCTGAGCTAACCTCAGAAGACCCCATGTCAATTGAGTGATACCTACATAGCCCTTGTTTTAAGGGTCTCAAGCCAATGTAGTTCTCCCAAAAAGGGAAAATAGAGGGTAGGTTATGGATTGGGTTTGATTAAGTTAGGTCATGGTTAAAGGTTAGATGGTTAAAAAGACTAAAAATGAGGTAGTTTAGGATAGGCGGTGAGCCTAGGGTTCAGGGTAGGCAGTGAGCCTAGCGTTTAGATAGTTGGTTCATTAGGTAGATAAATGAATAAATGGCCGAGCTAACCTCAAAAAACCCTATGTCAACTAAGTGCTACTTACATAGCCCCTATTTTAAGGGCCTCAGGCCAATGTAGTTCTCCTAAAAAGGGAAAGCAGAGGGTAGGTTATGGATTGGGTTTGACTAGGTTAGGTCATGGTTGAAGATTAGATGGTTAAAATGACTAAAAATGAGGTAGTTTAGGATAGGTGGTGAGCCTAAGGTTTAGGGTAGGCAGTGAGCCTAAGGTTTAGATAGTTGGTCCATTAGGTAGATGAACAAAGGAATGGCTGAGCTAACCTTAGAAGACCCCATGTCAGCTGAGTGCTGCCTACATAGCCTCTATTTTAAGGGCCTCAGACCAATGTAGTTCTCCCAAAAAGGAAAAGCGAGTCAAAGAGGTTGGTAGTTGTTTTGGTGATGTTAGTGTTTTTAGCATTTCCCATATATTTAATGGTACATGCCTGAAATGATGAGTGTATGATGATGTTATAGCCTTTTCCATATTGTGTGATGGTGATGCTCTAACATAGGTTATGTGGTTTTTCATCCTTAGCAATTTTCCATATTGGTGATGGTGTATTCTAAAAATGAAATGAGTTTATTTATGCTTCAGTAGGTTTCCATATTGGTGATGGCATATGCTTAACATAAATTGTGTTTGGTTGATAGTTTCCATGTGTATTGTTTTCCATAGAAACTAATGTGAATGGGCTATGATAATTTTTATAACACAAATTGGTATTTGCATTAAATAAATCATGATGTTATGTTAGTGGTTAGAAAATTTTTTGTTTGTAAGATAAACTGGCATGTGATGAAGGTGTGTAAGAAGTGAAAGGTGCATTGCTCTTTCATTGACAAGGACTATAATAATAGCATAGATAGGGTTCTTGCAAACAAAATCCTCATTCATGCATTACATCATTGACCATTGGTTTGTGTTAGAGAAGTACCCTAATCACTTGACATTAAGTGAGCTCAAAATCCCTTGGGTATTTTGGGGTAATAAGTGTGTATGTGATATGTGAGGATAGCGTAACCCTTTTTAGTAGGGAGAATTTTGCACCTTTTATAAGTGACCTGAGAATGACTATAGGCAAGTCCATGACTTAATAGTTTGTCAGTCAGTTTTTTTTTTTGGTAGACTAATCAATGTGAGAAGTCTACTTGGGGATGTTGTTTTTGATTTGTGGTCATGTGAAGCTGATCTATGCGGGAAGCTTCTGAGAGGGTGTTATTTTTGTAGGAAAATTTGGGCATAGCCATCCTTCGAGAGAGTGATCTATATTTTGCTTTGTATGTTTTGACTTCTTTGAATAGCTGTCCTTCAAAGGAGCAATCTATTAATTACAATAATAATGCAGCTGTCCTTCGAGGGAGCAGTCTACATTTATAGTTGATGACCTTTTAATATTTTGTTAGGCATCCCAGTTTTATGTTTTTTTGTTGAATAAAATTTTAGTCATGGACTAGACTATAGAGGTTTAGGGGTTTCTCTTTTATTAGGACAAAGTATTAATGCTTAAAAAAGGGTTAACTAATTTTTGTAGGGAAAAAGGGTTAAAAGGAATAGGAATGAGAATGATGGGGGTTGCTCAAGGGATGAGCTCAAGTTAAACATCAAGTGAATGATTACTTGGTTAACAATAGAATGGTCATAGATGCAAGGAATTAAGGGGCTCAAGTTTTAGCCGGCCTTCAAGAGAAGACAGATGATAAGTGCCTGATCCATACTTGTGCATTATTATATAAGGTTCGAGCCAATTAGGAGCAAACTTGCCTTGTTTGTTTCTTTCCATATTGGTCACGTGTTGGTTTTTTTTAAGGACAAGATCTCTGATTTTGAAATCTCACTCTTTTAGATTTTTTTTGTAGGCACGCTTGATGCAATGTTGGACATGAAGTAGGTTAGCATGTTGCTGGCATTTGATACAAAGCCAAACATAGTCACTGCCATCTTGGTTAAGAGTGGGCCAATAATAGCCTAGGTATAGGATGCGCTTTGCAACCAAGTTAGCACTAAAATGTCCTCCACAAATCCCATCATGGAATTTTTCGATGGCATGAGATGTCTCAGTGGTAGTTAGACATCGAAGAAGGAGGCCATCAAAACCTCATTTGTAGAGAAGACCCCCTAGCATGGTATATCGAGCAGTAGTCTTGATAAAATCCCATCTTCCATTACTAGAGAGGTTAGGAAGAATGATAGAACAAGTCAAGTAGTCAACAAGTTATTTATACTAAACATCATGTGGACTAGAGAGGTCAGGAGGAATTGCCCCCAAAGATGTTGGTTGAGATGTGCCCAAGATAGAAATCTTGGGCTTTGGTGGTGGAGAGGGATTGGTGAATGGATATGTCCAAGGGGTATAAACTTGCTCTTTTTCTTTATCCTTTAAGGTTTGGGACCTGGTGGCCACATTAATAGTGTTGATTTCAAATAAAGGGGGAGAAGGTGGTAGAGGGACCATAATCTCACATTGGGATCCTGATTCAAGTGAGGAGGTTTAGGAGGTATGGGATGGTGTCAGTAGTTTGTCAAAAAGGTGGTCAAGTGAATCCTCAATGAGAAGGGTGTCTTTTTCCAGGTGTTGGTGAATGACAACCTTAAGAGCATTACAACTCTCAATATCATGCCCAGGTGTGTGATGATATTAGCAGATTTGGGTGTCGTTGAACCAATATGGTTTTGATCTGAGAGTTTGGTATGGCTTAATGGGTGGGAGAATGATGCTAGAAGACTACAATAATCAACATAACAATGAAGCATAAGAACCCACTAATGGGTCTGCACTCATTATTGTAGTAGGGGTTGACAACTTCTATTTAGTAGTTGTAGGGGAAGTTTTTTGTACCACCTTTTTGGTTGGTGGTGTGGCCACACGCGTAGATGGCACTTTCTTGATGAGAGGTGTCAAATTTCTTGGAGGAAATATGTTTTTGACAAGTAGAGGGAGTAAAGGAGGTAGTTTGCCTTTGTGAGGTGTTGGAATGGGGAGCACTCCTATTAAAGTGGAAGGATGTGGACCCAAGATAGAGGGCAATGGTGAAGGTGGGGGAGGAGTAGATCGATGTGGTTTAGCATCCTTCTTTAGTATGGTGCAAGGACCACTACTGTGTGGGGTGAGGTTCAAATCTAACTTCACTTGTAGGTGAGTGAAGTTTGATACAGGGTGAACACTGAGAGATTTAATCTGTTTTAGCATGGTGGATGCATGTGAGGGTTTGGGTTTAGATGTGGAAGGTTGAGATTCTAAAGATTTAGAAGTGAAAACCCACTCCTCATCATAGACTTTGGGGTAAATTGTCACAAAAGGGTTAGTAGTATAAGGCAAAGTGACATGTGTAAGATAAGGAGCCTTAAGTCACTCCCATAGTGCCTCATGTTCTAGGTTCCTAGAATGGAGAAATCCTAAGTTTTTTGCCAATCAAGAGAAGGGTTTAGATGACATCGTGTGAGGCCTTACAGTCGATCCTTCAAAGGATTTGGGTGATTGCGAGAGCAAAAATGTGTTGGACATAGTGATGACGGGCCAAAGGTGAGAGAAAACCATCACTGGATCTTCTTTAGTCGAAGTGGGTGAGGTGGCGAGTTCCTCTCTTGGTGGAGAAGGGATTGGAGAATTTGACTCTTCAAGAGGATAAAGTGCAAGGATGATCATGCCTTCCACATGTGGTCTAGGATCATGGAAGGAATGATCCTCTATTGGTAATAAGAAGGATAAGGGTGGGGCCACCAGTGTTGGTACCATCAAAGCATCCTCTAATATGGGAGAGGTCAAAGTAGACTCTCTTACATGTGAAAGGGGTGTGGATGGAGGACTATCCTCCATTGATGGAGGAAAAATAGGAGAGGAAGGCTCCTCTAAAGGGTGAAGTAGAGGGATGATGGCCCCTTCTACATGAGGGTGTGGGGTATGAATGGTAAATTCTTCCAATGGTAGAAGAAGAGGGAAGGTGGGGGCAAGAGGAACAGGTAATACGAGATCCTCACGAGGTAGAAGAATGGGTAGAGGAGGTGTTTAATGTCGTGGGGGTGATATAGGTGAAACAAGTTCATCCATGTGAGGAAGAGGGCGAGGCAAAGAGAGCTATTCATTGTGTAGGGGTGGTATGGGTAAAATAGGCTCTTCTACCCGTGGTGGAGAAATGGGTTGACCAACCTCTTTAGATTGTGGGAGAGGTTGGATAGGAATGAAAGGAAAGACCGTGTTGACCATGCATATGTTGCATTCTTGAGAGTCATCAACCATGGTCTAAACATTGTTCTAACTTGGGGGATGGTTAGGAAATGGTTGCCTAAAGACATCTATGTTTTGGTTGGTTGGTACATTAGGGTTATCCAAAACAAGGTCCCCTTTGTCTAACATGTCTTAAACAATGTTTTTGAGGGTTTTGCAATTATCTGTGTCATGACCTTGACACGATGATAGTTACAAAAGTCATTTTCCCTATACCATGCAGGGATGGTTCATGAGGGGTCAAATTGGATAGGTGGTCAGATTTGAGGGAGGTTGAGGCATCCCTGCTTCACTAGTTTATCTAATACTAAAGCATATGATTCTCTTATTGGAGTGTATCATCGTTGTTCATACCGTTGTTGGAATTGTCTAGTGATGCTTTGTGAAGTGGAGAGCTCAGATTGGTTAGTTGTGGTAGAATATGGTGACCTAAGGACCACAACATTCATCAATCCCTTGGACTTGGAGTGGGAAGAAGAAGGGTCATTGGATTTTGTGTTGGTATTTTTTCTATGCAATTTGACCCTGTCTTCTTCGATTGCACAGAGTTCAAGCTTTCAGGCCATAGTGAAAGCTTCATCGAATGTGCAAAAAGTTTGAACCCATAGAGTGGATGAGATGTGCTTGACACATGCTCTTGAAAAGAGCTCAATGATCTTAGGTTGAGGTAGTGAGAAGGAGAGTTGGTTGATCAAACCTCTCCAACAGGTGACGAAGTCTGCTATTGACTCATCCTCAAATTGTCTAATGGAATAAAGGTCTATGATGGAGACCTTCTTGGTAATATTTATTAAGAAATGATCAAGGAATAGCTGAGCAAGTTGAATGAAGGTGAAAAGAGAATGACTGGTAATGGAGCTATACCAGTCAAGGGCAACACTAGAAAGTGACATAGGGAATGTGTGAAGTAATAATGCATCATCGTGCGCTATGAGGTAGCGAGTGTGTCTAAACACTCACAGATGTTGTTGTGGGTCCTCTTTACCCTAAAAGTGAGTAAATTTTGGGAGTTTCCACTAGCTAGGGTATGGTCGAATAGGAACTAAAGGGTGGATAGGTTTGTTGTAAATTTATTCATACAAAAGAACACTCTTCAAACCTGAAATAGATGTCTCAAGGTTGGACATCTTATCCATTAGCATCTTAATTAGATCAGTAGATGGATTGGCATGAGGGGTACCCCCTAAGTTATAGGGTATTTGGAAGGCATTGGAAGGGGCATATGACATACTTGGTTGCATATGTGTAGGTGCAACATATTGATAGTTCATCATAGGGGCTGATGTTAAGGCCATGGGGGCTTATGTTGTGAAGTTGGAGGGAAAAACTTGATTAGATGCTACCAAGGGTGGTTGAATGGTGGCAACACTAGTTAAAGGATAAGTGGTCACTCTCGTGTTTATAGGTGTAAGAGTGGATGGGATAGAGATAATCAAGTTCTAGAAAGGTGTTGAACTTGGTTGAATTGTTTGCGGTTGAGAGGGTATGATAACCTCGATGGAGGTAGGGCGAGAAAGGATAGAAGGGGAGGCCAAATCTTAAACATTGGCCATGGTTGGGTTACTGTTCGAGGTAGTGGCTTGAGTTGCCATAGGTTGGGTAGCAGATGCTATTGATATCATTTCCACTTCAACCAAAGAAGTTGGCATCCCATAAATAGCGTTACCCAAAGGATCTCACATTTGGCTTCTAGTGAGATAATGTTGGAGAGTCTTAACATTGTGGTCAAGGAATCTCTCAAAATCTTGATCCCCTTTGGGAAAAATAGGAGGTTGATCAGGGGTAGGTTGGATAGGAGTATGCTCGGTGTCTGAAGTATACTCCATTAGATGACTTGGCATGAAGGGCAAAGGTGGGAGTGGCTATTGACTTGTGTGGTCAATAAGAGATTTGGCTTGACTGTGTGTCAGAACCATCCAAGGTGAAAGGGGTTTAGGTTCTAAAAACTATGTGTTTTAGTTTCAAAAAACTAGAATTCATCTTAAACAACAAGAAATCTAGGTTTTAAGCTTGCTATTTAGATTTTTTTTAATTAACAGTGACCGATGTCAGTTTTTCAATCGATATCAGTTATAAAATGTTGTCGACGTCGGTCTAATAACCGATGTCAGTGAAGGTTTGGTTGCCGACGTCGGTGGAGAAATTGATGTCAATTTTTGTGTAATTCTAGAAACACAGAAAATTAATAGTTTTTGGAAGAAGAAGATATTCTGAGTTGTTTTAGACTTTAGAATGGTATGACCTTACTAGCTCAAACACTCAGATAAAAAATAGTAGAATAGATGATTAGGCAAGCAACCTCTAAAATGTTAGATTCCTAAGAATGAGTTTTAAATTTGTGGTGGCTTATGCCTTAAGAGAATGTGTTGGGAGTTGGGCTTGTAGAATAGGTCCTAGAGAGGAAGTCTATGGCTAGTTTCAGGTTGTGTTATGGTGCTCAAAGATATCTATGTTAGGGTCAGTATGTGGCCTGGTGCTGGGGCTTGCTCCCTTCACTTCACAAACCTAGAGCCGAGCTAGGCCACTTAGCTAAAATATACCTTGCCTATAGTTTATACTCTGCCAGAGAATAGAGTGGGTCCTCCTCTTGGTGGTGAAATCCAAGTAGGATCATCAAGTGGGGTAAAGTATCCACTAGGTGATGAAATCCTAGATGGGCCTTGTCTCAAGTAAGTTTATGTGTTTGATTTGAAGTGATTGTGGTTTGGTTGTGTCACATTTGTGCACTATGATTCATTCATAATGTTTTAATTACTAAGTGGGCTAATTATGCATCCAAGCAAGAATGAAATGCAGTAGTTTTTAACCCAAATCAAAATATGTTATTAAAATGCAAACAAATGGAGAAGAGGTAAAGAGTATGAGTTTTTCAATACTCTATGATGCATGCAAGATGTAACAAGTTCTTTTTTACCTCTACTAATGGTTTCCTTTTAAAACAAAAATATGGAAGAGAGGATGCAAGAAATGAAGATTTCTCTAATGCATTTATATGAAAATTTGATTTTTAAAAGAAGAAGAATGAACCCAAGGAAAAATCCAAGTGTTCCACCACGTGTGCCAAAATGTTTCTCTGTATTTTTACCAATTCATTCAGATGAGGAAGAAACTAAAGTTAAGAGGTCTTGGGTTTGATGTTACCTAGATTTAGTGTGCACCGTATCCAAGCATTGTGGGAGCTCCTCTTTGGCTATGGAGGAAACACATGTTCCCTGATTGCAGTCTGTGTGTCTCTGAATGTTGTAAAAAGTTGGGTGAAGGTTTTGTTTGGTCTATGGGTTGTTTGGATAGGTTTCTAGTTTGTTGGTCGAGAATACAGTCATTGACATCAGTTTTTATGCTGAGTTCAGTTAGTAAATGGTGCCAACATCGGTTGTGTTGCTGATGTCAGTTGGGGCAATTGGCCTTGAATGGCTTTCAAGGTATTTTTGTGATGGATAGAAGAGTTTTTATGAATTTAGAGGTTGGTGCAAGGTTGCGGGAAGGTGAATGAAGTCTAAGGAAGGGTAAAGGTAGAGGATAGGTATGAAAAGAGGGTAAGAATAAGGGGAAGACCTTCCAGCCCCTCCTCGAAAGAAGTTAGGCATCTCAATAGTATTTAGAAATATTAAATGGAAACTAATTAACAATGTATTCTAAAATACTAAAATGAGAACTAGAATACTTAGCTCTATTAGGTAAAGAACCAGAGGTGTCAAAATGCTTATTCCCATTATGGCTGATGTTGAGGTCCTCGTACAATGTTTCAATCCAGTCTCTAGAATGACTTGTGTAGAGCTTCGATAGCCATGAGAATGATAGTCGAGTGCTTACACTTGAAATCTCAGAGTGTGGGTGTCAATCTATGAAAAGGTGAGGGCAGCTCAATGTTAGAGCTTGGCTTATGTAACCAACATCAGTGATCCGGCTGGTGTCAGCTGCGATTGACCGACGTCAGTTGAGAGAGAATAGGTAAAAGGGCTATTTTTAGCCCTTTGCCTATTTCTCCACTCGCCAAGTGCCTTTTCTATTAGAGAACAGTCAAAATAATGGCTTATGATGTGTGGAAGTTAGTTAAGGAGTTAAGAGGGGATGAGAATAGGTCATGGGTAGTTATGATTTGGAGGACCTAGTCTCACACTGACTCATAGGCTAAGAAATGATCTTAGGGCAAGGTATCTAGGTGAGGTGTCTAGGTGAGGTGTCCAAGGTGAGGTAATTAATTTAAAATAAGTAGTTTTTAAATTAATAAGGTGTGGGTTAGGAGTGTTAATGTTTAGAAGGGGACCAAGGTGGGGTTGACACGATATTGGTGTCTACACATTGAAAACATCTTGTATATCCAAGCACTCAATAAAATAACTAGCCCCATGGTCTTTTACCCTCTACACAATATCCCATACATATCATACATGAGATGAACCTAGATGATAGAACCCAAATCATATAGTTCCCCCTGCCCTAATATAGACTGTCATAAGTCTATTGCATATAGTGGTACCTTACCATCTGACTTGTGACACAACACCCATGTTATCATAAGTCCATTCACTACCTTCTAGATATCTATAATTTGAGCTATATACAAGTCAAAAAGGCTCACTCTCAGCCTTATATATATCTTATCCAAGCATATTTCCCATCGAGATAATGCTCATCTCTCCTCCTACCTATCTAATATCCCCATGATCACCAGTGTCCCTCCTATCAGAAGTCCAAGTATATCATTCACATTCTCTAATGCAATACCCACCTTGATGGTATCCCTATCCACCACCCATATGAAATTATTATTCAAGCCCTCTTAGGCTCCTAGGAATATGACTACTAGATCTATGCTCAATGGTACTTGACATATCTCCATGATACTTCCTAGGCCTATTATGACTAAACTAGCTTAGTTATCCACTATAAATTACTCTAATAGGTCTAATATCCATGTTGCATCCACTAATCACTATAATAATTTATTCCCTTGCAACCATCAAACAACAAAAGATGAATTAGACCTCCATGTCACTTATAATCAAATACATTTTTTTAAATGTTAATAAAACAAACCTAATTTGCCTTAATCTATTCATTTTAACCAATTTGACTTATTCTTAACCTAATCAGCCATTTTAGTACTTACTCAATTAACATGTGCCTTACATGTATTATTTTATTCAATTTACCATAATTTATTACTTTACCAATTACCTATACACCTACTAAGTGGACCAAATATTTACTAGGTCAACCTTGTGGACTTAACATACTAAGTTGACCCTTTTATTTCCCCCTTAGTACTAAGTCAAAAAATTGAATTAGTTAACTAAGTCAACACATGGGTAGTAATTCATCACTCTACTTCAACAAACTAAGTTAGCACATACCTACTAAGTTAGTAGTATGGAATCAAGATTTTTAACCTACTAGGTCGACTAGGTCAACCTAGTTAGTTCAAATTACTAACTCTTTTCCCTGCTTGTAATAACTGCCTTTAGCATTTATTACTCTTATTCTTTTCAATTCATTTCCCCTTTTGGCCTTTATTACCCTTATCAACCTTCAAGGGTTTATTCTAGTTTTTATAATTGCTCTGAATTACAAATCTCATTAAAACACTTAATTTCCAATAAAATATTCAAAACAAGTTTAAAATTCTTAGTTGCCTATCTATGTTGCACCCATTGCAACCACTAGGCATCCCTCTGGTCTTAGTTGTCATCTCCTCACCATATTAATTCCTTTTTCTTTTGTGTGGTCTCTCAAGGCTCTATTTTTCTCTCCCAATAAGTCATACAATAAAAAATGGCTTTCTTTTCGCCTTATTTAAAGTTACTATTCACAATTCTTTACCTTTTAAATATTTACCATCATATTCCTTATTTAAATCATATCTTTGTTTTTACTAACCCATTTTTGAACTATAAAAAGTTATGGAATCATGATTTCATAGAGAATATTTTCCATTAATATATGCCTTCATTCCAAAAAAATTGATTTTTCACTCTTTTTTGCACTAATCTATACAGGTTCACCTAATGTTCTTCACATTGGACACCTTCACTTCTCTCATAGTCTCCCTCTTTATCTACAACAATAAGGTAAGTAAATTTATGTGTTTTTTAATTCTATCCTTTCATTTATCTTATTTACTCCTTATTTTACTTTTCTTAGCATCAATGTTATGTGTCATCATGTTTTATTCCTGAAGCACCATCCTATGTTACACTTATATGACACATCATGAGATTCGAGTGGGGCATATATATACACATAATATTTTCAAAATTTTGTCACTTAATGACATTATTTATCTTGTAGTAACTTATTGAGTCTCAATCTCTCTCAGTGCACACCTTAAGGGGTGCACCTATAAAGGGGTGGATAGACCATTGGTGCTTCACAAAATTATTGTGCCTTTTGCCACTTGTTATCTACAGTTATCTCCTAAAAACCATATCCCCAATATTGTTCTTATTTATTGTACATTCATTCAATAATTTTCTACCTTTCATCCCATTTTTACCTAGCCTAAAACCCTTTTTGATATTTTATAATACTAAGTTGATTGGGTCAACTATGTACTCTTATGTGTGAAATTCATTTAGGTTCTAGGTCAGCTCTTAGTCGACCTAACCCTTACCTAGTGAATTTTTATCCATAACATTACTATGTGGATTACCTTGATTTTATCTACCATTAATGTTAAATTTTCATATATATATAAGATCATTTCACCATTACTTTGAAAAGATAAGAATAAGTAATAGATATTGTGCATCATCTTATCCACCATTCTACTTAAGGAACAAGCTTAGGGTTTCATACTTTCTTTGGAGATATAGATATTATTTTATGGATAATTATTTTGGATGCATCGATAGGTTGTGTATCCTAGATATAATTTATCCTAGTCATCCTTACATACCATAACAACCTCTTGCAAAGCACCTTATCCAAGGAAGGGATTGAGGCTCAGTAGGTTCATCTTTAAAGGTAAGTATTCCTAACTTTGTTCCTCCTTTGTAAGAGTAGATAAATATGAATTTGTACTTATATTCCATGAATTATGATTCCATATACATTAACATGAGTATACGTCTTCTATTCATGTTTACTTTTGTTGTTTATTACCCCCAAGTTATGCCATAAGCTTTGGTGAGCACTAGATCAGAATTTACTTTACTTGTTATTAGTCTAGTGAATATGAAAACATATGGATTAGTTAGGGTTATTTCATGATTGTGATTTATTGGAGGATTTATATCCCTCCATATTATTTTTTATTATTATAATATTTCCCCTAATTGGGTCTAGCATATCCACATATTGGTCATGTTTCCAATTATCTAATATATCCCCAATCGGAAGTGTAAGTATGATATATCTTATCTAAGTTAGGATTGATTTATAGACATGATGAATTTATGATTTCATATAGTTGAAACAAAATCTCACACCTTGGATGAGGTTTTTCAATCCTACTCTAATATTTGAGCAACATTGGAATACCTCTAGTCATGTGGGTTTCTTATAGTAGAGGTAGACCTCTAGGTTTAAAGGCTAGCTCCCTATATTGACATTTATGTGATTATCACCTACACTAAATAATTTATTCTGTGAAAATGGGTAGAATTATGCATGAAATTATACTATACTAAGGGGGTTATACACCATAAGTATTTACATTATGCTATCATACTCTTTCACTAAGATAATTGACCTACAACACTAGTTTCAAAGTCCTAAAATAATTTAACATTAGTATTTAAATATCGAGGTGATATGCATGAGAATACTCAAGGTAAGTATACCAAAGGTTAGTTATATAAACTAAGGCTACTTTCACACTTTAAGTAAGTCTAACACACTAGATACACTCCATATGACCTATTATAATGAGAACTTCTTGCACTAAACATGAAAGGATAAAGATAATTAAGGATATAATATTATCACTAAACCTCACCATACATCACTTCACACACTTCAAATATATATTTTAAAAAACAAAATCATATTTCATGTATTATTCGAAGTAAAATTACAACATCAAACTATCAGGTCTTCACCATACATAGTGTGGAATTAGCAAATAAGAGCTAATGTAGCTAGTACTTATAGAATGTGAGAGAGGAGAGAGAGAGAAGTGGAGATTAAGGGTCACAATTCCACTTATCAAGGAATTATAAAAAGTTATATTATATATGATTATAGTATTACATATACCATGAAAGGTCTCTCTAGACAAATGTCCCTCTAAGGCATGAAAATTCCTCAAAACTAGCATAGGACCCTTCAGCTACATTTTTTAAAGTTGTCTTAATCATTTGGCCTCTTTTTATAAATCCAAAATAGAATATGGAGAGATGACACATTTTAACTATGATGAATTGGTTGATAAAAATCTTCAACATGCATTTTATGTGTCCTTAATCACTAATATTCTTTTGGACAAGTTTTATCACTACCTGCAGTCACCATCATCTTCATTTCACTCATTTCTCATACTTATCATTCAAGTGACCTTAAATTTTATAATATAATACATGAAATGGGTGATATGACACCTATCAAGATTTATGTTGTCCTTAAATCCATCAAGGAGACCTTAAAAGACCTCCAAATTAGACTTGTCACCTTCTCACTCGATGATCACCTTCCATTCACTATACCAGCTTGGACTGCCTGAAGTGAAGGAGTTAGTAGAGGTTCTTGTGTTCCTATCTAAAGAAATAAATGAAAATGATTATTTATATTATATCCCACTTAATCTCTAAAATGTATTATCATGTTTAAACTCTCTCTTGAACTTGTAAAACATCAAAAATTATCAATAAAACCTATTTTGTACCCTATCCATATAGATATGGTACAATCCAATCTAATAGGAAGAAACTTGGTGGAGTTCTATGTAACTTTATAACACTTTCCAATCCATACTAGTTCATTTGGATGCATTTCTATCCGCCTTTTTCCCATTAGGTTAAGAACAAAGGTTTTGGAGGGTTTTGAGTAGTTTTTACTCTTAAGGATTATTTATATAATCATGACATTCAACCCTCAAAACAATTCTAGTAGAATAATTTTTAAGACCCTCTTCAACATATTTTAACTCTTTTTACCTCAATTCTAATCATTTTTATAGATATGAGCTTCCAAATATGCCTTCTTAAGGTCTTCCTTGTATTTTGTGCACCATGAGTTACTCTTAAGCCAAAAAATGACCCATTTGTGATCTCCCCTATATACTAAAGGATTTAAACAATCTCATACCATCCTATAAAGGTTATAAAATTCATTTTAATTCTCACTTGGTTCTATGAATGGTATTGAGACCTCCTAAGGCTTCAGGCCTAAACTAGGCCTGAGCTTTGTTCTTGCCTTAACACCTTCTCTACCTACCATCTCAAAAATGTGAGGCCTACATTATGTTTTTCCAAGGTAAATATAACATTTCACACCTTTATTTAAATTTTCTTATCCTCCTCAAGATGTCCTCTTATCACCCACTCACCAAGCCTATAAACTTGACTACCTAGGAGTTTCTTATGTCTAAAATAGAACAAAGGGTATCTCCCTTATCCTATCAAGAAAAATAATGATATGAGGGTATTAATTAGGTCATGAGGGTATTATTTATCAATTTTTATGGTTATAACACCTCTGAAAATTCATTAATATCCCAATTTCCTAAAACATACTTTCAGGCTATAGGATTGCACACAGAGCTTATATGCAAGGTTGGGCTTATTGGTTTGTCTTGCTCATTTGGTCAAATAAATGTATATAGGTGTGGTATTAACCTTTTTATAAATTTATTAACCAATTTATTTCATCATAATCTCTACTAATTCTTAACTTACACCCTATACTGACATAGGCTTAGTTTGCAATCAACTGTGACTATGCGCTCACTCAAAAAGGCATGCCTATAGGTGAACATTTTATATTATATATTACATCCTCTACTCTAAGATAAATTTTAATTATTTTAACTAATTTAATACCTATTTGGTTCAGACCAACTATGACTTGAGTTTTCCAACATCCAAACTGCTTTTTCCAATCAATTGTCACACTACAGTCAAAAAGTAGTTGACATTTTGAGATCAAAAGGGGACTTGTAGGTGATGGTCTACATTAAATATTAAATATCAACCCATTTTATTTTATTTTTTGGAATCATAGTTTCATATCCATTCAAAATGAGTCATTTTCCCAAAAGGTAGGCTTCCATTATATCTTAATGTATTGAAAGTCCATTCAAACCTAAAACACTGCAGAGAATAATGACATTCTACAGTGAAGGAATACATGGAATGGGAGTATTATAGAATCATACTCCTTTGACCAAACAATCAAACTTTATTTTCAAATAATTTATCCTATGATAGGGATACAATATGGAAGCATTCAAATTTATCTAGACTTCATGTCACCCTATTATATGATAACACCAAATATGGACAAGGACCTGTTTTGAAGGAATTAAGGTAACATGTCCCTAAACTCAATTTCTCCAATTATAAACCTAATTAAAGTCTTATTTCCACTCTATGGATCCACTATTTATTTTTATGTCACCTTCAATAATTAAATACCTTAAGGAAGGTTCAAACAAGTTTCAACATCTACATTACAATCATTCAGTACTTTATATGAGCCACATGTAGGTGCATATGCATGACACATGGTAGTGAATGTGAGATATGGATAATATGAATATTATATGGCCCTATAGTAAATATTATCCTTCTTTAAATCTTAAAAATTTTCCCTTCCATCTTGGAAGACTTAAAATCTAGTTCTAATGCTTTTATTCCAACATGATTAGTCATCTGTGGGGAACTAGTAGGTGCACATATATTATATGGAACTATACAGAGGTAATACAAGAATGTGTGTAAGATTAATTCATTGTTTAAACAAATCTCAAAACATTTTCATGGTTTAAACTTGACTATAAACACCTCAGGGGACCTCTCACCACTTTTCTACCTCTTCAAAAGACTAGTCAAAGATTTCTTTCACCTGACTATAAGTGGTAACCATGAGGTAGGTTGACCATGTGAAACATGACTATGTTTTTCATCAACATATTAGTATTTGATACTAAAAATACAAAATAAATATGATCACCATGACCATAATTATAATGAAACATCAATACACTTTTTCTTTAAACCACTACAGGAAATGAAAACCTCAATAGTTGATGAAACATGTCTGTCACTCCATTGGTGATCTCAACTAGAAAATTTAGATGTTTGGCTCATCAATTCACCTACACACATGAAATAAATGATTAAAACCATGAAATAAGGATGTCCACATGTTATATAAACAATTTCATTAATTAGTTTGTATAGACCAATACAAATAAAAGTAAAACTTGTAGGATGTGAGGATAAGCAAATAAAAAGGAGCAGTCAACTTCTAAACAATGGTTAATAGAGAATAAACCATAAATAATTTAAATCCTACCATGAAATTGAATTATAATAATATTGTTGATGATTTAAATTGTGCTACTTTCAACACCAACAATGGGAAGTTTCAAGAATATGGAACTTGCGACCTGAAATGACCTCCAAATTTTAAAGAAGTTGGCTCTTATTTATCTCAAAAGTATTATAGGAAAAAGGATAGAAATTAAATAGAAACACTAATGCAATGAAATAAAATATAACTATGGCGATGCACCTGAATTTAATTCGATCCTTAATACTAAGCACAGTGAAGCTATATTTAGGATTCAATTACATTAAAGAGCAAACAATACATGATCAATGTAAAAGATGAAAATAATAGAATTAAAGGCTCACAACTTAGACTATTTTTGCAGTAACACATAAAATATCAACAAAGGCATTGAACTCAGTCTTCTTATTAATTTTCTAGTCACATAAAAGGCACAAATACATGCATAGTTATACAAACTTTCTAAATCAAGAAAATAGAACAAAGGCAAATGATATTACTGGCCACGACAAGAAAGTCTAAAAATTATTGATAACAATCTCTCGTAGAAAATTCTCTCTATCTTCTAATGATCTCTACACCTATATTTATAGCATCGGACTAGCTCTAGATTGCCTGCATGTTCCCAACCCAATGGTCTAACTGAACTCTAACTAAACTGGAAGTGTTTAACAAAAGATATTATTTAGATCTAAAATTTTTAGTCTCCTACACAATCAAATCCCAATGGCCTAACTAAATTTTAACTAAACTAGAAGTGTCTAACAAAATATACTATTTGGATCTAAAATGTTTAGTCTCCCTACAAGTTTATTGGCTGAATTAGACACACGTGACACTTTTCACTGTGAAACAAATGAGGAATCTCAGCATGCTCCACGTACTCACTTAAAAATCATCTCATTATTCAAGAGGCACCAGAAAATGACACTTGGCAACTTTCATGGCACTTATAGAAAACACAAGGCATATTCTGCTATATTATACTCTTTACTGTGTCTTTGTATCAGGAGTACTCTATCTTTAACATCTATCACAGTCTGCTACTCTGAAACTCTATCAACTTAGAGAAAATGGGACCCATAACACTTCTTGCCTGAGCAACTTCAAAAGGGGAATGGGGACAAGTGTCACTTTCCACGTATCTTTAACAAGGGACACATGGTGGCCTCCACTTGTCTATAGAAGATTTTAGATACTTTTTGAGATTCATGTGGAAGGTGACATGTGGTGGTCTCCGCTGAGATTTAGCTACACTATAGAAACATTTGAGACTCATTTTAGATTCATACAGATGGTGACATTTGGCAGCTTTTGTTGACTTTAGAAACAAAACCTAGGGCCCACCACAGTCTTTACTTAAAATGAAACAAAATGAAGAAATTGTGGATCTTGACACTTGGCAGCTTCTGCTGAGCTTTAGCTAGGGACACATGGCAGATTTTATTGAACTTTAGCTAGGGACACATGGTGCCTTATGCTAATTTTAGAAAAACATGTTGAAACCTTCCACAGTTTCCACTTGGCACCCTCTGCACATACTGAGAAAAGCTTATCTAAAGAAGCTTTCAAAACTCATAATAAACTTGAAACATGGATGCCAACACTTGTCATGTTCCACTGGATTATATTTCCATGCAACTTATAAAAATTATAAAATGTGTCCTGGCTGATGACACTTGGTAGCTTTCACTCGACTTTGATACTTAGACAAATTTTAGGCAAAAATGAAACTCGCACCCACACTCTATTTCAAAACTTCACTACCTAGAAACAAAAATGCATAGGGACAAAACTTGGAGCACACAACTAAAACTCAAAAAATAAAAATAAAATGTAGAGTATTTTACTCTACAGTTCTTGGCGACCCTAAGGACTTTTGAGCCTGCTCAAAAAGAATCCAAAGAATGTATTAAAAAATGGCAAAAATAACAACTTTAGTAAGGCTATATGATAAATATACCACTCAGCATCAGATAATCCCTGCTTATTTTGCAATTTTTGGAAGGCGAAATCAAGGTTGATGATATCCTTGTGTGAAAAAATTTGCAAAATATGAACTATAGCCTTCAATTGAAATTCAAGCTGGGACATGGGAATCAAGACAACTTCCACTTCTGGCACTAATGAATCATCTATTAAATCTTGGAAAACTGACTGATCACTTTGCCTAGATAACAACAAATGTTTAATCTCATCAACCATCAACATAGTGTTGCTATCAAGAAAAGGGGAGGGAAGACCCAATTGCACCAAATCTTCAATATGTTGCTTCATGTCTTTGATTCCCTCTTTCACCACATCTAGAAGCTCTTTGCAATTAATTTTAGTGGAATTACAACTAAGAACTTCGTTCATCCTTTTTGTAGCAATCATTTTGTCACTAATCCTTACTGCTGATAATGTTCCATCAGTTGCATCATATAGCTTTTGCAGCAGCATTTGAGAATCAAACATTCTCAAAGAGACAGTGGAAGAGTGGCTTCAACTGAAGTTTCCACCTTTTCACACAATTTTTATGCATTTAGCAGAAAGGTTAGAGAGGGTCTGAGCTGAGTAATCTCCTCAGAGATTCTTTTCCATATTGATACATAAAGCTCCTTAACCAGATTCAAAACCCCTGCATTCTTTGGCCTATTAGCCAACTCAAGTGTCAATTGTTCTATTATTTGTTGCTCAGCTTGAAGTTGGGCCTATATGGCAATGGTATTATTATACTCTTTCAGTAGCTTCTATTGAAATTGAGTGACCTGTTGTAGGCTTGCTTCACATTTTTCCTATAATGTTGCCTTTTCTTGCCTTAAGATTGTCACTGCATCTTTCTCCTATGTCAGCTCTTCTTTCAAAGAATCATTTTAGGCCTAAATAGCCTGGTGAGTCTGAAAAGAAATAGTATCTTACAACTATTTGTTGAGACTCTCTATTTCATTAATCTTAGTTTTGATCTCTGTAGTCAAATTGCTACAGTTTTCTTTTTCTCAAGCTAAATCAGCCTCCACCTTCTATAGCTTCTTTGATACTTTTAAATAATTAGTAGCTATAGCAGAAGTGGATTCATTTAGCAATTCAACCCTATTTTATGGTCTAAAAATTGACATATATATAGCCACTGCATTCATGGTATAATCTTCAGGCAGCATCTACTCATTTGGCTTGAATACATTAGGTGACAAATGGGTCACCGTTAGTTGTTATTGGATTGGGTAAAATTGTGACCTCATATGTGGTGTAGCCAGGGCTTTATTATCTTTCATCCTCTTTTTCTCCATCTGGGCTTCCTAGCCTTCTTAGTAGTATTTGCTTGAGTTTGGAAGGTATAAGGAGAGGCAATGTGCCCACCCTCAAAAGGATAATGATGTGGCAAGCCATAGGGAATAGCCAAATGTTGGCTAGGGGGAATCTGAGGAGGTACTCTCTTTGGGATAGAGGGGGAAAATGAGGTAATCATGTGGCCTGAGTGTGAATAGGTGGGAAAAAAATGAGAAATGGGCATAGCAAGGGTGGCAGGGGATATTATTTGGCCAGACAAACTTGTCACCCCTATAGAAGAAGAGAGAGACTGAGAAGAAGGAGAAACAATGCGTACCTGAGGAGCAACTGATGCACTCAGTGGTTGGTGTTATGAGGGTTCTACCCCCTCCTCTAAATTAGGTTGAAGCTTCAGCCTCTTATGTTTGCTTGGTGTTTCTTCTTCTGGCTATGCTTCTTTTTCTCCATCCTTTACCACTGTTGCTAGTGGTGATTGTACAAAACTGGCAACCCCAAAGTCTAACACTGAAGGAGAAGATTTGGGTGGTGCGAATACCACACTCTTTTATTTTGCAATGGCACTGAGAGATTAGGGCTAGATAGTTATAGTGACTATAGGTGAGGTTTGTCCTAGGGCATGCACTGTATCAAGGCTAGAGATCGGAGACAGATGACATTCATCTCAGATTTCCTCTCATTTCTCATCTGAATCTACATTTCCAAAAGAGTGAGTTATCTCACAAATCTCCTGCCTATACTTCCAATAGGCTTCTATTTTCTCAGATTTCTAGTCTTTATTCTTTAATTCCCTTCTTAAACCAAAAGTCATTCTAATTTTAGGATCAAAATCCTTTTGCTTAACATAAAAAGTTTCCCATGGTCTGGCTTCTTAAAGGGGCAAATCCATCAATTCTACATATAAATCAGGAATATCTTCCTGAAGGTTTCTTCTATTTTCCCAAAAAGGACAGCCCTTATGCACAATTCTAGTAGCGACCTTGTTATTCTTGACCCATGAAGTTATGAAACCATTTGGGTCAAATCCCCATTTATCTTCAATCAAAAAGAAACCCAAGAAGGCTAGCTTTCTCAGCAACACATGCTCAGCATCTCTGACTTCTAGGGCCATGTTGTTTGTTACCCACAAAATATCATACATTTTCTTCTTTTTCTTCCTAGTGCCATATTAATTATCCACCATAGACACTTGTCAGGTGACCTCTAAGAATGTTAACCTAAGGGTCAAAATCTTAGGCAGCAACACTGGTTCTCCACTAAAACCATGGACTCTTATAATAGTATGATGGGATCCAAAAAAGTAATCACAAGGAATAGTGCAATTTGTCATAAGGCCTGAGACACTTGGAGTCAATCTATTTTTGACTGGCTCTGGGCTTAGATGACAAAATGTAGGGGCAACAAAAAGTTCCCAAAATTCATATGGGTCACTAGTTTTGGATAAGATATGTGTCCATGCAGACACAAGAATGGTCCTATTATGACCAAAACTAGGGTCATACATATTCAGATGCATGTATTGGGAAAAGATGCCAGAGTTTTGATACAACATTAGGTGAAATAGATAAGAAGAATACCTAAAAACCCCTTTAGATTTAAAATGGGTGAGCTGGTCAACCATTGAATATGCAATCTACTCAGAGAAGTCTAGTCGATACTCCTGAGACTTGTCAATATTTTTCAATCTGAAGAGAATCGCCATTTGTTCTTCATAAATAGTTATATCCTCTTTCATTCCAAAAATGAATGCCATCACAGATAGTGCTTCTTGATTGGCCTATGCAAATTGTGTTTTTCCTATTGATAGTACTGGCATAGTGGTATCATCTTCCCTTATTTGCAATTCTGATTTCAGAAACTTCAATTGATTATTGATGTTTGCCCACATTTTTTGCATCTTGGCAATGGTGGGAAACATGGTTGTCTTGTCATGATACAGGGCCAACATGTCCCTGATGGCCTTTGGTGTAATTTGTACCATGAATGGACCCTGTTGTATTGTATTTAAGGGTGCATGAAATAATTTGATGCATATTTCAACCAAGTCAGGGCACGGATGCACACTTGGGATAATGAATTGTGCCAGTTGGAAAGTCCATATCCTCATTGTGAATGTTTCATATTGGCCAACTTTGGCCCTCTAAATACATCTTTGATGTGCCCCTTATCTTAGAGCTTTTCCAGACTTTTGAAGGATTGGGTCCATGATTCTGTCTACAAAATCTTTCACCTTTGTTGGGTCATTTGCATAATCAACTTCATGGACTCTAGTGCACAGGTAGGTCTTTAAGGGTTGTGCAGGGGCTGAAGCATATAATTTGCTTGTGAGAAGCTTATCAAAAGATTCATAAATCCCAGACCCCTATTTTGAAGATTGTGCCTCCTCCATATCTATATCTATACTTGGAATTAGTGAACTTATGTAACAGGTATGGAGCTTTGCAATAGGGAAGGCACTTTCACTATGCAAGTTTTGATATGAACTAAAATTTTTAGATAACAATGATTTTCAAGTAGACATAGGAATGTTTGAGACACTATTAAGCTTTAACTCTGGTTATGGTGTATTTAATAACCCATCAAGTCTCAAAAATGACATTAAAACTAGATAATTGTTAGTAAATCTTACCAAATCTACATGGGACAGTGAGTCAAATACGTCATGAAAGTGGCTGCATAAGGTACCTTGGAGAATTTTGGAGATTTGAGAGAGATTTAATGCATTGAGAGTTTTCAAAAAAATTTAAAAAAATCTGAGTTGCGGCCACGTGTTCAAAGAACACTTATTTAAAAGAAAAAGTGGGAAAGAAAAATGGGAAAACAAAGCAACAAGGAAAGGGAAACTATCTAACTATAAAACATTAGAGACACATCTTAACTGAAATGTTTTAAGTAGATCTCATTCATGGGAATATCTTTAGGTTCACCCTCCATTTTTTCAAGTTCAAAATAATTTTTCTATTTACATGCACAAATATTGTAGGGTCTAGTCCATAATGCCTCAAATTTAGTGTGTTGGCCTGGCTTGGCAGCTCTTGCATCCCATTTCAAAACAATTGAGCCTACTTCAAAATGTGGATTTAAAGTCCTCTTATCAAATCAGTCTTTGATCATTTTGTGATGCTTCATTAATGAATCATGTGCCGCATCTCTTCTTTCTTGAACTTCTAAGAGTTCAGCAAGTCTGACCTGCATGGGGCCATTTTCCTCAATTTCAATTTGTTTTAAAAATTGGAGGGTAGGAATCTCCAAGCTTAGGGGTATTACAGTAGGATTATCATAGACCAATTCATATGGGGACATTTTTTTCACCTACTTAGGCATAATTCTATCAGCCCACAGTGCTATATTAAGCACTTTATGCCACTCTTTGTGATGATCAGCCCCTATTCTCTTAATAAGTCTAATCAGGTTCTTGTTGGTTAATTTTTCCAAACCATTACCCTAAGGGTAATAATTAGAGGAAGTTTTCAAATAGATTCTATGATTTAGTGCAAATTCAGATACTTTAGACCCTAAAAATTCTTTATCATTATCTAAAATTATGGTACGAGGAGGTCCAAAGCGAGTAGTGATACTCCCTAGAAAGTCCAAGATCACATTTTTTGTTGCTTCTTTGAGTGGCACTACCTCACTCCATCTAGTGAAATAATCTATGGTAGTTACAATCCATTTATACCCCATACTCGACACTAGATTGATCATTCCAATAAAATCAAGACCCCATTGAGCAAAGGGTTCATCAACAATTATAGGACTAAGGGGCATTATTGCATTCCTTCTCATCCCCACATAATATTGACAAGATTAGTACTTTTTACCAATTGACAATACTCTGTAAATAAAGTGAGCTAGAAATAACCTACTTGAGTTATCTTTATAGATGTTGTCTTTGTAGAAAAATGTCCACCTGAGACTCCATGGTGCATTTCATGTAGTATTTTCTTAGCCTCATCTTTCTCTACGCATCTTAAAAGGATGTCATCAGTATTTATTTTGAAAATAACTTGGTCAATTAAAACAAAATGGACCCGTTGCTGCCTATAATATCTCATCTTTTCCCTAGAGAGCTATTTTTGGAAAATCCCATGTTTCATAAAATGGATCTTGTTTGAGACCTAGGAGTTCTGATCAACTTCTTGTATCCTCAATACACTTTCCTTTTCTGCTTCTTTAGGCATCATCTTTTCTATATCTTGAGTCATGTATTGGCACAACCCCCTACCTCTGACTAGCTTAGTGGGTCTAACCTCTACATCATACTCAAGGATATTTGTTATCCAATTTGCTCTTTTTTTAGTAATTTCACCCTCCATAATGTATTCTATGACACTAAGATGAGCCACAAGTATCATAATCTTACTTCCTGATACCATATGCCTAAATTTTTTGAGGGCTTTTACCATAGCATATGCCTATTTCTCCACAAAGTTGTATCTTGTTTGATACTCCCTAAGAGTCCTTGAGAAAAAGGCTATTGGGTGTTCTCCATCTTGTTTGTCATCTTTCTGTGTTAGGACAGCAACAATACTGAACTCTCCTCCATAAACATACATTATAAAAGACTTAGATAAGTCTAGGTTACCAAGTATTAGGGATATTGAAATTAATTTCTTGACCTCCTCAAAGGCTTGTCTTCCTTCTATAGTCTATTTGAAAACCAGGTCTTTCTTCAACAAGAGTGTCACTGGTCTCACTGGGCCTGCAAAGTCTGATATGAACTGATTGAAAAAATTAATCTTCCCCAAAAAAGACTGAACTACTTTCTTATTTATTGGTAGGGGCAAGTTCATTATGGTTGAAACTCTCTTTGGATCTATAAAGACTCCTTCTTTGGATACTATATGTCTTAGTAGTTTGCCTTGAGGTACTGCAAAGATACACTTCTTGGGATTCAAGGATATTCCAAATTCTTGACACTTCTTAAAAACAGACTCTAGATGATCAAAATGATCAACAACATTCTTGGAAAAAATAGTGAGATCATCAAGATAAATTAAAATTATTTTATTTATAAGTTCTTCAAATGCTACATCCATATCTCTTTGAAAAGTGGCTCCAGCATTTGACAGGCCAAATGGCATCTTGGCATATGCAAATGTTCCCCATTTGGTACTAAATGTAGTCTTGTGTTGGTCTTCATTAGCCAACCAAATCTAATTGTATCTAGAGAAACCATCTAGTAAGTAAAATCTCTTTGATCCATCCACAATCTATAAAATTTGTTTGATAGAGGGCAGGGGATAGTGATCTTTCAGAGATGCTTTATTTAGGTCTCTGAAATCCACATAGAGCCTTATGTCACCATTCTTTTTCTTGACTAGTACTAGATTAGATACCCAAGTTGAGTGTTTTATTGGAAAAATTATTTTAGAATCTAAGAGTTTCTGAAACTCATCCACCATTAGAGATTCAATCCTTGGATTCACTGGCCTCTACTTTTATTTGACTGGCTTAGATCCTTCAGTCAGTTTTATTATGTGTTGAATGATGTCTCTATTATAGCCATGAAGGTCTTCATAGGTCCACGCTATTACTCTGTCATATTTTTAACACAAGTCAATTAGTCTTTCTCGAGTTGCAAAATTTCCAATCTTTAGCTTTCTCCCTTCACTCACTTCTATCTCAAGATAATCTGATTTATTTACTTGAAACCTTTTCTTTTCTAGGCTTACATCTTCTAGATCAAATAGGTTTTCTAAAGTGATTAAGCCTTTGGGAATCTTATTGGTCTTTAATTGAATAACTTGGTCTCCATATGCTTCAATTTTGGGTTGCAGTTGATTAGCAAATTCTCCTAATTTTTGAAAGAATGAGAGTACCTAAGAATCATTTTCAAAGACTTGCCAATTTTCATCATTGTCTAGGATAGTTGGCCTTACTATAACTTTGACTAACTCATTGTTGACTAATGGACTAGTTGCTGGGTCAAACTATGAGCCAATCTATGCCATCCTATCAGCTTCAAAATTTTGAGTTCTAGGAACTACTTCAATATTGAAAGCTTCAAAATCTTCTATTAAGTCCCAAATTTTGTGTCTATAGGATCTCATCCTTACATTTTTGGCTATTGCCTTTTCTCTGATTTGTTTCACCACTAGTTTTGAATCTCCTTTTACTATCAGATTCTTTATTCCCTTTTTCTTGGCTAACATGAGCCCATGTACTAAGGATTCCTACTCAGCATCATTATTAGTACAGGGAAATTGGAAACAGATAGCTCTTAAAATTTTCTCACCATTTGGAGCAACAAGACAAATTCTTACTCCATCACCATTTTTACTTATAGCCCCATCAAAATTTAAGGTCCAAATTTTTGAGTCCTTTTCAGATTCTTGAGTCTTTGGCATTTCTTCCCTTAAAACATTTGGGATTTCATGATCTTCATAAAATATGACATAAGTGCCCAGACCCGTAGAGTCATAATTTCCATATGGGTCACTTTGCATCATAGCTAACAAACGGTTATTTTCCTCTTCTTGGTCATGTTCAGTCCAGTCACCTAACTCTTTAACAAAGACCCTTTCTTCCTTATTCAGCATAGCATGAGCTACTTCTAAATTTGAGGTTGGTTCATTGGTGATGTGATCTTTAGATAGTGGCTCAGATAGTGTTTTCATTTTTGAACCATATTTGGTTTTTAAGATGAGGTGAGACAAATCAAGTGACATATATCCTCCTATCTTGGCTGTGAAATCTCTAGATAAACATAGGCCAAATATAGGGGGTAAATCTATGACTACCACATCTTTATTTATAATTATATTAGGGCAAGTATATAATTGCAATGGGATTTTTTTAATTTTCTCTATTGTTTGCATTGATTTTCCATCTAGCTACATAACTCCTCTAATAAGTGGCTCATATTTTATTTATAAAACATCTGCTATTTGCTTAGGTATTATTGTAGTACTAGCACTTGAGTCTATCATTGCATTATGCAACAGTTTCTTTCTAACTATCAAAGTCAAATAGAAGAGTTCTGGTTTGGATTTACTTACCTCTGGTGCATTGTTCAAAAGGGCTATTGTCTATAGAGGAACCATGTCTTTGAGATTTTCTTTATCAATAGGTCCTCCTTTGGTACCAATATGTTAAAGCACTACTTGGCCCTATAGAGCTTCTTGTAATAGTGTCTTTTGCTCAGGAATAGCTAATATGTCCCATATTAACACATGTGCTAGGTTCTTCTTCATTTGATCCACCACATTCATCAGTCCCAGTGTTTGGGTTCTTAGATAATAAGGGTACCTTACTTTTTCTTGAACTTGTCCAAGAATTACTTGGTTCTGCATTGGCTGCAGTATTTCTTGTTTAGCAGCTATGTTTTGATGACCTTGAAATGGAGGATTCCCCATGACTTCATTATTTGTGACTTCAGGTTGTTCCATCATCCTTCTCTTGGCTCTGGTGTAGTAATTTGATTGTACTACTAGCTTCTTGGAAGTAGAAGCTTCATTTAAGAAGACTGACTCTTCATCTTCAACCCATGAAAATAAAGCATGTTCAAGGCTATTTCTTATTCTTCTTGTTATAAGGACATCCCTTGCATCTGAGATATCAGAACTAAATTTTGCATATCAGGGGATTGGTAGGCTTGAGTGTCAGAAGTACTTACAAATTGTCCATCCATTTTTATTTGCTCTACTATATTTTATTGTAGATTACCCATGGAACAATCTCTGGGCATATGAGCATTATTACAAGGGAAACACTAGGCATTGGTGCCATCTACATAATTATTCTACCCTTGAACAATCTCCCAATTTGGATTAGGGGGAATAATTTGTGAGGGTGTAGGGATTACAACTAATTAGTTTGATGGCTGAGGGTTAGTTTGCCTTTGAGAACCCTGATACTAGTTTGGATGTGGTGGAAATCTATTTCCTTGATAGCCTTGATATTAGGGTCTAGGATAAGGATTTTGTTGTCTTTTAAGGTTAATTATCTCATTAGATAATGTCCTTAAGATGCTCTTGACATCATCCATCTCAGATGACTGGACAGGGGCAATTTTTTTAGCAAGTTGTTGAGGAAATGTATACATAGACACAGGTGGGGTTAAGGAATTAGGTGTTTCTTGAGGCAAAGGTAAGGTAATCTCTAAAAACATGGGCATGGGAGGCCTTGGGGGCAAATTTTTGGCATCTATTAAGTTATTTTCAGATCTGACTGCATAGTCATAGGCTTCTAGCAGAGTCTGACCTCCAAGTGACTGAATCATTACTGATATATCTGAATTTAAGGTTTTAAGATAAAATACTATAGCCATACCTGGTAATGGTCTTGCTATAGTAGGAATTCTTTCCCAAGTCTTTTGAAATCTTGAATTGAAATCAGTCATTGCTTCTTGTGGTGCCCTTTTGATAGTAATCAATTGTTGCAACAAAGAAGATTTATCACCCTTTTCTTTAAATCTTTCAAAGAAAAGATCTCCAAGCTGATCCCATGTAGATAATGTATTTGGGGTCAAATATCTATACCATTCTAGAGACTTCCCTTTAAAAGAAGCTACTAACAATCTTATAGCCACATTCTGCTGTGTGACCACATGTATTACACAAACATCAGACACATCTTGTAGATGCTCTTCAGGTGTTTTGAAATCTTTCCCACTGAATTTGGGCAGAGCTTTCAAGGCATTTACTAGGATAAGATCCCAAGTGGCTAGTGGTCCTAGGAGAATCAGAGGACTGCCAGTGTTCCAACTTGCATAACTCCTTAGGGGTATAAGTGCTCCATGGTTTCTCTTGGTATTACTATAAACTAATTAACCCTTTTTCTTAGATTATTTATCAATGGTGGTAAAAGAATACGTGGATTTATATCACATTGAGATCTTGTTACTAGTCTATAGCTCTTACTCCTTGTAGCTCTCTGGTTCATATGGTCTTGAAAGAAACTTCAAGATGGTGTCCCACTAGGCATGCCAAAAATTGTTGATGATTAAAATTGTGCTACTTCTAACACCAACAATGGGAAGTTTCAGGAATGTGGGACTTGCGACCTGAAACAACCTCCAAATTTTAAAGAAACTGGCTCTTTTTTATCTCAAAAGTATTGTAGGAAAAAGGATAGAAATTAAATAGAAACACTAATGCAATGAAATAAAATCTAACTATGGTGATGTGCCTGAATTTAATTCGATCCTTAATACTAAGCATAGTGAAGCTATATTTAGGATTCAATTACATTAAAGAGCAAACAATGCATGATCAATGTAAAAGATGAAAATAATAGAATCAAAGGCTCACAACTTAGACTATTTTTGTAGTAACATAGAAAATATCAACAAAGGCACAGAACTCAGTCTTCTTATTAATTTTCCAGTCACATAAGAGGCATAGATACATGCAAAGTTATACAAACTTTCTAAATCAAGAAAATAGAACAAAGGCAAATGATGTTACTGGCCACAGCAAGGAAGTCTAAAACTTCTTGATAACAATCTCTCACAAAAAAAATTATCTATCTTTTGATGATCTCTGATGATCTCTGCACCCATATTTATAGCATCAAACTAACTCTAGATTGCCCGCATGTTCCCAACCCAATGGTCTAACTAAAGTGGAAGTGTTTAACAAAAGATATTCTTTGGATATAAAATGTTTAGTCTCTTGTATGATCAAATCCCAATGGCCTAGCTGAATTTTAACTGAACTAGAAGTGTCTAACAAAAGATACTCTTTGGATCTAAAAAATTTAGTCTCCCTGCAAGTTCATTGGCTGAATTAGACACATGTGACACTTTTCATTATGAAACAGATGAGGAATCTCAGTGTGCTCTACTTACTCACTTGGAAATCATCTCATTATTTAGGAGGCACCAGAAAATGACACTTGGTAGCTTCCGTGGCACTTACATAAAACACATGGCACATTCTACTGCATTATACTCTTTACTGTGTCTTTGTATCAAGAGTGATCTATCTTTGACATCTGTCACAGTCTACTGCTCTAAAACTCTATCAACTTAGATAAAATGGGGCCCACAACACTTCTTGCCTAAGCAACTTTAAAATGGGATTGGGGACAGGTGTCATTTTCTATGTATCTTTAACAAGGGACACGTGGTGGCCTTCGCTTGTCTATAAAAGCTTTTAGATACTTTTTGATATTCCTGCAGAAGGTGACATGTGGCGGTCTCCATTGAGCTTTAGCTACATTATAGAAACATTTAGGACTCATTTTAGATTCATATAGGTGACACTTGGCAGCTTCCACTGACTTTAGAAACAAAACCCAGGGCCCACCATAGTCTTTACTTAACAATAAAACAAAATGAAGAAATTGTGGATCTTGACACTTGGCAGCTTTCATTGAGCTTTAGCTAGGGACATGTGGTAGCTTTCATTGAACTTTAGCTAGGGAAATGTTGTGGCTTTTGTTGCTTTTATAAAAACATATTGAAACCTTCTATAGTTTCCACTTGGTGCCCTCTACATGCACTGAGAAAAGCTTATCGAAAGAAGCTTTTGAAACTCATAAGAAACTTGAAATGTAGATGCCAACACTTGTAGCATTCTACTAGATTATAATGGGACATGTGGCTGTTTCATGCAACTTATAGAAATTATAAAATGTGTCCCAGCTAATGACACTTGGTAACTTTCGCTTGACTTTGATACTTAGACAAATTTTAGGCAAAAATGAAACTCGCGCCCACGTTTTGTGTCAAAACTTCACTGCCTCAAAACTAAAATGCGCAAGGACAAAACTTGGAGTGCACAACTAAAACTCAAAAAATAAAAATAAAATGTAGATTATTTTACTCTACAAATATTATTATATATCACCAAGTGGATTTGACTTGAATCATCCTCTTTTATTTATACTAGACTAAAACTGATTGGTTATTTTTGTATGCCTAATAGAGTGATGGAAGAATTGAATGGTTTTAAGCCAATTTTGGGATCTCCAAAGCTGATAAAACATGGGAATGAGATCAAGGAACCTGAAGAGTCACTATATATTATGACCACATGTGTCACACTCCTGTAGAGGTCATACAACTACCCAAACTTCCTCTTTTCAAACTATTTTCTTGATTTCAATGTAGTACCAATAAGTTTTCAATTATGATTGACAAATTTGATAAGTATATGACATGAAGGATGTTTAAAAACACTTAAATACCCTTGTCTCCTTATTTAAATTATACAAACTTCATTAATGGCTCAAATATAACCCTCTATGACATGAAATTACACAAGGACTAAAAGTTAACTATGAGCAAGGTAAATAACACATTAAATAATATTAATAAGACCATGACATACCCTATAAGATATTATAAGACCCTTAATAGACCCCTATACAAGTTTTTAACTAAAATGTGTTGACATATTTTGACTTGAGGTCAAAATAGTTAATAGGACCCAAAGCTATTTAGGAGAGATGAAGGGGTTAGTAGGCTAGAAGTTCATGTTAGCAAAGGTTCTTGAAGCATCATAACATGCTAAGGATGAGGATAGATATGATATACATCATGTGTGAATAATAGTTTATTATATAAAGATAGGAATTTGGATGATAAAAACATAAAAAACATTAATCATCCTACGTTATTGAGGAATTAAGAACAAATAGTATTATATACATTGAAATAATGCATTTAGAATAGTTAGATAAAAAGTAACCACAAACTTACACACAAGAATGCATGCAAGGAATATAATAATAAATCACACAAGTGACTATAAATAGATAATTTCTATTGATCTCTTTTAAAAATTGGAACCCCCTTCTTCTTACAAATAAAAATATATTTAGACATTTTCAGTCTATGACTATTCATATTCTTCTCATACTTGGCACCAAAAGTGGAGTCTCTTCATATGATATCCTCTTACAAGTCATGAAGATAAGATAAAATATACTATACAATCAATAAAATTAGTACATAATGCATGAATATCAACTAAATATCCTGCATAGCTTTATAATTTGTATTTTTCCTCAAACACTTTCCCAAACTTAAAAGGTTATCTCATTCCAAGACAACATTATAGGATCTCTAATAATACACAAGTGACCAGAGATTGAATAAATGGTTGGAATATTAATATTTGTAGTAATCATTCAAGGCACCATTTTTTATTTTCACCTCTTGTGTATTACTTTACCACCCTATCAAGTTTTCAACTAAGTAGCATACTACCCTACCACCCTTTGTGGCTTTTTAATATTCTATCATAACTAGGTGGACACCCTTTATGTGTTTTTAACCAACCTGACCCCATTTGTCTTACTAAGTCATCCCTAATACAAAATGATATACAAAATTTTCAAAATTTATACTCTACGTAGCACTTAACTTGAAGGTGGTGGCATGGATGTAAATGATGTTTGACCAAAAAAGTCCTTGGATTAGGAATAAATAGGCCTTGTGCCATGTAATTATCTATTGTATCTCTTAAGGTGACCTATATACAAGTGTAGTGACAATCTAGGTAACTATGCTAGTGAATAGAATTAGATCCATTTTGTATGCATTATAATCTAGCATCACTTCTTGGACCAATCATAGTAAGGTGTGAAATAGAGAATAATAGCTAATGATATACTTGAGGTCTACATCATTAGTTATGCTCAAGGATGCCTTGGTATTTTCAACCCTATTCTAAATCTCTCCACTTAGTTGTTCCATACTATTTACATGTCTCTAAGATTGGAGACCGATGAAGGAACTGTGCAAAATCTAGATCTACCAATTTAGCAGGTTATCATGCACATTATCTATAACATTTAGTGACTCCTATAGGGCTCCATACTTCTCCTCCTTAGTTTTAGTGTGGCTTTCCATGGTTACTTTGGTTGTGGTGGCCTTTGCAAAGTCTACACTATAACTAGCTAAGGAGGTATCTAATTAGTACTTCCAATCCATCAATATATGTACAACCTATTGAGCTTGAAGTATGGTAGCATCAATCATTCCTTGGTATTCCTCCAATAAAATGATGAGAGTATCAGCCTCAACCTTAACATCTTATCCCAATGTTCTCATTTCATGGAGTTTATATGTTATGCACCAATCCTTTATTAACTTAGAGGTAAGTGTCTTGAGTCTATGCTGGTCAGACATTACTTGGTCCTTGATTTCTTGAGTGACCAATTTGGGACAAGTGTCTTGGATAAACTTTGAAACTTCATGCAATTGAGCCTTTAAATCAATGTTTTCTTCCTTGGATTGATCAACCTCCTACTCCATAGAGGTGGCCTTATATACAATGGACTCTTGGAATGTCATAGTGTCATGTAACTACTTATTCAATGGTATTATGGAAACATCTAAGAAAGCTTCTTATTGAAGGGTGAATGCTACTAATGTTCCTATAATAGTTAAAATATCAATTCATGGCATGGTCATAAATAGAAGTGAGAAGGTGGTGTGTTGAGCACTCACAGTTGAAATGTCTCATATCCAAACTCCTTCCAAAGGCAAATCTAGTTTCTCCTTAATTGTTATAATTATGGATATATCTTATTCTTTCCCTAACTACTCCAATCCACCTAGTTATTGTACAAGGACTTATTGTTATTATGTAATAGCATCTACTATAGTCTTAAGATATTGTGTAACATCTTTGTCCTATTTTCTTTTGGCTCCTTCCACTACTTTCCTATTGAGCTCTTCCTCTACAACATTCTTTTTCTCTTGTTCCTCCACTATAGCTTAGGTTTATGCACTTCTTCCTTTTTTTATTCCTCAAATGTAGTAACCTTATCTTCTTTGGCCTTAGCCTATGCCTATAGCCTATTTTTTTTATAAGTCTTCATATTCTTCTTATTTATTTTTCTTTTCAACTTAATTGGATCAATGCTATTTGAGAGGGGCATCTTATAGAGCCTTATTTTCCTACATTACTACATCTTGTTGTTTCTTATCTTCTTCTACCTTTCTTGGTAGTAAGTACAACCTCTTTACTCATCTACTCTTCATTGATATTTTTCTAGTGTACTTCATGCACCTACTTTCCTACATCAACAAATTTGTGTGCCTTCTTAGCCTCCTCAATATCCTTTTATCATTCATCCTCTACATCTTAGGCCATTTGCATGGCCCTAGATTCCTTATCTTGATGACTTACTTGTTGGGGTTGCTATTGTTGGGCCTCCTCCTTATGATTCTTCTTTTCTTCTTGATGAACTCATCATTTTTCTATGTGATCTACTTCTTCCCATGAAGCCTATTATTCTTCAATTTTACATTGATCTATCATGATCTCTTTGGCCTTTGGGTCTTGTTTTGAAGGTTTAAAATCACTCAACAGGACCATAGAGCTAGAGATAGATTCTTTCTTACATCTCAAAGTAACCAGCCTATGTCTGGGTGGCATTAAAGTTGAATAAGGAGAAGGTTGCACTTATACACCATGGTTATCCTACTAAATATGCATTCTTATAGGGTAGGATAAACCCTAACCTCTCATCGATTTTTAGGTCTATTGGCTAGACATTTTGCAAGCCAAAAAAACTACCTAGGCAGTCATGGGATTAAATTCCCTTCATTTAATGATGAAGCTCCTATATATTTATGTCTAATTACTTTTAATTTTCTATTGCTCACATTTATTCACAAATTACAAATAATATGTGCAATTTTCTTTATTTTTGGGTTATTACTTTAATCACAGTATTCATGAACCATAACAAGGTGATTTTTTAGCAAGTAAGCAACTATTTTATAGAATGTGTAAATAAACTTTGGAAATCAATAGTGAAAAACTAGAACGTGTGGAGAAAAAGAAGTTGTACTTCAAAATAAGTAGTCTTATAGATCTTATTGAATCTGCATAAATAAATAAACATTTAAGAGATGACAATATTTTAAAAAAATGAATAAAAAGGATGGGAATTCATATTTATATTAAAGATAACACAAAGCTTATAATTTTAATATTCATAAATCCACCAAATATCACCTGAGACATAAAGTTCCATAGAAAACAACTTCTTTCTCATTCATTTAGAACCAATTCCATACAAGGAAAAAATAATAAATCTAAACGCAAAGTTTTATATTGCTTAAATTCTCTTGCTCTAGTTACAATTACTATGCAACAATTATCATCATCCTCAAACACATATGCTTGAACTTATAATTATACAAAAAAAGATACCAAATTCAAATAGGAAATAATTTATTCAAAACTTGTGTGCTTCACTAAAATTGGAAACTATTGAGAAGCATCTTCCTCATATTTCTCCTATGTGGCATGCAACAAATAATGACATGTAGCACTTATTGGTATTGCTATTTGGATTGAACACAACTAATTTTCATGCTATGCTAAGCTCGCTTAAGTAATTCACTCTCACAAAATGACTTCAAGTAATGGCATTTAACCAAATTACTTGAGTCTTATAATTTTACAAAGTAACATACCTCAGCAAGTAACTCTACTAAATGTATTTACTTAAAAGTAATTTATAACAAATTTATTTTACAAATATAATGAATAGAATGGAAGAAAATGGGAAGAAAGAAGAGGAATTTTCTAGAAAGGAGAAAAAATATTTATTCCACCTCATGGACTTTGGATCTATAGTTCTCTCTATAATTGATGTGTTGAGACATCATCAACTATATTGATGCATCATAAGGTTTAGAAATTGATTTTATTTCCATCTCAAACCTTATAATTTCTCTTTCCAACCTCTTTTTATGACCCTTTACCTTTTTAATTTTTGGCTCAAGTCTTTTTAATTGTTATTGACATTTGATTAACTCCTTTATGGATTTACCTATGAAAGTAGTTATGGCTTTGTCCATTAACTATTTAAATTACTCATATAACTAATTTTATGTCCTTGGATGATCCAAAACTTATAATTTTTGGTTGACAAATATTTTAAGAACACAAAAATAACACAGTAATAATGAATTCTCTAAGAAGAGATGTCTTATTACTCAAGATCAAAATACAACTATATGCTTATCTCTGGGAAGAGATGTATAATTTCCATTTTATGTTACATCTTCATTTATACACATATTGAAATTATTGGGAGGATGTGTAAGGTCACCAATCTTGAGGGAGATTAATTGGTTCGACTTCCATGATTTAAAACAATACAAAATTTTAGGAATTACTATTTTTAGACTACACTACTAAAATTGAAAGGGGAACTTCCATTGGGTTTTATAGGGTTAAAATACATCAATTAGAGCTCCAATATATCTCACCACATTCTAATCATTCTTATCTTTCCAACGGTTCAAACGGTGAGTCAATTAGAGTTATGGTTCAAAAGTTATGGCTCCCAGAAGTTTTGTCATCAATTGGGGTGGAACCGTCACCCAAATTATTGCCCAAATCATTGGAACATTATCAGACCAAATATTAGTAAGACCAAAGAGATATTATTCCATATTCATCTTCTCATTATGGGCTTCTTCCTCTAAAGTCTTCATTTTGTCACACATTGCTTCTAGAATATGCATGTGAAAAGACAAGGGATACTCTTCTTATTATACCTTCTTTACAAATCCTTTTGGGATAATTTTATCTTCAATCAAAAAAAATTCACTCAAATTACTTATTTTTTATAGACACTCCTATTGTAATTTCTTTCATTATTGCTTTTATCTCTACCAATTTCTTCAAAATATCATTATAAACACCTAGAACTTTAGGGAAGAGCTTCTTGGTAGTTTGATGCATCTTTTCTATCCATTTATCAATGGCCTTAGCTTTATCTCTAGTTTCTTCTACCTCGGTTATCACTTGTTGGCCAATTTAATCTCCTAAAATAATAGATTATTATGGAATAGACCTGATAACTTTAGCTATTATTTCACATAACTAGGCATTCTATTCTTTTAGTTTAGCCTTAGTAGCCTTCTCTTCTTTAAGTTTATTAAAGAGAGTGTTAATCAAGGTTTGTGTATCCTGCTTCAGGCCTTCATTGGTAATTTCTCCAAGGGATATCTTTGAAATTGTTAAATCACTTTTAGTGACTTTTTCTTTGATATTCCTTATGGTAGAACTGATATCTCTGCAATCTTCTACCCTATAGTTAAATTATTAATTTTGAAGTTATGTTGGTAGGCTTAGGCTTATTTTCTTTCTTGTCAAGACCTTTCAATAATTATAAATCTATCTCCTCAATATTTATTACTTCCTTAGATTTTGGAGTTGTTTGTATTGCCAACCAAGATGATAAGTCTATACTATTAGAGGTGTCTGAATGAGTTACCATTTAGTACTGATTATTCCTCACCACTAGTTCTTAAGAAGGAACTTCTTGGGTCTCTATCACCTTCTCAATCTTTAGTTGTTTCTCAATTTCTCTATATTTCTCTCTATCAATTATTGCTTCCTTTTTCTTACTTTTCTCTACAATTTTCTTTGTCACTACCTCCACCTCTTTTCCTTTCTCAACTTCTTTCTCTTTCACTACCTCTACTACCTCTTTCTTAGATTCAACATCTTTCATAATGTCAACTTTCTTTACCTTTTCAATCACAAATTATTTCATGAATTCCTTCTCATATTCAATTTCTTCTTTTTGCTTTTCTTGTGGTGCCTCCTATGATGGGGTCACTTCTTTGGAAATTTATTTGTATAGCTCATTTTCAATGGTAGGTTGATCTGATAAAGGAGGGAAAAGTGGATAAGATGGAGAAGGATGAGGTACATTAGTTTCCTTCTAAATGGATTTCTTGGGTGGCTTGATGCCATGATATTTTGGAAGTGGCATTAATACTGATGGATTTGTGATAGGTGCAATGGAGGTGGAAATAGAAGGAATGGTGGTATCAATAGGAGAGACCAATGGAGATGTGGAAACAACTAGATGAATAGGCTCTTTATATTTTACAATAGAATACGTTTCATCATTATTTCTTTTCAAATTTAAATTTTTGTGTGGATCCTTGGCTACTTTATCCTTGTACTATTTCCTTCCTCTTCTAAATTACATGAGTAGTATCCTTCATCAAATACTTTATACAATAGCCTTTGTTGAGTAGCCATGTAGAAGTCATGGCTAAAACATTTGAAGTTCTATTTTTGATATTTTTTTCTTGATTTTTACCAAAAATAATCACTAAAAGTGGGGCATTATCCCCCCCTACTACATGAAAAACATCACTAGTTATAGTTTCATCATCTTCCATATCCTCAATAATTATGGCTAGATCAAAATCATAGATTTTTTCAACAATCAATCTACTATTGTCCCTTCTTCAAAAATCAAAATCATCTCTGCAATTAGTCCAAAAATCCTTGAGTGCAAGAATGTGCATACATTCTAGAGAAACTATATTTTGAGCCACCCCTCTATAATCAAAATTAGCTCTAGCATCAAAATATGTTTGAAAATAATTGTGATACATCTCCTTCTATATATTCTTAGTTGTGTAGATACTGGGACAATGGTAATAACCAATAAAAATTGTAAATTTGATAATAAGATGGTTAGATTTTGATTGTAAATCATGTAATTCAACAAGTTGCCTACATAATTCCATGAGAATCCACTTATCACTTGGGTATCTAGGTAACTTGACTGGTGCAATTGAGAAACCCCCAACTATGATGTATGTAAAGTTAAGAAACTAAATAAAAATTCAACCAAACTATGAAACTACATCCCATGCTTCATCTGATACTCTTTTGTGCTTTAGAGCCACATTCAATTCATAAATGAGTTCATAAGAGAATCCATCATTCATTACCTTATAATGTTTGTAGTACTCAAAAAGAACTAAATGAGGGTAATACTAATATATTGACATAATTGCCAGTATGCCTTTTGTATTTAGCCTTGAAAAGGCTCCACTTGAAGTTGTTGAATACACCAAATATGAGGTCATCTTGAAATCAAAAGTTTGTAATACACTGCTTAATTGTTGATCTATGTGACATTAGAGTAGAGCAGAGCTCCTAGTGACATCAATGGTTATAATGTACACATACATCTAGGTTGAGAAACACTTAGAATTATTTTTGATATTGATCCTACATAGTAACTAAGTAATGCCATCTACTTCCTAAACCAAGTTTGATCTTACTATCTGCTTCAGAAATTTCAAGGCTTACTTCACTTTCTTCAAATAATTTTTATTCATTATCTTGATGCACTCTGCTATCTTAGTCTCCCATTGTCTATTACATTTTTTCATAGATATATCAATTAATTTTAATGATGTTGTAATCTTTAGGTAGTAGTTAAGATATTGAACATCTAACCTTATCACTACATTTCCAGCAGCATCTCTCATAGTCCTAGTTATGGAGTCATAATATTTGGCACATGCCAGGACAAATTATAGAAGTTGAGCTGAGCTTGAGAAACTTGTAGCTTGCAGAATCCCACTACTAGTCATAGCCTACATGAGTGGATTCTTGATTATAGCATTGGATCTCTCTAACAATTTAGTCATAGATACATGTCCCATATTTGTATCACTTATTTCAGTCAACTTAGAAGTGATACATGATTAAATAAGATATCCCTTATACTCATACTTCATCTTTGGTTCTTGGGATTTTTCCTTCTTAGCTTTTGATTTACCTTTCCTACTTTTCTCTAGGATCTCTTCAAGTTCCAACTAAGGGACTTCTTCAATTTGTATTTCTTGCACTTTTACCTCAGCTATTTTTTCTTCTAATCTTGACATTGATTTTGATTGATTCTAGAAGAACTATATGATTTATTTTCAACACTTAGTACTTGTTCCAACTAGTTTTTAAGAAAAGAATCAAGTTGTTGTTTCAAATTGTACCCCTAAGCATGATTTAGGTTTCAATTATTAGAAATTCTTGAAAAATCCCAACTCATAGTAATCAATAGCGCATCATAACTTTGAATTGGTCTAGATGGTTTGAAAGTCTTAAGCACTCAATAATTTGAGTTTCTTATGGGTTATGAAGAATCAAGGTTTCTAGAAGGTAGCTACTTCAGGTTTGTTTAGGCAAGTAACTTGAGTTGGGAATCCCAAAGTAGAAGTTACTAGTAGTGAAGAGTCTGAATTTCACTTAGGTAGTTTAGCAGGTTTTTCAAGGCTTGTGACTTCAGATTTATTAGGTCAAAAAATTATAGTTGGAAACCCTAAAGAAATAATAATAAGTAGTTATAACTCTGATTAGAAAGGATACTTGAGGTTTTAGGTTTCTCAAGGGAAGTAGCTTGGGTTTGAGATGCCAGATGAGTAGGTAGTAGTGAAGAAATTGAATTTTTCATTTGGTCTCAATAGTTAGGTTTTCAACCTAGGGATTGATCTTTGGAACATTTTGAGGGGGGGGGGTGTTTACAACACCACACAAGTATGTAAAAGTATAAAATAAATGTGAGAAAAACAAATACAAGCAATGGAACTTTTACCATGGCAAGTGGAAAACTACCAGAGAAAAATAAGAAGAAAATAATCAAGATGAAGGTACAAAAACATAGAAGCAAGATTTACATACCTCAAACACAAATGGGTCTCAAAGAGTTGAGTCAAAAATCACTCTAGAAATTCAAATAACATAGCTATGGTTTTTAGGTTCAATGACTTAATTAAATAACTTGAATTTCAAGTGGAAATGATGTGGAAATTATTGATATTTATATTTTCTAATGCATTTAATGACATATAGTAGACACGTGTGTAGGGGCCATGTAAGCCTTTGGATTTTATTGGGTTTCTTGGACTAGTTTTCTTATTTTGGCTTTTGGTAGTTAAACATATTCACAATCCTAAGTTGATCTTGGTTGGTGGGTATTTCAGGTTTATAAACCTCTATTACTTTTGTTTATGGATTTTAACAAGCAAATTTACTTTGAAAACCTAATTTTATTTGTGTAGTGTTTGGTGGACTTTCAAGATAACTTTAAGTAAATTTTGATGTGAAGTAAAGTAGCTTCACATTTCTGGTTTTAACTATATAGTGCAACTCAGATTTGTGAGACTACTTTTATTTTTGTTTATTAAGTAGAGTAACTTGGAGAACCTAAGTTGTATTAGAAATGAGTCCTAACACTTAGCTTTTTAATCTTTTGGGAAAGATTAGTAAATGGGTTTTTTAGTAATGGCTCTAGGTACATGTTTTCAACCTTTTGGAGTAATTTTGAAGTAATTGAGAAAAGAAATCAATAAAAAAAAAAGTTACTAAAGACTAAGACTTTATTTAATGGACTAGTTTAACAAGGATAACTAACTCACATAAGACACAATGCAAAATTTTAAATAGGGGTAACCCAAAATTTCAAATGTGATATTTTGGGGACACCAACTGACTCTGAATGGGGACATATTTATCTCTATCATGAAGGAAACAAGGGTGAGATCCTAGTATCTCTAGTTTTGCATCTTATCTATTAATTACAGAGTCTTTTGCAAAAACTCAATCACAAAAAAAAAAAAAAAAAACATCAAATTAAGAACAACAAAACTGAAAGAAAGAAATAAAGATTGAAAACTTTATTTATATAGATATAGGTGTTACCCTACTAAATTATTATATATATTTAAGTGCTACCCATTTAATGGTTGTGGTAATTCAATCTCATCCTAATAAGCTAAGATAAAACTATATTTTCCAGTAATGCTCTTTATAGTAAAAGATCCTTTCTATAGTGAGTCAAATTTGCCATGCTTCCCTTTTTATTCATTTGTTTTATACCATAAGAAAAATAAATCACCAAATTCAAATTATCTATCCCAATCCTTATTGTCAAATATCTTCTTTAATTTCATTTGATGATCAGCTAGTCAATCAACAACTTGAACACGAATCTCTTGCATCTCAATGAGAAACATGATTCTCTTATCCAGTGAATATTTATAAGTAACATCTTCAATATCTTAAGATAATTGAAAAGTAGACAAATATATGGTTATTGGTATCTCAACATTTGTTCTATACAACAACTAAAAAGGATACATACCTATGGCTTTCTTTGGGGTGATCCTGTCAGCCCAAAGTGCATCAAATAGTTTCTTGTGCTAGTCTTATTGATTGTTATCCACTAGCTTACAATTAATGATTATCAATTTTTTGTTACTTGATTTGGCTTGGTCATTTCCCTAAGGATAATTATTTGAATCATGAACCAAGTCTATTTTGTATGATTAATATAAGTCAATTAGTTCCACTAAGGAAAAATTGGTTACATTATTTGTTACTATTTTATGTGGGACACCAAACCTTAATACAATGTTCTCTTTGATTAAGTCACATATAACTTAAAAAGTGGCATGCTTGATAGGAATGTCTTCTACCCACTTACTAAAGTAATCAGTTGCAATTAAAATGTAGCAATGCTCAGTAATTGAAAAAGGATTTAACATACCAATAAAATCCATGCCCCACTACTGGAATGGCTCACTTATTACAACTGGTTTTAATAGCAAATCTATAAACTTTACACGTACTACAAAATGATAACATGCTTGACACTTAACAACCCAATATAAATCATCTTGAAATGGAGTAGGCCAAATTTACCTTGCTCACAAGATTTTATGTGTTGTGACTCTTGTTGAGAAATGACTTCCACATGCTTTGCCATGAAACTGATCCAATAATCTTGCTTATTTCTCTTTGTCAACACAATGAAGGAAAACACCATCAATTCATCTTTTGTATAAACCATTATCCCAAAGGACATAATCATATGACTTTAGCTTGATGGTATGTTTTTCTTTATGTATCAGATCAGTTGGGCATTCTCCATAAGTTAGGAAGTAGGAAATCTTGGTGTACCACTCATACATTTGATTAAAAATAGTACCATTTTCAAATCTCCATTTGATTCAATTTGGAGTGAGGATTTTTTGGTATCTGAATAATCAATTTTTCTCTCTATCATCAATTAGCAAAGGCCTCTCCCTCTCACTAGCTTTGTAGGTTTGATATTGAGATCAAACACTTACACCTTAGATACCTAAGTGCTTATTAATAATCCCAACTCCTATTGTGTTAAAATTTATTTGACTACAGTATCAAGTATGTAGACTTTAGTATATGAAGACAAAATGTAGTAACTAAAAACTTTACATGTTTTGACTATAGTGAAAGCATGTTTTTCCGTATGAGAATATTTTAATTCAAAGCTTTTCAATAGTTGACTCATGAAATATATAAGGGATTCAATTCCTTCATCATTTATCTTCAAAATTATATATGACATGGTATGCTCAAAAAAATAATAGTAAAGAATGAATTCTTTACTGAAATCTAGGGAAACCAACACTAGAGCTTTAGTTATGGCTACCTTCATTCTTTCAAATGCCAACTTTCCTTTAGCATTCCATTTGAAGTCTTGTTTTTTTTCATCATATCAGAGATGTGATGATTCAACTTAGAAAAATTAGGAATGAATATTTTAAGGAAATTAACCTTACCAAATAATGAGTGCACTCCTTTTTTGGATGTAGACATAGGTAAACTCTAAATAACTTTGACTTTTTCTAGGTAAATCTTTGTCCACTCCTTCGAGACAATGTGACCAAGGAGTTTTCATTTAGTCACAACAAATATTGATTTCTTAGGGTTTAAGTAAATCCTATGTCTCCTACATTAGATGATTACTTCTTCAACATCAGCCAAGAGATCATCTCTCTTTATGGAGAAAACTATCAAGTCATTAAGGTATACCACAATAATCTTGTTTTTTAGATGAGAAATTTCTAGATCCATTACCCACTAAATTTTTTCTCTAGCATTGATGAGCCCAAATGACATTTTTTGATAAGCAAATGTCCCCCATGGAATTTTAAAATTTATTTTGTATTGATCTTATTCAACCATTTTTATTTGATTGTATCTTGAAAATCCATCCAACATGGATAACATATCTAAACCTATAACTACTTGTAAGGTATGATCCATAGTGGGCACTGGATAATTATCTTTCAAATAGGCTTGAGTCAGATTGCAAAAAATCAACCCATAAGCATATTTCCCCATTTTTATTTCTTGATGGAAAAATATTTGCTAACCATTCTGAATGGTGGATATGATAGATGATCTTTACATCAAATAGGTTTTATATCTCAACATAAATAGTAACTGAGATAGTCAAATTATGATGTCACAACTTTTTCTTGAAGGGCTTTACTTTTGGCTGAAGTGGAATATAGTGTTGCACCTCATCTGGTTAGAAGGATTTTAGGTCTTTGTGGGACTAAATAAACACATCAATTTACTTTGTGAGAAGCTTTATGAATGCTTCTTTTTCTTATTGAGAGCAACATTTTCCAATATTTACCATCCTAGGCTCTTCTTCATTTCCCAAATTTATTTTTTGCATTTTTGGAGAGGAACTATCACCATATTCTTTATTTTTCTTTAGAAAATGATAATGCTTATCAAAGATTTCTTATAAAGACACCAACCCTTTAGGGAATTTATTTACCTTCGATTTAATTATATATTGACTATTGGTAATCTTAGGATCAATAATACCTATTGTTGTCTCACATGGATGTGAACTACTTCCTTCAAAGTATAGTATTTCAAAGTTGTCTTATTGCTCAAGAAATGTAGTTATTTTCTTATCATCCTTGAAAAATTACCACTGTTCAATATTATATGGAACTTTTGGATGGTATACCATCTCTAATTTTTAGTTACCTTCTTAGAAAAGTGTTGGCTACTACTATAGCTTAAGTAGAGATGCAATAATAGCAAGTGAATTAGCCCTAGAGTTTTGATCTCAATGAACTAAGTTGATTTAGAAAGATGCAAATTCAATTGTTACACTTAAGACTCAATCATTATAGTGTTTTAGTTTGTCTTTCTTCACCTCGTACTATCCTCTAATTTATCTCACTATCAATTCAGCATCCCCTTGTGCTTTAAGGAGTCTTACTCCTTTTTCCTTTGATTATTCAAGCCCCAACAAGAGTGCCTCATATTCAACTATATTTTTAGTGTTTTCAAACATGAGTTTTTAAGAATGAGGGAATACTTTACCATCGAGTGATACCATTACTACCCCTACACTTGAAACAAGAAAATTGCAATTTCCATCAAACTCTAGTGTCCACATCTTATCCTCTTCTTCTCCTTCTTCCTCTAATTATTAGATATTCTTTCCCATTTTGAGGTAGTAAACTCCATAGTCAAATTCTTCAAAGAGGATATGTGACCTTAGATCATCAAATTTAAAAACTATGTATTTGGATTTATTTTTAGGTTTGATTCTCTGATTCACTATTTTGATTAGAATATGAGCACATGACCAATCCATCTTTACTTCCCCACACAGATCCTTGCAAAATTTTCTAATTAGAAATATTTCATAAGAGATAGGAATATCTTCTACCAAAATTATCATTTTGAGTCTTTAATCTAGGAAGGCTACCAAAATAGCTTGAGTATATTTGATCTATCCAATCAATGGAAATTGCATCTCCATTGAGTAACACCTACCTATTGTCTTAGTCAAAGTGAGACCAAGAGCATCAGCTACCTTAGCTAGCATAACATTATCTAAGTCTCTAGAATCTATAATGCAATTGCTTAACTTGAACCCATTAATAAAAAGAGAGGCATAGAATGGATCTATCCTTTCAGATGTATAAGAATGTGTAGGAGAAATAGTAGTAGCATTGTTCTGAGAAGGAAACTATTTGGGTGTCATAAAAATACCCTTAGAAGCATTGGATGAATTATTTGACCCTTTTATTTGAATGTAATTGACTAATCTATTCTACTGATCTAGAAAAGATCTCAAGTACTCAGCTTTTGGCATTTGAATTTTGGTTTTTTTATATAGTCAATTATGTAAAAAGAGGGAATGGAAGTAGATAGAACATGATTGAATTTAGTAGTATGAGTTACTAGCTTATGATTCTGAGAAGAAAAGGTTGTATATTTATCTTTAGGAGCCAAAGAAGAAGGTAAAGGACTACCTTTCTTAAGAATATTTACATCTACTCTAGAATATTCCTTCTCTTTATCTTGTTCTTTGGAATATTTCTCCTCATCTTTCTAAGTTTGTGACCTTGTAAACACTACAAATGAATGACTATGATCTTCTTCAAATGCTTCTTCATAATCACTTTTTGATTGACATTCTAGGTAACCAATGTTGGAGTCACCATCAAGGTCCACAAAGTCATCTTTATCAACAAGACTTTGATGAGTATCATCAGTCATCTAATCTTCCTCATTCATATCAACATGATTTCTAATAGCATCTTCAATTGTCAATCTTTGTGTAGGACCAAAAATACATTTCTTGTTCTGATTATTATTAAAATTCCATACAGGTTCATTTCTAGTTGGAGTAGCATGAGTACCTTGAGCAATTTATCTTTTGACTTGAATCAAGTCATTATCCAACTTTTATAATAGGGGATTAGTAGTCTGTGATGTGTCTAAAGTGTAAGAGTCTCCCTTAAAAATTATTTTCTTGATCTTTCTAGCCATTATCAAATCATCTTCAACCTCTGTAGCGAGATTTTAAGTTATTAATAAATTAGTTGGTCATGCTCTTTGTAGTTGATAACTAACTTCAGGTAACTATGAATTGATGAAGAAGCACTTTTGATTATCTCTAGTGGGTAATGCAGCTTATGGAATTTTTTAGAGCAATCTATTAAACTTGGAAATAAAATCATGCATTTGCTTATGTGGTTCCTTCTTAAGCTGATTTACTTGGGTAAGCCATATATATGAATCTTTAGTATCTTTGAATCTCTTTTCAAACTACTCATGCATGGTATCCCATTGACTATACTTTAAGGAGGAAAATAGAAAAACTATTCTATATTTAAGTCATGCAAGCTCTCAATTAAGAGTCTGACTAAGACATCTTCATGTTCAATGCCAATTACTCCACATGCTTCAAAGAAGGTATCCAAGTGTTCATCTGGATTTTGTTTTCTATCACCAGTGAACTTTGGAAAATTATTTCTTGACCCTTTAGACAATTCATGGAGAGGGGGAGTCAAATTTAGAGGTCCAATTACTACCCCCCAAGGGATGAGAAGTGGTTACACCATTCTTCTTAGAATGAGGAACTATGGATTATCGAGTTGAATTATTCTTGAGGAATTGTGTTATAGATGATTCATAGGAGTTGGTGTTTATCTCATAGGTGAAAGACTAAATCTTTATGTTATAGCTTAAATATGAAAACTAAAATTTAACCACTCTTGTAATTCAAAGAAATCATCTATTTGGACTTGATCTCTCCTTGCTCTGATAAAGGGTTGATTTACTAGTTTGAAACATAGAAGTTCTTCTAAGTATTACGATTAGTAATTTGATTTATAAATAAAGGATTTGGTAGTGGTTAATAGGCATGCATAAATTTAAAGGTAAAAAAAATGTTAAACAAAATAACATGGAGAAATCTAATCAGAAGCAACGCTTCTATGTTCAAAAAGTGGAGTTAACTTCAGTAAGATCACATTTTACTCAGCAGTGCATAGCTAACTCTACATGAAATGCTTAAGGTAAATGGTTTGGTACATACACAAATTATGAGAAACTAAAAATAACTACATCTAACTTAACTTGAAGTAATAATATAATTATATATCTGGGACTTTAGCTCTTTATTCTCCAACAAAGGCACCAGAAACTATTGGTTAGATATTTTCCAAGCTAAAAAAATTACCTAGATAGTCTTGGGATTAAATCCCCTTCATTTAATGGTGAATATCTCATATAATTATGTCTACTTATAATTTTTTATTACTCACAAATTATATATATTATGTGTAAGTTGCTTTTTTTCTAAGATATTACTTTAATTATAGTGTTCATGAACCATAACAAGGTGATTTTGAAATAAGTAAGTAGCTATTTTAGATAATGTGTAAAGAAACTTTGGAAAATAAAGAGTGTAAAAATAGAATGTATTGAGAAAAATAACTTTTACTTCAAAATAATTAGTTATATAGATCTTACTGAATTGGCATAAATAAATAAATAAACATTTAAGAGATGACAATATTTTTAGCAAAAGACTAAGAAAGACTAGAACTCACATTAAAATTAAAGATAACACAAATTTTACCATTTAAATCTTCACAAATCCACTAAATATCTCCTTAGATGCAAATTTCCATAGAAAAAACTTCTTTTTCATTCATTTAGAACCAATTTCATACAAGGAAAAACTCAAAAATCTAAACACAAAGTTTTAGATTGCTTAAATTCTCTTGATTTAGTTACAATTTCTATGAAAAAATTATCATCATCCTCAGGGATGTAGTCCTACACTTATATTTATACAAAAAAAGATACCAAACTCAGATAGGAAACAATTTCTTCAAAACCCATGTGATGCATTAAAACTAGAAACCATTGAGAAGCATCTTCCTTAGATTTCTCATGTGTGGCATGCAACAAATAATGACATGTAGCACTTCTTGGTCTTGTTATTTGGATTGAAAACAACCACTTTTCATGTTGTGCAAAACTCAATTAATTTATTCTTAAAAAATGACTTCAAGTAATGGCTTTTAACCAGATTACTTGAGTCTTACAATTTTACAAAGTAACATACCTCAGCAAGTAACCCTACTAAATGTCTTTACTTAGAAGTAATTTATTTTAATAAAGTTACTTTACAAATATAATGAATGGAATGGAATAAAAAAAGAAGGAAGAGGAAATTTCTAGAAAGAAGAGCAACAATAATTATTCCACCTTGTGGACTTCACATCTATATTTCTCTCTGTACCTGTGTGCTGAGACATCATCAACTATATTTATACATCATTGAGTCTAGCAAGTGATTTTATTTCCATCTCAAACCTTAAAATTTCTGTTTCCAACCTCCTGTTATGACCCTTTACCTTTTCAATTCTTGGCTCAATTCTTTGTATTTCTTATTGATATTTGATTAACACCTTCATGGATTTAGCTATGAAAGAAGTTATGGATTTGTCCATTAACTATTTGAATTGCTCATATAACTACTCTGATGTCCTTGGAATATTATCATACCAAATATTAGTAAGACTAAAGAGTCAGTCTTCTAGATTCACCTTCTCATTGTGGACTTCTTCCTCCAAAGTCTTCATTTCTTCACACATTGCTACTAGAATATGCATACGAAAAGACAAGAGATACTCTTCTTATTTTACCTTCTTTAGATATCCTTCTAGGACAAATCAAAACTTTTTCACTCAAATTATTTATTGTTTGTAGACTCTCCTACTACAATTTGGAAATTCCATTTTAATTCTCAATTTCCTTCATTATTGCTTCTATATCTACAAATTTCTTCAAAACATTAGTATGAACACCTAGAACATTAGGGAAGATATTCTTGGTAATTTGATGTATCTTTTCTATCCATTTATCAATGGCCTTAGCTTTATTTTTAGTTTCTTCTACCTCAATTATCACTTGCTAGCTAATGAAATCTCTTGAAATAATAGATTATTTTTGAATAAACCTAGAAACTTTAGCTATTATTTCATATAACTGGGCATTCTATTCTTTCAATTTAGCCTTAGTAGCCTTCTCTTCATCAATTTTCTTAAAGAGAGTGTTAATCAAGGTTTGGTATCCTGCTTTGGGCCTTTAGTGGTAACTTCCCCAAGGGATATCTTTGAAATTTTTAAGTCACTTTTAGTGACTTCTTCTTTATTCATTCCCTATGGTAGAACTGATATCTTTGTAAGCTTTTATCCTATGGGTTCAATTATTAATTTTGAAGTTACCTTGGCAAGCATAGGCTTCTTTCCTTTCTTGTCAAGACTTTTCAAAAATATTAAATCTATCTCCTCAAGATTTATTACTTCTTTAGATTCTAGAGTTATCTAAATTACCAACCAAGATGAGAAGTTTGTACTAGTGTAGGTGTATAAATGAGTTACCATTTTTTTATGATTGTTTCTCACCACTAGTTCTTGATAAGGAACTCCTTGGGTCTCTTTCATCTTCTCAATATCTTTCTCTAGTTATTTCTCAATTTATCTTTCTTTCTCCTTATCAATTATTGCTTCCTTCACCTTAGTTTTCTCTAGAATTTTCTCTATCACTACCACCACATCTTTTTCTTTCTCAACTTTTTTCTCTTTCACTACCTCTACTACATCTTTCTTAGATTCAACTTATTTCACTGTGTCAAATTTCTTCACATTTTCAATCACAACTTCTTCCATGAATTCCTTCTCAGGTTTAATTGCTTCTTTTTTCTTTTCTTATGGTACCTCCTATGATTGGGTCACTTCTTTGGTAGTTTCTTTTTATCGCTCATTTTCAATGGTAGACTGATTTGTTGAAGGAGGGGAAGGTGGAGAAGTAGGTGGAGAAGATGGAAGAGGAGGAGGGACATCAATTTCCTTTTAAATGGATGTCTTGGGAGGCTTGATTCTATGATATTTTGGAGGTGGCATTAATACTAATGGATTTGTGATAGGTGTAGTGGAAGTGGGAATAGAAGGAATTGTGGTATTAGTAGGAGAGACCAATAGAGATGTGGAAACAACTAGCTGAATAAGCTCTTTATCTTTTACTATAGAATATGTGTCATCATTATTTATTTTTAACTTTAACTTATTTATGGATCCTTGGATACTTTTTCCTTGTACTATTTCCTTTCCCTTTTGACTTACATGAGTAGTCTCCTTCATATAGTAGTCTTTATTGAGGATCTATGTGGAAGTCATGGCCAAAACATTTGAAGTTATATCTGTGATAGTTTTTTCTTGGTTTTTACCAAAAATAATCACTAAAATCAAGGTATTGTCTCCCCCTATTGTATGAAAATCATCATGGGTTATAATTCTGTCATCTTCCATATCCTCAAAAATTGTGGCTTGATCAAGATCATGGATTTGTTTAATAATCAATCTACTATTATCCCTTCTTTTGGCATCAAACTCATCTCTATAATCAATCTAAAAATCCTTGAGTGTAGGAATGTGCATATATTATATAGAAACTATATTTTGGGAAACCCCTCTATAATCAAAATTAGCTCTGGCATCAAAATGTGTTTGAGTATAATTGTGATACATCTCCTTCTATATATCCTAGGCCTTCTAGATATTGGGATAGTGGTAATGACCAATAAAAATTAGAAAAATGATAGTAGGACAATGAGCTTTTGATTATAAATCATGTAATTCAATAAGATGCTTGCATAATTCTATGATAATCCACTTATCACTAGGGTATCTACTTAACTTGACTAGTGCACTTGAGAAACCCCCAACTCTAAAGTATGTAAAATTAAGGAACTAAATGAAAATGCAAACAAACTATGAAACTGCATCCCATACTTCATCTGATACTCTTTTGTGTTTTAGATCCACATTCAATTTGCAAATGAGTTCATAAAATAATCCATCATTTTTTACTTTTCTAATGTTTGTAGTACTCAAAAAGAACTAGCTAAGGATATTAATCATATATTGGCATAGTTGTCAGTGTGCCTTTTATATTTAGCCTTGTAAAGGCTCCATTTGAAGTTGTTGCATACACCAAATATGAGGTCATCTTGAAATCAAAAGTCTTTAATACATTGCTTAACTGTTGATCTATGTTATCACTTATCATCCTCACCCATTCAATCACAATAGAGCTCCTAGTGATATCAATGGTTTTGATGTATGCATACATCAAGGTTGAGAAACACTTGGCATTCTTTTCACCATTGATCCTACATAGCAATTGAGTAATGTCATCTACTTCCTAAACCAAGTCTAATCTTACTATATGCTTTAGAAATCTTGAGGCTTGCTTCACATTCTTTAGATAATTTATGTTCATTATCTTGATGCACTTTGTTATCTTAGTCTCCCATTGTCTATTATATTTTTTCATAGATATATCAATTAATTTTGATGATGTTGGAATCTTTAGGTATTAGTTAAGATATTGAACATATAACCTTATCACTACATTACCAACATCATCTCTCATAATCCTAATTAGGGAGTCATAATATTTGGCGCATGCTAGGATAAATTTTAGAAGTTGAGCTGAGCTTGAGAAAGTTGTAGCTTAAAAATCCCACTATTAGTCATATCTTGTATGATCAGAGTCTTGATTATAACTTTTGATTTCTCTAACAATTTAGTCAAAAATACATGTCCCATATCTATATCACTTATTTCTATCAACTTAGAAGTGATACATGATTTAATAGGATATCCCTTATACTCATACTTCATCTTTAGTTCTTGAGATTTGGCCCTCTTAGCTTTTGATTTACCTTTCCTACTTTGATCTAGGATCTCTTCAAGTGCCAACTTAGGGACTTTTTCAATTTGTGTTGCTTACACTTCTACCTCAGCTATTTCTTCTTCTGATCCTTTTGATCCTGACATTGATTCTAACTAATTCTAAAAGAACTATATGAGTGTTTTTCAACACTTAGTACCTATTCCAATTGGTTTTGAAGAAAAGAATCAAGTTGTTGTTTTAGATAGTACCCTTAAGCATGATATAGGTTTCAAGTAGTATTAATTCTTGAAAAATCCAAAGTAACTCATAATAACCAATAGGGTATCATAACCCCAGAGTGGTCTAGATGGTCTGCAAGTCTTAATCACTCAATAATATGAGTTTCTTATGGGTTATGAAGAATCCAAGTTTCTAAAAGGGAGCTATTTTGGGTTTGTGTAGGCAAGTAACTCGGGCTAAGAAACCCAGAGTATAAGTTACTACTAGTGAAGAGTCTAAATTTCATATGGGTAGTTTAGTAGGTTTCTTAAGGCTTGTGACTTAGGATTTACCAAGTAAAACAACTATGGTTGGAAACCCCAAAGTAAAAGCAATAAGTAATTATAACTCTAAGTAGGTAGGGTACTTGATATTTTGGGTTTCTCAAGGGTAGTAACTTGGGGTTAGGACTCTGGATGAGTAGGCAGTAGTGAGGAACATAAGTTTATCATTTGGTCTCAACAATTAGGTTTTCAACCTAGGGCTTGATCTATACAACATTTTGAGGGGGAGGGTTTAACCCATATAAGTATGTAAAAGTATCAAATAAATGTGATAAAACTAAATACAAGAAGTGGAAATTTTGTGGTAATAAGTGGAAAACTACTAGAGAAAAAAAAGAAGAAAATAATCAAGATGAAGACATAAAAACATAGAAGCAAGGTTTACATACATCAAACATAAATGGGTCTCAAAGAGTTGAGTCAAAAATTTCTCCAAAAAGTTGAATAACATAGCTCAAGGTTTGTAGGTTCAATGACTTGATAAAACAACTCAAATTCCAGGTGAAAATGAGGTGGAAATTATTAATATTTATATCTACCAATGTATTTAATTACATGTAGTGAACACATGTGTAGGGTCCACATAAGCCCTTGGCTTTTACCAAGTTTCTCAGACTGCTTTTCTTAATTTGGATTTTGGGAGTTGGTCATGGATGGTGGGAATTTTGGGTTCAAAAACCTTTATTACTTCTAATTATGGATTTGAATAAGTAAAGTTACTTCAAAAACCTAATTTTCATTGTGAAGTGTTTGACAGACTTTTGAGACAACTTTACTTAACTTTTGATGCAAAGTAAAGTAGCTTGGCAATTCTAGTTTGAACTAGATAGTGTAACTCAAAGTTATGAGACTACTTTTCTTTTTGTTTATTAAGTAGAGTAACTTGGAGAACATGAGTTGTATTGGAAATGAGTCTTAACACTTAGTTTTTTTATCTTCTAGGAAATATGAGTAAATGGGTTTTTTAGTAATAGCCTCAAGCAGATGTTTTCAACCTTCTAGAGTAATTTTGAAGCAATTGAGAAAAGGAAGAAATAAAAAAAAAAGTTACTAAAGACTAAGACTTTAATTAAGGGACTAGTTTAACAAGGACAATTGACTCACATAATACAAAAGGCAAAATTTTTAATAGGGATAACCCAAAATTTTAAGTGTGAAATTTTGGGAAAACTAGGGTCTACGCACCAGAGACTCCTACGGAATTTTTGGTAGTGGTGCAAAGATGTTAACAGATGCAAAAGTGGTATAAGGTTGTTTCTCAAAGAGGTCATCCCTTATTTGTATTTGTTTAGCCTCTTCATACACAATGTTGATAATAATAGATATGGGGCATGGTGATAGTTTTACATAAGGACTTCGAAGGACCTTCTTATTCACTTGAATCATGTGCACTACCTTCTATAAAAAAAACTCCTCCTCCCTATCATAAAATTCACTTTCTATATCTAGTAAACCTAGTAAACCTCATACTCATCCATTCCCATTTGAGGTAGGTCATACAAACTTTCGATCTAGGGTATATTGGGGTCCTCCATCTAGGTTATGGTGTTCTTCATCTTATGCTATAAAGGAAGTGATGGTGGTTGTTGTTTAGTATATATATTGTACTTTCCTTTCTACTACTATAAGGTTGTGGATTTTGGTTGTTTCTATGTTGAAGGTACTATTGTTCTAAGTGGTATGGCTTGGAGAAGTGTCACATGCTTGGTTATATATGTTTTTTGCTTTACAAATTCAAGTTGTGCCATAGCTATGGTAACAAAATATGGTAGGGGTCTAAATGGAGACTGAAATAGCTCATGAATGTGAATGAAAACACATTTTAAGAGAAAAGTGACAACATCATGTTATTCTAAGTACTACATGACATCCATCAACACCCATGGATGTGTAGAAATCAGCTCTAAACACTCCTCCCACATGTCTTGAATTTTCACTCATGCATTAGGGTACCACTCTTAGGTTTCCATCTCATATTATAGAATTGTTACATTGGCCAATAGTTAGTGTCAATGTACACCTCTCCTTTAGGGGAATTTCATTAAGTGAAATAGAGTATAAAGGTGAGAAACTAGTACTGAAAGGTCTACTTGGAAGTAATATGGCACTTGTCAATATTTTTAAGTAGCTCCTATACAAAATATTCTATCCAATTTAATTATTCATTAAGATGGATCATGAAATGTGCAATATCAACCATTATTTTAGGAAATTTTTTGACAGACATGGTGGTCTAATAGAATCTTCATGTGATGCAATCAACCAAAATGTGCACTAGTTTATCTTGGATTTATTCAGTTGGGATTCCTATCAACCCTTAAACATATAAGTCTCTAAACTCCTGAAGGATAGGTGGCATTATGGTCTTGTATGAAGTAAGAAAATCACCATGTACAAACATACCTAAAGCATAGGCCATTATTTTGATGTTGATGACTATAGTGGTGTTGAGGACAATATAAATGTTTTTGTTATTATAAGAGGTGAGAAAAATTGACACAATTTCACCCAAATTACCAAAATTAGGCATCCAAAGCGATATCTCAATGTCTATATTCTAGAATCGATATGGGGTTATAAGTGCAATTGGTTATGCAACATCGACTGGATCTGTTTGGAAGAGTTTATGTTTTTCTAGTTGAAGATAATCAAACATCTCTAAATTAGTGTTTTTTTTTTTTTTGACAAAGTATAAGGTTGATGGCCATTGATTCTTTCTGAGCATCTGTCAAGTTTTTGATGAACTACAAATGATCCATGATATCTAAATACTAAAATTGAAAAACTTTTTTCTTTCTATGTAGTATAAATTAGCTCAAATCTAAAACTTTAGCTTGTAAAAGATTTTCAATAATGAAATGTAGATTTGGTTTGCATTCTTGTGCCTTTATGATTTCATGCCAATTTATTTCCACATAAATGCCACACTGAGTTATCCCTTTGATATCAATGTGAATGTTGATGTGATAAATATTATCTGATCTAGAAATTAAGCTAGTTAGTCATTGGTACATGCATCGAGATATGTCATTATATTATTTATTATATGTACTAAAGTATGAATGGATGATGTTGATCAACTATCAATTTGGTGAAGATTAGATCAATCAAACCTTAGATTTGGCATTAACTACTTGGGGATGATAATTATATGTATGAGATTTGGGATGATGTGACTTGATCATACATTTCTTGGACTTAATTACTTATTTTTTCTCTTATTGACATCGGTGATGGTGTACTTGAATTCTTATATGCACAGTTGTTGCATACTATACTTGTTATCCTAATTCCAAAATATATTAAAGAGATCATCTAAAAACACACACATGCACACATAAAAAAGAAACACAAGAAAACATACATAAATGGGAAATCCTAATCTAGTTGGTGTTACTCATCACCCACTCATTTGGTAAAAATAAATCAATTAAGACTATTGGTAGTAAGGCTTTAGCCTACAGCCATTCACCCACCACAGCAAAATGGTTTCCTATAAATTTCTTAAAATAATGGTTCCTTTCTATAGTATTGTTGACCATTTTTTGGTCCTGTAGGCCAAAAAATTGATCTCCCTTTTTCTTTCCTTGCTGTCCCAATCTTTGATGGCTTCACCTTGCTGCAATCATGGTTTTTTCCTTTGTCATAGGCCTATTCCATGAAATAGCTGAGTGATTCAAGTCCTATAGGTTTTAGGTTGATCTTAGGCTTGTTTCATTTTCAAAAATTACCTTAGGCATGCCTTTTATTGCAAAGGAATGGGCTAATTTTAAAGAAATGCAAGTCTTTTATGAAGCTCCAAAGGTCAAGTACCCTTGCGAAGGGAAATTAGGTGGCAAACTGGACTGTTCCAGTAGGATGTAGAGGGAAATTATGGACCCAAAGTGCCCTTACAGAGGGCAGAATGCACCTTCAAAAAAATGATCAAAGAGAAGGCTAAAAGGTAAATTTTACTTTGGAGAAAATACAAGGCAAAAGGGACAAAAGATTTCTTTAGACTTTTTGTCTGAAGAAAATACATGTTTAACCAAAGGGTAAATTCCTTTGGACAAAATGCCTGAAGGAATTCCTTCAAACATTTTGTCCAAAGGAATTTATCAAAGGAAAAAAACCAAGGCAAATAATTCCTTCAGACAAAAAGCCTGAAGGAATTCCTTTAGACTTTTATCTGAAGGGATTTACAAAGAAAAGAGCATCAAATTTGAAGGAAAGACTTACTTCGGGAAAAATGTCTAAAGGAATTCCTTCAAACATTTTTTCCAATGGAATTTAGAAGACAAGGAAGCCCGAAGGAGCCCAAAGGGTAAGTGCCCTTATGGGGGACTCCCAGCAACCCAAAAGGGGACCTTTTCCAAGATTTGAAGGGACAACTTCCCTTTGAGAGGATTTAATTGAAAAAGGTCAAAGAAATACAAAGGGCTAAAAGAATTTCCAAAGGGGTAATGGGCTCGAGCACATCAAATTCAAGGCAACAAACTAACCGTTGGCTTTCAAATGGCGATGGGCCTGTGGACATCAAATTTATGGTGATGAAATAGCCATTTGGTTTTTGAATAGTGATAAGCCTATAGATGTTAATTTTGACAAGATGCGTTGGCTATTGAGGATAATCTAAAGGATTAATGCCTTCACAACAAGTGGCCCAAAAGAGCTCAAATGGTGCAGGCTTAACAAAATTCAAACGGGCATAAGACCTAAGGGAAACTCAGTGACCCACAAAGAAAGGAGCTTGAAGAGCCAACAAAAGAAAAAAATATAGCTCAAGAGCCAAGTTTCTAGGAAAGAGATATAAAATAGTTCAAGCACGACCATGGACACATAGGACAAGCATAGAAAAGAATATAATAGCCCAGGTGGCACACAGAAAGTGTTGGCATAGGAAGTTATTACTGCAAATGAGAAAAAGTGACCCATGATTTTGCAAGAACATTTAAGATAGTTTAAGATGTAAAGTTAAGACTTGTGACATCTATAACATGGTTTTTCCAAGCCATTTCTAGAAGGATTATACTATCATGAGCAAGTTTCCTCTTTCAAGGGCATTCAATGCAGCATGGGTTGCTTGTTTTGGAAGGCACCAAAAGTCTTTCTCTTTATGCTATATATTGCAACCTCTCAAGAGAGGAAGATATCTCTTAGCTTGTAGGGTGAAGCCCTATAGGATTTTACCTTGAATCAAGACATAGCATTTTTACCTCCATTTGAGTTTATAATTTTATATGTCTATGGTTTTGTCTTGTGTTAACTCATTTTCCTTCATGCTTTCATAGAGTGATTGTAGTGTGTCTAGTGTATTGTGAGTTCTTCTTTTGAAGGTTAGCAAGAAGTGTCCACAACAGAGTATAGGTGCATGTGAATAGGCTTCCATAGTGTGTCTTAGAACACCTCTGGTAGTTCTTCTTCCCTGTATCTCTAGAGGACCCCTTATTAAACACTGATGCAGAAGATTTTCTCTTATCAAATGAAGTGTATATCAACTTGTTCTTGGTGTAAAGTTTATGTCAAAGCTGAGTAGATCAATCATTTTTGGTGCATCACCATTTAGATAGGTTTTATTTTGGTTATATCCTTCTCCCTTTTCATGCCCCCTATTACTAGTAGTAGTAGTGAAAATCCTTAGAGATGCATCAAAGGGAGATAGCCCTTATCTAGAGATTCTCCCCTCAGGTTTTCCAAGCCCACAGCAAGAGGGGAGTCTCCATTGTGCTATGTAGAAGAGAGAAGCTTAGCCTTATTTCAAGGGTGCAATCCTGCATCAAAGGGAGCTAGCCCTTATCTAGAGATTCTCCCCTCAATTTTTCTAGACCCACAGCAAGAGGGGAGTATCTATTATGCTGCATGGAAGAGAAAAGCCAAGCCTTCTTTCAAGGGTGCAATCCATAGTGTCAATAGTTTTTGGCATGCTTGGTGGGATAATTTTTCCAAGGAGTTGAAGGATTTTTGGTGTGTTCTTCAACTAATTAGCCTTTAGAGGCATTTCAACCAACACTAATGGTGACTCTAAGTTGAATCAACTGATTAAGTAGTCCTAGTGCCATCAATAAATCACATTTTGGTATGTATAATTCCATTGCTCATTAGTATGGACCTTGTCTTCCTTCATATAACTTTGATCAAGCTCAGGTTATTCATGGCATCACCTCAAGCATCTCTCCTAGTTTCCCTTTACCTAGTGTAAGGGAAGTAATGCTAGAATTTGAGAAGTAATGATGGAGATAAATAGATTGGAGAAGCAAAATAGATATCAGCAAGAGCTTTTTTATAAAGAGGAGTGCTTGTTTAGGCAAGCTCAGGACTTGCAATCCATGAAGGAGGAAGTAGCAAAATGGAAGAGCCAATTCATTCAAGGCAGTTAGCCTTGTGTGCCTTTTCCCATTCCAAATCATCCCCCTATTCTAAAGAAAGGCCCCTCTTGTGCACCACATACTTTCTACTAAATAACACTTGCTCACTCTAGATCATCTAATGTAATAACCACTCCTACTCTTAATCCTTTGCACCTAGCTTTCCAACAGCAAAGGGCATTAGAGCAACCTCTCATAGAGACTAACCTTCTCAATCATTTATAATGTGGACCCTCTTTTAATGGGAATCACCCTATATCTTTTGGAAAGTAACAAATCTCTCTTAAAGCAGCTTTTCCTATGCATGAGCAGACCCTTTCCAGTCTCCCTCAACCTCCTCAAATCTTTCAGCATAGGAGTGCCTATCATGAACCAACTCAGGACCTTGAAGAGGATAAAGTTACTACATGTTCACAAGGGAAAAGTTCCAATCCCAAGGTTATGAGTTGGAAGCAAACAATGGAATCATGCGGTAGGAAAAAAGAGGAGAGGCCTATTCATTTTGATAAAATCCTTGAAGAAGATAAAGCTACTCTTTCTCATGGCAATCCTCATGATCTCCAAGAAAGGATATTCCAAGATAATATAGCTAGGAAAATTATAGAATTGGAGTCCAGAATGAGGTTCCTCAACCAAGGTGTGATGGACAATTCAAATCAAGCAGAAGATCTTACATTTGAACACACCCCATCTATACTCCTCTAAGAGAGCTATCAAGACACATCTAATATAGATGAAGTATTGGCCAAATGGAAGGAGGAGAATCATTAGATTCTAGCTTAGGGTTTGCCTCCTCTTCCACATATGTTTAACCATCAGCCTTCCACTTCATCCCTTCTTAAGAAGGGACCTATTTTGAAAGAGGCAAGTAAAGAAGAGAGGATCCAATTTACAGCACCCAGGAGGCTATCATGAGTGACAATGAGGATGAGACCATCATGGATGCTCCTTTTGAAGACATCATCAACAATAGAGAAGACATAGTCATGCATACATGTAGATGTTCTAGCAATATGAAGAAGAGGTTGACAAACTTTATCTGTCAACAATGGATGATGAGGGATGTAAACATGGTGAGCTCTCTCCTCCCTTGTTTGATGAACTTCCTTGTTTCTTTGATGAGTAAAATGACCATGCCATGGGAACCAAGTTGGTGGAGGATCAGAAGCATGTCTTTGAAAAACTAGAGACTCTTATTTTTTAGCAAGAAAAGGAAATGCATGTCCATCTTGATGAAAGCTTTGAAGAAGAGAGCCTTGAGTAAGAAGGTTATGTTCTTTGGGATGAGCAAGCAGTTTGTGATCTCATTTCAAACATCAAAATAGTCACCCTTATTTAATAAATCCATGATGAAGTAGAAGATAAGTTTGACAATCTCTTCAATGAGGCAGAAGGGAACAAGTCAATCCATGATGCATATCAAGGGGGTTATGAGTTAGATGATCCCTATGGTGATGAGCTAGCAGCCATTGAATTCTTGGTGAGATACACTAGCGTTAAGGGCCAGCATGAGGCAAAATTCCAATATCAATATGAATACATATATGTTGGAAGCATGTTTGACCTTGATTCATTTGGATACAAGCTAATCAAGGTGGCAGACAAGAAGAGTAAGTCACCAAGTCTCCTTTCCATTTAGCCACTTATCTGGCACCATAAGTTTTCTTGCCATGAAGGAGACTTAAGATGTTTTCCCTTTGATCTAGGAGGGAGGCAAATGTATCTATTTAGTTGTACATAGTAGTTTGCTTTCAGTTGTGTGTCTTTCATTTCCCCTAAGTTATATTGCACACGTGTGTGTAGTTTTTTTTTAGCCTTTGTTATGTGTGTTTTCCTTTGTGTTTGAGGTAAAATCTTTGGTAGTTCATAGGTCCTTACAAGGTTTTTGTTAAATTCTCCAAGTTGCATCTTGACTCTATGCCCAATGGAATTTGAGGCTATTAGTCTTTTTAAGCATAGCAAGCATGCTTCCCCTATGAATCACCAGATTGTTGACCATTTTTTGGTCCTGTGGGCCAAAAAATTAGTCTCCTTTTTTCTTTCCTTGCTATCCCAGTATTTGATGCCTTCACCTTGCTAAAATCATGGTTTTTTCCTTTTCCATAGGCCTGTTCCATGAAAGAGCTAAGTGATTCAAGTCCTCTAGGTTTTGCGTTGAACTGAGGCTTGTTTTGCTTTAAAAAATTACCTTGGTAATGCCTTTTTATTTCAAAGGAATGGGCCTATTTTAAATAAATGCAAGTCTTTTATGAAGCTCCAAAGGTCAATTACCCTTGTAGAGGGTAGTCAGGTGGCAAACTGGATCATTCCAGTAGGCTGTAGAGGGAAATTATGGACCTAAAGTGCCCTTGTGGAGGGCAGAGAACACCTTAAAAAAAATGATCAAAGAGAAGGTTGAAAGGTAAGTTTTCCTTCAGATAAAATACAAGGCAAAAGGGATAAAATATTTCTTTAGAATTTTTATCCGAATAAAATCCATGTATAACCAAAGGGTGAATTCCTTTAGATAAATGCCTGAAGGAATTCCTTTAGATATTTTTTTTTGAAGGAATTTATCAAAGGAAAAAAACCAAGGCAAAGAATTCCTTCGAATAAAAAGCTTGAAGGAATTCCTTCAAACTTTTGTTCAAAGGGATTTACAAAGAAAATAGCATCAAATTTGAAGGAAAGACTTCCTTCGGGTAAAATGTCTGAAGGAATTCCTTTAGACATTTTGTCTAAAGGAATTCAAAAGACAAGGAAGCCCGAAGGAGCCCAAAGGGTAAGTACCTTTGTGAAGGACTCCCAGCAACCCAAAAGGGGACCTTTTCTAAGCTTCAAAGGGACACCTTCCCTTTAGGAAGGTTCAATTTCAAAAGGTTGAAGGAATACAAAGGGCCGAAAGAATTTCCAAAGGGGTGATAGGCCTGAGCATGTCAAATTCAAGGTAGCAAACTAGTCATTGGATTTTAAATGGAGACAGGCCTGTAGACATCAAATTTATAATGATGAAATATCCATTTGGTTTTTAAATAGTGACAGGCCCATAGATGTCAATTTTGATGGGATACATCGGCCATTAAGGACAAGCCAAAGGACTAATGCCTTCATGACAAGTAGCCTGAAAGAACTTGAATGGTACAAACCTAATGGAATTCAAAGGGGCATAAGACCTGAGGGAAACTCAGTGACCCATCAAGAAAAGAGCTTGAAGATCCATCAAAAGACAAAAAGATAGCTTGAGAGCTGAGTTTCTAGGAAAGAGATAGGAAATAGTGAAAGCACGACCACGTACACATAAGTCAAGTGAAAAAAAGAATAGAATAGCCTAGGTGGTACACAGAAAGCATTGGCACAGGAAGTTATTGCTATGGATGAGACAAAGTAACCCATGCTTTTGAAATAATGTTTAAGATGGTTTAAGATATAAATTCAAGACTTGTAATATCTACAACATGGTTCTTCTAGGCCATTTATAGAAGGATGACACTAGCATGAGCAAGTTTCCTCTTTCAAGGACATTCAACGTAGCATGGACTGCTTGTTCTGGAAGGCCCCAAAAGTCTTTCTCTTTATGCTATATATTATAACCTCTCAAGAGAGGAAGATATCTCTCAGCTTGTATGGTGAATCCCCAAAGGATTTTACCTTGAATCAAGACATATCATTTTTACCTCTATTTGAGTTTGCACTTTTACATATGTCTATGGTTTTGTCTTGTGTTAAGTCATTTTCCTTCATGCTTTTAAAAAATGATTCCATCATGTCTAGTGTATTGTGAGTTCTTATTTTGTAGGTTAGCAAGAAGTGTCCACAACAGAGTATAGGCACATGTGAATAGGCTGCCATAGTGTGTCTTAGAACACCTCTAGTAGTTCTTCTTCCCTGTATCTCTAGAGGACCCCTTATTAAACACTAATGCAAAATATTTTCTCTTGTCAATGAAGTGTATATCAGCTTGTTCTTGGTGTAAAGTTTATGTCAAAGCTGAGTAGATCAATCATTTTTGGTGCATCACCATTTAGATAGGTTTTATTTCAGTTATATCCTTCTCCCTTTTCATCCCACCTATTACTAGTAGTAGTAGTTAAAAGCCTCAGAGATGCATCAAAGGGAGCTAGCCCTTATCTAGAGATTCACCCTTCAGTTTTGCCAAGCCCAAAGCAAGAGGGGAGTCTCCATTATGTCACGTGGAAGAGATAATCTCATCCTTATTTCAAGGGTGCAATCCTACATCAAAGGGAGCTAGCCCTTATCTAGAGATTCTCCCCTCAGTCTTGACCCACAGCAAGAGGGGAGTCTCCACTGTGCCACGTGGAAGAGAGAAGACAAGCCTTCTTTTGAGGTTACAATCCACAACATCAACAAGTATTTCATTATAATGTAAGGCCCTTTCCACCTGATCTATAATTTACTTAGGAATGTTCTAAAGTGACTATCATATAATAAAATTCATTGATCTTTGTGAAATTCCTTATGTCATAAGTTCCTATCATGCCATGATTTTTATCTCTACTTATGAACTTCCTATATCTAATTTCATTGTGTTGATACTCATCCATCCTACTCAATTTGAAAAGCATATTTGTGATAGACTCATGATCCCCTAGTCTCATAACCATTGTAATGTGCAAACTAGGTACCAAGTATTCCATCAGCATTATTGCTTCAAGCCCATAAACCAACTAAAAAGGAGTAAAACTTGTAACCCTCTTATAGTGAATTTGATAATCCCAAATAATTATATGAAGGAGATCTTCCTAATCATCCCTCTTGACATCATAGATCTTTGTCAATATCTTTTCCAACACTTTATTAGAATCTTTAGCTTGGCCATTAGCTTGTAGATGGTAGGCAATAATTTTATGATGGGAAATTATTAATTATTCAATAAGAAGTTTGATATTATTATATAGGAAGTGTGTCCCTCTAACACTAATGATATTTATGGGACATCTAAACCTTGTGATGATATTATTGTAAAGAAACTTTTCCATATCCTTCACCCCATAGTTGAGTGTCACAGTAGCTTTAACCTATTTGGTAAAGTAATTTGTCACAGTGATAATATACTGTGCTTTATTGTATTTGCTTAGAGGATTGATTGATCCTACAAAAACAATGCCCCATTATTCAAAAGGTTTTTTGGATAACAAAGGTTGTAAGGTAATTTCATCTTTCTAGAGTGGCTTACCCATTCATTGACATACATTTCAATGTTACACTACGCTATGAGCATTGTAAAAAAGGTTCAACCATCATAATTGACTCTAAAAAATTTATTACAATAGCTTTTCTAGAAAAATGACCTCTTGTTATTTCTTGGTTTGCTTCCTATAAGATCTATGGTCGTTCATATTCTAGAACTACCCTGTGCAGTACTTCATCCTTCCCCAAATGATACAAGAGTCTATTTATAATATTATATGGCAAGGCTATGGTGAAAAAATACTTTTTATCCATTTCTTGGTATTACACAGGGAATACTTCTTATTCTAGGAAATTAGTAATTGCCGCAAAAAATTTAGGTATCATAGAAACTTAAAATAGATGGGTATCAGAAGAATCTTCCTATAGTTCTTCTAGTTCTAACCCATTTGTAATATAACTGAGATGATCCAACCCAACATTTTCTCTACCTAGTTTGACATTAATGCAAAACTAAAATTCTTGAAAGAGCATCAACCATATTTAAAGGCATCCTCTGATCATAGGCTTATTGAATAGGTAGCATAGATCTTGATGATCTGTGAAAACTTCAAATGGTGTCATAAAAATATAATGTCAAAATTTTTATAGTAGAAACACTATAGCTAGTGTTTCTCTTTCAGTTGTCATGTAATTTTTTTTGCATCAGATAACTTTTAACTTGTAAAATATATGGGGTGTTCTAGTCCAACATCTTTTGGTTATGTAAGCATAACACCTAATATGATACCAAAAGTATCAAGGTTCACATAAAAGGGATTTCTCTAATCTAGAAAGGTGAGAATAAGTATAGTGACCAATCATTGTTTTAGTTCTATGAAGGCTACTTGACATTCAGAAGTCTAGACAAACTTCATACCTTTACATAGAAAATACTCTAATGGGAATGAAATGACTGAATATCCCTTGATAAACTTCTAATAGTAACCTGTGTGGCCTAAAAAGGATCACAATTACATGGATTTTAATGGTGGAGGAATACTAAGAATGATTTCAATTTTGATCTGGTCTACCAAAATCCCTTCAGTGCACATCATGTGATTTAACAGGACACTAAAAGGTGTAAAAATAAACACTTTTTTCAAATTTTAGACAATGAATAGAGCTTGACAACATTCTAACATGAGTTATAACTTTGATAAGTGTTATTTAAACAAATAAAATACTACCCAATCATCTATATATACTTCTAATAAGTCATGAATGAAATCCTTAAAGGCAATCACCACTACTATAGAAAAAACTACAAATGCAATTTTTAGGCCAAAAGGCATTACCTTTTATGCAAAGGATCCCCATTCTATGGCAAAATTTTTTTTAAATTTTTATTTTTATATGATGGGATTTTTATGATAGCCATTGAATCCATCTATGAAATAGTAAACTCCATGACATGTGAGAGATTCCAAAAATTCATCTATGAAGTAAAACATAAATGGGTCATTCACACATGCATCATTCAAAATTTGGTAGTCATCATATACTCTAATCTCCCATATTTTCTTAAGTTGCATTACCATGGGACTAACCCAATATACCTTCTCTATGGGATAGATTATCCTTGATTCCTACATTCTATCCAATTTAGCCTTCACTTTCAACTTCATCTTTTGATTAAACTTATATGGCCTTTTTTATGGATCATACATACTCCTTAAGTTCAATATGCATTTCACCTAGGGAAGGATCTACTCCTTTGACTTCTAAATTTTTTTTGGGAAACACATCTTGATAATCTTGTAGGAGTTACATAGCTTATGAAACTTCAGATTTAGTCCAATAGTCACCTATATGTGCCAGTTTAGGAATCTCCTCACTTCTGATGTTTTCCACATGTTTTTTACTAGGTTGCTAATAAATGTTAAACTTTTCCTCAGTAAAAAATTCTTGTATCATTATTTTACCTTCCTTATTTGGAATATTCATGTTGCACATCTTTTCTTCTTTAGTGGGTTTTAAAAATAGATCCTTTAATGGTTCTACTAGTCGTTCACATTCAAACCTATTAGTCGGATCAATATCACCATCAGTATTTGAATCTTTAGTTTCCTTCTCTTTATTTTGTATTTAGTGGTATAGATGCTTAAGAGATTTTTCTTCCATATTGGAAGCTTTATATCTTTAAAATGTTGTATTTAGATCACAAGCTACATTTTTTTACACAGTAGACTCCATTATGGTGCTTAAATCTTCTGCACACCCATGGCATAGGAAATGTTTGATTTTTAGCAATGCATTATGAACTAGTGGATTCTTATCTTCAAAAACAAAAGTATGTATGAAGTTGCTTTGTACCTTCACCCAATGCTTTGTATCCCTCTTATGTTATTGATGCATATACCAAGCTTATGGTAAAGGGGAAAGTGTATAATGAAGATATGAACCTATTAATTAGTTTCCACATGTAATTTAGTCCAAACCTCAACACATTTATGGATATGCATTTTAGGGCACTCACCTTCCTAAAAGTAAGGCCAATTACTTTTGATGACCTATAGTAATTAAAATTTGCTAATCATAAGTTTTCACTTATCATCCTAATCGAGTTGATCATCTCTATAAATTATCTACCATGTCACTAAAACTCCCTTTAAAGTGTAATTCAAGGCACTGACCCACTAACTGATCATAGGCACATGAACTTATAGGCACATAAAGAATTAATTTATGTCTTATGTTGCATAGTATGAAGGAAGTTATCTTTATATGGAGAAGACCATTCTCATAGGCCATAGTTCATGATCACCATGATCCTAGTTAAGTAGATGCGTATCTGAGTCTCCACTTATATATGAATCTATTTCCTAAGGTAAATTTCCTTCTCTAGTTGGATTTACATAATCCTATATATGATAATTTGCTTTAAAATCAAATTTTGAGTGAGTAGGAGATTTAGCAGACATAGACACACAATATTTTATGAAAAACTAAGGTGCCAATGGCTAAGTAACTATGGCTTTGGGCTTCCATTTTAAAGAGGTATTTAACTATTGAGTGAGTAAAGACTGCACCTAAGGTTTATTATGCTCATACAATAAATTACACTTGGATACATGCAGAGTTTTCAAGTTTTCTTCAGAGTTCACCTTCATCAAACTGATTTCTTATGTGACATGCAGAGAGTTTGGTTCAGCTAGAATGATGTAGGGTTTATGCACCTTATGTAAAGGAATGACTAAAATATTATTTCCATGATGTACCTCTAAATAATTTTGTATGGTATTAATAGTCATCTAACCATCATTTCCCATTTCTTGCCAATCAACATAGGGTAATGAGTTGTTGTTATCTCCATATCAATGGTTTTAAAGTCACCTTGCAGGCTTAGTTCTATGAATTTGATCTCAATGTCTTCTAATCAGCCAATGGGTTTAACTCTTCCATAGTTAGCTAAGCTTAGAGTCACTAGGTTGTAACTAAGAAGTGGTCATCCAATCTCCTCCCATGTGGATTTGGAGATCATGTTGACTATGCTACCAAAATCAAAGACAATATTTGGAATTTCATATCCTACATCTTCAATGTTGATTAGGGTATCTACATCCCATGGTTTCTTTATTTTTACATACCAAACAAGTTTTTTGTCTTCGTTTTCCCTTTTATATGCACACTTTAGTAAATTATGTAGAAAGTTTGTGATGTTTTGAGAAATGTCTTCATTACATAGTATACTTAGCAGATTCAATAAATTTGTTAGCATAGTAATAACTCCATCCTATCATATAATGTGCACAATCTAACAATATATTTTGGCATCTATTATTATAGCATCTCCTTTAGTGGTGTCTTGGTGTTGAATATTTTTCAACATCTATGCAGCTCCATGCATGAGCCCCTTTTCTAAAATTGGGTCCACTTATTTGTCCTATTTCACTTTCTAAATTACCTATTCTTGAGGCATTTTAAGAGGAGGAAATCCCTTCTCTGCATTTTGTTGTCTTGTAATGACATTCATAAATTCATCCTCCTTAGGCTAAACATTCACCATGTTAACATTCTTGATAGCCTTTTCCATTGTTTGATTTTCTAAAATAAGATAGTCTTATATATCATGTTACTCATAAACCCTACAATATGTATATTAATATTATCTTTGGGGATTCAAAGGGAAATTACATTATACATGATTATACTTTCTACATAAGTAACACTATAAAGGGAGATGTTGGTAATTATTTCCTTTGCCACCTTAGTAACCCCCTCTATATCTACCCCTTTATCCTCCTCTATTTGATTGATAACCTCCTTTATAACCTCCCTATTTTTATGTTGTATTCTACTGTTGATTTTGTTTGGTATTATTTCTAATCCCAAATTATTATTGCATAATTTGTGGATTCCAACTAGTTTGTTGTTATATCATTGTCAGATTCCAAAGGGCTGAGTAGTGGTATTGTGGTGATGATGGTGTCCAACTCGATGAAGGAGGGGTCCATATGGCTAGACTTTGAGGCTATTATTGAGTTAAACTAAGAATATATTATAGACCTACATGGTTCACACAACCCTTATCGACCTCTAGGCCTAGAATTATCTACTTCATTTAGGACACTTATTGTTTAGCAATGATGAATACATTCTTTGTGATATCTTCTTTGAGTTCCTATAAATCCCTCAATTTCTTTTCATCATGATTATATGATTTACAAAAATTATAATAAAAACTCTATGGTATTTTTACATTCTATTGTAGGAGATGGAACTATGTTGTTGCATGTCTTACTACTCTATAGATTTCATAGAACTCTATCTTGATCTTAGGATAATCATTCATGTTATGTCCTTATTTCCCACACTCCATTAACCATATATTTAGCTTAGTTTTATCTACTTCATGATATTGCTCTATTCTCTTTATAAAATCTTGTAATGTATTTTCAATCTTAGAACCCATTATGGGAGCTTCCCCATAATCTTCAATCTAATCTACCTGAAGAGCAATAGATCTAACATCTACCTTAGTAGCATATTGGGTTTGTGTTATAACAAACTTGATCCTAGAACATAGTCCTTTGATAAACCACATAGATTTATCTTTATCTTATAAATTAAATTCCACCTTATTCATAACATCTGAGACCCTATGATCATAATTGTAGACTGATTCTCCTGACTTCTACCTAATCTCCTTCTTGAATAGTCTAACTTGTACACTTCTTGATTTTAAATTCTATGATGAACCATTCCTTAACATATTGTATATTTTCCCAAGTGATATCTCTAAAATATATAAATTCAAGGGCTATTTCATTCATAACCTATATTAATTCAAACTTTTTTATATCTTCATTGATAATACACTTAACTTTCCATCTCATCTTACATGTTAGTAAGTACTACTCCTCAGGGTTTGTAGACCCATCATATGTTTCCAGGTTGATAAATTCTCCTAAAGCACCCATATTATAAAATGGTGTTGAAGGAATTTGTTGTGAAGTTATTATAGTGGGATTATACATTCTATAAGATCCTACCTATGTACTATAAGTATTTACCTATGCATTAATCAAGTTTGTCTATGTACTCTGCTTTTTTGTATTTCTTATTTTTCTTTGCTTGGTTTTAATGAACCCTATGACCATCAAAGCCTTTAAAATTGAGGGTGTTTCAATTTTAGTACCCCATAGATGCACCTTTTCTAATAACATACCTTCCAAACTACTATATTCCTATTCTTCTAGGTGAAAACTTTTACTATAATATAACAAATTGAGCTACAGGGATGTGTACTCTTTCATTGAATGACTATTTCCTACAACTTCTCCCTCTAAACTTGAACCTATGATTACTCTGTGACTTTATCCTACTTATTTTATTAATAACTCATGTCCTTTTGATAATACCTATTATTATAGTTGTGTACTACATCTATCATCTAATTGATCTACCTCTACATTATTCTCATCTTCATCTTCAAACATCTCTTCTTATTCTCACTCTTAGTCACTTCTTTTTTTATAAAAAAATTCATCTTCTTCTTTTATCTCATATTTATTCATACTTAATCATTCATTTATTTATTCTTATTCATCACATATTCATACTAATTCTTCATTTATTTTACTACTACTCTTAACTCTATTCGTAACTACCTAGGTATTTTTATGTTTACTCCATCTAATCTATTGTCATAGCTTATATTCTAAATCCATTTTCTTATTTTGATTATTTTTCCCTTGTGTATCCATTCTAGATTTAGGTTCAAGTCTTATATGCTCATCTAATTATCATTCACTATCATTTTATACACACCCCATATGCCTGAAGTGACTACTCCATATTGGTTAGAGTAGGCGCCATGGCCTTGTCCATAACCAACATATTCACAAAGATAGGTAATCACTGAAAAAAATTACTTGAATTCCTTTGATGAAAACATCCTTCACATCTTCAAAATATAGGTATCCATACATTTCAAACTTAGTTATATATCTATCTACTGTAGTAATAACCTAATGATCTATTGCTCTTGTCCAGTTAGTTTCCAATCTCTATAACTGATCTATCTTTTATTCATTATAGATTATATTTTATTCCATCCTTAGGTTAAAGTAATAATATTCCAGCTATTCTAACTAGTTAACTAATAATTCAAGTAACTTGCACCATAAAATTTCATAAATCTCTCCATAAATATGCTCTTGAATGATCTTCTAAATGGTGAGACCAGTCCTTTTTTATTCTTCTTATGTGAAATTACATATCCTTTGGTCAAACCATATCTCAATATCTCTCTACCTTAGTAACCATTATAGCATAATTCCCTCCAAAATAATTTCCATGCTCACTATACCATGATCACTATACCATTATTATCAGAGGTTCTTAAAGCATCAAAACATGTTAAGGATGAGGATAGTTATGATATACTTTGTGTGCATCTAATAGTTTATTATATAAAGATAGGAATTTAGATGATAGAAAGATAAGAAGCATTAATTATCCTATGTTATTAAAGAATTAATAACAATAAATATTTCATATATTGAAATAATGCATTTAGGATATTTAGATAAAAATTAACCAAAACATTACATATAAGAATGCACGTAAGGAACATAATAAGAAATCACATAAGTAACCATAAATAGATGATCTCTATTGATATCTTCTAAAAAGTGGAATCCCCTTCTTATTACAAAAAGTGTGTGTGTGTGTGTGTGTGTGTGTGTGTGTGTGTGTGTGTGTGTGTGTGTGTGTGTGTGTGTGTGTGTTTGTGTGTGTGTGTGTGTGTGTTTATAGACTATGATTGTTCATATTCTTATCATACTTGGCACCAAAAGTGGAGTCTCTTCATATTCTAGCCTATTATAAGTCATGAAGATAAGACAAAATAGACTATATAATCAAAAAAATGAGTTCATAGTGCATGAATATTGAACAAATATCCTATGAAGCTTTTAAATTTACATTATTTTATGATTATTTCATAACAAGAAGTTTTGGTTTGGAGGTTTGTACTGTATGAACCATCGTTAAGATGGTGGACCTCCAAAACCCTTCCTAAACCCTAGATTAGACTTGATGAATTAAATACACCTACAAATGCATTCAAATGAGGTAATTAGACTATAAAATAGTTTTAATGGTCCTCTTAAGTCCCATAAGCACTTAGATCACCTATTGGCTGGCATGTGTAGGAGATATACTATATGGGTCAGGTCTAATAGAGCCATTTTAAGCTTGTGAGCAAGGAATTAAAGAGGATATGCATAATCCATAGGTTACTAATGAGGGAGAGGGACCCAAAAATATTAAGTAACTCTAAATTATCTTTTAACAAGGGCTCTCATGCTTGATATGAACTTATAAGCAGGCCTAGGTGCCTAAGTGAGAGGTTGTATGTATACAAAAGGAAGTAAATAGCTTGATAAAACTAATATAGATGCTCTAATTACCCTCAAGGGTTATTTTCATGTCTGATAAAGTGTCTAAGTGTCTCACAACTTTATCTTAAGGTCATAATTTAGGAACCCTACATTAAAACATTATGATATAGCACATTCCTCAAGATAATGCCATTTAGAGGTTAGAGAAAAGAACAAAACGAGATCAAATGATATCTTAAACCTTCATATAAATGTTCATCATGTTTTTTTTATGTGTGAGTCACTTTGTTTTGTAGGAGAGAAACCACAATTGGTCATTTTGTCCTGGAAGTGTCTTAGAACTATTGAAAATGTTATTTTCCCACCTAAGAGGAAAATTGGAAAGCTCAAAACTATATAGATAAATTTCATGGGGAGTTGAGCACTTTAGAATATGTGGGGGGATTTTTCCCCAAGAAATTAGTGTCATTGGTTTAGAGGTTAAGGTCTTAACCTCTATGAATCATTATTAAGAGTATATAACTCTATTAAGCCTCCCTAAAACCCTAATTAGGAAGATTTTACAAAAAAATTCATCCAAAACATTTGAATCACCTGGTAAACACTTGGGTCTTATATTCCACTCAGAGGAGGCCTCATCTATGGTACTAGTATGTATGAATAGTGTATAAACATCTCTATAAACTACAAGTTTATAAGGTTTTGAGTAGGATATGGAGTGAAAGACTTGGTAAAATGTTTAAAATCAATAAAAGAGGTGGTTTTAGACTTATTTCACCTTTTTAGATCATAAAATTTCCAAAACTATTCCTATAAATGCTTCTAAAAATCTTTATCAAATTTCTAGTCTGCATAAGTTAGTAGAGGTGACTTAGTCACCTAAGTGGAGTAAGGTTGCAAGTGAAAAATATTTTCAAAGCCTAAATCTTGATATATTAGTATGTTCTAGGTGTTAATAAATCTCACTCATACAATTTGAGGGTCTAGTTTAGCTCTTATAACTCTCCAAATAGTGAATGAGCTAGAGACTAGGCTACTTATCTATAAGCCTACTTACCCAATAAAATAGAGAAGCTCATGGTGTAGAAGGACATTATGAAGTTAATTTTTCCTCATAAAACATCTGTAACTAACCCTTTAGGTGATAAATCTCCATTTCTATGGTCATTATTAAGGATTTTGGTAGTTTCTTGAACATGGCCAACATGTAGGAAAAGGTAGCTACTTAATGCTTCATGGAAGAGGCATGATGATACCTTTTCAATGCTTGGTAATCTATGAGAGGAGATGGAATTAACCAATTATGGTATGAATTGTATCTTCATGGGTCAAACCTTGCTAAAAATATACTCTGATTCTCTAAGGTACTTATTCAAGGTACTAGTCAATCTAAGTAACGCATGGAGGAGTGTGGAGGAGTGTTGTAAGTATTGTGTGAATGGTTATGATAATTATGGCCTCTTAATTCCACTTATAATCCATTATTACCTTATTTATCTTGATCACATTTCTATATATTTAGGCCTTAAGGCCTTTTTTTATCCCTTGGCTAGGTATTGCAAAACTCTACCAAATTATATCTTGAACCTTGAGAATCAATAAAAAAGGATTGTTTGCAGACTTTTTTATTGGCATTAGTGTGTGTTATATTTTTTTGAATTTCATAAATTGTGATGTTAATGACCATTTTTATTTCTTATCCTTCACCTAATTGTTATATTTTCATCCTATGCAAGTCATGTGATGTGTTAGGATGTAGTAGTTGTATTGAAGACTGAGCTAGTTGATAGTGTTTCAATTAGGCCTTATTTCCATTGCCTTTCCACATATCCTCCACATGAAACACTTATTTTTAGGAGTTTTAAAGAATCCTATTTAGTCATTAATGTTTCATTTTATTCACAAAGTGTGTTTGAATATTAGTCAAGAGAGTATAAGTGAATATTGGTGCATCACCATCCTTAGAATAGGTTCTTTTTCATGTTTTCACTCTATCTCTTTTCATCCCAAAATCAATGGTTATTAGGAATAGATACTAATTTTATGTAATATGGGATATATCCCCATAAACTAGAGGTTTGGTCTTCCTATAGGTCACCCATAGCCTTTAGATCAATCCCATGTTACCCAAAGCTTGAAGAGAATTGAACTATCTCCTTCAAAGGGTGCATCTTGGAGTGCTAACATTATGTAAACTAGTATGATCAGTTAAGGACAAATGATATACATATATCTAGAATAGGGTAACTTAAAACTCAAATGTCAATAGGTAAGAGTTCTAAATCTTAAGCTTGTGACACGGGGATATAGCTCTCACTAGACTTTAATAAATGTAAACAGTTGTAAACAATGATTGTAAATATAAAATTGAATTAAATATTTGTAAAGGGTTAAAAATTAAATTAATTTATGTATTGTATGGTTGTAAATGGGTAAGGTTAAATGGTCAACTAAAGTTAGCTTTATAAAACCTAAAGTTATAAATGGCAAGCTAACCAATCTTATATCTATACTAGTTTATTCATTATAAGGAAGATCCTAAACAAGAATACACACATACCTACACAATACAACAAACAACATATAATATAATAAGTAAATAAAATAGTATAGGGATACAAATACTTACCTTGGAGTGGACCCATCAACACTTTAATTTCCCCCTTGGCTCAAGTGAGACTTTGCAAGCAATTGTTGTATATTTAGTATCTCAAATGTTTAGATGAAGACCTAGTTATCATTATGTAGGAAATCTCAATTACCTCCCCTATTGAGCTTAAATGACACCATAAGATAAGATATCTAAGATAAGGTTATAAACCAATAACTTTCACAAATGTTTTTCAAGGCATAAATGTGAGTGCAAGAAAAGTGTATGAATGTGATATATCTTATTAGGAATGAAATATGACCCATATATATACAATTCAAATACCCAAAACCAACCCTAAATGCAATGCCAATGGTATCAACTAGGTTTATACAATTGGAAGATGAAACTAAAAAAATAAGGTATTAATTTGGTTGATATAGTAAAAATGTCAGAAGATAGACTCAAAATTGTATTGGGAAAGCATATATAAGACAAGAAGGATAAAGGCACAAAATAGATTATATCAACTAGGTTAATAGTGTAGGAAATAAAGAAGCTATAAAATATAGATAATAAGTAAGCATAAGGGATAGACAGATATAAACTTGGAGGAGGTCAAACTAATAGTCATAATGATGTGACATAGTAATATGCAAACATCCCTCATAAAGTACCATGATCTAATACCACCCCATTCCTAGGTCACCCTTTGAAGGAATGAAATTAGGGAGGTAGATATTTTTATAATTTGGTTTAATATAAAACATCAGTAAATGATAAAATTTAAAATATTAGGTGTATACACAATCAAGCAAAACTAGTAAAATAATTCAAGGGCCTAAAGAAAGAGTCAAGTAATGAAAACTCTTTCAAGTATAAGTAATAAGAGAAGGCAAGGGCTCAAATAAAAAGGAATATGATGATACACTAAATTAAATAATTTCATATACTACATAAATATTTAAATAATCATAATCAATTATTATCCTATAGGAAATAAAATAGCAATAATGAAATTTAAAACAAGTCAAACTAGTATACACTATCAATCTATGTCAACGTCATAACATAACCAAGTCACATATACTTAAAATATAGATTTTTAAATAATATAGTCAATAACATGACATGTAATAAATAAATATAGATAAACATGATAAATGGAAAGGTCTTAAAAGGATCTAACTTGTAATAATGTAACATATGGAATGAGATACCCTCATATTGGCATGGCCCCTAAGTATAGGAATGGCATGCATCTATATATCCAAGTATCATTTAAAATATGTATGTCATGAATTTAAATCATATATATTATTAAATTCATATGCATATGAAAAATGATACGTAATTTACCAAACAAGTCATACTTAATATAAATTAATAATAGAAACTAGCAAACATCTCATGATTAGGTTTTGATTTTGGATTTTGGAATTTTTTTTATATTTCTGAAATATTTTGAATAAATTGATATTAATAAAATAAATAATTCATCATATTCATCATATTTTTCTATGTCACTTGTAATTTTCTTTACCTTTACACTTTTCTAAAGGTTGTGCAAACACATTGCATTTTCTTCCACTATGTATGATCATTCGTATGTTACCTTTGTAGTTATACTTGAATGTTTTTAATTTTGATTTTCATTTTTAACATCATATATAATCTTTATTTTAATTTTTCATATAATAACGTGATGTACTAATTTTTTTATCCATTGTAACATGCATCTATTTTAACCATTTTTACCCTAATGTAAATGTCAACTAGTTGGCAAAGTACACCACCCATATGCATATACCAAAGATATTTTCCCCACAATAAAATGGTAGAATAATATGTCTAATTAACCCTAAAAGTGGTAAATTGTTTTTTATTTCATCAATGTCATGTCTTTACTATCGTAAAAATGAAATATTGCACATGTTTGGGTATTCTCTTTAATTTATATGAATATGTTGCCAATAGGCATCCTTAATGTACACTATAATAGTCAATATTTATTGTTATGGAACCTTATAATTTATAATTTATGTATTTTTTTACTAAATTCTATTATAAATTACTAGTGATCATGTTTTTTATATTTGTATTACCTTAATTATCACTTCATTCTTATACTTCTAAATTTTGTGATCTTTAAAATAGAAACAAGTCAATCCATTAATATTATTATCTTGTTTTATAAACATTTACTTGATAATGAATTTGAGATAATTTAACTCTCCATAATAATCTCAAATTTATTAAGAGTGTTTAGCTTACACAAAAAAAATCTTATGTTCATACAAACCTAGGGGCTAATGTTGGGTTGGCCACCTAATTACGTCGATACACATTCTAAAATAGTAGCAAGGGAGTGTAATTAAATGATTTATTCAAAATTATGTTCTAATTTAAATTGATGTTTATTAAATTTTAAGTTTAACCTTAAATTTTATTTTGATTTGACGGTCACTTATAAAAAAAAATCTTGTAAAATTCAATAAAAAATTTTTATAATATTCTAGCTATATGGTGGATTTTAATTCCATTTTTTGTCCTAGAATATATTTTCAAACATGACACAATGGTATATTTAGATTTATGTCATTTGTCACAATCCATGTGGTATGTACTAAAAATTCAATATTAAAACCTTAAGATTGATATCTATTACAATATTCTAATTAAATGTATTTAAGATATTTATACTATTATTAAAACAAAGCTTTGTAATCATGCAATTTCCTATTTTTTAATGGTTTCAAGGCATAAAATGTTATTTTTATTCTAAATTGAGTAGATGGCCTTGATATGATTAAACATCATTCAAATACTAGTGCCCTATTCATGATATTGTTTGGTCCTCATATTTATATCCATATATAGTAGGCTTCATGACTTTTATTTTGAAAATTTTATTCAATATCTCACATGCAAGGCATATAAATTTTATATTTTTTAATAGAGATTTGTGGCATACATGTGGATAATAATTCTTGATGTATCACCATTTTAGACTAGGCTTTTCATTTATGTAAATTTCTAAATCTTTTCACTCATACAAACTAGTTTAGCAGTTTTATTGCACAAGAAGCTAATACAAGGAGCTAGCCCTTTCAACCTAGAGGTTCATTTCCACTTATAGGCACACCCACAAGCCTAGAAATGTCCCAATGTTGCCCAAATATGGAGGAGGCTTGAATAGCCATCTTATAGGGTGCAAGATTTGGAGACAAAAATTACTTTTATCATTATACAACAACAACCTTCTAAAGTAAAACTAGAGGTATTTATACATGATTCTACCCTAATCATTTAGTTACAACATTAATAAAAGAATGATGACTTGTCAATACCATTAATCAATAATGAGTTGTATTCTAAAATTCATTTGGATTAATAACCCATTTTTCAAGGCTAAGAGGATTAATTATGGATGCAATCTTTGATTTTCATCATTGCATGTCAATTGCATTCATATGTTTGAGATATGAATTGTAAGACAACATATTATTGTGGAAAGTGAATGAAAATAAATTTGTTGTGTTTTCCTATAACACTAGGGATGGTATTACACATGTCAATAAGTATTCAATAGACTCAAAGGTGTCAATCCTAATGTTTAATTATATTTATGTTGTGTGGTATTTCCACCTCAAGTCTTTTGGATGTTTCTTGGCACATGATTGTGCTAGCCAAAATTTTCCTAGCTTATTCATTATTGTAGTCCATAGAGATAATTGATTAATAGCTACCTAATTTTTTTCTTTTTTAATATGTTAGGTTCTTATAAGAAAATTTATTTATAACATTAAGTGCATTATATATATATATATAGTTTTAGACACCCAAATTTGGCACAAAACCCTCTTTTCCATGTTTTATTCTCAATTAAACTTATTTGGAAAACTTGAACATTTCAACTCATTTCTAGGATGACACCAACCCCACATAAGTCTATATATAGTCCATAGGCATTAAAACATCTCACCTCATATCCTAAATGTATCCATTTATACATCTAGGCTACATCTTATCCATTAGCCAAGCCTTCCTTGAGAAAAAATCTTGACTTGTCTCCTAGGAAAACTCATAGTTGTAGAAGCCTACCCTATACAAACCAATGCCCATATGGGTTTTTCTATTTTATCTTTGTGTGTTTGTATTTTTATTACCACTAGTCATGATACTTAACCCTTCCCATTTGTATTTCCAATAGTTATCAACATAATATAGTCATACTATATCATATTATAAATACAAGGTCTTACCAATTCATTTGGGAGATAAGAGAAAAGAAGGGGAGAAAAATTAGAGAGGAGGAGGAGGACATTTGACACCCTACTACACCAAAGTTCAATCCTAGATCAAAGCTTTTCCATTCAATTTATGATTTATATAATCAAATCATACACACTTGTGATATTAATCCATATTGGTCTCTCTACAAATTCCCTTATGCCAAAGGAGAGTAATAAGTCTTTAGTAGTTACACTAATCACTTCAAGGGAGAAGATGTTAAAAATAATACTCAAGATATTCCATTCACAGACAGCAATAAATACATGGAATTTTGATTCTACGCATGCAAGATATATATTTTTCAATGCTAATTTGATGGTTGCATAACCCCATTACTTTTAATTTATTTTGGTATGTGCAATATAGATCAAAATGAAGATTTAGTCACACAACATATTCTACCATGCACATCTATAAAATGAAAGTATAATCATAATCCAAAAGACATAATACACATGCACTAAAAAACAAAGATCATGAAACCCTATATAGATGCACCTGGTGGCATAGAGATGTACCTAATGACATAAGGGAATAACCAAAGAGGCTAAGCTTACATAGGTTTGGCCCATGTAGATATAATTTAATCTTATATTAGTGCATAGTACATAAACTCAAGAGTAAGTCAAATACAATCAACACAATTAGAGTATAGACTCATATTTAAATAACTTTTAGTGAGTAATTGTTTCTTAACCTCTTTATCAATTCATTGCATTGCATTATTTTTAATTTCCAACACTTGGGCTTGTTTCCATTACTTAGCCACTTAGATAGATCTAAATTTTATATTTCAATTGTACATGCTTAGATTTATTTAATTGTAGCTTATTTATACCTATTTTTATATAAAAAGAACTAGGGTAAACATAAATGGTTAACCCTAATCTTTATAAAACTCAACCTAAAGTTTCATATAACCCTTTTCTTTCACACTTTCATGGCTGATTTCAGGTCTAATTTATTTTCATGTTTGTTTCACTCTAAACCCTAATTATTATTTAGGTATCTATATCATGAAAATTTTTACCTAAGGGTTTATTTCTTTCTTACATTCAACCTAGTTTTTAAAACCATTATCCTCTTAAGGTCTTGTCATTTATTTCAAGATATAATTTTCAAAATTATGTATCACATGTATTCATTCATTAACCATGGTAACCTCCCATGATAAACCTTTCATCTAAGATGTAAAACCAAACATCAAAAGTAATGATGAATTTTATAAGTATCTCAATTATTCCCCATAGGAAAGTAAACATATAAAGTTTCTAAGAGGAAATTACACAAAATAAATAATTCATATATTAGTTATTACAACACTTAAAATTCAAGCAAAAAAATTTTCAAAATGAAAACCATATACCCAAACAAATTTTAGTAGACACCACTAACCCTTCTACATCAAGCCATGAGGTAAATCCTCCACCTAATATTAACAAACAAAATACCAATACTCTACAAACAATATCTTAGTATTGGGAACACTAATGCTAATACTAATAGATATACTACATCTAATGATTCAATGATACAACTACTCAATGACATGAATATAATAATTTCATAAATATTAAAAGCATCCAATAAGCCTAATCATGCACTATATTCTATGAACACGTTCTATTATCCTTTGGTGTGACATACTTATGTACCCTTTTGTATGCATGGGATAAGATGACCCATAATAATCCTATTTATTTATATATTAGGATAAAGAAAAGGTCATGAAAATAGAGGATAACTATACTTATACAGTATAATGATAGTGCTCACAGTGGTCATAGATCTCGGAGAATGAAATTCACACTCAAATTCAAAGATATAGGGTTCTAAATCCTATGCCTAAGATATGGGGTATGGATCTTACTAGATCCCAAGTTAAATCGATTATATAACAATGGTAACAAATGGGATGTATCAAAAATTGACAAACAAGTGAAACCTAGATGCAAGATAACTATAAACACTAAAATAATAATAAATATGTGGTGTAATTGTCAACTAGTTGTTGGTCTATGAACCTAAGGTGTTAAATTGCAAGCCTAAAAACCCTATAGCTATACCAACTTATTCAATATAAGGAAGACTTAAGGAAAAATAACATGAATATACTATACTAATAAACAAAGTATATTTATCTACTAAATAAATAAATGAAAGGGAATAGGGATAGAGATATTTACTTTTAGGGTAATACTTTTGGGGTAACTTGTTGGCACATCAGTCTCCTAGTTGGCTCTAGTGTCAATTTGAAATATATGTTATAGGATGAAGACTTAAAATGGAAATAATAATACCTATATATCCTTAGTTGAGGACTACAAATACTGGGGCACTACCTAAGCATGACTCCTTCTATTGATTTCAAATATCTTAAGCAATACTTAACCTCCAAGAATTAGAATTTAACCTCTAACTCTTACTTTTAATAATTAAGGGTATAACTATGAGTGAAAGCATAACATATAAGTGTTTTTTGTTGTGATAAATGATAATTATGACCCCTATATATATGGCTCCAAACCTAAAAATAACTTCAAATTCTAAGCCAACAGTATTGTCTAGGCTTGTACAAATGAAAATAATGTTGACTAACAGATAACTATATCAGCCAAATTGATATAGTACACTGATAAGGAAAAAACTCATAATTGTATTGACTAAGCTGATATGACACATAGTACAGTTAATATAATAAAAAACTCATAATTATATCAACTAGGCTGATATGATACATGGAAAGACCAACATGAAATAGATTATATGGCTAATATAGTACACTGATAAGGAAAAAACTCATAATTGTATTGACTAAGCTGATATGACACATTGTACAACTAATATTAAAAAAACTCATAATTATATCAACTAGGCTGATATGATACATGGAAAGACCAACATGAAATAGATTATATCAACCTAGTTAATATATTAGGAATATAGAATAGTTATAAAAATTAGATAAAATGTAGAAAAAGAGGTAAGACATAAATAGCCTTAAATAAGGTCAAATTGAGATTAATGAAGGTATGAAAAAATAATATGCAAACATCTCTCGTAAAGTACCATTATCCAATCCAACTCTATTCTTGGTGTACTCTATAGGGCATGTGCCTAGGTAGATTGATGTGCCAACAATCCCATTAAATAAAAACCATTAGTAAATTGATAAATATGAAAAAAATCATGTGTATACATATATCCCACCCAAAGCTCACCATATTCCATAATAGTGTAATCTAATGTGGTGCTTTGGGAAAGATAAATAGTAACACAAAAACCTAGTAGGAGACATTGTAATAAATTAAAGTAACAATGAAATTAAAATAGATGTACATAAATACAAAATTTTACCTTCACTTACCTTTCTAACTATATATATTATATTACATGTGATGCAACTAATGGAAAATTCTAGTTTGGAAGCTCAATGGGTAAACCTAAATTATGAGATAAAAATACAAATTTATAAAAAAATTATCTATTAATACCATAAAATACTTACTTTACTAGGATCATAAGGTCTCTTTCAGCTCATCAAATGGACCTACGAAATATAAGATATAAAAAAATAAGGAATGTAGAGGATTTAAAAAAAAAATCAAAGCTAAATCATGAGAATGTGATGATGTAATGCATGATGAATGTTTCATAATTTTCTATCAAATGTGAACATATGCATGGTTAAAAAGGTAAAAATTAAGTGTAACAAAATGACATCTTAAGTAAGTAGTGTTGTCTCCTTGAAGTGCACCCTATTAGGTCTAGAAACTTGCTTCAAGAGACATAATGGAAATACCCCTAGATTGTGGGTAACCTATGGCAAGGGTAAATCTTTGGACAAGGCCATATCCTTCTCAAATCATGATACATCTAATATAATATCATGTTATAGATATCTAACCTACACTAACAAGGCCTAATCTAAGCTACAATTATGCATTTTGTTATGAAAAGGGAGAAGATATTGAATTGAAACCTATAATGTGGTGATGCACTAACTTGAATGTCTCATCCACCTATGTGTAATCATCACAATAAAAGTAAAAAGGATTGAATTTGTCTCACACACTCTTTAAATCAATCTTCTCATGCTTTAGTATTTCATATGGAGATCATGATTTATGTTTATAAATTAAAGGAATAACTGAAAGGCCTTAAACAAGACATAATTAGCTAATATCCAAGACAAATCACTAGCATAATTAGATTCAACACAACATATAACCTACACAAAACCAACCCACTTATACCAAGTGAAATAAAATGGACATACATAAGGGAAAATGACTTCTACCATTAATGTAGATAAAAAAAACACTAAAATAACATAATAGTACAAGATTAAAGAAGGTAAAATTCTATCTTTATTTGATTCAAAGGCTTAAAGCCAGGTAGTACAAGTCCTCAAATGAGAAGAGTCTTATCATACCCAAGAGGAGGGATTAAGAATAAGGAATTTTTAGCACAATATATAGAAAATATATTCAAGAGAGAGGGGATAAAACACTACTCAACTACATAAATGTAGCTATTTCAACATAATTTTTATTATTCAAGAGAAAAGACAAGTAGAAAATAAGGTCATTAGACCCTCCTCAATATACTATCCTACCACATTAATTATATTCAATGAGAAATAGGTGTAGGAGTGGAAAAATGCCTTAATTATTTGTTTTTCTTCTCTTTGATTGTTTGAGTTGGTGAACATGCTCCTATAGGGTTGTTATTTTTTAAAACTCTTACATTTATTTCTCTAACTCACCTGTCTCTTCACTCTTGCATGTCAAAACTATTACATGGTTAACTTGGGTTTATAATCACTCCATTCTTTTGATGGAGTTACATCTTTATAGGGTTAACTTCAATTCCTTAGGTATCTATTATGTTATTGATGACCCTTGATCTCAACATGGTCATGCTTAATAGGCCCACATGAACATAAACAAACTAAAATTCACCTTGTCACTAATATAGTGGTATTTAAGAAAGGTATAAGAGATTATATGTGTCTTAGTTATTCATGAGAATCCTTGACAAACTTGGAACCTACATTTAAAATCTTGAAAATCTTCTTTTATTATCTTACTTATTTAGTAAATCTTCAACAAGCTTTTCCACAACCTCAAGAGGCTCTCAAAGACCCATTGTAATTTGAGACTATGTGTTGAGATCACTTATAAGCTTGGGATATTCCTTAAAAACTTGAATCATCACCCTATGAACCTCTTTCAACTCTTGTAGCCTTTTATTTAGATTCCTTAGTGTCTTTGACTACCATGATTACTTGTAAACAAGTGTTATGACCTTTAATTTCCAAAAATTTGTCTATGTTCTAGCTCTCAATACTTTGAATAGTTTTAAGAGGCCTTAAAGACCATGTTTTAGGTGTTTGATCTTTCTATCAAGTTTATGACTACTAATACTTAGTTGATAGACCTCTTACAATGTTACTTCGTGCCTTATCAAGAGACTTGAGAACTCCCTATTACAATCATCACGATCCTCATTGACTATATAAGGCTTCAACCTAACAAATGAGATAAAACATATTTATAAACTTGATATCAAAATATATTCACATACATCACATCACTTAGGATCAATTTCATAAGATAAAAGAGGTTAGAGAGGCTCTTGAAGAGTATTGTGACACCCTTGGAGCTAGAAACATCATCCCTTTCTTTTGCATAGGCCTACAATATTGATTTAGAGCCCCTTAATCCTCCTCTTTTTGTATATTAGGTTTATTTGGTAGACATTTAATGTTAAGGAATACTTTAGATCTATAATTTCATTTTTGGTTTAAAATTACAATACTTTTGCTTATAATCCTTTCATAGATGCCCTTGAAGAAACTCATCTCTTAAAAGGTTGCATTTTTTGGGAATGTTTTTAGGCCTAAATTTCATGTAGAAGGAAAATAACTCTAATTAATCCAAAATGACTATTATGATTCTTTGGTCATGCCTTGTAACCTTGTATCCCCCAAACTTATATCAATAGGCCTGAGGATAAATGAAGCCTTCCTTAAAAATTAACAACAGACCTATATTTTACAAATATCTTGAGATATACTTATCCAAACATCATGAGTCCACTTTCATATAAAAATATATATACAATTCATCTATCCTCAAGTTTTTAAGGATTTTTTATAGGTATTTTATAAGTTATGGAGGTTTTAGGGTTATTAGACAAGGTCTTTGTGCAGAAATACAGACATGTAGACTATATTTTGGAATTTCCTCTCTCAAGAATTTTATGGACCTAAAACCACTTAAATAAATTCAAGGACATTTTCCATTACCTTATTTCATGCTTCATGAATTTTAAAGGTTTAAAACTCAATATATGACCCTTTTTATACACCTAAGATTTCCTTGCCAATAAGAAGGCCTATATCTAAAAAATTTCCTATATTGTTTTATGTAGGATTTCAAGACTTAATTATTCACTATTTATACTTAAAAAAATCCTTACAACTCCTCCAATCCTTTTTGGGTTCCATCAATCACAAAATAATGAGAAAACTAACTTTATCCATGATTTACAGGCTCTTTCTTAGGTTTAAAACAAATCTTAAAAACCTTAAAATTTAGGGCTCTAATAAGTTTGAAACTATGCTTTAATGGGCTTGGAAGGTGTGTAAATAAATTTTCCTAATTTGGATACCTCAACCAAGTGAGAACACTTGAAAACATATTACAAGCCTCTTTCTTCAACCTTTAGACCTATGTTCCTTCATGCCTGAAAATACCCTATTAGAAATCATTGAAAGTTGTTTCAATAGGCCTACAATCTTATCCAAATGGCCTTGGATATATGTGGGAGTTTTTTCTTACTTTAATCCTATTGATCAAGAGGAGAATATTCTAAAACATTTTGTATACCTTTGCCTCTTTGTGTAGGCTTACGTGGTCTTCTTCAAGCTCAAGCCTATAACCTCTCTAAGAAGGCTCCAAATAAGATTGCACCTTGATCCTAAGACTCTTTCTAAATTTATCTAATTCACATAGGCATGATTAAAACACCAAATATGTAACCATGATCTTGTCAGTTTTAAGAGGGTTTAGGGATAGCTTGTGGTCTTCTCAGCCATTTGACATGATTTGAAGCTTCACCATCTAGTTTAATGGCTTGAGATGATGCTAGATAGACCTATTATCCTCCTCTAAGATCTATTAAATTCCATGCATAAATACAAATGAGATTAAAACCAAGATAATGACTCTAAGTTATTTTTAGGTAATTTCAAGTTTTTTAACAATAGTTCATAGCCTTATTTAAGTATTTTTATTTCTTAACACCTAAAATGGATCATTTGAGACCTCCTCCTCCCTCTACAATGGTCGTATAGGCCCATGTAACTCCTTATAATTTTTATCACATCTCATAAAATAGCCTTTAGGTGATTATGAAGGAGAATTAAGGTTGGTTTTGGTCTGTTATAGAGCTTGAAAATATGGATCATGTTGTTTCTTACACAACACACACCATTTTTAGATTGAAAATGGGGACCCTTATTTTGCTTTAGAGTCTAATATTATATCTTTTAGGAGTTCATTATGGTTGCTTGTCTAAAATAACCTTTTTGGGAATACCTAATTTTATAGATGTGAAGATTTGAAACCTAAATGTGCTTCATTGCTTTATCTAAGTTTGAATAATCAAATGTTTGTCATAAATTCTTAAGTCTAATTCACATCTTAGACTAATTTAATTTTAATATCTAATTTTTCATAAATCTACTTGTGTTTTGGAAACACATTTGAAACTTCCTTTTAGGTTATTTCACCTTAAGTTTATGAAAATTATCTAACTATTTTAGAGTTTTATTTCTCCTTTTCCTGAGTAATTTGATCCATTTTGATTCTCATTCTGATCTAAATGATTAAATGTTTATAAGGTTTTACTTTTTAACTTAGTAAATTCTAATAAAAATGGATTAAATTGGGTTTTGAATTGAATAAAATAGATAATTATATGCATCACTTCACTTTATAATTAGTCATTTTTTGAATTTTACCTTAACCATTTATTTTCAAATATTTAGTTGTTATTTTTTAAAATCATGTCGCTAATTGTGCCTTTTCATATTATGCTCGCATGTGCCCAAATAAGTTGGCTTATGCACTTATTTTAAAAAGAGTAGTTGTAATTTTTTCATTAAGGAGAGTCTAAAAAAATCCTAAAGACTTTGCAATAATTGTCTAAGTCTTTTAATCTTTGGGGAAAATGCTAAGAATGAGTCTGAACTTTTGCGTGAAGACTCAATAGTCAAAGTCATGAAGAAGATAAAAGTTTTAAAGACTTCGTAAAAATCATTTAAGTATTATGTATTTGGAAAAAGTATTATGATTTTTCTAAAACTTTTGTAAATAAAAGTTCTATTAATAAAACTTGCAAAGGCTTGGACCTTCGTAACAAAATTCATGATTGAAAATCTATAGAAATCTTGAAGACTTCACCAAAATTTTCTAATTTTTTGTTTTTTTTAAAAATATGTTTCAAAGACTAGTCAAAAAATTTGGTAAGAAAAGTGCTAAATACCAATGCTCAGATAGAAGTTACAAAAATAAAAGTTTTGAAGGCTAAGGCAAAATTCAGAAAAGACAAGAACAAAAGTCATAACTTTTGCGTGGGGGATCAAAGATAAAACTTGTGAAGACCAAGTTTGTAATAAAAGATCCACTGATAAAGCTTGAAAGACCAAGTTTAGATTAAAGGTTTTGAAGTTCAAATCCTAAAAATAAATTTTGATAACACAAGATACAAAGACTTGGGTATTTATAATGAATGAGTCAAGGGTTTTGTAGAAATAGTGAATAACGAATGAAAGGCTCTCCCTTTCGTGATAATTATCATCACATATTTTGCATGATAATTCTTCAGCAAAGAATGTGAAGATATAAAAAGTGTGAAGAACTAAGGAAGTGACACATGGTAGTGGAAAATTCAAAATCTCAAGTTCCTAGGAGGACATATAGAGTCTATGTGGTTATGAAGTTGATAAAAGCAAGCTGTAAAACCAAGTAGTGAAATGGGACCCACAAAAATAGATCCAGTGGTTAAATGAGGGAAAATTAGATGGGAAATGAGAATAATCCATGTGGAAGTAAGCCACCAACGCAAAAAACATATTGGTTTTTGCAACTAATAAGATATGAGCCTAAATATGATGGCCCATCTAGCTATCAAAACCATTAAGAGGTCAAGAATGGACTGCGTATCCAATTTTATTTTCAAATTCAAATTATAGTACAATTGAATCATGAATAATAAGGGAATCATTATCATGGTTTTGACCATTTTCTAGTCTTAGACCTAGAAATGGGTCAACCTTAAGCCTTAAGTCATGATCCACCTTTAGTATTAAGGTTATCAGTCATATCATGAGTTGAGAGGGTTTTTTAGTTAGTTCACTATTTTTCCATGTTAAAAATTTTACTTGGTAGTTATTATGTACCTTTTTATCTCATTTAAATCTTGAGTTAAGTGTGATTTTGATGGTCAATCATGTCAAAATATGGTCCTTGATCACTCTGAAAGGTCCTCAACATGTAAAAGATGCAATGGTAAAGATCAACTGAGGAGGCAATTTGATAGAGGTTATAAGCACTTTGGTTTTGGCTTGATAATCATAGGTATGCTCATTTCAAGATTTTAATAAACATTATATAACAAGTCATAAGGTTCAATTGAGGTCTCATTGAACATGAATGTCTTTTCTATACATTAACATGACAATTTAATTGATATATCTCCTTTTAAGGTCATATATGTGAGTAAGTTCAATGGTTTTGGTCATAATGAGATTTAATTTTTGTCCTTAATAGACCACTAAACCACCCCACACACCTATATTGGATCTCATTAGCTTCCTCAAACTATCGTTAAACTATTGCATGCCTCATTTGGCTCCACTAACACCATAGTCAATGCTAATTCCTCCCAAAAGGGGCCTACATGTGTAAAGTTATAACTCTTCAACTCTTTCAATTCATACCACCAAGTTAAAAGTGTTTTATACCCCCTATTTTCCCTCCACAACACCTGTTAATAGTTTTTTAGGTCTGAAACAAGGAAGATTTATAGGAAAAATGATAGTTTGTAGGAGTGTCTTCAGTAGTATAGATTTGTACCATACAGACCAGCCTAGGCAAAGGAATTATTTTTTAGAGGGGGTTTATAGATATCAAATGGTTAAGAGAGTATTATTTTTCAATTTTTTATGATCCCAATACCATTCCATTTTTTCTTCAAGCTCATTGGTAGGCTCAAATGAATCCCTAGGTTTTTGCTCATGTTGTACTAGGGAGAGAGAGTGGGGGCCCAAGATCATACTCATAGAAAGTAGACTCAAGAAGCATCACATATGGTCATTTATCTAATTATTTTCTTCCTATACTTTATTAACATTCTATAATAACTTAAGGAGTCCCTATGCCCCTCTTATTTACATAGGCCCATTTGAACTGTACAATTTTCAAAGACTTTTTACCCTGTCTACTCAAACCAATCATGGAAGTTGATTCCTTGAGTATTAAATGGTCCTTACATTTCACTTTAATCACTTTAATCACATGTGCAAGCTTATATAACTTTAAAATATCTAATAGTGGTTCCTGTGTGGGACTTGCAGATGCATTTATGTAAAGGATAGAGTTTTGATGCATTTATCAGAGGTTATAGATAAGGTTGAGAGTTTGTATAGGTTATTCAAGGCCTATAATGCCTTATTGATCAAATGGAAGGTTATATGTCCCAATTTTACTTTATAATACCTCAAGGAGAGAATACTTGTGAAAATGTGAAGACATTATACGATAGAGACTGTATACATGGCTCAAGGGCATCTAAAAAACCTTCAATGTGGCTCAAAACATGTAACATGGTGTTGAAATGATAGGGGGATGTCACCATAGCCTTAAGACAACCTTTATATCTTTAATGAAAACCTCACAAGCCTAAAAACCACCTTATTTGTCTACAAGCTTACTTAGTCACCTTTTAGCAAAGTTTAAGGTCCTATTTACAAAAGTTAAGGTTTTTTGAGTTTTTAAGGTTTTAATTTAGGGATGTATATATTGTGTTTATACCTCCAAAGTTTCATGATGGATTAAGTATATGTTTTATGACCTTTAATAAACATTTTGTGTGTGTAGTTAGAATCATTGGCCTCCATTCCACATTACTTTCACACTCTTACTATTTCACTATGTTTCCACTACCCTTCCAATAGTGTTACCCATGTTTTCATTCATCACACTTCATATATCTCCAATGCCACCCTCATCCATTCATCCACCATTACTTCCAAAGTTAGGTCATGTTAAGGTGACTGATACCCACCATCATAACCATCAAAGAAAATTAAATTGCATAACGATGGGCTTATATGGTTCATATAATGATTTGAAGATGCAAATGTGCACCTACAACCAACTCTTTTAGAACCACTATAGCGAGGTTTTAGGAAAAACTATTTGGACCATCCAAGGCATGAATATTGGTATGATTATTAAATAAATGTGCACCCTAAAATGGTAAATCTTAATATGGTATTCTCATGACATGAATTTCAAACACTATACAAGTCACCTTCATCTTACATAGGGTTGGTAATAGAGACCTATAGATAGTCATCTTGGTAGATGGTCACATGTGACATCACTAGTCTATATCAGTGTTTCTATCTTATATAATATAAGAGTTAAGATAAATACAGGGGGGAGAAAGTTTCACATTATTAATAAATCAAATTTGATGGCCACTACCACTGAGGAGACATAATGACACCTACATAGTCATGAGACCACACAAGCATATGCAAATGTGAAACTTAAGTTTGAGTGAAGGATGGGGTATGAAAGAAAGTGGTGTTGGAAAAATATCACCTAGAAATGATGATGAACCTGATCATGTGATAATAACCCCATGGTAACAAACATTTATATAGGCAATGTTACAAGCCATATTCAAAATTTACATTCCTGAGTGCACTGTCAGCAGGTAGTTTGGATCCAATTTTGGCCAAAATGATGGTTTGGGACCCTTATAACTATATAAAAAACCCCAAATTTTATATGAATGGTCATCATGACCTATTTAAGTTATTAATATGTTTACTTAGGTGAGACAAATAATGGGTATACCCACTATTTTATCTCAAACCAAGGCTTGTCTACCACAACTACTTAATGAGATAAAGGGTACATCTATATTATATAAGGTCTACAGATAATATGTAACCCTAAAAGGTTTTGATTTATAAAATAATGCTATTAAAAGGTTTATAAAACCCCTCCAAAGTTCTATAACCTAGAGTTACACTCAAGAGCCTTAGAGATGGGATAACATAGTTAGGCAAATAGGCTTGCACATAGACCTTAGTGCCATATTGAGGTTCCTTTAAGCTATTGTAATTATTGGAATGGCCAATGTAAGATTTATGAGGGATTTTTAGATCCAATAAGAAGTTTCCAAGTTCTAAAAGGTGATAAATTTGGTTCAAGTGTCCTCAAACCCAGCTTGACATAGTCAACTTATATGTAGTTAGTTTAAGCACCATCTTCAGATGCTCACCTACTCCACCACATGCATGTTGTGTTTTGGAGCCTATTTATAAATTATAATGTTTTTTTAAATACTATATATTTTAAATTAATATACATTATATATGTTTTTATTACTAGGGTTTGGGGTCAAGTTGGGCACTGAGCAGGGGTTCGAGGATGGCAGCCCCTGAAAATCAGGGGTATGGGGGTGGTTGCTCCCAAGCAAGGGTTCAATGGTGTCAAACCCTGATAAATGGGAGTTTTGGGGTGGTAGCCCCAAAAAAAATTAGACCCCTTTTAATGGGAAACCATTTTGGGTTGATTCCACCCATGGTTTTGGTACCCATTATTTTGTAATACTGCTTTGTTGATGTATTATGTATTGATAGATATTTCATAGGTAATACATTATTATAACAAGGGTTTGAGAAGAAAGAATAGAGTGTATGAATTTAGGTGTGAATTCAAGAGGGTTTGTTAAGCGTATTTCTAAACAATATTTATGCATTGTAATTGTGAGAAGACTAATTTGAGAGTGGTTTATACTCTGGTGGCTTGTAATAAAATCTAAGAAAGTGTTTCTTGGTGGAGGTTGTCCACATTGGGTGAACTACATTATATCTAGTCTTATTTTTTGCATTTTATTTTTATTCTTTCTGCATCTTTATTTATATATATTATTATGATTCTATGAAATTATTTTTCATCAATTTTTGTGTTTATTCCTAACAATTGGTATCAAAGCTTCAAGTTGTATTTGCTAAAGTATTGAATTATAGGAAGGGTTATTAGTTTAAGTAGGAGCTATGGCTGATGATCATAGATCAAAGGTTGAAAATTTAAATGGATATAAATTTGGTCTATAGAAGATGCAAATGAGTATTACCTCTATTATAAGGACCTCCATGCTCCACTAGGAGGAAAAGTAAATCAACCAATGAGTATGATAAATGAGGCTCGGGAGCCGCTTGATAGGAAAGCACTTGGGGCAATTAGTTTATGCCTTGCGTCTTTGGTTGCATTTAATATATCATAGGATAAGACCAAAGAAGGTCTCATGAATGCATTAGGGAAGTTATATGATAATCCCCCTACTTTTAATAAAATATTTTTAATGAAAAAGTTATCTAATATGAAGATGTCTAAAAATGGTTCAGTTGCTAATCATTTGAATGAATTCAATATGTTTGTGAGTATGTTTAATTCTATAAAAATATATTTTTATGATGAAGTTAGGGATTTTCTTATTTTGTGTTCCTTACTAGAGAGTTTGAATAGTTTAGTAATGATTGTGAACAACTCAGTCTCTAATAATGTCGATTTGAAGTTTGAAGATGCATAAGAGTAATCCTTAGCAAGGAAATTTGATGAAAAATATCTGGGTAGACTTAAACTATAGGTGATTATTTGGTGTTGGAGAGTATAGGGAGACAAAATTTTAGAGGACAAGGAAAGCATGGAAAATCAAATGGTCCTAGAAGGTCAAAATCAAGGGCTAGGATGGTATGCTGACACTATGGAAAGATTGGGCATGTGAAGAAGGATTGTTGGTATCTTTAGAACAACAATAAAAATTAGGAATAAACCAAGGAGGTGAATGTGGAAACAAGTAATTTTTTTCAAGATGCATTAATTCTCTCCATTGATAATATTGTTGAGTCTTAGGTTTTAGATTTAGGTGCTTATTTTCATGCTACACCATATAGGCATTATTTTATTGATTATGTTCAAGGGGATTTTGGACATGTTTACCTTGGTAATGATGACCTTTGAATCATAGTAAGAAACATAAGTTTTCAAATCAAGATGTAGAATGGGAACACTTGGCTACTAAAGGATGTCAAGCATGTGCCTAAGTTGAGACAAAATTTGGTATCCATAAGATAGCTAGGTAGTGAAGGTTGTATGGTGACATTTACAATAGATTCTTGGAAGGTAACCAGGGGTAATCTTATGGTAGCAAGAGGTAATAAGGTTGGTACCATATATTTATCAAGTAGTGATAATTATTTTAATTTAGTTGCTACAAATTCAGATGTAACTTTATGGCACAATAGGCTCGGTCACATGAGCCAAAAGGGTATGAAAATTTTGAAGGATTGGTTACTTGGATTGAAAAGATCTAATTTAGAATTTTTTGAATATTTTGTGTATGTAAAATAGAAAAAGGTAAAGTTTCTCAAGGTTATACCTATGAAGAAGGAGAATAAGTTAGAGCTAGTTCATTTAGATGAATGGGGGCCAGCTCAGGTATCTTCTATTGGAGGGTCATCTTATTATGTCACTTTTATTAATGATGCAACTAGGAAAGTTTGGGTGTACTAAAATAAGACAAAATATGATGTGTTTTATATGCTTAAAATATGGAAATCCTTGGTTGAGAATGAAACAAGTCTCAAGTTAAAATGTCTCAAGTCAGATAATGGTGGGGAATATTATAGCAATGCATTTTTTGATTACTATTCAAATAATGTAACTCATAGATAGAATATGGTTCTAATAACTCCATAGAATAATGGAGTATCAGAAAGGATGAAAAATACTATTATGGAGAATGATAGGATCATGAGGTTGCATGTAGGATTTCCTCTTTAGTTTTGGGCAGAAGTAGTAAACACAACTATATATTTGATAAATAAATGTCCTTCATCTACTTTAGATGGAGGCATACCTAAGGAAGCTTAGTCTAGTAAGAAGATTGATTATTCATTTCTTAGAATATTTGGTTTTGAATCCTTCAATCATATTGATAAGGATGATAGGACCAAATTAAAGACTAAGTCTGAAAAATGCACATTTATTGGTTATGGTGAGGATGCCTTTGGTTTTCAGATTTGGAGTCTTAAGGAAAAGAAAATCTTTAGGTATAAGGATGTTGTATTTAATGAAAAATTTATGTATAAATAGTAGTTTCAAGATTAGAAAGAGGATTCCAAAAAAGAGTACATAGTACTGGAGGACATTGTAAATGATAAAATCTCCAAGCAACTAGTTTAGGCACCTACTCCATAAGAACCCCAAACTCCTATGGTGAGAAGGTCTTCTAGGGTAAAAAGGGAACTTGAACATTTTTATCCATCTCTTAATTATTTATTACTCACTGAAAATGGAGATCTAGAGTGATTTGAAGAAGCAATGTAGGTAGATGTTAGGAATAAGTGAGAGAAAGCTATGGATGAGGAACATTAATCTCTCATGAAAAATTAGACTTGGGATTTGGTAACCCCACCTGAAGGTAAGAAAGTATTGTAGAACTAGTGGGTGTATAGAATTAAATAAGATGATTGAGGTAAGAAAAGGTATAAGGCCTGGTTGGTGGTAAAGGGATTTACATAGAAGAAGAGAATTTATTTCAATGAGATTTTTTCCTCAGTGGTAAAGATGACTTCTATTAGGATTGTTCTTGGGATAGTGGTAGCAAAAAAATTAAACTTAGAGCAGTTGGATGTGAAGGCTATGTTCCTTCATGGTTATTTTAAGGAGTAATTGTATATGGAGCAACCATAGGGATATGAGGTCATAGGGAAGAAGAACATGGTGTGCAAATTGAAGAAGATCTTGTATGGCCTAAAACAAGCTCCACATCAATGGTACATGAAATTTGATAGTTTTATGATAGAACAGGGATACTCTAGGTGTCATTCAAACCATTGCATATATATCAATAAGTTTGATGATGGTGATTACATTATCCTTTTTTTGTATGTGGATGACATGTTAGTTGTAGGTAGGAACATGTAGGAAATAAAGGTACTCAAAGACAACTTAGTAATTCCTTTGCTATGAGGGATTTGGGAGAAGTAAAACAAATCCTTGGTATGAGAATAACTCAAGATATGAAGGAATGAAAGCTAAATTTATCCCAAGAAGAGTACATCAAAAATGTCTTGGAGAGGTTTAGTATGTAAGATGTTAAACCAGTTGGGACTCCTTTGACGGGTCATTTCAAGTTATCAAAGGAGTAGTGTCCCAAGATAGAGGAGGAGAGAATCTAGATGTTATATGTACCATACTCATTAGTTATTGGTAGCTTGATGTATGCCATGGTGTGCACTAGGCTAGATATTTCCCAGGTAGTAGGAATAGTAAGTAGGTACATGAGTGATATAGTTAGAGAACACTAGAAGGTAGTGAATTGGATCCTTTGATATTTAAGAGGGACCATGGGGACAATTTTAAGATATGGTAGATTGGACACCACTTTGCATGGTTATGTAGATTTGAACATGGTTGGAGATTTAGATAGCAGGAGGAGTATAACAAGATATGTATTTACTATAGGTGACATAGTGGTGAGCTAGATTTCACAACTAAAAAAACTTGGGGCTTTGTCAACCACAAAGGCTGATTATGTTTCTACCACAGAGGCAAGCAAAGAAATGATTTGGTTACAAAAATTGCTTAAATATTTGGGGCATAAGAAGGATGAAGGGAATTTATATAGTAATAGTTAGAATGTTATTCATCTAGTAAAGAACTCTACTTTTCACTCTAGGATGAAACATATATAGTTAAGGTACCATTTTATCAGGATAAATTTGGAGGAAGAGAAATTAAAGTTGGAGAAGATACATACCGGTCATAATCCTACAAACATGATGACCAAGGTGGTCACAAGGGAGAAACTAAAGCTATGTTCAGTTTTGGTTGGCCTTCACAGTTGATGGTGAAGGGTTGAGAAACATTCTTAGAGGAAATTAGTCCCCAAGTAGGAGATTATTGTGTTGTGGAGCCTATTTCTAAATTACAATTTATTTTCAAATAATGTATATTTTAAATGTATTGTACACTCTATATATTTTCTCAATAGGGGTTAAGGCCAAGTTGAGCCTCGATCAAGGGTTTAAGAGTATCAACCCCTAAAAAGTGGGGGTTTGGGGGTGGCATCCCCTAAGTGGGGGTTTGGGAGTGGTATCCCCTGATAAATGGGGGTTTAGGGCAATAGCCCCAAAAGAAAATTCTAGACCCCTTTTAATGGGAAACTATTTCAGGTTGATTTTTCCCATGGTTTTGGTACCCATTATTTTGTAATACCACTTTTTTGATGTATTATGTATTGATGGATATTTCATAGGTAATACATTATGAGAACAATGGTTTAAGAAGAAAGAATAGAGTGTGTGAATTTAGGAGGGTTTGTTGAGTGTATCTCCAAACAATATTTTTCCATTGTAATTGTGAGAAGACTAATCTGAGAGTGGTTTATACTCTTATGGCTTGTAATAAAATCTGAGCAAGTTTTTCTTGGTGGATGTAGCCCATATTTGGTGAACCACATTATATCTCATCTTGTTGGGAATTTTATTTTTATTATTTTTGCATCTTTGTTTATATCTATTATTATGATTATATGAAATTATTTTTCATCAATTTTTGTATTTATTCCTAACAACTAGTATCAAAGCTTCAAGTTGTATTTGTTGAAGTATTGAATTATAGGAAGGGTTATTAGTTCAAGTGGGAGCTATGGCTAATGATCATAGATCAAAGGTTGAAAATTTTAATGAATATAACTTTGGTTTATAAAAGATGCAAATGGAGGATTACCTCTATTAGAAGGACCTCCATGCTCCACTAGGAGGAAAAGTAAAGCAACCAATGAGTATGACAGATGAGGATTGGGAGTTTCTTAATAGGAAAGCACTTGGGACCATTAGGTTATGCCTTAAATCTTTAGTTGTGTTTAATATATCATAGGAGAATACCACAAAAGGTCTCATGAATGAATTAGGGAAGTTGTATGAGAAACCCTATGCTTCTAATAAAATATTTTTAATAAAAAAGTTATCTAATATGAAGATGTCTAAAAATTGTTCAGTTACTAATAATTTGAATGAATTCAATATGGTTGTGAGTATGTTGAATTATATAAAAATATATTTTGATGATGAAGTTAGGGATTTTATTATTTTGTTTTCATTACTAGAGAGTTGGAATAGCCTATTAATGGTTGTGAGCAACTCAATCTCTAATAATGCCAAGTTGAAGTTTGAGGATGTCATAAGAGTAATCCTTAGCGAGGAAATGTGATGAGAAATATCTGGGGAGACTTCAACTTCAGGTGATGCTTTGGTGGTGGAGAGTAGTGGGAGATAAAATTTTAGAGGAAAAAGAAATCATGGAAAACCAAATGGTCTTAGAAGGTCAAAATCAAGGGCTAGGATGGTATGCTGACACTATGGAAAGACTAGGCATGCCAAGAAGGATTGTTGGTCCCTTTAAAATAAGAATAAAAATTAGGAAGACACCAAGGAGGTGAATGTGGAAACAAGTAATGTTTTTCAAGATGCATTAATTCTCTCCATTGATAATATTGTTGAGTCTTGGGTTTTAGATTCAGGTGCTTCTTTTCATGCTACACCATATAGGCATTATTTTATTGATTATGTTCAAGGGGATTTTGGACATGTTTACCTTGGTAATGATGAGCCTTGAATCATAGTAAGAAAAGTAAGTTTTAAAATCAATATTTATAAAGGTAACACTTGGATACTAAAGGATGTCAAGCATGTGCCTAAGTTGAGACAAAATTTGGTATCCATAAAATAGCTAGGTAATGAAGGTTGTATGGTGGCATTTACAATAAATTCTTGGAAAGTAACCAAGGTTACTCTTATGGTAGCAAGAGGTAAGAAGGATGGTACCCTATATTTATCAAGTAGTGCTAATTATTGTAATTTAGTTTCTATAAATGCAGATGCAACTTTGTGGCATAATAGGCTCGGTCACATGAGCCAAAAGGGTATGAAAATTTTGAAGGATTGGTTATTTGGATTGAAAAGATCTAATTTATATTTTTATGAATATTTTGGGTATGTAAAATATAAAAAGATAAAGTTTCTCAAGGTAAGACCTATGAATAAGGAGAATAAGTTAGAGTTGGTTCATTGAGATGTATGGGGGCCAGGTCAGGTATCTTCTATTGGAGGGTCATCTTATTATGTCACTTTTATTGATGATGCAACTAGGAAATTTTGGGTGTACTAAATTAAGACAAAATATGATGTGTTTTATATGCTTAAAATATGGAAATCCTTGATTGATAATGAAATAAGTCTCAAGTTAAAATGTCTCAAGTCGGATAATGGTGGGGAATATTATAGCAATGCATTTTTTTATTACTATTCAAAGAATGTAATTCATAGATAGAGGATGGTTATAATAACTCCATAGAAGAATGGAGTATCAGAAAGGATGAAAAGGACTATTATGGAGCATGATAGGAGCATGAGGTTGCATGTAGGATTGCCTCTTTAGTTTTGGGAAGAAGTAGTAAACACAACTGTATATTTGATAAATGTAGGTCCTTCATCTGCTTTAAATGGAGGCATACCTAAGGAAGCTTAGTCTAGTAAGAAGATTGATTATTCATTTCTTATAATATTTGGTTGTGAATCTTTAAATCATATTGATAAGGATGATAGGACCAAGTTAAAGACTAAGTCTGAAATATGCACCTTTATTGGTTATGGTGAGGATGCCTTTGGTTTTTGGATTTGGAGTCTTAAGGAAAAGAAAATATTTAGGTATAGCAATGTTGTCTTTAATGAAAATTTTATGTATAAAGAGTAGTTTTAGGATTAAAAAGAGAATTCCAAAAAAGAGTAAATAGTACTGGAGGACATTTTAGATGATAAAGTGTCCAAGCAACTATTTTAGGCATCTACTCTATAAGAACCCCAAACTCCTATGATGAGAAGGTCTTCTAGGGTAAGAAGGGAACCTAAACATTTTTCTCCATCTCTTAATTATTTATTACTCACTAACAATAGAGAGCTAGAGTGATTTGAAGAAGCAATGTAGGTAGATGTCAAGAAGAAGTGATAGAAAGCTATGGATGAGGAGCATCAGTCTCTCATGGAAAATTAGACTTGGGATTTGGTAACCCCACTTGAAGGTAAGAGAGTATTGAAAAACAAGTGGGTGTATAGAGTTAAATAAGATGATGGAGGCAAGAAAAGGTATAAGTCATGGTTGGTGGTAAATGGATTTGTATAGAAGAAAGGAATTGATTTCAATGAGATTTTTTCCCTAGTGGTAAAGATGACTTCTATTATGACTATTCTTGGGATAGTGGTAGTAGAAAACTTGCACTTAGAGCAGTTGGATGTGAATATTGTGTTCCTTCATGGTGATTTGAGGTAGGAAGTGTATATAGAGTGACCATATGGATATGAGGTCATAGGGAAGAAGAACATGTTGTGCAAATTTAAGAAGATCTTGTATGGCTTGAAACAAGATCCACGTCAATGGTACATGAAATTTGATAGTTTTATGATAGAATAGGGATACTCTAGGTGTCATTCAGACCATTTCATATATATCAATAATTTTTATGATGGTGATTACATTATCCTTTGTTTTTATGTGAATGACATGTTAGTTGTAGATAAGAACATGCAAGAAATAAAGGTACTCAAAGAACAATGTAGTAATTCCTTTGCTATGAAGGATTTGGGAGAAACAAAACAAATCCTTGGTATGAGAATTACTCAAGATAGGAAGGAATGAAAGCTAAATTTATCCCAAGAAGTTTACATCAAAAAGGTCTTTGAGAGGTTTAGTATGCAGGATGCTAAACCAGTTTGGACTCCTTTGATAGGTCATTTCAAGTTATCAAAGGAGCAATGTCCCAAGATAGAGGAGAGAATCCATATGTCACATGTACCATATTCATCAACTATTGGTAGCTTGATGTATGCCATGGTGTGAACTAGGCTAGATATTGTCCATGTAGTGGGAATAATAAGTAGGTATATGAGTGATCTAGTTAGAGAACACTAGAAGGTAGTAAAGTGGATCCTTCAGTATTTAAGAGGGACATGGGAACAATTTTAAGCTATGGTATATTAGACACAAATTTTCAAGTTTATGTATATTTGAACATGGTTATATATTTAGATAGTAGGAGGAGTACAATAGGATATGTATTTGCTATAGGCGACATAGCGGTGAGCTAGATTTCACAACTAAAAAAACTTGTGGCTTTGTCAACCACAAAGGCTAAGTATGTTGTTGCCACAGAGGCAAGCAAAGAAATGATTTAGTTACAACAATTTCTTAAATATTTGGGGCATAATCAGGATCAAGGAAAGTTATATAGTGATAGTCAGGGTGTTTTACATCTAGTAAAGAACTCTGCTTTCCACTCTAGGATGAAACATATATAATTAAGGTACCATTTTATTAGGATAGCTTTGGAAGAAGAAAATTTAAAGTTAGAGAAGATGCATACTAGTAATAATCCTAAAAACATGATGACCAAGGTGGTCACAAGGGAGAAATTGAAGCTATTTTCAATTTTGGTTGGCCTTCACAGTTGATAGTGAAGGATTGAGAAGCCTGCTCAGAGGAAATCAGTGCCCAAGTGGGAGATTATTGTGTTGTAGATCCTATTTCTAAATTACAATGTATTTTCAAATAATGTACATTTTAAATTTATTTTACACTCTATATGTTTTTCTCACTAGGGTTCAAGGCTAGGTCAATCCTCGAGTAGGGGTTCGATGGTAGCATCCCATAAAAAGTGGGGATTTAGGGGTGATAGACCCTAAGTGGGGGTTTGGGGGTGGTAGCCCCTGACAAATGGGGGTTCAGGGTGATAGCCCCCAAAAACATTTATAGACCACTTTTAGTGGGAAACCATTTTGGGTTAACTCCACCCATGGTTTTGATACCCATTATTTTGTAATACCACTTTGTTGATGTATTATGTATTGATGGATATTTCATAGGAAATACATTATGAAAACAAGGGTTTGAGAAGAAAGAATAAAGTGTATGAATTTAGGTGTGAATTCAAGAGGGTTTGTTGAGCATAGCTCCAAACAATATTTTTACATTGTAATTGTGAGAAGATTGATTGAGAGTGGTTTGTACTCTCATGGCTTGTAATAAAATCTGAGCAAGTGTTTCTTGGTAGATGTAGCCCACACTAGGTGAACCATGTTATATCTGGTCTTCTTGTTGTGCATTTTATTTTTGTTCTTTTTGCATCTTTTTTTATATCTATTATTATGATTCTATGAAATTATTTTGCATCAATTTATGTATTTATTCCTAAAAATTCATGCTCAAATCCAAATATCGTAGGGATCTTTAAGTCTCCCTATGGACTAAGGATACATGGAATATTTATTGGTAATTGGGGGATAGGCTCTATGAATGAACATTAAGAAAATAGGCATTTAGAATTGGTTAACAACAACCCTAACCTCATCTTCTTACACGTATATCTCTAAGACCCTCTACATGGGACCCCAAACCATTCATGAGAGATGAGGAGGTTAGTGCTCTAAACATCCATGGCATTTTTTCTAGGTTTGGATGTTTGTACTCTATGAACCATTATTAATATGGTGGATGTCTTAAACCCTACACAAACCCCAAAAATGACTTGATGATGGAATTTAACCTCAAAACCCATTCAAATGAAATAATTTGATCATGAAATGACTTTTAAGGTCTTATGAGGTCATTTGAGCATCATAATGACCCATTGGTTGGCATGTGCATGGGTAAAATTATATGAAATAGACTTGAAATCTCTAGTTTGATCTCAAAATTGAGGATAATAAGGATTTTTATGTGCACAATGAAGTTGGAGAGAGAGAATGACTCCTAAATCATCCATTTAAGCCTTCCAATAGCCTCCATTTTGACCTCCATGACTGGTTTAGTAGGCAAAAAGGTGCAAGTGTTGGAATCCATGGCTATATATACTCAAAGAAGGTTGAAAAGCTTGATCAAGTCAATTTTTCTACCTTTTGAGGTGATTTAAGTAATATTAAAGTTTGGGATGATGCAATAATTCCCTAAAACCTTCAATTTTAATCCAAGGTTTATGGATTAGGTCTATAGACAGATTATTCCATGGCCTCCATGATCACTTTGTCATGAAAATGTGAAGTGTAATATAATTTGAGGAGTTAGAATTTTTTGAATCTTCTTGGGGAAGGCTATTACATTATTTAAAATCCCTATGGATATTTTAAACCCTTGGAAAATCCACTATAGTATGCCATTCCACTTACAAACACACAAAAGTCACTAAATAGGCTTGTTCCTCACACAAAAGGCAACTTCAAGTGCTCATCACAACTTGAATATTATTTATGTGGAGTATAATTATTCATGGAAGGTAAAAGTTCCTATTTTCTACAAATTGGTATAAATGGTTTAGATATCCAAGCTCTGATCTCTAAGAACCATGCCTAAGGCTCCCAAACACCCCTAAACCTCCTTTAAACCCTAATAGTGACCTATCTAGAGAGGTTTAGGGAAATATGAATTCATATTCTCATAAGTTTTTTGTTTATAACATGGATCATGTTTTCAACTCAGAGGAGGTCATGTCCGTGGCTTTGGATGGTACACAAACTATATGGACATCTCCTGAAGAGGAAAATTTACAAGGTTTTAGACATATATTAGGTTTTAAAGCCTTAAAATAAGTTATAAATCATAGATACAGTAATCTTATGACTTTTCATACCCATTCAATGCCAATATGGCTCATAAAACTAACTGAAGATGCCTTTATTATCTCCATCTAAACTACTAGTCTGTGAGACAGTCCATTTGGTCTAGTCATGCAAGGCTAATGTGTGTTGTAGATAAAGAAAAATTGAAAGATATCAATGCCAATACATTATAGGTTATCAAAATATGATCTAATAGCTATCAGGTGAATTAGGATCTTAATGCCACTGTATGACCATTCAAGCAATGAACATGACTAGAAGATAGAGGGACAAGTAAATAAACCTACTTATCTTGCAAGTGGAAGAGTTTAGTAAGCAAAGGGTGGTATGAGATCATTGATTGACCATATTAAATCATGTTAAATATCATCTAGGTGATCATACACCAAAATGTAAGTCATTGTGATAGGTTGAAGGTAGTTTCAAAGACCATTCTTCATGCACATTAAAATGAGGCTACCTAACTCCTCTTAGAGGCCCATCCACACTCCATGTACATTGAAAATATACCAAAGGATGGAATATTGAGATATTTTAGGAATTTTAAAGGCCTAAATAAAGTCTATTGAGGGAGTTAAAAACTCTACAATTCCAAAACGGACTCATTAATGATATGTCAATTCTTGAGGAAGGAAACAGGCCTATGTAACTATCATATTCCACATTAGCATCATTAATGGCCTATTCCACACCTATATTTCTCTCTCTTCTCTTCAAAATTATCTATTTAATCAAGAATTTATATCTTTCTTTTTCATCCCTCAACTAAGTGTAACAAAGCTCTACCAAAATTGCCTTGTAATTTTGATGAATTAATAAGAAACATATGTAGATTTTTGTTGAAGGATAATGTGCTTACTTGAGAGTTTAACTTGTAGAATGTATGCATTGTGTGGTCATATATAGGTAATTTCATACACAACTTTATTTTTAAGGTCATTTCAATTATTATGAAGTGTTAGCAAGTAGGAGTTTTCTTAGAGTGTTATGGTTAACTGTGTCATGAGAAAACCTATGCCTATTGCCCTTCAAGTTGTAGAATCCTATCCAACCTCCATACAAAATATTCATGATAAAACACCATCAAGAATCTTGATCAAATATTATCTTCATTATTTTCATCAGTAAGCTTCAAATGTAATGATTAAGAGTGGGTCCTTCATCGATTGGTGCATGTTAGTGTCTTAGGTTGTACCCTAGATGAGAAGGGGATTATTCAAGTCCTCTTTCTCAAACTAGTCCAATATGGGAATGACCCTAGGCTATGGGTCACCTAATCTTGGGTCAGACTCTAGAGAAGACTAGCTTCCTTTTGGTCTATCGCCTATGCTAAATTTAAACTAGCTTCTTGTTGGGGAAAGGGGAGAGAGATTAACAATGATTTATGAAAGCATATAAAAAGGAGGTGATGCACTAAATGTATTGATCCTTATATTTTCACAAGACACATTAAATACTACATAAGATCACTTCACTCACTCTTTGATCAGCCCTCACATAAGTATTTCACATAAAGGCATGGACTAGCTATCAACCTAGCATGGGAGGGTAGTTGATCACTTCCAAACTGACCAACAGACTATATATGTACTTGGAAACACCCATGAGAACTACCAAAACACTATATGAAGGTGATAAAACTCAAATATAGGTAAGGAAAACATACATTCACTTAACCAAATCAATGAATTCATGAGACACACTTCAATTTAGATTGAAAATGGAGGAATTAAATCTTTTATTGCATCAAATTGGTGTTACAGTACAAATCTTGGTAGAGTCTAGTCATGCCAAAGATAGGGATCCTTTCCAAGGCTTAGAATCCTATATTTATAGTAGAATGGGATGAGAGAAATGAGGATCATACATATAAGGATGGATAAGGGAGGATAATGGCTAAGATTTCTAACCACTCTAGCATTGATGCTATTAGAAAAGATCATAACACCTAAGATTACTTTTGAAAAGTGGATAAACAATTGTATCAGTCCCTTTCAATCTATTTCTGACATGCATTGATGCTCCTTATGGTTATAATGGTGGGATCAAGTTGTTTGAAAGCCAAATTTTGACATCAAATAAAATAAAATAGCTAGATCAATCTGTTGTGATCTTCTCCCAATGTCAATTTCTCCATACTCATTCATTTTAACATGTAAAAAGGGTCAAAATTAGCTTCAAGACCACATTGCCAATGGCTTATCCCAACTGCTAGTTTTAGTGATGAATCCTTTGAAACTAATGTGTTTGCCTCCATGTCATCCCTTTACAATATTTGCTTTAGCTCAACCTCAACCATATTTGGCTTTGACTTTGGATATTAGGCCTTAATCTTGATCTAGGTTTCTAAGAATGTGCCACCTAACAAATCCTCATTCATCCTTAGGATCCTACTGAGTGTTTGACCTCCTATGCACCATTGATCTTTCTTTGTACAAATGAATGCAAGCCATAGATCTTATACCAGTTTAACACACTTATGACATTTGTCACCCATGTATTTGATCTTTAAGATTCATTGACTTGTTGACCTCTCATTCATCATCAATCTACTTTGTATGATGGACCATGTATTTTTGATTTACTTGAACCCACTAGATTTGTCAGTTTCTATGCACCATTAGATCTTTATTCAGGTACTTGAGATCTTAACACTTGTTAGCCATGCATTCATGATGACATTTTGACTTGATGATAAATGTTGTTCTTTGATGCATGATCAAATGTGCATCATTGGATCAATAACATTATTGATCACCCACTCACCATTGGATTTGATCTTAGCTTCCAATATTTGGACACTTATCAGCTATGCATTCATCTTTGGATCATTTGATTTCAAATGGCTATTTGTTGAGACTTAAACTTAATGTCCCCATGCTCGTTTCACTTTGTAAGTCTAAGTTTGAAGCTTTGTATCTTGAGATATAAAAGACATCAAGATTTGAAATTTGCATAGGATGATTTAGGAATGAAGGACCTCATGTCCATGTGATCCTTTGAGCTTGAGAGGCTTCTTGAGGATACTTATAAAATACACAATCAAGCTAACTAGTCTATTTTTACATGACGTTTGATGATATTCCAGTTGTCTAAGATCACAAAATTCACACTTTAATCTTGCTTAATATATTTCAAAAGCTTTTAAATGAAAAGTTATCTTCTCCTAGAATTTGCCTACTCTTTGTGACATTGGATCACTCTTCAATCAAGACCTTGATCATCTTTTTATTATGGATTAGGCAAACTTGGTATGTAGGCAAAATTTAGCCAACATCTTTGGTGACTAAGTTGGGAAGCATACCTATTATGCTTGAGAACTTGGACCATTTACATGACACTTGGACTCACAAAACAATGACAAATTTGATCCATGACTGCAAGTACCTTTTGGTTTTCAAAGACAATAGATTCCACCAAAACAAGAAGAAAACATAAAAAATAGGGAAGCTAACTAAACAGATCAAAATCAAACAAACTAATGTGTTAGGGTAACACTTGGAGGAAAGCCAAAACAAACTATGTCTAGGGAACTCAACCTTTATTATCAATGTTTCAAGTGTATCCCATTAACTAGGATAGGAACCTCCTCACCATCCATCCTCATAAGTTGGAAAGCATTATGGGATTTGTAGTTAGAGATTGTGTAAGGAACACTTCAAAGAGAGTCAAAAAATTTATGCCTTCTAGGCTTAGCTCTATCCTCATCCCACTTGAGGACCAAATCTCCTTCTTTGAAAGTTCATGAAGAATCTCCATTATCAAAGGCTCTCTCCACTTTTGCTTGATGGCTTTCCATGGCTAGCATGTACTAATATCTTGTCTCTTCTAAGTCTATAAGCTTAGCATATCTAATATCCATAGGTTCATTCTCTAATAACTCACATTGATGAATCAGTTCTAGGGTAGGAAATTCAAGAGAAATAGGCAGTCTTGCTTCCTTACCATCCAACAGCTTGTAGGGAGATTTGGCTATTGAATTTTTGTACATGATCTTATTAGCTCATAAAGATAACTTTAATTTGAGATGCCATGACCTCTTATTATCTTTAATTTTTCTTCTTATGATCTTCAATAGGTTCTTATTAGTGGACTCAGCAAGACCATTTACTTAGGGATAGTGGTTTGATGAAGTGTTGAGATAAATCCCATGTTGAAATACCCATTGGTTGATTCTAGTCCCCACAAAGGTCATATCATTATCATAAATAATATTTGAAGGGACTTCAAAGATAATAAGTATACCTTTATATAAATCTAGAACATTGGTCTCATTTGCTTCCTTCCATGCCACTTCTTATGTCCATCTAGTGAGGTAATCCATGGTAGTTAGTATCCATTTATAACCTAAACTTGAAAGGGGGTTAATGAGACCAATAAATTCCAATCCCCATTGGATAAAGGTTTGATCCACTACAATTGGTTAGAGAGGTAAGGTTTTAAGTTTCACCTTTCCTACAAACATAGCACATTGTTTGCATTTCCTAAACCATGTATGATAATCACCAAATATACTTGGCCAATAATACCCACCTATCTTGATATTGTGGGATGTGCTCCTTGTTGAATAATGCCTTCCACCATGTCCATCATGGAACTCTTTAAGTAACCATTCCTTTTGATGTTATTTAATGCATCTTAATAACATGTAATTAATATCTTTATTGAACAAAACACCATCAACAAGAAGAAATGGGATGGACTACAATCTAAAATATATTATTTTTGAAAGAGTTGGGTGAGAGGGATAGAGACCATCTTGAAGATATATTACCAAATCATGATACCAGCTATAACATCTTCATCAATTGACACCATAACCACCTCATTGGCTTCTTGTAATTCTTGGGACAGATGCTCACAATTTCCTCTACCTCAAATCAACTTTGTGACTTTGATATCCACATCATACTCCATTACCTTTGTTATCCAACTAGATCTTTTTCTCATTTATGTCTTTGTTTAGGAGAAACTCCTTGATACTTGGTTGGGAAACCATTAAGTATATCTTATTGTTAGAAAATAAATATTTGAACTTATTGAGAGACCTTATAACATAAAGTACATGTTTTCAATAAAAGAGTACCTTTTTTAATATTATTCCAAGCCTTGACTGAAGAAGGCTATTGGTTATTCTAAGGCCTCATTATTTTGTTACATAAGAATGCCTAAATTGGTGTCAATGTTAACATAGGTGTATAGAATTAAGTCCCTTGAGAAATTTGGGTTCATGAGTGTAGGAGCACCAGCCATGGATTTCTTAATTTCCTCAAAAATCCTTACTCTTTATTTGGACTAGATGAAGCTCTAATTCTTATTTAGCATGGATGTAAGTGTCTTAGCTAAAGTGGTTAAATTTGAGATGTATCTTTTGATAAAATTGATCTCCCATAAGAAACTTTGCAAAGATCTTTTATGCTTGGGCCAAGAAATTGAAATAATTGAAGCTATTCTTTTAGGATCTATGCTTAAACCATGCTTTGAAACTATATGTCTAAGGATCTTACCTTCATGAACTAAGAAGACATACTTTTTGGGGATTTAGGGATACCCCAAATTGTTTACACCTTTCAAACACTTACTCAAGTTGAAATATGTGCTCACTTGTATCCTTTGATAACATTATTATATCATCCAAATAGAGTAGCACATATTTGTTAAGAAGGCCTAGGAATGCCATATCTATGGCTCTCTAAAAAAAATCTTCAACATTGGATAAACCAAAGGGAATCTTCATATATGAAAATTTCCCCCACTTTGTGATCAAGGCTATCTTGAATTGGTCTTCTTCCTTAAAAAAAATATGGTTGTTACCACTATAGACATCCAACAAGGAAAAACTTTATGAACCTGCAACCAATTGTAAAATATGTTCCATAAATGGTAGTGGATAATGGTCTTTAAAGGAGGCCTTATTAAAATCATTAAAATCAACACATAGTCTAATTTCACCATTCTTTTTCCATACTGGAACAAGGTTTTCCACCCAAGTTGAGTTCTTGATTGGAAATATAATAGCTAACTCAATGATCTTATGAATATCATCTCTCATCAAAGACTCAAGATTAGGATTAATAGGCCTTTGTCTTCATCTTACTAGCTTAATTTCATCTTCTAGCTCAATGGTATATTGAACTAGACTTGGGTCAAATCCCTTGAGATCACTATATTGCTATGTAAATACATCAACAAAACTTACGCATAACTCAATGAAAGATTCATGTTATAAATAAGTGCATGCCTTTCCCAACTTTAAGTTCTTACAAAGTGAAATTTCCAAATTGGCATATTGTTCTTCCTTTATTGACAAACATGACTTTTATTTCCTCAGATCACCATCACCACTGAATATGTTTTCAAGTGTGACCAATCCCTTGGGTACCTTATTTTTTATTAGTTGCACAATCTGATCACCATTCTTTTGCAAGTATTTTGAGTAATTTCTTGAGGAAAACTCAACTTCTTGCAAGAATCTAATAATTTGATTGTCATATTCAAAAACTTTCCAATTATCATTATTATTTGGGACATAAGGCCTTTCAATCACCTTAATGTGTGACTAGACCTTTTCAATTATTTCATTATTTGGGATACTAAATTGTGTCTCAATGGCTCCAACCTATCTGCATGTTTGTTCTTATCTTTTGGTATTGCTTGAATGTTCAAGACCTAAAAATCTTCAATTAAGTCACATACCCTATGATTATAAGACTTAAATAATGTGTTTTTTCATACATTAAGTTCTCTCACTTAGTGAACTACAATTTCACTATTACCACAGATGTGTAAGGTGTTGACTTTCATATCTTTAACCTATTATAAACCATAAACTAGTGCATCATATTTTGTAGCATTGTTTTAACAACAAAATTGAAACTTAATAGATGAGAAGCACCTTTGATTTTCTAGAGAAATCAATATCATTATATCCCTAGTATCATTCTTATTCCTTAACCCATCAAATTATAATTTCTTAAGATCATCACTAGACTCATCATCCTTCATCAAGGCTGGAATTGGTGCATCTTTCTCATGCAAGAAATAAACATCAAGTAATTCTTATTCAATCAGCTAATAAATATCATATTCATGTGATCTAGAGGCCTAGTCATCAAGGAACAAATTTGGAATCCCATCCAAAGGTGATTCAATCTCCTTTACATTATCTTCTATCACCTCATTTGAGATGAGGTAATTGGTGCTCACAACACTTGGCATATATGGTTTCAAATGGAACCATGCAATAGGTTTAGAATGTATGTTTGAATTGGTACCATACATGGTATTTCACATCAAATATGTCCAATCATCGGATAAGTATCCTCTAATCTTTGAGGTGAAGTCCCTTAAAAAACACATGGAAAAATAGGGAGGCAAGTCCACCACAACTACATCATGACGAATGGTAACATTGGGACAAGTATGTAGTGTCAAATTTAGATATTTAATGATGCATAATATCTTTGTTTTTGAACCATCTAATTTTAATACCCCTTTAACATTTGATTCATATACAAGACCAAGCTTTTTTGCAATTTTCTTAAGCATGATAGTGATACTGGATCCACGATCCACCATACAGTGATGAACTAAATAGTCACCAAATATTATAGAGAGATATAAGGGAGGAATTTTACTTGAATTTTCCTTATATTTTTCCCCTTTTGTCATTTTGTGTACCTATTGTACTTGATACTTCATTAGATGGTCTAAATTAGTTAGGACAACTCCTTATTTCTCAACTAGTTTTAGAGACACCTTGAGGGCTGAGAGATCTTGGATGAGCATATATTTTTATCTTGGTATAGTAAGGGAATACCACATGTAATGTTTACATTGGGTTTCTTCATTTGATCCACTCTACTGAATGAATCTCCACTAACCTTTGGTTTCACCTTTTGAACTACTGGTTGTTCATAGACCAGAGGTATTTGAGGGACCTTCCCAACCTTTGCATTCTATTTTTTTCATGTTATAGGGGTAGAAAGTTTATCTTCGGTACTTTCATAAAAAACAATAGAATTAATTGAATCATTATTCATATCTTAAGCCTCATCAATGGCTCTTATTTTATCTCTAGTTATAGCTACAACTTGACCACTTGAACTACTAGTCTCACCACCATGATTGAAAGCAACATAATCATCCATTTGCCAATTTACATTAATGGCATTAGGCTGCCTTTGAACCTATTGAACCTCTCCTTTGGGTGAAAAAATTATCTCTTGATACTAACCTATTTGAAGAGAAAAATATTCTTGTGTCATTTATGGCATAGTAATGTTTTGTGATACCAAGCCTTGGTTTTGAGAATCATTGAGATTAAGGAGCTACCAAATTGAGTCATGCATAAATTTTTTTTGAGGTGGTGTGGGAACAATAGATTTTTAACTTTTTGGTATATTAGGTTCAAGAGCTACATATGGCTTAGCTGGAACTATGGCTCCTTGTGATTGGTAAGGTAGTCTATTTTCTTTAAAACCTTGATAAAGAGGCCTTTGATCTCTGAAAGGTTGATAGGAGATTTGATTATATTGTTGATAAGGCATACCCTATTATTTTAATTTTTTGAGTCGTACTATTTTATTTCCAAAATATTGAATCAAACCTTTCAACTCACCAATCTCATTGGTTTGATTAGAAGGAGATGCAACTTGATCCGTAGGAGGTGGAATAGGGGCTAATCATGAAAACTAAGTAACTTGAGGGGGTGGAATAGATTGCAACTCTATGAATATAGGAATTGGAGGCCTTAGAGTATGCTTACCATCTTTTATCAAATATTTTTTGCTCTTATTGCAACCTTATAAGCATCTAGCAAGGTATTACCACCCATAGACTATATCATCACACTCATATTAGAATTAAGGGCTCTTAAATAATACAAGGAATATTCAAGGGAAGGTCTAATCAATGTAGGTATTCTAGTCCATGTCTTTTGGAATCTAAGGTTGAAATCAGATATAAACTCATGAGGATCTCTTTTTATGTTAATTAGTTGTTCAACTAAAGATACGTGATCAGATTTGTCCTCAAATTATCTGACTAAGGATACACTTAACTCATCCTAGGTAGAAATGGAATTCAATGGAAAAAATTTATACCACTACAATGCTTTTCCTTTGAAGGAAGCAATAAGCAGTCTAATAGCCACATTATCTTGAACAACATTATGAATGAAACAAAGGTTGACAACATCCTAAATTTGCTCAATATTAGTTTTTTGACTTTATCCTGAGAATAATGTTATACTCTTAAGGGTAGACATAGGAATGTCATCATAATGGGCCAAATTTAATGGACTACCTCTATTAAATGGGACAAACACTTGATTCCTGACAGCCATTTAGGTAGTGGAGATTACACTTCTTAAGATAATAGGATGTCCAAGAGATGAATATTACTTTTAGGGATAAGGTATTATCCTATTAAATCTTGATCTCTTGTATTAAATATAAGGTAGCTCAATCAATTCAAGGGGAATACCTTTACTAGCTAACCTTGTAATAATCTTTGGCATGATAAAGTTGTTTGGATAGTTATATGAAATCTAAAACTTTAAATATCTTTAGATCTTGATGATAATGAATCTCCTTTGATACTACAGATAATTATCCTTATCTCCAAATTTTAGTTCCTTTAAGGAGAATGGGTCCCATCGAGCATGCCAAAATTATTGGTGTCTTAGGTTGTACCTTAGCTAAGAAGGAGATTGTTTAGGTCCTCTTGCTCAAATATAGACCAACATGGGATGACCCTAGGATATGGGTCACCTAAACTTGGGTTAGACCTCTAGAGATTCCATCTTCCTTTTGGTCTATCACCTATGCTAAATTTAAACTAGATTTTTGTTATGGAAAGGGGAGAGAGATTAACAATGATTTATGAAATCATATAAAAAGGAGGTGATGTACCAAATGTCTTAATCCTTATATCTTCACAAGACACTTTCAAGATTTCATAAGATCACTTCACTCACTCTTTGATCATCCCTCACATAAATGTGTGGACTAGTTATTAACCTAATATGGGCTGGGGGGGATTGACCACTTCCAAACTAACCAAAAAACTATATATGCCCTTAGAATAACCTGTGATAACTACCAAAACATTACATGAAGGTGAGAAGACCTAGATAGAGGCAAGGAAAACATACATTCACTTAACCACATCAATGAATTCATGAGACACACTTCAAATCAGCTTGAAAAAGGAGAAATTTAGTCTTTTATTACATCAAATAGGTGTTACAACACAAATCTTAGCAGAGTCTAGTCATGCCAAAGAGATGGATCCTTTCTAAGGCTTAGAAGCCTGCATTTATAGTAAAATGGGATGGGAGAGATGGGTATCATGGATAAAAGGATGGAGAAAGGAGCATAATAGCCAAGATTACTCCTACATTAATGCTCCTTATAATTATAATGGTGGAATAAAATCATTTTAAAGCCAAATTTTGGCATCAAAGTAGTTAAAATAGCTAGATCAATTTGTTATGATCTTGTCTAGGTGTTGATTACTCCCTACTAGTTCATTTTGGCATGTAAAAAGGGTCATAATTAGCTTCAATACCACCTTATCAATGGTTTATCCATGTTGCTAGTTTTTGAGATGAATCATTTGAAATTAATGTGTCTACCTACTTGGCATCCCTTTGTAATATTTACTCAAGTTCAACCTTGATTGTATTTGGCTTCAACTTTTGATATTGGCCCTTGATATTAACCTAGGTTTCTAAGAATGTGCCACTTGGTAGATCCTTATTCATCCTCAAGATCCTTATAACTATTTGACCTCCCACACACCATTAATCTTTATTTGTATGAATGAATGTGAGCCATAGATCTTCTACCAATTTAATGCATTTAAGACACTTGTCACCATGTATTTTCTCTTTGAGATTTACTAACTTTTTGACCTATAACTCATCGTTGATCTGCTTTGTATGATGGATCACACACTATTGATATACTTGGGCCCACTAGCTTTATCAATCATCTCACACCATTAGATCTCTATTCAGGCACCCAATATCTTGACACTTGTCAATTGTGCATTCACACTAACCTTTTGACTTAATGTTCACCATTGATCTTTGATGCATGATAAAATGCATATCATTGGATCACTAACATCACTAATTTCTCACTCAAAATTAAATTTGATCTTAGATTTCAATATTTAGACACTTTTTAGTCATGCATTCATCCTTGGATCCTTTGAATTCAAATGGCTATTTTTTTATGCTTAAACTTGGCATCCCCGTGCCTATTTCACTTTGTAAGTCTAAATTTGAAGCTTTATATCTTGAGATAGAAAACACATCAAGATATGAATTTTTTATAGGATGATATAGGCATTAAAAACCTCATGTCTATGTGATTATTTTGGATTGATAAGCTTAATGACTATACTTATAAAATGCATAATCGAGTTGATCGATCCATTTTTGTGTGACATGTGACGACAATTTGGTTGTCTAATATCACCAAATTCACACTTTAATCTTACTTAAAGTGTTTTAAAATATTAAAAATGATAATTGATCTTCTCATAGAATCTGTCTACTCTTTATGGCATTGGATTACTCTTCAATTAGGGCCCTTCTCAACTTCTTATTTTGGATTAGGCAAACTTGGTATATAGGCCAGATTTGGCCAATAGTGCATCACCACTTAGAGTAGGTTCTTACATTAGTTTTCACATCTTTTTTATCTTTTCCTTATGAAAATTTTAGGTCTCATATAGAACTAAATTTTCAAATTAGGAGATTTATCCCCGTAAAATTTAGAGGTATGACTTGCATACTAGGCAACCCAAAGTCTAAGGTTACTCCCATATTGGACTAGGTTGGAGGTTTGGACATGAACAATCCTCTCTTCAGCTTGGGTGTAACCTAAAAAATCAAACACATGGAATGTGTAGTGTAATCAAGCATAGATCATAAAATATAAACTCAACCTTAAAGAGGTAGGGTAATTAATTACATAAAAACATGGGTGGCAGATAGTCCCAATGCAATCCCAACTACTTTTAGCTACCAAAATTCAATAAAGGCATGGTTTAATTACACCAATTTTGGGAATGAATTTAATTTATTAGATATTTTAATCCACCTACTCAACCACACTCCATCAACTACATTGATGATTTATACAATCACCCCTTTAGTGGGTGAATTTGAATTTGAATTCAAACTCCTCAAGCCTATGTGCCTATATAAGATCAACTCTTGTGCTATAATATAGGATTGTTAATATTAGGATTAAGGAATTTATGCTTCGGATAGTTCCATTATAATATAGTATTTAATAGACCAAACATGCTTAGAATCTCCATAGTTAGTATACCAAGCATTTTTCATGCTTTCCTAGTGTAGTGTTTTTCTTTCTATTACGAGAGTGAAGTCTGTAGTTAAATGGTCACTATAAGTCTCACCATTGATTAATAAAAAGGAAATATCTTGATACTTTGATTATTTTGAATCTAAGTATTCATATCATATATATTTATATGGTGGTTATGCTCCTCCTTGCTTTCAAAACTTTCTCTCCAAACTCTCACACCATTTTCTAGTTGCATTTGTGCTAGGTATGGCTTAGCTAAGGACTAGTTTCTATGAGATTTACTTAACCAAACATATAAAATTCATCTCTATGATAGTAGGGCCTTTCTTCTCTTCCTCCCTACCCTTCCTTATTTTTCTATTTTTTATCAGTATGTTAGTTTAGTATTAATAGCAATTTGTCTCTAATGTTTAATCATTATTATTGATTGTCATATATCATCATTTAAGCACTATTTAATAGATTAGTAGTGGACCAATTGAGTCTCATAGTATTTATATATTAAGCCACCATATGGATTCAATTTCACCAGCCATGGCCCTTTGAAATGGAATGGTCTCAATGAGACGATTGGGTTACACTATGTATTATGACCTTGGGGAGACTCATTTTTGTAAGTCTCCTTTTGGGAGAGGAAGGAATTAACATCCCTTGCCTAATTGTTGGTTGTGTCAAAATACCACATCAACATGAATGGAACTATAATAAGGGATTGATCTAAAATTGAAGTGAATTTTTTGAAAAAAAAATAATCCTAAAACACTTCTATGTATTTGCCTTGCCATTCCCATGGCCTTTAGCATGGCTAGGTGGGCATAGTTTCTTAGTAAATGTCTCAGGACCCATTCAAGACCTACCTAAGAATATTGGTTCATTTTTTCCAAAATACACACATGGTGGGATTTTGATACTAGAACAACACATTCAAGCATTAAAGGATGCCATCATTAGAACTCGTATCTAACATGAAGATGTGGCTTGTCACTTGTTTCCTTATTATTTTGATAAGGATGCATATAACTGGTATATTAGACTATAAGAGGGGTATATAACCACATGGGTTACTTTTAAAAATTTATTCCTATGCCACTTTAGATATCCCATTGACCATTTTACCCTATACCATGAGTTTGTTACATCTTATAAGGAATATAATGAATCTCTAAGTGCTTTCAACCAACACTTCCATCAAGTATATATGGGTTTGAAATACCCTTTCCTGCAAACTAAAGTAATGGAGATAGATAATTACCTTAGAAAATTATTTCCCCTCAGTTATATGTTTTTTATAAGGACTACTTTACCTCTCACATCCTTGGTAATGACTTATAAATAAACATGCACTATCAAATAACAAGCTGTGTCTCATGATCATAATGTTCATTTTTCTTACCCATTGAGGTAATTGAATATTCATCCATAAAATCCTTCAATCTACTTGCCTATGAGTCATGCCATAAACCAAGTTATGCCTTATAACAAGACATTTATTTTATCAATACCCTAGATGTGCCATCAAGTGAACTCCACTATAGGGAATGAAGACCCTACTTATTCCATTAATGCATATAATTATATTAGTTCATTATGCAATCAATAGGATGTTTTTATTGATTTTATTATTCGAGTTTATTTTGATACTTATATTAATTATGTGTCATTTATTTCATGGAGTTACCAATAAAAAATGCATGGGATAATTCCTAAGAGCAGAAATGATGAGTTCGATGATGAGGAAACATCCGCTATATTGAATGACCTAGTAGAACATGATCACATCAAAGATGAGCTACCTACTCAGGAGGGTGAATCACAATTCTCTTTAAATTAGATTTAATATGAAATTTATGAGTTGGATCCATTATATTATGAGTATTCATGCTACATATCTGAAGCATTCTTATCATATTTTGCTCCCTCTCTAACTAAAAAGTTGATTCAAGATTGTAAAAACTTGATGGTTGTATTATCTCTCTTGGTCTATCATTAGAGATGAGTGAGCTTGAAGAAGAATTTGAATATGAATTAGGTTGTCTACATGAAACAAGTAGATTAGAAGGATTAAAAATATAAGTTCTCCCACTTATATATAGCCTTATATTTGAACCAATTGGTATCATTCTAAAGTATGCAGTCATGGAGGAAGGAAGTATACTGATACAAATTAAATTTAAAAGTGCACATATTTATTGCTTTACTTTACATACCTTATCCATGGATGAAAATTCCAAGAGATCATTGACATGTGAGTAACCACTCATTCCTCCTTGGTAATAAATATGAAGGCTAGGATGTTGCCATAACATCCATGTTAATCAAAAAATAATTGGCAAGTGACTCATCTACTAGATACCATCATGAACATGCCACTTTTAGGTTCTATATTCTAATAATTTTGTTATGTATGAATAAATAACCCTATCTTTCACTAAAATACATTTTTTTGGCAAAAGTATTTTCTAAACTCTATCCCTCATGCTTTTTGTAATCTAGACAAACCTAATGCAAAATTATACATTCCTAATTTACTTGAGTTGAATTAGAAGAATATTGATAAAGATTTATGGGATAATGTTTTCCAACATAAAAGAAAACATAGAATAAATTATGTGTTCCCTCTAACCCTTCTCAAAATCCTAAAGAATCAGGTTTTTTATTGGTTCAAGGATGCACTTGCTTGAACATTTCTTGTGAATACTTTTTCTTTTTCTTAGCCTATTTTATTTTCTTTTTATTTCTTTCTTGTCCCTTGTTGTTAGGTTAGTTTTTTTTTGGTTTGTTTTCTACTTCATTTTTAGGTGTGACCCAACTATTTTTATCCTCATAATCCCCTTGTTAATCAAATAAATGAAATGAAAATTTATTGTAAAGGTGACAGAGGTGGTACCCAAAGAGTTTAATCATAATTTTACTTGAATAACTTGTGTTAACTATATTTGTTACTTTATTTATTTTATAAATTCTAAAGGTCAATGATTTTTAGTAGAATGGGTGAATTTTAGAACATCTATTTCCTTTTTTGGATCCATCTAATGTAATTAAGGAAATGTCTATAAGAAAAATACAACATTGCTTCAATTATGGTTTATATTTATATTGAGTTGTCATAAATTTGTTGATTTCCTTTTACCTGTGGCTTGGTCTCCAAACCTCTATGGATGAAATGCAAAATCTATTTTTAAAAGAATCAAGTTAAATTATAAAATCTAAAATTCTCCTTGAAAGGGTGATCTTGGCAACCTTCATCATAGCCTTTTCATCTTGGCTAGTACTAGAGCAAGGCCTTTGGAAGGGACCAAAGGTATCTCTATTAGGGTTATAAATTCTTGGATGGTAGTGTTTCAATGCCCACACCACTTCCCCCTGAGCTAAATTGTAAAATATGTCTCCTTCAATTATTATGACTTTATACAAATCCAAATTATTAAGTGTTTATGTAAATGAAATGAATAAATCACTTAATCACATATAGGTAGTTTTATCAAGATTATAGCTTAGTATGCCACTTGTTCCCATAGAATTTAGTGGCTTTGAATTTTGGTTTTTTCTAAGTGAAACCTTGTATCCAATGTTTTTCTTCTTGTGAAATTAGAGATTCTATATTCTATAAATACTCAGGAGTATATCCAAATAGGAGTCACCATTTGTTATTGCTTACACAACATGCCCCATTTTCAAACTAAAAATGGGAACCCTTTTTTTACTCTAGAATTTGATATTATACCCTTTAGGAGTTCATTGTGATTAATTTTCTAAAATGTTTTTTTTGCAATATATGAAGATTTGAAACATGAATGTGTTTCATTACTTTAACTAAGTTTGAATAATCAAATGTTCATCATAAGTGCTTAAGTCTAATTCACATCTAGGACTGATTTAATTTTAATATCTAAATTTACATAAACATTTTAAGTGTTATCCTATTTATCCTCTTGTGTTTTGGAAAAACATTTGAAACTTCCTTTTAGACTATTTCACTTTAGGTTTATGCAAATTATCTAATAGTTTCAGAGTTTTATTTCTCATTTTCCTAAGTAATTTGATCCATTTTTATTCTTATTCTAATCTAAATGACTAACTATTTATAATTTTTTACTTTTTAAATTATTTGATTCTTATAAAAATGGACAAAATCAGCTTTTGAATCAAGCAAAATGGATAAGTCTATGCATTGATTCACTTTATACTTAGTTACTTTTTTATTTTTGCCTTAACTATTTATTTTCAAATGTTTAACCATTATTTTTAAAAATTGATTTGTTGACTGTGCCTTTTCATATTTTGCCCCCAAGTACCCAAATAAATTGGTCTTCACACTTTTTGATAATATATTAGTCAAAAGTTTTGCATGAAAGAGAGTCTAAAAAAACTCCAAAGACTTTGTGAGAATTGTCTAAGTCTTTTACTCTTCAGTAAAAATGTCAAGAATGAGTCCAAAATTTTTCACGAAGGATTAAAAACAAAAGACATGAAGTATACAAAAGTTCTAAAGACTTTAAAAAAATCTTTCAAATATTAGATCTTCAAAAAAGTGTTATGATTTTGTTAGAAATTTTATAGATAAAAGTTCTGATGGTAAAACTTGTGAAGGCTTGGACTTTATGAAAATTTTATAAGTTTTATTCTTTTCAAAAAAATGTTACAGATACTAATCAAAAATTTTGGTCTAAACAAAACTTTTGAAGACCAATGTCTAGACAGAAATTATGACAACAAAAGTTTTGAAGGCTAAGGTAAAAGTCATAAAAGATAAGAATAAAAGTCAGTACTTTTGCATGAGGGATCAAAGATAAAACTTATGAAGACCAAGTTTAGAATAAAAGTTTTGACAATAAAAATTACAAATACCAAGTTTAGAACAATTTTTTTAAGGTCAAATCCCAAACATAAATCATGACAACACAAGATCTAAAGACTTGGGTCTTTAGAATGAGTAAGTTAGGGGTTTTGCATAAATCGTGAAAAATGAAGGAAAGGATCTCCATTTCATGATAATTATCATCACATCTTTTGCATGATAAATATTTGTCAAATAATGTAAATATATAAAAATTTGAAGAGTCAAGGGAGTGACACGTGGCAATGGAAACTCTAAAAGCTCAAGTTTTAGGGAGGGCATATAGAGGTTGTATGGCTATAAAGCTGATAAAAGCAAGCTTAAAATCCAAAACCCATGTATGAAGATGAAAATTCAAGTGGTGAAATGGGTTATATAGATTAGATCCAATAATGTGACAAGGTAAAACTAGAGGGGGAGTGAGAATAATCTATGTGGCATTAATCCATCAAGGAAAAGGACACATTAGCTATGCAACTAGCAATACATGAGCCTAAATTTGATAGCCCATATAGCCATCAAAACCATCAATAAATAGATAATGGATTTCACATCCAATTTGATTTACAAAACTAAATCAAAATCCAACTGAATCATGAATAAGATGGGAATCACTATCATGGTGTGTGTAGTGGAATCAAGCATAGAGCACAAAATACAAACTCAACTTTAAATAGGTAGGACAATTGATTTCACAAAATCTTAGGTGTATGATAGTCCTAATGTAACCCCAACTATTTTCATCTACCTTAATTCAATAGAGTCATGATTTTATTATGAAAATTCTGGGCATGCCTTTAATCTATCAGAGATTTTGAGTTGACTATTCAACCACACTCCCTCAAATGCATTGATGATTGTTACAACCATCTTGTTGGTGGATGAATTTCAATTTGCATTATAAATCATCAAGATTTCATGCCTATATAATATCAGCTCTTATGTTGTAATAAATGGCTAGTTTTTTTAGGATTGAGTAAGTTATGCTTAGGTTGGCTCCCTTTGAATAGATTAGTTAGTATACCAGAGATGCTTGGATTATCCATAGTTAGTAGACCAAGAATTTTTCATGTTTTTCTAATATAATTTTTTTATTTATGTTATGAGAATGAGTTTTTAGTTGAATGGTTGTTATAAGTCTCACCATTGATTAATCAAACATTAATATCTTGATACTTTGATTGTTATGAGCCAAGTGTTCATATCTTATGCATGTATATGGTGGTTCTACTCCTCCTTTCTCTTATCAACTTCTCCCTAGACTCTCTCACCATCCTCTAACTAGATTTGTGTTAGGTTTGGCTTAGTTAAGGACTAATTTTTGTGATATTTGCTCAACTAGATGCTTCATCTTCATATATGTGGTAGCAGGGCCTTTCTTTTCTTCCTCTCTACCCTTCCCTCTTTTTCTCTTTTTTATCAGTACGTTAGTTTAGAATTATTATTAATATGTCTCTAATATTTAATCATGATTATTTATTATCAATCATCATCATTTAAGCACAATTAAATATATTAGTGGTGCACTAATTAATTCTTAGAGTGTTTATAGCTTAAGCCATCATTCATAGTCAGTTTCACCAATCATGGCCCCTTGAAATGGAATGGTCATAATGAACCAACTGGGTTACTCTACATACCAAGATCTGGTAACCAAGATCTTACAGAGACTTGCTCACACAAGTCTCCTTTTAGGAGAGGAAGGGATTAACAACCCCTACCTAATTATTGGTTGTGTCAAAATATCACATCAACATATCTCTTCCTTGAAGACATATGAGGGCTTAAACATGGTGTGAGTGACTAAATGTGATACTAATCTACCTTAGGAAGCTACTGTACAGCCATGTAAAACTAAAAAAAATTTATAAAACCCTATTTTTTCATGAAAAACTCTATGTTTGGAAGATTTATTATCTATTTATGCCTATAATAACCACCAGGGAGGTTGATATGTTGGCATGGTCATTGATGTTAGGTTGTCATTGATGTCAAAGAGAGCATGAGACACTAGTACATTAATGACAAAGAAGTTGTGTTTGATAGCTTGGACAAATATGACACATTTTCAGGTCTATAAAGATAAAGAAGTCATAAGGCACCCATAGATGTCTTGATGAATCTCTATTGTGTCACTTGATCATTTATAATGAGAAACATGCATCTTTTAGCTTAAGATAAGCTAAACCATCACTGTATGTCATACAAATATGAATGAACCATCAAGTTTGTGCATTTATTCTAGATACTTAGAAAGTCAACTAAGGTCAAAGGATTTCATGGAAATGTTGTCTATAGTGATGAATAGGTCTAAATGTTTGTATAGGTGAAGATATGGACCTTCAAAGTTGACTATTTGGTCATTCATGGTGCTACTATATATAGAATTATGTTTGAGAAATTTGAGATTTAGCAGAAGGGTGTTTTCATAAGAGAAATCACCTAAAAATGTATTATAGATCATATGGAGTGGACCCATGTAATTAAAAGTGATCTTGTGTTCTGAATTTGCTTGATGAAGTGTTAAATGGGTGAATATGTCTCCATGAGACCTATAAGGGCTACTAAGTCCTAATTGAAAGGTATAGTTACTTAAGTGTGACCCATAAATGCTATGGCCAACCTATGAAAAATTATTTGAGATATGTATTAGCATGTTATATTTCTTAATGGTTAAGGCAAGCCTTATGTCTGACCAAGAAGATAAATATTCATGAAGAATCTATAAATGGTGGAGACTAATATATTAGTTTCTAGAATTGAATTTGGAAGAATTCAGAGAGTAGAATATAGAGATGAAGGAAAGAGATTAGAGGAAGTGTTCTTAGTGGATGGACTGAAGTAAAAAATAGATTAAGATGAGTGAAGAAGACTATAGAGATCCTAAGGGGTATTTGGATGCATTGCTTGTATGAGCAAGTTTGAGTGTGTGAGAAGAGTTCGATAGAGAGATGTTATACATTATTTCTCTAATCAGATTGAAATTCAATCAAAGTTATGGAGATATGATTTCATAGGTGTTATGTGGGTGATCAACATCTAAAACAAGTGTGTTCTTCTTCATACTTAGGGGTGGGTGATACTTGTGAAGTGGGTGCTTCACTAAAAGGTCTCATGTTTGTGATCATCTTGTAGGACAAGTAGTCCATGTGTTTTTAGGCTTGAGAATGTGTTTTATCCCCCAAGAGAGTTTCCCACATAGATATTGTGTTATGTGTGTGATCTTTCATTATCTTATTTATTATTATGAATATATTTTATGCTTTTGGTCATTGATTAAGAATTTGAAAGGATTACAATTAAAGTCTAAAATATCTTGCATCACTAAGTTACCCCCCCCCCTCTCAGTGATTGTACCTCCAATAATTGGTATTAGAGAAAAACCTTCATTTTAATTTTAACTATTTGAAGGTGATCATAGGTACAATGACAGACAAAGAGGCTGAGGTTTTTCTTCAAGGTAAACTAATATGTGCTTTGTCAGAACTCAAATGTTTAAGGGAAGAAAATGAATGTCTAAAAGAAAAGTTGAAAGCTTGAATAATATGGATGTGAGTAAAAATTCAGACCTGACTTCCTCTATATATCATAAGTTGCTTGCAAGCATTGATAGTGTGAAGACACAAATAGAAATAATAGAAGCAACAACCAAAAAATTTCAAGTTATGGTTGATACAAAGTTGAATCAAAGAATGGATCAATTGGAAGGTAAATTTATGACTTATATTGATCCATTTTTATCTAAAGACAAGTAGAAATCCATCTCTATAAAAGAACCTATGGATTAGATGTCTTTGGGTATTGATGATCAAATTAAAGGGGTGATTAACATGAATGGCTATAGTTATGTTTTCAATGGACACTATTATACTTGTAATGAATATGGTCACATATATAAGGACTATACTTACACTCTAAGGAAAAGAAATAAGGTTCTATTTTATAACTACAATCAACAAGGACGTATAGCCAAATATTACAAAAGGGACTTTTGGAAAAATGACTTTCAATTTTTTGACACCATCAAATGGTTCAAAAAAGACAAGACCAAGATTCAAAGAAATAAGGAGTAAGACTCAAAGGAAGAATCCATGTTTGTAAAAACTACCTTACATTCTCAAGAGGATGAAAACAAAAAATGATACATAGACATTGAATGCTCAAGTTATATGATAGGAGATAGGAGTGAGTTTATTTCTCTCAAAAAACACAATTCAGGTTCAATAAGGTTTGGTGACAAAAACTATGCTAACATAATTGGGAAAGTCTCTATAATTTTGGATAATGGTCATACTATAACTAAAAAAAATTTATATGTAAAAGGTTTGAAGCACAATCTTATAAGTGTTAGCCAAATGTGTAAACAAGGAAATGTTGTGACTTTTCATGACAAAGGGTGTGAAGTGAGAAGTTTCAAGTCTAGAAAATTAGTTGCAAACATTCACAAGGAAGATAAAAACTTGTATGTGTTCCATTAATCCAATAAATAAAAGTGCTTCATGAATCAATTAGAGGAAAACTAGCTTTGGCATAGAAGACTTAGACATCTGAAATTTTATAATTTAGTAAGGATCGGTTCAAAAGGACTAGTGAGGCATATGCTTAAAATCACTAAGATCCCTCATACTCTCTACAAGACATGCCTTCATGAAAGCAAGTCAAAAGAAGATATAAATCTAAGGAGCATTATACTATAATACCATTGGAGTTGATCCACATAGACCTTTGTGGACCTATTATAACTCAAAGCATTCAAGGTAATAGCTACTTTATGTTATTAATTGATGAATTCACTAGAATTACTTGAATATTTTTTCTTAAAGAGAAATCATAAGCTTTTGTAAACATTAAAACATTCAAAGCTCTTATTGAAAATGAAAAAGGATCATCAAGTGTGTAAGATAAAATAGAGGAGGTGAATTTTAGTCTTATGAGTTTGATGAATTTTGTGAGGAATGAGGAATTAGAAGACAATACTATATTGCTAGGACACCTCAAAAGAATGGGGTAGTTGGAGAGGAAAAATAGAACTATCGAAGAGATGACTAGAACCATGCTTCAAGATTCTAAACTTTCATATGGTTTTTGGGAAGAGGTTACCAATACTTATGTTTATATCTTAAATATATGCCAAGTCAGAGTAAATGGTGATAATTCTCTATATGAGCTATGGAAAATAGGTAAGATAATGTCAAACACTTTCGAGTGTTTAGGAGTAAGTGTTTCATCAAGAGGAATGAAAAAAAATTTGGAAATTTTGACTTAAGATCTGATGAGGGCATCTTCTTAAATTATTCCTCCATAATTTCTGCTTATAGGTGTTTCAATAAGAGACTCCACAAAGTTATTGAAATCTCTAATGTGAGATTTGAAGAGGCAGGTGACATCAACAATCCCAACTTGCATATAATTGACACTATTGAGGATGTTATTTTAGATAATGTAAGATTACTTGATCAATTAGAGGATGAAGAGTAAAAATTAAGATAGAATACTAAATCCCCTTCTAGGATAATATAGAAGGATCATCCAGTTTCCCAAGTTATTAGATGTGAAGATGATAGGAGTACCAATGGCGGTGTCTTCTTCATGGGTGAATGCTTGGTGTTTTGGATAAGAAAAAAGAAAGCCTCTATATCTCTATAAAATATAATTTTTTATTATATAATTGTTTCTTCCTATTGTACTTAGTTAATGTGGATGAGACAAACCTTGGAATATTATAAGCTAAGGTAAAAAGGACCTTGTACTATCTATTATGATAATACTAGTGAAATTAGTATCTCTAAGAATTATTTTTTGAACTAAAAAACCAAGCACATTTATATTAGTTATCATTTCTTAAGAGAAAAAATAAATTATTAAATTGGAATATGTGTCTACAAAATAACAACTTGCAGAAATTATGACAAAACCATTGATAAGGCCACATTTGAGTATCTAAGACAAAGCATGGGAGTCATCTCCTTGTATATGAATCATTAAAAGTTCATTTGAGTAGGATCAGAATGTGTTTTCATATTATTGTTATCATGAATAAGGTCTTAGATTTCTATATATGACAAGTTGTGTATGTCATGGTTCCATGTGAGTGTTTTTGAAAAGGTTCTAAACCATGATGTCTTGTAGAGGATAAAGGGAAATTATTTTGTTGATATGAGATCCATATTGTTTGAAGTTTTGTTGGAAAACCTAGTTAGTTGAGAAGACTTATTGAGGATGATATTTTTTAGATAAATAATGGAGTTAAGGGGAGATAACTCAGATAATTTGAGAGACTTGAAGAGATGTGCGTAATGTTAAGGTGAGATTTCTAAGCTCTATGATCAGTTTATCATGTCCAAGGATTAGAGAAGTCCAAGTTTATATTGGTTCATGTCAAAGAGAGAGAAATTGATTCTTGTTCTTGAAAGTATGTAAGTATCCATGGCCTATTAATAGTATTTGAATGCATAACATAATGTTGAGAAATGTTTGTTGGCATGTTGAGGAAGAGACCTTTTGTAATTAATTTCAAAGGGGGAGAAAGATCAGAATGAAGAAGTTCAAATGAGTACGAAGTCATTCTGAGGGTGTTTTTCCATAAATGATAAATGGGGATATTTTTTATCATGGTCATTGATGTTAGGTTTTCATTGATGTCAAAGAGAGCATGAGACACTAATACATTAATGACAGAGAAGTTATGTTTAATATCTTGGAGAGATATGGTACATTTTCAAGTCTATAAGGACAAAGAAGAAGTTGTGAGGCATCCATATATGTCTTTTTTAATCACTATTATGTCACTTGATCATTTTGAATGAGAAATTTGCATCTTCTAGCTTAATAGAATCCAAATCATCATTGTCTGTCATGTAGATATGAATGAAACTAGAAATTTTGTGCATTTATTTTAGGTGCTCAGAATGCCAATTGAGGTCAAAGGATTTCATGGAGGTGTTGTCTATATTTCTAATAAGGTATGAATATTTGTGTAGGTAAAGATATGGATCTTTAAATTTAACTATTTGGTCATTCATGGTGCTATTGTGTACAAAATTTTGTTTTAGCAATTTTTGCTTTAGTAAGAAGGGTGTTTTGGTGGGAGCAATCACCTAAAGATGTCTTAGATATGGAGTGGGCCCATGTAATTAAAAGTGATCTTATGTTCTTAATTTTCTTGATGAAGTGATAAATGGGTGAATAGGTCTCCATGAGACCTATAAGGGCTACTAAGACTTAATTGAAAGGATTAGTTGCTTAAGTGTGACCCATAGATGATATGGACAACCTATGACAATGTATTTGAGATATGTATTAATATGTTAGATTTAGTAATGGTTAAGTCAATCCTTATGGCTAACCAAGAAGCTAAATATTGATGAAAACTCTATAAATAGTGGAGACCAAGGTAATGGTTTCTAGACTTAAATGTGGAAGAATTGAGAGACAAGAATATAGAGATGAAGGAAAGAGATCAAATGGAGTGTGCTTACTAGATGGAATGAAGTACAGAATAAATTAAGGATGAGTGAAGAAGACTAGAGTGATCCAAAAAGGTGTTTGGATACATTGCTTGTATGAGAAAGTTTAAAGTGTGTGAGAAGAGTTTGATAGAGATCTATTAAACATTATTTCTCTAGTTAGATTGAAATATAATCAGAGTTATAGATTTACAATTTCATAGGTGTTGTGTAGGTGCTCAACATCTAGAATAAGTGGGTTCTTATTCATACTTATGGGTAGGTTTTCCTTGTAAAGTGGGTGCTTCACTAAAAGGTCTCGTGTTTGTGATCATATTATAGGACAAATAATCCATGTGTTTGTAGGCTTGAGAGTGGGGTTTATTCCCCAAGAGGGCTTCCCACATAGATCTTGTGTTATATGTGTGATTTTGCATCATCTTGATTATTCATTATTATGAACATATTATATGCTTTTGGTCATTGATTAAGAATTTGGAAGGATTACAATTAAAGTTTGAAATATCTTGCATCATTGAATCACCCCCCCTCTCAGCGATTATACCTCCAACATGATGCACCCAATAAATTCTTGAATAATTTTATTAATTCTCATTTTCATGCATAAACCTTTATAAACCCCCTAAAATAATGTGCTTTTAGAGCCCAAACCTGCAACTTCCTTGAAATACAATCCTCATGAAATTTTGTTCTTCTTTGATCTTTGGTTAGACCTATTATTTTATCCATGAATGGATCTCTTTTACACTTAATGACCCTAAAATATATTTTTGAAGCAATAATACCTCCATAACCATGCTTTATATGAAATGGTTTCATGTTGGTCAAGGCACCTTTACATAAAGAAGAAGAAATGAAAGCCAAAAAAGCCAAGAAGAGAGGGAAAACAAGACATTCAATGCATTTTTACCCTTTTGTATAGATTGGAGGCGGTTATGGAGAGATTTTCCAACATTAAATGACTTTATGAGACATTAAAAAGGCTTCATTTTCTTAAAAATAACTTAAATGGCATCAAATAAGACATATTGACATTTTACATCTTTAAATTCACATTTAATACCCATTTTGGTATGTTTATGACTTAATTATGCCTCATAAAACTCTTTTGATCTCTTTTCCCATTGAAAATAACCTTTTATGCACCTCTGGTTTGTTCATTTGACATAGTTTGACCTTTGACCAAGTATTATATTGTCCTCAATTGAAATTGTTTTAAGCATGGAGTGAGATATAATAGGGCTAACCAATGACTCAAAAAAGAACCTTAAGTCACATATAATGCATTAAATAATCCCTTAAAATACTTAAAATAAAAAATGACTATGATACTCTTTCAAGGCAACCAAAAGTACAAGAAATCTTGATGACTTGTGCATACCTAATCATGAATTCATCTAATCCTCATGAGATTACCACAAGATAATAACTCAATTGAATTTTATAATAACTTCCCCTCTCTAAGTATCCAAATGTTATAGGTGCCAAGGGTGGCTACAATATCCAACATTATGGTGACCTCCCATTGGTGTTTGCCTATCTAAACACTCAAACTAATTACCTTATCAAGTCCATTATGCATGGTGTCAAGAAGAAACTCAAGTTGAAAGTGGAACCCTAATAGACTAGTTCTAAAAAAGACTAACAGTACCTCCAAAATAGAAAACAAGGAATAAAGAACCACTATGCATGTGCAACATCACTTAAGGAAAAATAAAAAATAACTAGACTATTGAAACAATGTGCAATTAACACATAGAAGAAGAAAGAAAGCATCTATACTTAACCTAACCTAAACTAACCAAGTAAAAGACTATCTAAATAAAGACACTAAATATTTATTCAAAATAAATACCTTTATTGATTAGCTTGGAATGATTTTCATGCTTGATATCAGCCAACCAAAGGTGGAGAAAGAGTGGGTACTCAACAAACTAGCAAAATACTTCTCTAAGAATGAAAAAAAACTCACCCACTTGAGTTGATTGGAAATATAGTTACCATGGAATGGATAGGTAGGATGATTTTGTCCTTCTTGATGATCAATCTTGTGATTTGGATCAATCATGACATGTGTTGACTTCTTCTTATTGGTCTCTAATTGGGTTAGATGTCTAATAGGACATCCTCTTGAAAATACAATGTTTAGACAATCGGTGTTGATTCCATACTTATGTTTTGTTGTTTTACCATCTTATTGATTGGGGTAATTTTATTGTAGTGAATCATTTAGAAACATGGCCACTTTCACCTAATGTTTATGTTTCTCGTGAGTTTATTTTTTAAGATATGTTGATTGATGTAAAATCTTAAACATAAGTCCTCAAGCTCATCCCAAAATAAGTCTTATTCAAACTCTTCTGCATGAAAGGAACCATCTTAGCTCGATATCAGCTCTCCTAAAGGTTTGAAGAAACTTTAGGATCCTATACTTGAAGCATTTATCATTATTTGATATCTTGTTCAACTTGATGAACAACATTATGCACATCAATCTCTTCCTTCATAAAAACAAGATTGTCTTTATGTTCTTATTCATGATTTAAGACTTCATTTTCATACCTATTTCCATGGACTAGCAACTCATCAAAGTCTTTAACATCCACTTATTGCTTTAAATGGTTTTTTGATGTGATCATTTTTATGCTCTCATCATGTTTATCAATAAAGGAAATTGGTTAAATAATGATACTAACTCTTCCTTTTCATCCCTTCCCATTTGTTCAATGTTTTATTTTTCTAGTTAATACTCACATAACTCTTTCTACTATTCATCCAACTAGCTGTCTTTCCAAATAATTGGATAATCCTTGAAGATTAAAATAGTGATAGGATAATAAAGCTAACTTGTTATGGGAATTTGAAGGATTTTTTGAGATTCTTTAATAAGGATAGTCCTTTGAGAAGGTTACCCCTAAGGAATAATGGATCAAGTTTGCATAGGTATAGGCTTTTGAAAAATATGAGGACCTCTAAAACATGGAATTTTGAAATAAGGAGACTTTCCTTTCTTGAATCTTGGTATTTTGAATGTGGGAGCCTCTTATTTTATAGGTTGATCCATAGTTATTATAGGAGTTTATCCAAAACTAATAATGAAGTAATTTGGTTAGATTATTGATTTTGTGTTTAGACAAACACTTTCTTCATCTATTCCTCCTTAGTTGCAACCTATCTATAAAAACACTCTTCTTAATACCTTAATTATATTTCCCTCTCATGTTGGTGAATATAAGCTTGATAAGCAAGTTCTTCATGCTACAAATTATATTCCTACTCTCTTGTAACAATATCTAACTATTTTTGTAATTTTAACATCATATCCTTGAGACTGCCAATTTCCATATTGTCCATATCTTAGGGTTGACTAGGAGGATAACCATGCTGATCAGGAACAAAATAGTCTTCTTGAGGCTGATTATAAGCATGAGCATGATGGCATCTTATTGTGACAAGGCTATTTGGGATAAAACTAGAAGTATTTTCAATCTGATATGGATAATAAGAAGGCACACAAATTGCATTTTGATAAAGAGGATGGGAAGGAACATATCTTCCATGATATTTTGACATGTTATAACATTCAAATAAGCTAAAAAATCATTGAGATGTCTTTTAAAAATAAATAATAATCAAGTCATCTTCTTGAAGAATAAGTACACACTAGTAGAGTCATCAAGTGATCGGATTGATCTAAAAGAAGGAAAAGATCAATAATATCACTTAAATCCTAATATTTGATAATATCTAAGCACTTGGACTACTTAAACTAGTAAATTTGATCTTTGGAGTCATCATGGTGTTGAAGAAACTACCCTAAAAGGTAAAATGCACTGAATAACATGCCAAAACTCTTCAATAGATGATGTAAGGATCATCAAATGATCCCATCCAATGTGCAAAAAATTATTGTCTCTTTGAAGTGCACCCTATCAGGTCTTGAGACCTGCTTCAAGAGACATAATGGAAATACCCATAGGTTTTGGGTGACCTATGGTAGGGATAAATATCTGAATAAGTACATTTCCTTCTCAAATCATGGTATACTCACTATAATATTAAATTACATCTCTTTAACCTACACTAACAAGGCCTAATATAAGCTATAATTATGCCTTTTATTATGAAAAGGGAGAAGAGATTGAACTAAAACCTAAAATGGGTTGATGCACTAAACTTTAATGTCTCTTCCACCTGCCTATAATCATAAAAATAAAACTAAATAAGGACTAAATTTATCTCACACAATATCTAAATTATTATTCTCATGCCTTAGTATTTCATATGGAGGTCATGATATATTCTTAGAAATTGAAGGGATAACTAAAAGGCCCTATACAATTAGCTAATCTTCATGACAAATCACTAGCATAATCAGCTTCAATGTAATATATGACCTATAAAAAACTAACCCACTTTTAGAAAGATGAAAGGAAATGGACATACACAAAGGAGAATGACTTATACCATAAATTTAGATTAATAAAACATTGAAATCACATAATAGTACAAGCTTGAAGAAGGTAAAATCTGGTCTTTATTTGATTCAAAGGCTTAAATCCAAGTAGTATAGGTCCTCAAATGAGTAGAGTATTATCATACCCTAGAGGAGGGATTAAGAACAATACATTTATAGAAAATATATGCAAGAGAGAGGATAAATCACTAATAAATTGCATAAATGTAGTTATTACAACATAATTTTGCCTATTTAAGGGAGAAGACAAGCAAAAAATAAGGTCATTAGACCCTCCTCAATATACTAGCCTACCACATTGGTGATGTTTAATGAGAAATGGGTGTAGGAGTGGGAAAAAAGGCCTTACTTGTTTGGTATTATTGTTTTATTGAGTGCTTGAGGTGGTGAGCGTGCTCCTATAGGGTTGTTCCTTTTCAAGATTCCTACATTAATTGCTCCAACTTGCCTCTCTCTTCACTCTTGCATGTCAAAACTAATGCATGGTTGACTTGGGTTGATTATCAATCCAATATTTATAGGGAGTTTCATCTTTATAAGGTTAAATTAAATTCCTTGGGTCTCCATTATGCTCTTAATAACCCTTGATGTCAACCATGTTCATGCTTGAGAAGCCCACATGAGCATAACCAAACTAAAAATAACCTTGTCAATCATATTTTTGTCCTTAAGAAAGGTAGAATAGATAATGTGTGTCCTATTTATTCATGAAAATCCTTGATAAAATTAGAACCTACATTTCAAATATTGATAATATCTTTTGTCCTCTTACTTATTTTACAAATTTGTAACAATTTTTTCCACAACCTCAAGAGGCTTTCAAAGACCCATTACAATTTGAGTTTAGGTGTTGAGATCATTCTTAAGACTAGGATATTACTTGAAAACTTAAATCATCACCCTAAAACACACATAAAACTCATGTATCCTTTTTATTAACTTGTTTATTGGCTTTGACTACCATGAGTACTTGTAAACAAGCATTATGACCTACAATTTCCAAAAATATGCATGTTTTCTGGATCTCAACTCTTTGAACAGTCTTGAGAGGCCTTGAAGACTATGTTATAGGTGTGTGATATTTATATTTGGTTTATAACTACTATAAATTAGTTGATATGCCTATTATAATGTTACTTCATGTGTTATCAAGAGACTTGAGAACTCCCTTTTGCAATCATCATGATACTCCTTGACTATGGAAGGCTTTAACCTACCAAAAGACATGAAACCTATACATAGCCTTGAGATCACAATATAATCACATAAATCACAACACTTATAATCATTTTCATAAGATAAAATAGGTTATAGATGCTCTTGAGGAGTATTATGACACCCTTGAAGCTAGAAACATCATCACATTCCTCTATATAAGACTGCAACATTGATTTAGAACCCATTAATCCTTCTCTTTTTGCATATTAGGAATATTTGGTAAAACATGATGGTTAAGGTATCCTTAATATCTATAATTTCATATTTGGTTTAGAGGTACTTCACTTTTTCTTGCAATCCTTTCACAAATGTACTTGAAGAAACTCATCTCTTTATGCCTACATTTGTTGAGAATAGTTACAGGCCTAAAGTTCATGTAGAAGGATTTAGGAATTAAAAAAATTCTATATATCTCTAACTAATCCACCATAATTGGTATGAATATTGGGTCATTCCTTGTAACCTTATAGCCCCCAAACTTGTATCAATAGGTATAAGGATCCATGAAACATTCCTTAAAACTAAATATAGACCTATATTTTGAAAATATATTGATATATACACATAAAAACATCATTATACCACTTTAATATGAAAATATACATATTAATTCATTTATACTCCATGTTTTAAGGCTTTTAGATAGGTGTTTTTCAAGATATGGAGGTTTTAGGGTGGTTAGATAAGGTCTTAGTGTAGAAATATAGACTTACAGACTATATTTTGGAGTTTTATCTCTCCTAAGGAATGATATAGAATTTAAAAAACTTTAATATTCTCAATTTCATTATCCCATACATTTATTTCAATCTTAATTAATTTTCAAGTTTAAAACTCAAGATGTGACCCTTTTTATGCACCTAGGGTTTCCCTAGTAACAAGAAGGCCTATAGCTAAAAAAATTAATATCTTGGGTTATTTTGGATTTCAATAATTAATTATTGATTATTAAGGACCTATAAAAACCCCTCTAACTCCTACAATCCTTTTTGGATTCCATCAATCACAAAATAATGAGAAAACTAACTTTTTACATGACTTGTAGGCTCTTTCTTAGGTTTAAAACAACTATTGAAAATCTAGTAATTTAGGGTTCTAATAAGTATTAAAATATGATTTAATTGTCTTGGAATATGATATTTAAATAATTTTTCCTACTTTATAATCCATCACATAATTTATAACACTTGAAAACATATTACAAACCTCTTTCTTCAACCTGTAGACCTGTGTTCCTTCATGCCTGAAAACACCCTATTAGAAATCCTTGAAAGTTGACTCAATAAGCCTAAAACCTTATACAAATGGCCTTGTAGTAATATGGTATCTGATTTTATTAATTTAATCCTATTGATCATGAAGATAATAGTCCAAAACATATTGTAGACTTTCACCTCTTTGTGTAGGCCTATGTGGCCTTTTTCAAGTTGAAGACTATAGCCTCCCTAATAAGTATCCCATGAATATTTTATCTTGATCCTAAGACTCTTAATTAATTAATTTTATTCACATAATCATGCTTAAAATACCAAAAATGAAACTATGAGATTGAAGTGTTTAATAGGGTTTAGGGGTAGCTTATGGTCTTCTCAACCACTTGATGTGATCTGAAACTTCATCTTCTAGTTTAATGGCTTGAGATGAATCTATATAGACCTATTTTCCTACTTCAATATCCATTCATTAACATTCATCAATAAAAATGAGATTAAAAGCTAGACCATGCCTCTATTGGGTTGTTTTCAGGAAATTTCAAATTTATTAACAAGAGTTCATAACCCTAATTGAGTATCTTTGTTTCCTAACACCTAGAATGGACCCTTTGATAATTACTCCTCCTTATTCAATGGTCATAAAATCCCATGCAACTCCTAAAAAATTTTAGCACGTCTTATAAAATAGCTTGTAATTGTTTGTAAAGGAGAATTAAGGTCAGCTTTGGCATGTTTTAGAGCTTTAAATCATGGATATATTTCTTGAAGGCCTATGAGAAATTAAACATGGTGTTATTGACTCAATTTTACCTATATCTACCTCGGGAAGCTATTGTGCAGTTCTAAAAATCCAAAGAAAACTTTATAAAACATTTTTTTATAAATAACTCCATATTTGAAAGCTTTGGTGTCTCTTTCTACCTAGAATAGCCACCAATGAGGTTTATACACCTAATAAATGCTTGAATAAGGCTATTTAATCTCATTTTTATGCATAAACCTTTATAAAACCCCTACAATCATGTGCTTTTAGGGCCCAAACTTGCAAATTCATTGAAATGCAATCCTCATGAAAGCCTTTTCTTTTTTGATATTTGTTTAGACCTATTATTTTAACCATGAATGGATCTGTTTTGCATTAAAATACCTTATAGAACATCCCTTAAGCCATGAAACCTCCATAACCATGTTTGATATGAAACAGTTTTGTGCTAGTCAAGGCACCTTTCCATGTTGAAGGAGAAATGAAAGCCACAAGAAGCTAAGAAAAGAGGTAAAATAAGACATTTAATGAATTCTAACACTTTTAAATAGATTAAATGGGGTTATAGAGAGATTTTACAACATTAGATGACTTTATAAGGCATTAATAAGGCTTTGTTTTCTTAAGAAGACCTTAAATGTGTTCAAATAATAGATATTGACCTTTTACACTTTCAAATGCATTTTTAAGACCCTATTTGGTATGTTTATGACTTCATTATGCCTCATAAGACTCTTTTTACCTTTTTCCCCATTGAAACTCAACTTTTAGGACACCTTTGCTTTGTTCATGTGATGACATAATTGGACCTTTGACCAAGTATTGTATTGTCCTTAGTTGAAATGCTTTTAAGCATGGAGTGAGATATATCAGGGTTAACCAATGATTCAAACAAGACCTTAAGTTATATATTATGAATTAATGAATCCCATAAAAGACTTGAAACAAACAATGATTCATAATAATGACCATGAGACTCTTTCAAGGTAACCAATAGCATAATAAACCTTGATGACTTGTGCATACATGATCATGAATTCATCTAATCCTCAAGATATACCTGCAAGATAAGAACTCAACTAATTTTTTTAATAACTTCCCCTCTCCAAGTGTCCAAATGCTCTAGGGACCAAGGGTGGATGGAATAACCAACAAGTAGATAGAAAAATCAAAAAAATAAAATATGTGTTGGAAATGATTTTAATACCATCCGATTTCAGATAAGTGAACACTTAAGTCAAACAAAGGTGATCCAAAGAATGTAATATGATAGTAACAAAATCCAGTGTAAGATATGTGAAAATTTAAATCAAACAAAGATTTAAATATTTTAAAATGACTATAAAATCATCCAATGTAAGACAAGTTAAAACTTAAATCAAATAAGGACATGTAACAAAATAAATCAAAGACTCTAATGAGTGAAATCTCAACAGCAATGCTTGCACAAAAGCCTAATATAGAAAGGCACGTCCATCTAGAGAAAAAATATGGAAATGGAAATGGTGTGGATATGAAAGGTGATGGCAATTTTTGAATAAGGTTTGGTTGTATTCCCCAAGGTCTTACAATAAAACTCATAAACTAAAAAAATATAAGAGATATCATAATGAAAGGCAATAGTCAAATATCTAGCAAATAGGTAAAAAAAATAGGAATATAAAGAAGAGGGACATGATCAAATAATAAAAATATCCACCAAACGGATATTGGGAAAGATAAAATAGATATATAATGAATCAAGGCACCACAAGGGTGATTTATAAATCCCTAGTGGAGACAAAACACTCTCATTAAGTAGGCAAGGCTAAGAAATATTGACATCAAGGACCTAGAAAGCACCACTTAGAAATCATAAACTTGGGATAACCAATGGAGTATAAGAAACATCCCATGGAGGCTAAATGCATGAAGAATAAAAATGGATCCTAGTTTCCCACAACATATTCCCCACTCTTTAGGACCCCTTACAGAGTCATTGGTTTAATGTGAATATTGGGTACTTGCATGATAAATTAGGTGGAACTAAAATGTAATGTAGATATATATGAGATTTAGTACTCTAGTACACTATCTTACCACATCCTAATAGACATTGGATCTATCATGAGGCCAACTCTGGAGTTTGAAATTTGATTATAATGGGGGGTGTGTCAATAATAAGATCATGTCTTTCATCAAGATCTAAATTTTTAAAGATATGTTTTTATTTTAACATTTCCTTTACTTAAAATATGAAATTTGATTTTTTTGTATTTTTTATTTTACTCCTCCATATGGATTAAAGAAAATGAATCATGGGTACTAAATATTACTAATATAAGAGAGCCTACACCTAGTTGCTAAAGAGGAGAACATAGAGATCATGATGCCTAAAGACATCCATACTTTCACCATAGGAAAGAGTGCAATCTTGAAACTGACTCAAGTGTGCCTCAAGTGAAAGGAGAGGAAAATATGGTGATCATGGAATATTTTTCCATGAAAATAGGTGATACAATGAGCATATGCTATTAATTGACCACAGGAAGGGAAATTTTTTCTTTAAAAGTGACTACGTAATAAGAAATGATCTAAAAATAGATGATAATGTAAGTAAATTTGTAGATAATAAAACCCCTAAGAGGGTAAATAGTAATAAAAATGGTAATAATGTCACTAAACAATCCATACAAACATATAAAGGGTCTATCACAACCATTGATATGATAAATCATCCTAAAAGAAGGAGAATGCAAAAAGATACTAAAGGACCACAAATGAAAAATTACCAAATATAAACATATATGAAAGTAAACTACAAAGGCATCCCACAAGGAAGGAAATGAGTATAAAAATGTGAAGATACTACCAAATATCCTTAAGGTAAATTGAGGCCAACTATAAGTGAATTAAAACATCTAATAAAATACCTAGGCAACTCATAAGGAAAGCGATAGAGTATGAAAACCCCAAAGTTTCTACCAAATATTCATAAGGTAAATTGAAGCTCATTGTAATTAAAATGAAATACCAAGGCATCCTAAAAGGAAGGTGGTGGAGTATGAAAAAATGAAGGTGATACCAAAGATTCGTAAAGGAAACTAAGGCTAATTATAATAAGTTAAAGCTATAAAATACCAAGGCATTTTGCAAGGAAGGTGATGTAGTATGAAAAAACTAAAAGAGCTACCAAATATTCATAGGGGAAACTAAGACCAATTATAAATATGATCACAAAAACTTGAAAACTATGTTGAGAAATCAAAGTGTGTAAAAATTAAAGAATCATGAAGCAAAATAGAAAGCAACATATATGCTAGAGAGAATAACATCAAAGGCAAACATGTGAAATGAAAGTGTAGTTGTATTAGAATGTTTATTCAAGATAAATATGTTTTTCTACATAGTGTGAAATGTTATTGATTGTTGCCTCATTATAAGGATGAGGTATCAATAATGTGATAGAATGAGGATGGGAATCATAATATGTGACCTAAAACATATATGAAGGGAAGGATGGGCATTAAGAGATGTCCCAAGGGATGAAATAGGAATATGGTAGGCATCACAAGATACCCCAATGTCTATAGAAATAAAATGGTGGGAATCATAAGATGCCAAATATGTGTGATAAGAAAAATATAGGCATTGTAAGATGCCCCAACCTATGGGATGTAGGTGCAATTGGATTTAATCTCCATAATGATAGGCCTAGTAATGATATTGAAATATATGTAAATTTGTGTTACAATATGAAATGTGGCATATAAGTAAATTTTATAATCTTTGGGAGGTGTGTTTATTAGATTTAGAAAGTAAGTGAATTAGTTACCTAAATGAGATAAATTATTGTGTAAAATAAATATGCTAAAGATATGCAATAAATGACATAGACTAATTTGGAACTTTCTAAATATAGAAGTATTCTAAAAGGGTAAATTACTAAGGATATATAACTTAGTTGTAAAACTGGAATGCAAGACTATGATTGAGACTAGAAAATAGGTTGTATGACTATTTAGTTGACTATAGATTGGAAATAGGGTTTTGTTGGTTCTCTAAATAATAGTGTTGGATTTGACAAGGGTGAAGTGCACTGGTGTCCTTAGAGAATGTTTGTGCCTTGTAGATGATATCTATTTGAAACTATAGTGACATTTTCACCTTTGCTTGTATGTTCTTTTTCCCATTTAGGAGATTTTTATCCATCATGAAATAATTGTATATCTTCTCCTTCACTTATAACCATAGCTCAATAAATTAATAGGACATCATATAATACAAATGGGTTATCAGTTGAAGTTGTGCTTGACCTAAACACCCCTTTGCATTTATAGTTACTTATATACCAATACTTTGAAAAGGGATCAAACTCTATGTAGTTATCCCATGATGTGGTGGTGTGTGTGAAATACTAGTGTAAAATGATAAAACTTGGTGCAATCTTGGTATGATTAAGTACTTCAACCATAACTTGTGACCTTGTAGGTTTATTAAAAATATATCTCAAGGTTATTAGGGTTGTATGTGTTTTGAATTGGGAGAAATAGGGAATTTTCTCTTAATGCGCAATTAGAATTATGGTGTTTTTCAATATGGAAGCCTCATGTATTAAAAATGGTTTGAAATGTGGATTTATAGTAATATTTTTTATATTTCCTTCTCACTAAAAATTTGGGATCAAACATTGTACAAATCTAAAATTGATAAACTAGTCATTATTTGGCAGGAGGCACCATTTTTATAACTGGACAATAACAAGGAGCGATAATGTCAAAATAGGATGGCCTCTTCCAAAGGGAAAGAATAGCCAAACTGAAAGTTGGGATCAATCTCAAAGTGAGTTTAAGTTTCTTATAATGTTTGATATGACTATTTTGGGATCATTGGTTCCTTGTGGGAATGGGTCACATCAATAGGCATGAAGGAAAAATGGTCAAAGACTGTGGAATGAGCTATGAGCTAAGTGCATGAAAAGAATAGTCAAAAGTGCATTGTTTTATAAATAAATTTTGATTTATGTCACTACATTTTCTCCCATTTTATTCTAATAATGTAAAAAATTCAAAAGTACTAGAGTAAAATGAAAAGTATGTACTTAACTTACCTCTAAAAATAGCCTTGAATGTAGGCTACAATATTGAATTATGCTTCATGTGAACCTATAATAAAACATATGTAAATCAGTTCTTACTCATGATGTAAATCTGAAAGTAAAAGACAAGAAAATTATAGATTAAATATAATTAATTAATGTACTTGATTGGGTATGTGAAACATTGTGTTTTTTTGGTGTAAAAGATGGTGACTATAGAGGGTAAGACCCTTGGAGATTTAATTTTCATTAAATAGCTTGTATTGGACTATACATACCCCAATCCTCATTGAAAGGAGAGTGTGCTTAATAAATAAAGGTGTGATCGACACCATCATTACATATCTAAAGTGGTAAAGTAGTTTGGAATCCATGTATGAATTCTAATAGTTTTTTTTTTGTGAAAAAGGTGAACCAATCACTATAGATGGAATAAGTCTCATTTCTGATGCAAAACTAGCATAAAATCGGTGTAAAATATAGTATGATATAATTATGGTGTATACAACTTAGATAATGATAATTATTTCCACTCCATATATGAAACTAGTGAAAAAATAAACAAGGATATAGTCATATGCTATGCACAAGCCCCTGATATTATATCTGGGTGTATATGGATTCTGAGACTAAATAAAAACAAATGAAATTATAATAAAAAAACTTGTATGCTAGCCTAGAACACATGTTGTGCCATTGATGCCCCCAAATTGAGTAAATATGAGACAAAGTTGATATTTTTTTTTATAAACTGATTATGTATACCTATTGCTAATTGTCATGTATTGCCTATGATTCTGAGAATTTCTAAAAAATGATTGTTTTCTACCTATTAGAATGATAGCACCCTATTTTGGACATGGTCAAGTTGTGCCCTTATCCAAATGAAGTGCCCCTATCTAAACATGATTTCTAGGTAATTTTTTGGGTTTGGACTATGATCTAGTTTTCAAGACCTACATATTTTTTTGTTTACTTCACTTTAGGTTCTTAATATCTAAGACAAGCCATTGCATATGCCCCCTCTTTTAAAGGTGATTTGTTAATCCTGCACAATAAATTGAATCAAAATAAAAATTTATGTAAGATATGTTATGAAAATATTTAAATCTTAGTAGTGATAACATGAAGGAACATGGCATCACCATATGTAAATTGAGAAAAATAGTAATGTGAGATGCATGTAGAAATAAACATACATAGTGACATTATCAAGATAAATGTTAAAGATGAAGCACGTAGAAAGTAATCAAAATTAAATACTAAACTACTTGGGGAAAGATTTATGATATCCATCATGACATCAAAAATTGAGCAAACTAATCAAACAAGTGTCATGGCCATGATGCACACATATAAATAGTACACAAAACACACAATAGCAGTCTAAGTGGCCATATACAAGGACATATTCAATTGTCACTCACACAAACATTCAAACATACAATAAGCATAGAGCCACACACAAGTACATGTTTAAATTTCCTGAATCAAAAATAAAAAATACACACAAGACATGAAGCAAGAAAATAAAACATGAAAAACATGAATGAATACATATAATTGATCAACATAAACAATTTTTAACACTACTATGTTTAATAACTTATGTATATAGTGAGATAGAAATGTGAATGTAAGTGAGAAATACCTATTTATTTTATACAATGTAATGAACAAGGTATGAACAATAATGGATAACCAAAGAATGATAGAACTTGTGTATGAGGTGCCCCCAATGAACTTGTTGATAAATAAATGAGTTAGATTTATTATGTACTTATACCACACCTTTTGAAAATATATCACATGAGGGTTAATTAAGATAAATAGGTCAACCTGTACATATCTAAATATTTTCAAATTTGAGTGTTTTTAGGGTATGAACACTAGCACCAAACTTGGGACACTAGCATCGATGTTAGTGTCCTAGTCTGAAAGGTAGTGTCTTGGAGGATAGATAATTATTGAAGATATGTAATTAATAGTGTAATATTTTTATCAAGTTTTAAGCATATTTTGGGTTAAAGTGATTTGGGTAATCCTAATATTATGTTTTAATTACAAGATAAGCATTTAGGTGCATTGAGATGGAGAACATGAGCCTTATTGTGGTGGAAATGTCATAAATTTAAGGGTTGATCCCTAAGTGATATTTTCCAAGTGTACAAGACTAGTTTATCATATAAAATCCATATTTATCATCTACATCCCTCCCTCTTTAATATAGTAATGCATAAAAATGAAATTACTAGGTTAAAGAAAATAAATGTATAGTGTGGTGTGTACAACACACCTTTATTTGACTTGATCCCTAATTGAATTTGTTGTTTTATGTGTTACCTACAACCAAGATCATGTTATAATGCAATTAGTTTATATAATCTAAAAATTAAATAATTAAAATACTTGAAATCAAATAGATCAAGGAAAGAATAACTTGTGTGTCAATGCAACCTTGTTCCCCTTGGCATTTTTCTTTGGTAATGATGCTTCCTTATTAAAACATTGGTGAGAGGTTCACAACTTAACCTTAGAGACATGAATAAGAGAATTGGAGGGTGAGTTTTTCCAAGGCCATTGAGCTCACTACATCTCAATCATACAACTCAAATGCATACATAATTTTTTTAATATATTTAATCTCACCCAAGTTAAATCATATAACCATATCAACCTAGAAAAGGGGAGTAGTGCCAAGGTAATTGAGGGAATTGAATATTGATTACATTACTCAAGGGAGCCAACTATTGTAAATAAATAAAGGATCAAAATGTGCATCTTGATAAGGTCAGTTCATAAATATTTATATAATATGAATATGTATATGTGATTGGGTACATTTGCATAGTATATATACCTTTAATGTGTCTCAAACAGAATTATCTATCAAAATTTAACCTATGATCAGTAAATTATGTATATTATATGTCACAAATATTGAAAAATAATTTCCCCAAATATGTGAAATTTAGTGCTAAATGCATAATATTCTGACACAAGTGCACATTTGAACCATGTAAATTGTATCAAATTCTATAAATTTTTCCAACTATGTGTATGTGTATTCATGTCTCTATGACATGCCCCCAATGATATGCCCCCATTTTGAAGTGATGATAATGTTATGTAATAGTCATCTTATCTAAAAAGGATAATAAAACCACGTTATGCGTGTATAAATCATATAAAACATATAGTGGAATTATGTCTAATTATATGTGCCAATGAAGCTTGTAGTATCCAAACATAACAAGCCCTAAGATGCATGATATGGATCATGGCAGTGTCTAGAAGTAACAAGCACAAGCTCAAAAAATAATAAATCACACACATAATATCACTCAATTTCATGAAAATAGGGATTTAAGGTTACCACAAACAAGGGGATGTTCAATTGTCACACATTCAAGGAGAATACATTTTCAAATGTCCACATACCAAAGGAACAACACTCAAGAAATTGGAGCCAACAAGAAAGGAATATGTTCAAATATTCCACACTCCAAACAAGATATAAAATGATAAGTACACTCAAGTAATCCATGTACATGATAATATGAATAAGTCAATTATAATCAACTAGCATAAGCATGTCATACTATCTCCTTCATATATGTGTAAGAAAAATGTCATGTAGCATAACAATATAGCACATTGTTTAAGATATAAGCATGAGTATAGACATGTGTAAGTGTTAATATATAATCTCAACATGATAATGTAAAGTGGTCATAAAATAATATAACATGTATCAATCATGATCAAATAAAAGTAAGATGGCCCCAATGTAGTGTGTCACATGGGAAGAGGAAAGGACCAACAACTATGTATGCATGTATCATGTATCTAATGTATACTTGTATACCATTCAAGTAATTATGAAACATGTGTGTAAATATATTATATGATATATACTAACATAAAATAATAAACATATGCAAAAGCTAATAAATATGTGAATGCTAAAATATTTTTGTATTTTTTATTTATTTGAACATTTTTGTATTTTATATTTAATTTAATTTATTTTAATTTGGAATGAGAAGGATATCTAATTATCCCATGTAAGGTATTCTTAAATAATACTTTAGGCTCAATATGAGATACAAAAAACTGGTCATGCTACCAAGGATCATATATATGTGCCTAGTCTAGAACTGATAAATCCGTAATACTTTGGCTCATAGGCCATTATGGTCATGAAGCAATAGTAAAAGTTATGGTGGTTCATCAAACCATTATTTAGTGATCTATTTATTTTTTAGTGTAAACATAATTTTGTATCTTTGTACCCTCTCTGAAACATGATGGTCTACTCTCAACAAATTATTGGTTGTGTGGGTGTAAATGGGTATTTTTTAGAGTCCACTATGTATCTCTGATGCAATGATATCTCTAGTATTGGTCACCTAGGAAAGAGGATTTATTTTTTATTACCCTTTCACTCATGATTAACCTTATTAGGTTGTATAATTAGTTGTCTTGGAATAAACTTCTCTTGTTGTAATGAATGTTCATATTGAATCCATGAAACTATATTACCCAGTTGGCATGAATATACCTATGACATATATAAACTATAGAGGGTACTACTTATTAATCTAATATCATCCTAATAACATATCAAAGACTCTTGTATGTGGTATAACTAAAAATGTTATAGTCACATGTGTTATCCCAACCTATAAAGGTAAATCAATCTCACCAATCACTTATGATTTCCCATTAAATATTTTGATCATCTTAGCAATAGGGTATAAATAATCATGGTATATTACAAATGTGTGATAAATGTCATGGTACATACATTCTCACTAGAATAATTATCAACCATAACATTGTGTATAGGATGATTATCAATATGTGATATAATAAATAATGAGTGAAGATCTAAATCATCATCCATAATCTCTTATTCAACAAATGTAATATAAGACCTCTAAACCATAGGAGGTATCTCACATTTAAGTGTTCCAATAATCCCATTTAATGGGTGCCCATGATGTTGTGGTGGAGGATGTGCATTATATACCATTTGCACTTTTGGTGTTTATTTAGAATAATCTTGTAATGGATTGTTGAATATCTTATGATTTTGATGGCCATCATGTTGTTATCTTGAATCCTTTTAAATATCATAATATGTGATTTATTCACTACAAATGAGGTCATGTATCCTATGCTTTAATTTTAAAAATATATTCATATAATACCCAACACATTAATGATAGTCACAATAATCATTTTCATCATATCTTTTTGGTATAGGTCAACTCGCATCAACTTTTAAATGATGAGAGAGAGAGATATGAGATGGCATTCCACTAGATTCTTAAGAAGTGAAGCTAGAGACATAGGTAATCATGTAAATTGTCTCTTAGGTACATTAGATAAAATGATCTAATTAGTTTGTTGTGGCATCATATTCAATTTTGTTGTTACTTCTTTTTTTACCCTATGTAGGTTTTACCTTATAGATTAGCTTGATATAAAACTTGGTATTAGATGTATTTGGTGTGTTGGTTACATACTTAATATTTTTTAATGTAGAGAGTTTCATTTCTTGATCCTAAACAATATGGCATAAGTCATAAAAATATTTTAACTTATTGAAAATAATAGACTCATGTAATGTGGTGAGAAAAACTTTATTGATGATATATTGAATCTCTTTATCATGGATTTGTCATTTTGGCTAACATTATCTTGAACCTCAAAACATATTTGTTGATAGGCTTATTGGTTCCTTGTTTGATCTTTTCAATTTATATATATGACATATTTTTAGTAATTTTGATATAGAAATGTGATATAAATTGATATAATAGAAGCTTGAACACTTTTATTGATTGTATTGGTAGATCATAGAACCATCTCAAAGCATATTCATTGAGGCTTCTTGGAAATAGTGTTAGACCCCACTAGGATAACTAACAAATACACTTATTTTTTTAAATTACTACTGAGATTAATTACAGTCAAGATTTTAATATTTAAAAACCAAATTAATTTTAAGAAAAATATGCAAAAATCACATTAGCCCATTCAAAAATTAAAACTCAGTTAGTGCTCAAGCATTAAACCAAACAATAAGCTAAATAAATAATCATCAATGTAACAAGATGAAATAAGTACTACAAATATGGATATATTCCATGAATCAATCATAATACATTACAACCATTATTTTTTTTGTTTTTATAATAATATACAAGAAAATAGCCTTTGTTGTGTTGAATATGCATCTTGAATAAAGTAAAATAAGGTACAATGCCAAATATGCATAATAAAAGTACATAATTACAATATGAGCTACTAAAATTAAATCCATGATCTGTCACTTAGCCTGAGTATAATTCTATCTGGTGGAATTATTTGATAAAGGCAGAGCATCATCTGATTATTTTACCTATAACCACACACCAATGGTCTCCCAAAAACCTCCCTTTTGGGAGTAGCCCTTCCCTTCATGAAGGGGAAAACTAGAATAATGAAAATAGCAAGAAACAACCTAAAGGCATGTGTGTACTATCACTATTACATGTAGAAATAAAATATACTATGGAATCCATTCTTATATATAAATGATATCATCAAATGCATGCAAATTAGAAGTACAATGAAATGGCAATGTCTCAGCTATAACATTAATTTAGATAAAGCTTTTATTATAGAACTCAGATTTAACAATCTGAGTCATTTCACTTACATAACTCTCTGCTACTAAATCATAGCATAATGATATCAAGGAGTACATATATGAGTTACCCCATGGTATACTCATATTTTTACCTCCCATTATCCATACATAGTATAGAAATAAAAATTCAAAAAGTAGAGCAATAAGTACTATGTAATAGTGAAAGATATAAACAATCATAAATCTTGAAGCCAACTAGTTCCATAACATATATGTTTGTTAAGTTAGAACAAAAATCAAGTTATTTTATTCTTTTAATTCAAGCATATCCTTATATTTTAATGTTAGTAGTACATTAGACATAATTTACAGTCAATATGAAATTCCCAAGTAGTCTATCAAATTCATAATAGAACCTTTTCAACATAATAAATGTACAATAAGCCCATATGACAATACAATATATATTTTTTATGTTATTTCATAATACCTTACTCAATTTATAGAAACATATTATATATTATGATATTTAAATAATTATTCCATACCATTTTATCTTGACCCTCCATAAATACATAACTTTATTTTATAAAAATATATTAGTCTGTAAATGTTTTTCATAATTTTATCCAGGTTTACTATGAAAACAATCATGCTTTCTAAACACAATTTCCAATAAATTATTTTGGACTAGGTGTTAGGTTGAATTCAAATATCCATGTGGTATATCTTTCATTTTTATTACATATATTGATACTTAATATCCACAGCTCATAACAAGCAACTGGTATATTATCTATTTGGTTCAACTACCCTTAATGAAGCAAGTATTGAATTTATTCTAACTATTCCTACAATTTAAAATTATACTCAATCTCTACCTTAAAATACTATAATTACATCAATATATATTACTAAATTCATTTTTCCACATTCAACTTTTCTTTATAGACTTTGCTTCTATTTCCATATGAGTGTAACCATCTAGTATATGGCTTCAAACTAAACCTTTAGATATTTATTAAAGAAATAACTTGTAAGTTTAAGATTAGCATTAGGGTAATTCTTTCCATTATATCATTTATCTCATAAAATATTTTTCCTAGCCATACTAGGTTGGATTTCTACAAGGAGATATTCTCTAGAATGTCATGCATAACTAAGCTCGGGTTTCACAAAAGATTACTCTTATATCTATAAATAATCATTCCACATTCAATAGGTTTCTATATTTTAGGGTATTGTATTTAATTCCATATAAATAGATATAATTTAATGTAAATCTAACTCTTTAATCATTTTCATCACTTACAAGTCTTTTTATAGTATCACAAAACCAGCTAAGGGATAAAGTAAAGAGTACCAAACTTAGATTTTTATATTATAATTTTAACTATGCAACCCTTAACTTAGTTTGGAATCTTATATCAATTAAAATACAAGAGGGTTTATAAATATCCTATGTATATATTATGTTATCCATAAGATCACATATATATACCCATATCTATGCAAAGGAAAATGATATCAAATCACAGTCTCAAAAGTGTACTCAGATCTTTAAATTTAAAGTCATATTTTTTTTGGTATGATCATTTGACTAGAGTAGTTACAACCTATGTAAGGTATCACTTTTATCCAAATATAGACTCAATATATAAAAAGCATAGGTTGTTAAATATGCTTAGGTTACATAATCGAAATCAAATAATAATCTTAAAGGAAAACAACACAATCCACATCTCATGATACTAGCCTTGGCACCTGCAACCTTATAGGCTTGAGAGTGGGATTTTAAATCCCACCCACAAGTCTATAAATATATATATATATATATATATATATATATATATATATATATATATAGAACCCCTATTCCAAAATTTCATAACTTATTTAAAACAAAGCTAAGAAAATGACCAAGCTAGTAATTAAACAAGCCTGAAGTCGTCTTCCCTTTTTGTAATGACTAAGATTCATGTTGCCTTTTCTTACTTCTCATTCAATGAGAATGATCAAGATGCCTTTCTTTTTCCTCCCCATCTTACTTATTCTATTTCCCATACAATGCATGCTCAACATGACTTCCATAGGACTCCTATTATTTCACCAACTAAATTTTATACAATATTTTTCCATTAATTCTTCACTCCACCACTCACTTCCAACTAGTAATTCCCTTCTCTGAATGTGAGCTTGGTGTCCAAGCCATTTCCAACCTCCATGACAAGGTCAACCCTAATCATAATGATAACCAAAAATCTAATCTTTTTATTGTTTTTCAAAAATTGATCACCATGATGAGAGGGTCACGAAGGTTCTAAATTAATGCCTCAATTGTTTTATCCACTAAAATATGTCAAATCTTATTGTGTCTAAAGATTTGAAGTAATAACTAAAAATATTTACTTGTGTTGGGGGTATTTTTTCCCAAAAGACTTAATATTTTTCCCACAAAAAAAGTATTTTAAATGTTTAACTAAAGATAATAAACTAAATCAATTAAGACAATTGCCTTTCCACCTCAAGTTAGTCAAAATTGAGTAATCAATTTCTAGGTTATATAAATCAAAAGTAAAATTCAAATCAACCAATAGGATGCATAAACAACTAAACTATATTGACACACTTGTGATCTTACCAGGTATAATGCAATGAGGAGTATCATCTCATAACAACAATTACCACCTATATGCAAAATATGACTAATAAAGAAATCAATGCAAACAAGGTATAAAATAATCAGTGCAAACATCATTTATTCCAATAGATGATAGTGGTGTATGTATGGGTCTATTTTGGATTTCTATCTCTATCCCCAATGTATATATCTACTCCCCCCTCTTTGATGATACTCTCCTTCCACATTGTCAATGAGGGCATAAATATCTTACATCCATCTCATCAAACAAATCCATAGTTAGTATGTATCATGATAAAAATCAACATATAACCATATCAACTAATAAATCTATAAAAATCATGGTCATAAGCATAATATAACATATGTAATATCTGTCAAAATGAATATACATATCAACTAAATAGTATATACAAATATGATAAAAAATAAACATCATATTTGCCAATAATACACACATGATCCACTGAATAATGCCTCAAATATCCATAGGGGAAAACTGGATGTGACATCCTTCCCCCTAAAATTGGTCATCATCTTGATGACACTTATTTCAAACAAAATTTCAAAAATATAACAAAGTTTAGGATAGTAAAATAATGTTTTAATAGAAAACAAATGATATCTAATAGTAAATAAACTAGACAAATGAGGAAACAATCTCAAGAACTCCTCATAGTCCTCCCATGTAGCACTATCCTCAAAATATTGGTCCCACTAGAACTTGCACTATGATATTTCTCTATTACATAAACTAAGCTTGTGATTATCAATTATTCTGATTAGTTCTACTATGATCACCCCTAGATCCCAAACCTATAATGCATTCCAATCCAAAATATATGTAGGATCAATAATATAATTTTTAAGATATGATACATGAAAAAAAAGAATTTGTGCTAGAGATGGTGGAAATTTAATCCTATACGTTACATGATTGATTAATTTTAGGACCTCAAAAGGCCTCACATATCTAAGTGATAACTTTACTAATTTACCAATCTTTATTACACTCTTTTTGGGTTTAAGCCACACAAAAACATTGTCCCCAACTGAGGATTGTCTTGTTGTTCTTTTTAGATTAGCATAACTTTTCTACCTATCAATGGATTCAACCAATCTCTATCTTATCAATTTAAATTATTCTTCTATTTCAAAAAGCATATCTATTCCAAAAACCACTCCATATTCCATTTTATTTCAAATGATGGGTGTTCTACATCCATACCATAAATCACTTTGAAAGGATCCATCTTGATAGTTGATTGGTATGAGTTACTGTAAGAAAACTCAACCAATGGTAGGTACTCTTCCCATTTGTATTATCAGTCCATGCAATACATTCTCAATAGATCGTCTAAGATCTAATTTATCTTTTTTGTTTACCCATTTGTTTCTAGATGGTAAGCTATACTAAAATTCACCTAAATTCCTAATATGAATTTAAAGTTTTCCAAAATCTAGAAGTCATCTTAGGGTCCCTATCTAAAAAATAAATTTAAGAAATCCATGCAATCTAAAAATTTATTTCACAAAACTTAGTAAGAATAGGTGTATCATTAGTTATATTACCATAAAAAAAATGAGCTACATTGGTTATTTTATCCACAACCACCAAGAACATATCATGACAATTCTTGGACATAGGTAAACTTTGGACAAAATCCATACTTATTACTACCCATTTCTCTTAAGGTACCGATTGTGGGTATAACAACCCAACTAGATACACGTGTTCAACCTTAACTCGCTGATACTCTAAGTATATAGAGATGAAATTAGTTGCATCTTACTTAATTTTTTTCCAAAAATACAAAGGTTTTAACTCTAATACTAGCTTAGTCACTCTAGGATGCGCTGAATATGGAGCATTGTGCAATTATTTTAGCAAAATATTTCCCAAATTATCCTTATTAGGTACATATATCCTACCATTATACCTTAAAATCCCATCATTATAAAATTTAAAAAAAATGATATCTATGATTTTGTGATTTTTCTACCAAATCCTTCCTAACTTGCTTGTATAAATCATTACCAAGTGAGAATTTTAATACCTAATCTAAGAAGGTGCTCCTAATTGTGGTCAAAGTTATAATGTATCTTATGAAACTAAGGGAATCTACTACTCTATTTTATTTACCCTTAATATAGTTGATATCAAAATCATAATCTAATAGGAACTCTAAAGACCACCTCTGGTGAGCATTGAGGTTGGTTTGGGTGAAAATATAATTAAGACCTAAATTATCAGTCTTAAGCTCAAAGGTTTTACCCAAAAAGTAATACCTCTAAATCTAAAAGGCATGAATTATATCCACCATTACTAGATCATGAGGAACATAACTTACCTTATAAGGCTTTAGTTTCTAGATTCATAGGCCATAATTGAACCATCATGCATGAGCACCCCTCCTAAGCCATCTCCTAAAGCATTAGTTATCACTAAAAAATGTCCATTTAGATTTAGGATCTAAAATACAAGTGCAAAAGTAAGCCTCTATTTTAGGACCTGAAAGGCTTCTTCACACTTATTTGGCCATACAATAAATTTATCCTTCTAATGAAGAGAGTTGATTTGGTTGGCTATCTTGGAAAAATTGGTACAAACTTCCTGTAATACCCTTCTAATCCCATAAAACTATGCACCTTGTGCATATTATTAAGTGTTGTCCAATCTATGATGGCCCTAATTTTAATTGGATCCACTAAAATTCCCTCTATAGATACGATGTGTCCTAATTAATATACTCTCTTCTAAAATAAAGCACATTTAGATAGCTTACCATAAAGTTAATGCTTCTGTAATCATTGTAAAAATAATCATAGGTGCTCAACATGCTCTTCCTCATTCTTGCAATAGATGAGAATGTCATCCAAAAAGACTAATATAAACTAATCAAGATATTTTTAAACACATTGTTCATGGAATTTATGAATGTTGTTATAGAATTCATTAACCCAAAAAGAAATATTGTGAATTTGTAATGCCCATAATGAGTTGTAAAAGTTGTCTTTGAAATATCCTCCTCTCAAATCATCAACTAATGATATCTTGCATGAAGATCAATATTTGAAAATATTAAAACATTATTTATTTAATTAAAAAAATCATTAATGAGAGGTAATAAATACCTATTTTTTGTTGTTTCTTTATTAATCATGTAGTAGTTTATGCATAGGTGAAGGGTTCCATCCTTCTCTTGACAAAAACTATAGGTATACCCCATGGTGAAACACTTGGTGAAATCAAACCTTTGGCCAACATCTCTTGAAGTTGTGCTTTCAACTCAATTATCTCTTTTTTTATCATCCTATATGGTGCCTTATATTTTATTTCTAACCCTGGGATGATATCAATATTGAAATCAAATTCCCTTTTTAGAGGTAACCCTAGAAATTCTTTTGGGAAAACATCTTAAAATTCTTGTAGAAAGGGATAATCTTCCAATGTGGGTTCCTTGGGTTTTGATGCTTCATTAATTTTGACAAGGAATTCTTGACATCCATTATAATAATTCCTATTTAATTGAATGGCATAAATTTCCCTGAGCTTCAAATCCCTTTGATTTTCTTAGATTTGGGTTTGGTTTCCCAAATTGTCTAGACATTTAACTCTCTTAAGGAAGTAATTAACTTTGGATTTATGCCTAGAAATCAAATTTACTCCTAGGATCACATCATATTATCCTAGAAATGTTGCATAAATATCCACAACTATGATGAATTATGGAAACTATATTTTAACCTCCATGAGACATTTATCTGCCTTGACCTTGGACTCATTCTTATATTGTAATGACCATGCATTTTCCATAAAACAAGATTTCCTATATAATTTAATCAACATTATAGGATAAATAAAACATTTAGTAGCTCCAATGTTAATCAAAATAGTACTACATGACCAAATAGAGTAATTGATACTTCGATGGAAGAGGCTTGGAATTCATCTTATTCAATTATCCAACACTATGTGGATACACTATTAGAAAGTTCCCTACTATGAATAAGAGTTTATGTTCTTTTTCTTGCCATCTAACTTCCACTAAGGACAATATTTGACATAATGATCTCCTCCACAAGTAAAACATCCTCTTGGAGGTCCTTTCCTCTCAACCTGATTTGTACCCTTAAATTCCTCTCTAAAATTACCTTCTAGTTTCTTGCTCCCAAAAGTGTTACCAAACCTTGTGTTTTAACTGTTGAACCAATTCTTGGAATTTACATTCCATTTTCAATGCTTCTTATTGAAAGGAGTCTTGGCACTGCCAAATGTTTTCTTATACTTCTCTTTGACCTCTGCTAGTTATTTTAATTTTTGCTCCTACTTTACAACTTTTTTAAACACTTGATCCATAGAGGATGGTCCATGCACATCCACTTCACATCCAATCTATGGTTTTAGTCCCATATTAAACTTCATGACATGGAAACACTCATTCTTATGGTATTATAGAACATATTTCAAGAACTTATTAAACTAATCCTAGTGGTCATTCACTGACAAGTCTCCTTGCCTCAATTATGAAAATATGTCAACTTCTAGTTGAAGTAAAGATGAAGTAACCATTATGCTCTGAAAAGAGTCAAAAATTGTTCCCATGTGGTGATAGTGGAATCCAGAATCATTTCAAGCTTTTTGTAATCCCACCAATTTATTGCTTCACCTCTTAATTGGTAAGATCCCCACACAACCTTAGTTACCTTAGAATAATTTTGAATCTCAAAGTATTTCTCTATTTCTATGAGCCAAGCTTTAGCTCCATCACCAAAACCTTGACATCAAATTTGGGTGGATTTATTTTCTTCATGTCCCATTTTAGCTCTATATAAACTTGAGATCTAACATCCTAGTTTACTTCCTCATGACTTTGCCCTTAAAGGATTTATTATTTAGTAGGGTTTTATTTAGGTGCCTCTTATTCATTTTACTCTTTTAACCTATGAACCTCTCATTCTAAAGATGTTATATAGTCATGATTCTAGTTCATAATAATGAGAGTATGATCAAGTTTTTTAGCTTGCTCTACTACAAGATGATTGGGATCAACTTGAGGGTTCACATTTAAATGACCTTCATCAACTGATCGACCTCATATCATTCTCCTTTCTATAAATTAGAAGAATAAAATTTATGTTAGTGGACTCATTAGGTCCAAGAGCTAAACCTTAAGATTTGATACCATAATGTTAGACCCGACTAGATAACCAATAAATACACTTAATTTTTTTAAATTACTTCTAAGATTAATTATAGTCAATATTTTAATGCTTGAAAACTATATTAACTTTAAGCAACATATTTAAAAATCACATCAGCCCACTAGCAAATTAAAACTCATTTAGTTCTCAATCATTAAACAAAATAATAAGCTGAAGAATTGATCATCAATGTAATAAGATAAACCAATTACTACAAATACAAATATACTCCATGAATCAGTCAATACATTATAGCCATTATTGTTTTTGTTTTCAAAATAATATAAAAGTACACAACCACTATTGTTTTGAATATACATCCAAAATATAGTATAATATGGTATAATGTGAAATATGCATAACAAAAGTATAAAAGTATAATATAATATACTAAAAATAGTTTCATGATCCATCACTTATCTTGATTATAATCCATCTGGTTAAATCAACTAATAGAGGGAGAGCATCTTTTGAGTGCTTTACCTTCAACCATAGACCAACAGTCTCCCACACACCTCCTTTTTAAGAGTGGCCCTTCCCTTCACAGAGGGGCAGATAAAAATAGTATGGATATATAGAAACAACTAGAAACTAATTGTGTACTATCACTATTACATGAAGTGATTAAATAGAACATGGAATCCATTCATTTATATAAATGATATTAATAAATGCATGCAAACTATAGGTAGATTTAAATGATAATATCTCAGCTATAACATTACTTTGGACAAAGTTATCATTATAGAATTTAGATTTAAAAATATGATTAATTTTCACTCACATAGAACTCTTTGATATTGAATCCTAACATAATGATTTCATAGGGTACGTATATGATTTACCCACTGACATACTCATATATGTACCTCCTATTATCCATACATGGTATAAAAATAAAGATTCCAAAAGTAGAGCAATAAGTAATAAGCAAAAATGAAAAATATAAGCAATCATAAACTCTGAAATCAACTTATTCCATAACAAATATGTTTATTAAGCTAGAATAAGAATCAAGTTTTTCTATGCCTTTTATTTAAACATGTCCTTCTATTATAATCCCAATAGTATAGTAGACACAATCTATAGTCACTATGAAATTCCCAGGAAATCCATCAATTCATAATAGAACCTTTTCAACATAATAAATGTATAATAAAACCATATGTCAATACAATCTATATTATTTATATTGTTTCATACTAATTTAATCCATTTATAGAGCAATATTAGATATTAAAAAAATAATAATAATTCCATACCATTTTATCTTGACCCTCCATAAAGACATAACTTTATTTTATAAAAATTGTTAGTTTGTGGAGCTAAAAGCTTCACTGATGCAGACATGGAGGAGGTTGGAGGAGGTTGCTGAAGTGTCACAGACACCGGCATCGGTCAGGCCAATCGATGTTGGCAGGATTAGACAGGAATAGCAACTGACATTGGTCAAGGATCGGCTGGCATCGGTCACCTCTAGGCAGACAGGGACCGACGTCGATCACCTGTGTGGTTCAGAACTACTAGTTCACAGACAGTTAGTTAACGAACCGGTTGTTTGCACGATGAGAGCCAATTTTAGACTCAAAGCTATGAATCTAATTATTGTAATTAGGTGTCTAATTATTTTTTGCATGAGATCTATTTAAGAGACTCATAGGCTGTATTGAAAAGTGTGTTAGAGAGTAAGAGAGCAAATATTAGCTCCTTCTATGTGTGAAGAGAGCATGGTGTGTTCCTCCTAGTGCCACAGTGCCAAGTGTGGGTGTTGGTTTGGAGAATCAGAAAGGTTCTTCATGTATGTATGATCTTGGTTAGCAGGTGTGCATGGCTACATTAGGAGATCTACATGGTAAGTAAGATCATTGATCTGTAGGTGTATGTGTGTGCAAGGTCTAAGGTTCACAGGTGTGCAGAACTAGATTGATTTGCAGGTGTGCAAGATCAGAGAGGACAACAACACAACAGGGAGTAGGATCAGGTGGGATCTACTTGGAGTATAGTGTGTACTTAGAAAGAGAGCAAAGAGGAAGGCAAGGTAGTTCCTTCCATAAGTAAGATCAGGGGAGATCTACTTGAAGTACGTTGAGTACTTGGAGTGTGTGGAGCACTTGTGGAGTGTGTGGAGCACGGGTGTAATGGCAGTAGTGGATATTGACTGGTTAGAGGTGAACATCAACTCTGTGTTTGAGTTGTGTGTTGGGACCGTAAGAGAGAGAGCTTTGAGGAAAGAAGTACTATTCACTTGAGGTGTGGGAAGCCTCTGAGAGGTGGTGAAGAAGAAGTGGCATCTTCTTTATTGTATTCTTTTCTGTATGAGTATTAATACAAGTTGTGTATTGTCTCTCATATTCTGTGTTGTTTCTAGTTTCTAGTTACTTGTTACTTTTGGTTAATTCTGCATCTTAAGTTGCTTGTATATGGTAATCAATTGTGTGCTTCCTCGAGTTCTTAACAGTTGGTATCAGAGCTAAGGTTGTAGGGAGCAGGTTTGTGTTTGGTTACAGGGCACTCTCAGGGGTTTCTGATTGAGTGGGAGTATAGCAATGGCAGAAGAAAGTAAGCTATGAATGGAGAAACTGAATAGCATGAATGGTCACTTATGGTGTTATGGAAAGAAAGAGAAGGTAAATAAAGATTGTTGATTGGTAGCAGATTAGCATGAAGAAGCAGATGTTATAGGTGTTGTTGCACAGGATGCTCTGGATAAAGTTAAATCTTGGTTAATAGATTCTGTTGCCTCTTTCCATGCAGCCCCAAGTAGAGGGGTTGGTGAGCCTTGTCAGATTATTTGCAAAGGGGAAGTGTTGCTGAAATTGTAGGCAACCAACACATGGGTGTTGAAGAAGGTCATGCAGGTCCCAGTCTTGAAGATGCGGATAATTACTTTAGGAAAGTTGGGTGATGAGAGATGCACAAGAACTCTCACAATGGATGCACTTGAATTAGCGGGTGGTAAGAAAGTAGGTATCCTTTATCTATCTACTTATATTATTGATTCTTATTTTGTTGTAAAGACGTGGCTTTGTAGGCTTGGTCACATGAGCAAGAAGGAGATGCATATTCTTAAGTGGAAGACAGATGTGTTTGACAAACTTAAGAACTGGAAAGCCTTGGTGTTCTTGGAGGAGATGACGGATAGAGACCAGTGGATGGGGTTGGATACATCTGAGTAGGGCAGTTTGGCCATGGGTTTTGATTCAAAGGAGCTCACAGGTAAAAAGTCATCACTCATAGGCATACACAGGTATCGGCGTCAGTCAATGGTAATCAACGTTGAATAGATAGGCACCGATGTCGGTCATGTGCAGATTAGAGGAGTCAGTGGTGTCGGGTAGGTGGAGACTGATGTCGGTAGGAAAACCAGCGTCAATGACCTAGACAGTCATAGGGAACTGACGTCGGTCGAATGCAGAATGTGTAGTGACCGAGGTTGGTTACTAAGATGGATTTTGGGCAGACAGCAAGCTGTCAAGGAGTCTCAAACACCCATGGAGAGGACTGAAAGTGTAAGTAGGCCTCAGTTTCATTGTTCCTCTTCTTTATACTAATTTCTGACTACAGAGTAGGAAGGATCTAGGAAATAGTGGGAGCATGGCATGAACAGGTTGCAGAACCAAACAAGAGATTTGGTAGGGTTGACAGCTGGTATGAAAAGCACTGAGATGAATGGATACCTTAGTTAAAGAATAGAGAGAATGGACACGTGAGATGGAAGGCCAAGTCATATGGTCTTGAGGAAGCTGAAGGACAGTGGTACAGGTTTTGACAGGTGGATGACAAAGCAGGGCTTTAGTCAATGTCAGTGTAACCATTATGGTTGTCTTACTAGGTGGATGATGAGTCATGACATTATCATGTTACTGTATGTAGATGGTATGCTAGCTAGCAGGTTTGTACATACATGGTTTTATTGAGCTAAGGGTAAGATTAGTTCAGTGGTTTGCCATGAAGGATTTGGAGCAACAAAATTCTTTGGCATGAGAGACATGGAGATCACAGGTTGATTTTGTCTCAAGTGGGAGCTGATGTGAATCAGGTGTTAGTGAGGTTCAATACGTAGGATGCAGAACCGGAGCACACTAAGGGCTAGATAGTTCAGTGTTTGAAATCACATGAGGTCTAGTATAGACCTAAGTTTTCCCAAGCAGTGGAAACTGTCAGAGAGTTAGGAGCCAATTCGAGGAAGTGGGTTCTCAGGTATTTGAGAGGGACTAGCAGCAGGGATTCATGATATGCAGGGTCAGGACTTCACTACATGGGTTTGTAGGTTTAGATGTGGCAGGTTACTCGGATGACAGGTGGTGCACCACAGGTTGTGTGGTGGGTGGTCTTCAAGGTTGAGCTTGAAGAGGGATACAAGCCAGGAAATAGATTAGATGGAGTACAGGTATAGGTATAGTGCAATTATTTATCTCTAAGTGGGAGGTTGTTAGGTTGTGGAGCTAAAAGCTTCACTGATGTAGACATGGAGGAGGTTGGAGGAGGTTACTGAAGTGTCATAGACACTGGCATCAGTTAGGCCAACCGACATCGACAAGATTAGACAGGAATAGCAATCGACGTTGGTCAAGGATCGGCTGGCGTCGGTCACCTCTAGGCAGATAGGGACTGATGTCAGTCACCTATGCAGTTCAAAACTACCAGTTCACAGATAGTTAGTTAACAAATTGGTTGTTTGCATGATGAGATCCAATTTTAAACTCAAAGCTGTGGATCTAATTATTGTAATTAGGTGTCTAATTATTGTTTACATGAGATCTATTTAAGAGACTCATAGGCTGTATTGAAAAGTGTGCTAGAGAGTAAGAGAGCAAATATTATCTCCTTCTGTGTGTGAAGAGAGCATGGTGTGTTCCTCCTAGTGCCACAGTGCTAAGTGTGGGTGCTGGTTTGGAGAATCAGAAGGGTTCTTCATGTATCTATGATCTTGGTCAGTAGGTGTGCATAACTACGTTAGGAGATCTACATGGTAAGTAAGATCATTGATCTGTAGGTGTATGTGTGTGCAAGGTCTAAGGTTCATAGGTGTGCAAGATCAAAGAGGACAGCAACACAATAGGGAACAGGATCAGGTGGGATCTACTTGGAGTACAGTGTGTACTCAAAAAGAGAGCAAAGAGGAAGGCAAGGCAGTTCCTTCCATAAGTAAGATCAGGGGAGATCTACTTGAAGTACGTTGAGTACTTGGAGTGCATGGAGCACTTGTGGAGTGTGTGGAGCACGGGTGTACTGATAGTAGTGGATACTAACTGGTTGGAGGTGAACACCAACTCTGTGTTTGAGTTGTGTGTTGGGACCATAAGAGAGAGAGCTTTGAGGAAAGAAGTATTGTTCACTTGAGGTGTGGGAAGCCTCTGAGAGGTGGTGAAGAAGAAGTGGCATCTTCTTTATTGTATTCTTTTCTGTATGAGTATTAATACAAGTTGTGTATTGTCTCTCATATTCTGTGTTGTTTCTGGTTTCTAGTTACTTGTTACTTCTAGTTAATTCCGCATCTTAAGTTGCTTGTATATGGTAATCAATTGTGTGCTTCCTCGGGTTCCTAACAAAAATATACTAGAGTGCAAATTTTTTCCATAATTTTACTCAGGTTTACCATGAAAATAACCATGTTTTCTAAACACAATTTCCAATAAATTCTTTTGGACTATATTTTAGGTCAATTTCAAATAGCCACATGGTATATCTTTCAATTTTGTTACCTATATTGATACATAATATCCACAACTCATAATAAACAACTGGTATATTATCTATTTGGTTCAAGTACCCTTAATGAGGCAAGTATTTAATTTATTATAACTATTCCTATAATGTAAAATTATACTCAATATTTACCTCACACTATTATAACTACATCACTACATATTACTGGATTCATTTTTTCTAGATTTAACTTTTCTATACAAAATTTACATTTATTTCCATATGTGTAACCATCTAGTATATGAATTCAAACTAAACCTTCAATTATTTACTAAAGAAATAACTCCTAATTTTAAGCTTAGCATTAGGGTATGTCTTTCCATTATATCATTTATCTCATAAAGGAGTTTTCTTCTCAATACCAGGTTGGATTTTTAAAAGGAGATATTCTCCATAATGTCTTGCATAACTAGGCTCATATTTCTCTACCTCTCAGCTCTAAAATCTATGAATATTTTATTCCTCAAATGCTCATTCAGAGCCCAGATATAGAATCAACTTTTAAAGTGCTTTAATCTCTACTAGGTCAAGCCCAACTCTATCCCAAACCTAGTTATCTAATGGAAACCCCTTAGAATCTCCCCTCCTTAGCATTTTATACTGGACCATTTGGACCAAATGCAATACCTACATCTTTGGTCATAAATAGTCCAACCTATTAAGCTCCTTTAATTATCTCCTCTTATCCATTGTAGATAATTGGTAGATGGTAGTTCTAAATGATAAAGTGGTAGCTTCAAATGAGGAATAGGTCATTCTGGATAAGTGTAACCTCTCCCCCCCAAAAAAAAACCTTTTTTGGATAGAAAACACATGTAGTGGGACCACCCCCTGATGGTTTGGCTTAAAATTAACTTTGATAGAGATTCAAAAGGAAATTATGGCAGGGTAAGGGGAGGAGGTGTCATCAAAGATGATTATGTCAAAGTAATTGCTACCTATGTAGGCCCCATGGGTATCCAAACCAATCATGTCATAAAAGCCTTGGCATCCCTTTGGGGTATTCAGCTATTGGCCCAATTGAACATTTTGAAGTTGGCCATTGAAGGTGACTCACTCAATATCATTAACACCCTCATAGGGAAATTCCAACCCTCCCACACCATCAGTCAAATTATTATTGATGATAAATGCCTCCTTTTCCTCCAAGATTTTACCATCTCTCATATCTTCTATGAAGGTAACAAGGTGGTGGACACCTTGGAAAACTTGGGGGTTGCCAGCATGGACCTAGCCACATGGACTGGACCCCACAACTTACCCCCCCAATCCAACCCCTAATTTTTGATGATGTAAATCTTCTAAATCCATAGATTGGTGGTAGAGAAACACATGTGAACCATAATATGATTTATAAAAGGCCTAAATTGACTTTGTGTCATAAAAATGACATGAACATTTAACTCAATGACCATGGATGTCATTTTAAAAAAATATCTTAATGGTAGGGTAAGAAAACAAAAATAGGTAATCTGTCTAGATTTTTTGTAATGAAAATCCAAAACATAGGTGTAGATGTAATAAAAACACTATGGGGGAGATAAGGACCGATGCAATCCAATTGCATGTACATAATTCCATACTAACAACAAATTATAGATGAAGCTTTAGAGGGGTGACCTAATAGAATTCATGCTTAAGATAAAAAGGAACAATGATATCCTCATGAGACTTTAAGGATAGATGGAAGTAAAGGTAGATAACCTTTAAGGTGGTCATGATGGCTATTTTTGAGGATCTCATAGGGGAAGTGACTAGGATGGCATGTTGAGGAACAAAGGCATACAAAAATAAGTGATACAAGCAAGAGCTGATGCAAGCCTTCTTTCAATCTAGCATAGTTTACCATATAGGAAGAAGGGCTTCCCTCAAGCTAACCTTCTATAAAAATGGCCTGAAATATGCTTACATGTAATGTGGTGTCTCACTCTTAAAGGTTTTTCACCCACATTTTCTTTCATCACTTTTTACTTCTAAATCATTTCAAAGGTCATAAGATAAACATGCCCTATTATTTGTTCATGTCACTTAAATCAATAATCTTAGTTCCTTAGGAAAGACCCTCAACTGATATTATCCATCAAGGGATTGTCCTTCTCCAAAAATGGGAAACCCCCATGAGAAGTTAATATATTCAATTGATGGAAAGTAGTAGGGAGGAAACCCCTTAAAAAGGCCTCTCTATGGGGGCAGAACAAGTGACGTCTCTCCTTCCACCCACCTAACCCCATAAGAGGGAGGTGATAAGGAAAAGAGAAATGTTCATGGCCCTACTCCCCCTTATAAGAGCCTTGATAAGAAGGACAATAGGAGCCTCCAATTCTAACAATATATTGAGAACCCCAACTTTGAACTTCATGAACTCAGGGTGGCGTAATTTTGGAGGAGGGATGAGGACCCCACCAAACTTCTAGAGGGAATCAAATAGAGGTTATCAAGGATTCATGAAAACTTGTATAGATTGGGTAGATAAATGGTCTCTTACATGGATCAATGAAATAATCTAAAACAATAAATTGATGATATAAGGGAGGGGACTGGAGATCAAAAGATTATAGGTAGGGGTAAGATCGTGGGCACCCCCAAAGGAAAGGAGGTAAGTACCAACACCTTAGAGGATCAAAGAACTAAGAGTGATAAAACTAGAGGTATGGAGGGACACAACAAGATCATAGTGGGATGTTAGAGGACTAAATTATAGGATTGAGAAATGATGTGAATAATCTAGCAAGTAGTACCAGAGAGGAAAATTAGTTGAAGGAAATTTATCTGAGATTTGTGTCTAGTTAATTTGTTTTTGTTTCTCACTATATTGAACTTTTTCTAAAGGAGTGTGTATATTAGGCTATGTGGGCCTTATTTATTTTTATTATATCTACTCTATTGTACTAAAATATGGTTTTTAGGTCCTTTTAAACCCTGAGATTAACTTATCAAATAAAAAAATTAGGCTCATGTTTCACAAAAGTTTATTCTCAGATCTATAAATAATCATTCCACATTCAAGAAATTTTCATATCTTAGTGTATCATATTTACTTCAATACAAATAAATACAGTTGAATGGAACTCTAACTCTTTAATCATTATCATCACTTACAAGTCCTTTGATATTATCACAAAACAAACTAAGGGATAAAGTAAAGTAAGAGTAAAAGTTTCAACTTTTTATATTATAATTTTAATTATGCAATCATCAACCTAGTTTTGAATCTTATATCAATTCAAATATAAGAGGGTTTATAAATGTCCTTTGTATAAATTCAGGTATCCATACAACACACACATATATACCCATATCTATGCAAATAAAAATGATATTAAATCATAGTCTCAAAAGTGTACTTAGATCTATAAATTTACAGTCATATTTTTGTTGGTATAATCATTTGAATAGAGAAGTTACAACCTAGGGAAGGAAACACTTTTATCCTAATATATCCTAAAGAGAATCAAAATAGAGGTCATTAAATATGCTTAGGTTACTCAGTCAAAATCAAGCAACAATCTTTAAGGAAAATAACATAGTCCAAGTCTCATGATATTGGGCTTGGTACCCTTAGCCTTATAGGCTCAATAATGGGATTTGAAGTAAGATTTCATTCAAAATATTTTTATTGTTAAAAAAACCCTATTCTAAAACCCCATAACTTATTTAAAATGAATTTGAGAAAATGACCGACCTGGTAATTAAACAAGCCTGAAGTCATCTTCCCTTTTTGTAATGATCGAGCTTCTTTCTACCTTTTCTTACTTTTCATTTGATGATAATGATCCAGATGCCTTTATTTTTATTCCCTATATTACTTATTCTCTTGCCCAGACCATGCATGCTTAACATGAATTCCATAAGATGCCTATTATTTCACCAATCAAACTTCATGCAACATTTTACCATTAATGCTTCACTTCACCACTCTCTTCCAACTAGTAATTCCCTTCTCTGCATGTGAGCTCAATATTTGAGCCATTTCTAACCTCCATGACAAGGTCAACCCTAATCATAATGATAACCAAAAACCTAATCCTTTTTTTTATTTTTCAAAAATGGATCACCATGATGAGAGGGTCACAAAGTTTCTAAATTAATGCCTCATTTTTTATCCACTAAAATATGCCAAAGCTTAATGTGTCTAAATATTTGAATTAATAACTAGAATAATTACTTGGGGGGTTGGGGGCTATTTTTTACCAAAATAATCTTAATAATTTTCCCATAATAAAATTATTTTAAAATTTTTAACTAAAGATAATCAACCAGATTAATTAATACAATTGTCTTTCCACCTCAAGTTATTCAAAGCAAAGTAATTAATTTTTAAGTTATATATATTGAAAGAAAAATGCAAATCAACCCATAGGATGCATAAAAAATTAAACCATATTGACACACTTAAGATATTACCAAATGAGGATTATCATATCATAATAAAAATTAGAACCTACATTCAAATTATGACTAATAAATAAATCAATGCAAACAAGGTATAAAATAATTAGTGCAAACATCATTTATTTCACTAGATGATAGTGTTGTGTGCACGAGACTATTTCAGATTTATCTCTCTATCCATAATGTATCTATATGATCCCCCCTCTTTTATGATACTCTTCTTCCACACTATCAATTAGGTCAAAATATCCTACATCCAACTCATCAAACAAACCTATTATTAGTTTGTATCGTGATAAAAATCAGCATATAACCATAACAACTGTTGAATGTAAAAAAAATTGTAAAAATCATGATGATAAGCATAATATACATATTTAACATATATAAAAAGTAATATATTTATTAAACAAATATTATATAAAATTATATCTCAAAAATAAACATCATATATGCCAATAATCCACACACAATCCATTGAATAATGTGATCTAGGAGCATCACTCCAAGCTTGAAATTGTGGTTTGTATTGTTCACTTTTGGATTTATTAGGTTGTTTTATGGGTCATTTATATTTATTATATTTTTTATAAGGTATTATAGGTCATACCACACACTTTTGAATCATTTACAAGTGTTTAGGTTAGGTTAGGTAGGCTAGAATTTGAATTTTGCACTTCCCCACCAAAATTCAAATTCAAATTTTTTAATAGCTATGTTTAGTTTTGGAGACTTTTAAAAAATTATAGTGTTTGTCATGAATATTTATAGGTATGTTGATTTTTTATATAGTCTTAATTAGTTATCCAATTTTTAGATCACCTTGGTTCTAAACATTTACTAAGTTGGTTAATAGTCATATTAAACTAATACATTTCAAATTGATGCAAGACCTATGTTAGAGATTCTTGAATAGTTAGAGGATGTATACGATTATATATAGTGATTTGTAAAATTTGGATTCATTAATAATTTTAAAATAATAATAATTTTTTAAGGATCTAATAATGTAGATAGAAAGTGATAGTTATAAAATACGAATATTGTCTTAAGCATTCTATGTATTCACATAGGTTGATGCCTCTTCAATGCAAAATCCAAGTTTTTGATGTGTTTTATAGTTTCAAGGAACTATAAAAAAGATTTTTTATATATTTTTTATTTAATATTTTAACTTAATATTCAATATTCATCAAATTTGATAGGAAAGAGAGTAAACATCAGTTTGGATAATTCTATGTTATACTATGTGTTATTACAGCAAGCTAGGTTTGAAAGGATAAACATTGTATTCAAGTTAGATTTATTTTCCATGGGAAGATAGTGAAAAATTTTAAGTAATGATAAAAAAATTGTTTTAATACTTAAAACACATGATAATATTTAATCTTATTCAAATTTCATAACTCTACCCCAAACAACCCTGAACAAGTCTCTCAAGAAGACATTCTATAGGTTAGATTTGTCAACATTTGATAATTTTATCATTGGTAGGGTTAATTTATAATTTATTGATTATTTATAAATTATTAATAGACCTTAAAAAATTCAAATAAAACCCTTAAAACATCCATTTCTCTTTAAATTGAACTTTTTCTCTCTCCCAACATGTGTAAGGAAACTAGTGAAGAGTTGAGACTATTTCAAGGTTTTGGTATGTGGAGATTGAACCAGACCTTAAAATTTTATGTGTGATGTTTTTTATATATTATATGTGAATAAAACATTGTTTTTTCATTTTGGTATGTTTGGATCCTATTATATCCAAAATACAGTTCTAGGCTTAGAAGACCTAATAAGACACCTAATTAGTTAAGAGAAGGCTTGAGATTTTATACCTGAAGATAGATTTAGAATATAAAACTTGGTATGTTGATTAAAACCCTTTATTTGTATCAAATAATTACTCTTTTTAATATTAATCCCTGTGTGGTCAAAAATAACTCCCAAAAACTATCTCTAGAGAGCTACAAGAAGAGGCCTAAAAAGAGAAAGAACTTGAAAACAAAGAACCTTAAATTTATATTTGGAATATAAAAAAATTATATTTTTTATGGGATGATAATGGGTATCTAAATATCCTTTTTTTATCTTTAACCTCTTATATTTATCTAAACATTAAAATTAGTGCCTCGAGAGAGTTAATAGAGATTGACTTGTGAAGGAAAGATTGTGTTTTGGTTATTTTTTACTAACTCCTCTACATCATTTTGGCATCATATCAGGTTTAAAACCTGAGAGAGATTTAAATAATGTTCACTCTTAGATAACAAGAGTGAATTGATATTTTGTTGGTCAGCTAGCTTGCAGAGTGAGTTTTGGTCAGATAGCTTGAAAGGTGCAAGACAAGATGCCACCTAGAAGGAATAGAACTAATATTAAAACTGTATTGGAGGAACTGTATAACCTAAGTATTGGTTTTAATTATATACTTTCAATAGTAGTGGTTACTCAAATAAGGGGAGTCATAACAAGAGATGATAGTGATAGAGAGAAAGAACTCCAAGAGCCAAAAGAGGAAGGTGAATAATTTAGAGACCATGATGAACAAGGTATGGAAATAATACTAAAGGTAGTAATGAAATAGGGGTTTAAACTAAAAGTTTAAATTCTCACATATTCAAGAAGCTTAGATGGATAATAACTTATTGACTAGATTGCAGAACTAGACAAATAATTTGACTATGAAAGTATTCTAAAAGAGAACCAAGTGAATTTTTCTCATTAAAATCTAAAATGGAATGCATCTCTTTAGGTGGGATTTCATCCAAGAAGAAAGAAGAAAGAAAGGTAAGACAAAAATCAATTCTTGGGACATGATGGTCTCCAAGTTGAAGGGAAACTTCTTGCCAAGTGACTATAAAACAAATCTCTTCAAAAGGTTGCAAGCATTGAAACAAAAAGAAATGAGTGTCAAGGAATATATAGAGGAGTTCTATAAGTTAGTTATCAGATCAGGCCATATAGAGGAGGACAAAAAAAAGGTTGTTATATATCTTACAGGATTGAGGTATAATTTTCAATATGAACTAAGTTTAGTTATCCCTAGAATTATTGAAGAATATTATCAATTTTTATTAAAATTTGAAGCCAAGCTTAATAAAAGACAAACATAGTAGAATAGATGTAGAGGTAGAAGTTATAGAGGACTGAGTCAATAAAGAGGTAGACATACGTCACAAATAAATCAAGGTGAATCTAGCACTTCACAAGAATAGTTTTTTAATTCTATAGGTGGCTTCAAAGGTAGAAGGCCATACTTCATAGGTGGATATGAATTAAGAGGAAGAGAATCCAATGGATTCATAGGTAAGTGCTTCAAGTTTAATAAATTTGTAGGACAGGGTTTGGGAGTGTCTAAAAGGTCAACAAGCAAGCAGTTATAGAACCAAAAATATAAATCAAGTTGTTCAAGAAATAGAAGAGGAGAGTGTTGGCTCTCCATCTCATGTGGAAGAACCAAATGTAGGTGAATAATTTATTATGATAAGGGTGTTGATAAATACACCTAAAGAGAAGGAACCTATAGAAAGAATGACTCTTTTCAAAACCTCCTGTAAGTGCTAAGGTAAATGTTACAAAGTAATTATTGATTTAGGTAGCATGGATAAATTAGTTTTGGTTGAGATGTCAGATGAACTAAATTTGAAAAGGATACCTCATCCCACTCCCTACAAAGTTTCATGACTAAAAAAATGGTAGAAAGTATTGGTTAATGAATAATGTTAGGTGGAGTTTCAAATTGGGAGTTATAAATACAAAGTTATTTGTGACATTATTCCAATAGATGTGTGTTGCTTACTAATTATAAGGCCTTAGAAATATGATATGAATACATCAAATGATGGAAGGAGAAATTTTTACACTTTGGATAAGGATGGTATAATCCATACGTTATTGCTTATGAAAGAAGAAGATGGTGACCAAAAGATTGGTTCAAGTGTAATGGTGGTAAGTGAAAAGGAATTTGTGAATTCAATGAGAGAAGAATAATTAAGATTTATAGTGGTTTTCAAGCCTAAAATAGTCATAAAATCCACCAAGGTGAATGAATTTCCATAAGAGGTGTAAGATATGCTCAAAGACTATGGTGATATCATAGTTGATGAACTACATAGTGAGCTGCCACCTATAATAAAAATTAGTCATCACATTGACTTAATTCCAAGAGTAAGCTTTCCTAATAAGGATGCCTATAAGATGACACCATAAAAAAATTTGAGATCAAAAATCAATTTCAAGAACTATTTGACAAAGGTTTGGTTGAATAGAGTCTTAGCCCATGTGTAGTGCCAATGGTGTTAGTGCCTAATAAAGAAGGAGATTGGAGGATGTGCATAGATTCAATCATAATCAACAAGATCACTATAAGGTACATGTTTCTTCTCCTAAGAATTTAAGACTTGATGTATTTTTTGAGTGGTTCAAACTACTTCTCCAAGATTGACCTCAAGAGTGGATATTACCAAATTAGAATTGGGCATGGATATGAATGGAAAATAACCTTCAAGACTAATTAAGGGTTGTATGGATGGTTAGTCATGTTATTTGGCCTCACTAATACACCTAGTACATTTATGAGGCTCATAAATGATATTCTTAATCCATTCATAAGTAAGTTTATTTTAATTTATTTTAATGACATATTAATATACAGTCATAGCAAATAACATCTCCATCATTTACATTTGGTTATGAGAAGGTTATAAGAGTATAAGTTACTAATCAATGTTAAGAAGTGTGTATTCATGAAGACATAATTATTGTACCTTGGTTTTTTGATATCTCAAGGATTATTTAATGTGGATAAGGATAAGGTGAAATCCATAATGGAGTGGCCAACTCCCAAGATAGTTGGAGAGGTAAGAAGCTTTCATGGCCTTGTAAGCTTTTACAAGAAATTCATTAGAAAATTTAGTGAAATTTGTGCTCCAATCATAGAAACTATTAGAGGAGACAAGAAAAAATTTATGTGGACTGACTCAGCTAAAAGAAACTTTTAGTTCTTAAAGATGAAAATCACTAAGCATCCAATCCTAGCACTTTTAGATTTCAATAAAGTCTTCTAGGTCGAATGTGATGCAAGTAGAGTATCCATTGGGGTTTTCCTAAGTCAAGATGGCATGCCTAGAACATACTTTAGTGAAAAACTAAATGATGATAAAAATAAATATTCATATTATGATTTGGATTTATATGTATTATTTCAAGATTTAAGAAAGTGGAGGCATTATCTAATGTCTACGGAGTTTGTAATCTTCACAAATAATCATGCTCTATAATTCATCACTAGTCAGCCCAAATTCAATCAAAGGCATATAAAATGGATAGAATATTTGCATAATTTTACCTTTACTATCAAACATAATAAATTACAAAGTGATAAGGTGGTTAATGCTTTGAGTAGGAGGGAATTGTTATTCAATAAAGTTCAGCTTGAAAATGTAGGCATTGATTCTCTCAAGGAGTTGTATGAGAGTGATAAATATTTTAAAGAAGCCTATAAGGCATGTCAACACCCAACCACCTTGAACAAAGAACCATGGTTGTATTAAATGATACAAGATAGCTTATTATTCAAATTAATATAGCTATGCATGCCAAAGAGTTTAATGAGGGAGAACTTGATCAAAGAGAAGCATTGTGGTAGCATGGTAGGACATTTTGTCATGAAATTGGAGTAGCTTACCAGACATTAATTTTGGCCTAGAATGAAAGAAGAGTTAAGAAGTATGTATAAAGATGAAAAAATTTTCAAATGGATATAGGTAAAAGTAAAAATTCAGGTTTACATCAGCCTTTACCAGTCCTAAATAGGCCATGGGACTCCATTAGTATGGATTTTGTCATGGGGCTACCTAGAACTCAAAGAGGTTATGATTATATATTTATAGTAGTGAACAAGGTTTTCAAAATGGCACACTTTATACCTTTCAAGACTACCAATGATGCTACACACATATTAATTTTTTATTTAAGGAAGTTGTTAGACTACATTGTTTTCCTCTCAGTATGATATCTGCACCAAATTTGTTGGTCACTTTTGGAGGACCTTGTGGAAGAAGCTTGGAACAAATTTCAATTTCATTTCAACATAACTCCCTCAGACTAATGGATAAATTGATGTGGTTAATATAATATTAGGCAACTTGTTAAGATGTTTATCAAGAGACAATCCCAATCAATGAGATTTGTTGCTACCATAGGCAGAGTTTACATACAATGACTCTTCCGATAGGACCATTGATATGAGTCCATTTCAAGTAATGTATGGTATGAAGCCAAGATGAGTTTTTAAACTAAGATATTTGAGAAAAATGGATCAAAAGAGTGATAAATGATAGGATTTTTTTGTGGATATGCAATAGGTACATGAACAAGTGAAAAGGCAACTAGAAACAAGTGTGGAGAAGTACAAGAAACAAGTAGAGTTGAAGAGAAGAGAGGTAAGTTTTGACACAGGTGACTTGGTTTTGGATCACTTGATAAAAAGAGGTTTCCCAAAGGTGAGTAAAACAAACTCAAAATGAATAAGATAGGTGCTTTCAATATTCTAAAGAAGTTTTCTAACAATGCCTATGGGATAAAGTTATCTATTGGAATGGGCATCTCTCCCATTTTAAATGTTGCATACCTATATCCATTAAAATAAGGTGATGATAATGATAAAAAAAGGAAGAGAATGTAAAATATTTAAAGAGTGGGTAAATAAATTTCCATCATCCAATACTGAGGAGATAGAGATGATCTTGGATAAGAAGATTGTTAAGAAAACAAGAAACAGGGAGTATTTCCAATAGCTAGTCAATTGGAAACATCATCCTCATAAATATGCCACTTGGATAATTTTCACAAAATTATAGTTTCTTCATGGATAATTATAGGTGTGTTGAGTTCTTATATATTCTTCATGAGTTTTCCAAGTGTAAAGTACCTTGATTCTCAATATATACTAATTTGGTTAATAGTCATATTAAACTAATACATTTTAAATTGATGCAAGACCTTTGTTGGAGATTCTTGAATAGTTAGAGGATTTATAGGATTATACATAATTATTTTTAAAATATGGATTTATTCATAATTGAAAAAAAATAATAATAAGGTTTGAAGGCTCCAAGGATGTAGAGAGAAGGTGACAGTTATAAAACAAGAACATTGTCTTAAGCATTCTATGTATTCACATAGGTTGATGCCTCTTCAATACAAACTCCAAGTTTTTTATGTGTTTTATAGTTTCAAGTAACTGTAAATAATATTTTTTATTTTGTTTTGATTCAATATTTGAAACTTAATAGTAAATATCCATCAAATTTTATAGGAAATAAAGCAAATATCAGTTTAGGCAATTATGTGTTATACTTTGTGTTGTTACAATAGGTTGGTTTTGGAAGGATAAACATTGCATTCAAGTTGGATTGATTATCCATGGGAATGTATTTAAAAGTGTTATTTAATGATATAAAAGTGTTTGAATACTAAAAACACATGATAATATTTAATCTTGTTCAAAGTTCATAATTCTACCCCAAACAAACCTGATCAGGTCTCTCAAGAAGACATTTTATAGGTTAGATTTATTAATATTTGATACTTTTGTCATTGGTAGGGTTAATTTATCATTTCTTGCCTCTTTATAAATTATGAAAATACCTTAACCAATTCAAATAAAACCCTTAAAACATTCATTGCTACAATATGGTGGAGAGTATAAATGTCAAGGTTAAAGAAGGCATAAAACATGTTGAACCTAAAAAGGAAATCGATAATGAAGAGGTAGATATTGAAGAAGAAGTAGATAGTGAAGATGCTGAGGAAAATTGAGCTTTTTCTCTCTCTTAGCTTGTGTAAGGAAACTAGTGAAAAGTTGAGACCATTTCAAGGTTTTGGTATGTGGAGATTAAATAAAAACTTAAAATTTGATATGGGTGATTGGTTTTCTATCCTAAATGTGAATAAAATATTATTTTTCCATTTTGTCATGTTTGGATCCTATTATAGCCAAAATATAGTTATAGGCCTAGAAGACATAATAGGAGACCTAATTGGTTAAGATAAGGCTTGAGATTTTGTACTTGAAGAGAGATTTAGAATCTAAAACATGGTATGCTGATGTAAAAATTTAATGGGTATCTAAAAATTTCTCTTTTTTGATTTAATCCTTGTGTGGTCAAAAATAAATCCATAAATCTATCTCTAGAGTGCTACAAGAAGAGGCCTAAAAAGAGAAAGAACTTGAAAATAGAGAAACTTCCCTTTAGAGTTGGAATATAATTTTTTTAGATTTATTAAGGGATGATACTTGGTATCTAAATATCCATTTGTTTGATCTATAACCTTCTATATTTATCTAAACATTAAAATTAGTACCTCGAGAAGGCTAGTATAGATTGGCTCAAGAAGGAAAGATTGTGTTTTGGTTGTTTTTGACTAATTCTTCTGCATCATAATGCCTCAAATATCTATAGGGTAAAACTAGATGTGACAAATAATTTGGACAAAATTTTATCATTGAAAGCATAATCAAGGCACATTACATAGAAAGAGCAAAGATGTAGCTCAAGGTCACGCTTTCCATCATAAAGTGTGAACTTGGGTGCTACAAAACTAGTTGGTAAAGAGTAAAAAAGATATCTCAAGTGTAATTATTGTGCAATATATCTTGTGAATCAATAACATGAGTTGATTTTGAAGCATTTTGATCAGTATTTATAACCTTATCTTCCTATAATAATCTAAAAATGACACTTGAGTGTTAACAGTGTTACTTGAGACCACCCATCCCTAGCTTAGCCCTAGACCCATATTAGGACCTATTTCAATAATTATCCATCCTTCATATAACCCAAAAACATCCCTAAACATCTGTAAAGTAGTCCTAGACCCTCACTTTAACATCATGTCCCCTAGTACCTCAACTTCTACCACCTAGACACTAGCACCATAATTTGGACAATAACACCCCATGGCATTAGTGTCGTAGTTTGGGTGTTATTTTTTTTTTACCTCCTTTTATTACCAATGGATATATTTTTAAATGAGTAACCACCTAAGATCAGCCTAAACCTATTTTAAGACCTGCATAAGCACTAGAATAGTATATATACATGACTTTTATCCCTTTATGCACTAGATGAAAATCATATGCAAAATTACAAAGATAAAGTTAGAAAAAATTATGCACAATCAAGGTTATCAATCCTTATTCTACCCTACTTCTACATACAACCATCTACAATTCCTAGCTTAGATTACTCATATTTCTAGTATTAATAACATTAAAAGTGCTTAAACCAACATTCATACTAGCTTCACTTATACTTGCACCAGTACTTAGGTGGGGAGAACTACATCGGCCTTGATCCCTCTTCGGATTAATTATATGTAAGAAACTCTCATCAAAGTGGGCTATTGAGGATGTCTAGCCTACCCCATTGACAACACACCTTGATACTTTTTCCAATCATATACCCTAGAAACATGGAAGTTTAGGGTTTACATACAAAATTTGTCAAATTAGATCATCTATAAAGATCCAAAACTAATGCACACATGAATAAACTTGGTAGACCCAAACACAAGTGCACCCAGAAGCTTTGAACAGTTCTGCATAAAGGACACTAATACCACATGGTGTTACTATCTAATTAGAACACTATTATCCATGAAGGGTTTTGACACTTTGATTTTGTCCATAACACTTAGATCAGCTGTTGTCCTAGTTTTCAACCTCCAAAATTCCCATCTCATTCAATTTCTAGCTAAGTATTTGTTTAGATTTTTTATTGTTATTTTTATAAAGGTTAAACTAAGTTAATTTTATTACAAAGTAGTGGTTGTATTTATTGCATATTTATACCTTGATTTACTATATTCAAACCCATCAAAAAATTAGGGCTTACACTACATAACCTTAAAATAGTTAAATCATTTGGTGAACCTAACTTACTTTTAATATTATACAGACCTTAACCCTAGATAATCCCAAGGTTTATGTTTCTATCCTTCTAAGACCCACATTTAGATTTTAGTTCCCTAAATTTTATGATTTTTATTTGATATAATCATGATAATAATGATAGATGAATTTTATCACTTTTTAATACAAATTTTTTTCACTTATTTTGCATGCTTGTTTCCTTTCATTTGAAATGAATTCAAATATGACATAAACACATATGTACATGATTCTTTATATCAATAAATGCATGTCATATTTCATTCTATCTCTAGCATGTTATTGTTCTCTTATGTAGAATTCAATTAAGAAATAAATCCCTACATATATATAGGATCGATTACAATATAGTTTATTGTACTTAATCCATAAATTTAATACCCTAACAACCATGTTTCAAGTTTCAATGCCATATCCTATGCATAGGAAATAATCTCCTTCTCATCTCCATGAGCATGATAGATGCTTTCCCTCTAACCAAGTCCATCATATCACTCCTCCATGAGATGATGCAACCTATACTATTATTACTAATTCCCGTACTCATCTATCCATGCCTCCTCTCCCCTACAGGGTGTGTGCCTACATGTTTAATCAAAAGCAACCAAGGTTTTCACTTGTGACTCTACGAGATCAAATTATCAGTATGACCAAACTAATATCAAAATTACATAATCAAAATCAGTAATTAAGTGAAAAGGTAACATTATTATAAAATCAAATTACATGTATAAAGTCTTCAGAATATGATAGTTTTCATCATGTATATGCATCTACACCTATAAAAGTTGTGCCTAGCACTCTTCATATCTAAATCATAAAGTACAAAATGAGAAATACAATCAAAATCAAAATAATAGATAATATGAAAATTTGGCCACTCTCCCCCCCCTTCAAAATGAAAATCTTATTGTCAATAAGGATGATATTTGTTAGAGTTTCAGAGATAGACTTTGGGAACAGACCCATGATCATGCATAGATTCTATAAGACATAATCAAAATAAAGAACAAATCAAATAATGGTCAATATTTTACACCCCTAGATAACGATATCATTACACCTACATTGAGGGTAACTCATCTTGTACAACATATTTTAACTAGACAACCTTTAATAATGAAAACACCTCCTATGGTTAGTTCCTCATCTCTAGATGTACAGTACTTTATGCATGAGATTCATTCTCTACAAGATAGGGTGTTACATCTTGGGCAGGGTGCTAATAGGCCATCACATGCCTTGGATTCTCATGTTCTTTTATATACACATTTGTCACATCACATAATGGAAACTCCTTTACCATCCAAATTCATGGTACCTAAGCTTACCTTGTATGATGGTAAGGGTGACCCAAAATCACCATCAATGATCTTTTCATGTAGCATGTTTAGACTACATGTCTAATGATTAGATGATTACTAAGTTGTTCCCATATAGCCTAAATGGGTATGCATGATCTTCCACATTAGTCTATCATTGTAGTAAATCCCTTGGTAGATATGTTTTTAGTAAACTTTTCAATTAAATAGTATTTCATATGCTCAAGTAGCACAATTGAAGCAAAAATCCAATGAGCCTATTGCAAAATATGTCTTGTGATATAAAATTATATTTACAAAGATGACTAACCCCATGTCAAATAGAGATATCTAAGACGTATTTAAATAGAGTTTACTACCATCATCACATGAAGCTATCTTGTTCAACAAGTTTCCAACATTCACAAATTTATGCCACACATTGAAATAAAGGGAACTCAATGTTGGAAATATTGTCATTAATGTCAAAGGTCTAGCATTATTGGTGATAAAGGCCCCATTGCATTTAATGTTGTTTGTAATTTATATATCTTAGCTAATGTGAGTTAATATTTATTTAATATTAATGAATATATTTTTGGTTGCATATGAGACAAAAGAAGGGCCCATGGAGAAGTCAAAGAGCCACGGGGTAAAGATAAAAGAAGGATGGGATGCATTTTCCCATGAAGAGTCATCTTGGGGAATTCCAAGAGTCACCAATAGAAGACAAAAGAGGAAGGGTGTAATTTCTCATGAAGGGACACTTTGAGGAATACTAAAAGTCACCAAGATAAGGAAAAAAGAGGGAAGGACGTTTTTGATCATGAAGGGTCACCACATGACTTTTCAAAGGCAAGGATATGAAGGGTCATACAAGTTTGGCACCATTTTCCATGAGGATTGAAGGGTCACAAAGGGGGAAGGCCAAAGGTCATTTGGAAAGCTATAAATAAAGGCTTAAGAAGCCATTTGTAATATGAGAGATAGAGGTTTATTTGATATTGTAATATCTAGCTTAGAAGAGCAATTGTGAGAGATGAATATGATTTGTATTATCTAGCTTAGAAGAGCAAAAGTGAGAGAGAGGAAAGAGATGTTGTATTGAACTATCATTTGTTGAGATAGCAACATTGAGAGATAGGTATGTGGTATACACAAAGGGGTTGGTGCTCATATGGGTTGGTGCTCACGAATTGTTGCTGGGTTGGTGCTCGACAAAGGGGTTGATGCTCATGTGGGTTGGTGCTCACGAATTGTTGCTGGGTCGGTGCTCAGTAAATGGGTTGGTGCTCCTGTGGGTTGGTGCTCATGAATTGTTGCTAGGTTGGTGCTCACGAATTTTTGCTGGGTTGGTACTCATGAATTATTTCTAGGTTGGTGCTCAGCAAATGGGTTGGTACTCTGTGGGTTGGTGCTCATGAATAGTTTTTGGGTTGGTGCTCAGCAAAGGGATTGGTGCTCCTACAAGTTGGTGCTTGTGAATATTGTTTGGGTTGGTACTCATTCATAAACTTAAGATTGTTCTGCGTGGTTTTTTCCACATTGGGTTTCCACATTATATCTGGTGTCTCTCTCTATCTTGTGTGGTGTTTATTGTTTAAGTTTTATTGCATATCTTGAATGTTTGATTAAGTGGAATTTGGTTAAGGGAAAGTTTTATAAGATATATGATATACTAATTCACCCCCCCTCTTAGTATATCCCATGCTTAACATTTGGTATCAGAGCAAGTTCATTTTTGAAAAGTTTTACAGCTTGAAGGTAGATCGGGAAAGCACAATGGTTGGGTTACAGGAAGGATTTTCTACAAATAAGGCACCTTTGTTTGATGGGATAAATTATGCTTTTTGGAGCATGAGAATGAATATTTATTTGATGGCCCTTAGATTTGACATATGGAAAGTAGTGGTGGAGGAATATGAAGAGCCACAGACATCTGTAATTACTCTAGCAAAAAAGAAGGCAAGTGAATGTAATGATAATGCTTTAAATGCTATTTTATATGGTTTATGTGAATCTGAATTTGTTAAAGTTATGTAATGTAAATCTACTCATGAAACTTGGGTAAAACTTGAGAATATTTACAAAGGTGATGGAAAGGTTCAGGAAGCTAAGCTTTAGACTTTTAGAAGGCAGTTTGAAAGTTTGAAGATGGAAGAAGAAGAAGATATAGCAAGTTATCTTTTATGAGTTGATAAAATCATAAATAAAATTCAAGGTCTTGGAGAAACATTGGAAGAGTCAACAGTGGTGCAAAAGGTTTTGAGATCTCTACTAATGAGATATGATGCAAAGGTTTCAGCAATCGAGGAGATGAAGAATTTAGCCAAGCTAAAGATGGATGAGCTTCATGGTATTCTCACGGCCTATGAGATGCAGACAAAACAAGATAAACCCTCAAAGAGAGAAGTGGCTTTCAAGACATCAAAGAAAGATAAAGCTAAGATTCAAGAATCAAGTGATAGTTCAAGTGATGATGAAGATGACAATGGATCACTTTTCATTCGCAAGCCAAAAAGAGGAATAGGTAAATATCAAGGAAAATTACCTTTTAATGTTTTAATTGTGGAAAGATTGGACATTTTTTAGCTAGATGCCCAAATAAGGGTAATGATGATGAAGAAGAAAGCCTAAATACAAGAAGAATTTCAAAGACAAATCTATGAAGGAATTTGAGAAGAAGAGCTTGTATTTTAAGGATCCTATCTCAGTCAAAGATAGTGGAGTCAACGATTCAGAAGAAGAAGAGATTATATTCATGGCCATACATGAAGATGATCAACAAGAAGAAGATGAGGAAGTTGAAGTGAATATGGAAGGAGAACTCATTTGTGCCCTTGAAGAATTAAAATCTATTGAGAAGAAGAATCAAAGATTAAAGCACCAGATCAAGAAAAATGAAATGATTCAAAAGAAATGATTGAAGATCTAAAAGCACACTTGGAAGAAGCCAAGAAGAATGAAGAAGATCTCACAACATAGTTGGAAATAGAAAGAAAAGAATGTCAAAGGTATGTTATTGAAATTACCTCTTTAAAAGAAGATATTGAGAAAGCAGTCAATGATAAAGTAGTTAGTGATTCAAAATTTGAGGATAGCACTAACATGCTAAATAAGATATTAGAAAGTCAAAAAGCAAATTCAGACAAGATAGGGATTGGATTTGAAAAGAAAAAGAGCTATGCTAAAGCTCTTACAAAAGAGGAAACAAAAAGGGGAGAAATGAAGAATACAGAGGACATTTCAAATAGAGAAGGCTGGAAGGAACAAAGCTACAAAAGGCAATCAGGTCAGAGATATATAGACAAGTCTTATTTTTATGGCTATTGTTTTTATTGCAATGGATATGGTCACAAGAAATTAGAATGTAGAAAAAGAGCTAACAATTTCATAAATAGGGAGAAGGAAAGTCAAGTAGAGTCAAGCAGAAGCCACAACTCTTTTTATCCTCTATCAAGCTTTGATGAAGAGACCATAGTATGCTACAAGTGCAACAACTTCAGACACATAGCTCAGTATTGTAGAAGCATGTTCGAGTCAGTCAAAAAGGATCAAAGTTTCAAAGCTTCATTCATCAAGAAGAAGGATCAGAGTTTCAAAGCTCCATTCATCAGGAAGAAGGTTTAGACATGTTCATAAAAGAAGAAACAACTTAAAGATTCTATGATGGTTCAGACAGCTCTGCATGTAAGAAATAAAGATCAGCCATGGTTAATTGATAGTGGATGTTTGAGGCATATGACAGGAGATAAAAGTAAGTTCATAACTCTAAAGAATATTAATGGTGGCAAAGTGAGATTTGGAGATAAAACCACTACCAGGATAGCCAGAAAAGGTACTTTGAGTTTGGATTATGGTAGAACTAAGACTAAAAATGTTTTGTATGTAAAAGGTCTTAAGCATAATCTATTGAGTGTTAGTCAAATATGTGATCAAGGATACACATTAAAGTTTTATGATGAAGGTTGTGAGATTAGAAGAAAATAATAAAATGAGTTGATTGCAGATGCTTAAAGGATAGGAAATAATGTATATATATTATCAGATATCTTCTCAAAGGCACGATCAAAGGACACATTCAAAGATCTGTGAGAGGAGTTGGGAGTAATTTCTATTACTTCCTACCATTGATGTTCAGCATCAATTGAGGGGGAGCTAAGTGTTAGCTCCAGGTAGGCCCTTTGTCATTAATGTCAAAGGGGGAGAATAATAGGTACAAGTACAAGTGCAAAAAATAGGTACAAGGAATAGGTACGGGTTGATACAGTAAGGGGGAGTTACTATATGTTTTTAGATGACAGTATGTGTAGGTGACAGGATGTGGCAGTTTCAGGATTGAGGTTTTCATCAATGACAAAGGGGGAGATTGTTGTAAATGTTTTAATTGATGTCAAAGGTCTAGCATTATTGGTGATAAAGGCCATATTGCATTTAATGTTTTTTGTAATTAATATATCTTAGCTAATGTGAGTTAATATTTATTTAATATTAATGAATATATTTTTGGTTGCATATGAGACAAAATAAGGGCCCATGGAGAAGTCAAAGAGCCATGGGGTAAAGACAAAAGAAGGATGGGATGCATTTTCCCATGAAGAGTCATCTTGGGGAATTCCAAGAGTCGCCAAGTGAAGACAAAAGAGGAAGGGCACAATTTCTCATGAAGGGACACTTTGAGGAATACGAAAAGTCACCAAGATAAGGACAAAAGAGGGAAGGACGTTTTTGATCATGAAGGGTCACCACATGACTTTTCAAAGGCAAGGATATGAAGGGTCATACAAGTTTGGTGCTATTTTCCATGAGAATTGAAGGGTCACAAAAGGGGGAAGGCCAAAAGTCATTTGGAAAGCTATAAATAAAGGCTTGAGAAGCCATTTGTAATATGAGAGATAGAGGTTGATTTGATATTGTAATATCTAGCTTAGAAGAGCAATTATGAGAGATGAATATGATTTTTATTATCTAGCTTAGAAGAGAAAAAGTGAGAGAGAGGAAAGAGATGTTGTATTGAACTATCATTTTTTGAGATAGCAACATTAAGAGATAGGTGTGTGGTATACACAAAGGGGTTGGTGCTCCTATGGGTTGGTGCTCACGAATTGTTGTTGGGTTGGTGCTCCTGTGGGTTGGTGCTCATGAATTTTTATTAGGTTGGTGTTTGATAATGGGGTTAGTGCTCTTGTGGGTTGGTGCTCATGAATTATTACTAGGTTGGTGCTTGGCAAAGGGGTTGGTGCTCTTGTGGGTTGGTGCTCATGAATTGTCACTAGGTTGGTGCTTAGAAAAGGGGTTGGTGCTCCTATGGGTTGGTGCTCATGAATTGTTGTTGGGTTGGTGCTTATAAAAGGGGTTAGTGTTCTTATGGGTTGGTGCTCATGAATATTTGTTGGGTTGGTACTCAGCAAAGGGGTTGGTGATCCTACAAGTTAGTGCTTGAAAATATTATTTGGGTTGGTGCTCATTCATATACTTGAGATTGTTCTTCATGGTTTTTCTCACATTGGGTTTCCATGTTATATTTGGTGTCTCTCTATATCTTGTGTGGTGTTTATTGTTTAATTTTTATTGCATATCTTAAATGTTTGATTAAGTGGAATTTAGTTAAGGGAAAGTTTTATAAGATATATGATATACTGATTCACCCCCCTCTCAGTCTATCATGTGATTAACACTCAAGGTTCTCTCTATGGGAAAAATAAAGTCCACAACTAGATTAGAGTTAACTAATAAGATTTATAATAAGCCTCCATACAAAATAAGTACCACTAAAAATAAGAGTAATCCAAAGGCCTTAGTTAACGCAACTTTAGATCCACCTCCTCACCTAGTTTTATTAGCACCTCCATAAAGAGTTTTCATTAACCTTCCAGAATTGAAAGCACATGTTTTACAGTAGCTCCTAGAATGAAATGTCATATCTCACCCTCCCATCAGATAGTTTTAAATGACACGACCAATTCTAAATAGATATGATTCCAATGCATTCTATGATTATAATATGGAAACAAGCCATATTACAAACTAATGGACCATCTTGAAACATAAGATACAATATTTGATAGAAGCCAACATCATTGATGTGGGCACACCCATGAAGGCACCCAAAGTTCAAGAAATAGAAGATAAGACATTAAAAATATTATTGTATCTATTTACAAAACATATAGTTAATGAGGTAGGGGGCACTAAATGGGTTAATTATACATATTAGGGACATCCACCATTGACATCATATCACACTACTACAGAGGATGCACACCCCTTATATAATATTATTGGTATGTATCATACTACTTTACCAACTAGACCACTCATCACTTTCTCAAAGAAGGATATTGTTGATGATGATTCATATTTATATGCACTCTTTGTATGAGCCTACATTGATCATCATAGTATTTAGAGTGTTATGGTTGATAATGGGTCAAGTATTAACATGTGCACTATCACACTTATACGATAATTTGGGTTATTCATAGTAAGACATTTCTCCTATTGACATAGTTATTCAATGTTTTAGTGGTCATGTTTAGAGCTCCATTAGGAATATTTTACTTACACTATAGGTTAGACCAACACATGTGGCCACTAGATTCTTAGTAGTACCTAGTGTAGGCACATTTGACATGTTAATGGGTAGGCAATGGATACATCAACTAGGATCCATTATATCCATTGTGCACAAATAAATCAAGTATATACTTGCTAATCAGGTTATCATAATTGAGGGTTTTTCATATGAGTATCCTTTACCTATCCCACAAGAAGTCACACCACAATTACCAGTTACAGTTCTAAGTATAGTTCTTATTAGTACACCATAGAGTTTAGTGGATCCACCATTGAAGGTGAAGTCTACTCCTATAGTGTCACCATGTACTCATACTCTCCCATGGAGACCATTATTAGAGAGACCCCTACATCATAGATATGTTACTTATTATAGAGGGCCTTCCTCTTTCTTTTCCTTTTGATATCAATTTTATTGAATTCCTAAGTTTCTCAGCATAGGGCACCCATGCCAGTTACAACATTTTATACTAGATGGGTCCTTAAGGCTCCTACAGTTCACAAGACACCTTGGTCAACTTTACATATTCTTAACACCACTTCACAAGTAGTGTCAACTATAGATCACTTAGTAGATTAGGTATAGTACCTCAGTCACCTTTTTACATAGCATGCATGATTACCATTCCTTTATTTGACATAGGCCACATTGATAGTGAGTCTCCCATGAGACTAATTAGTTAGTATGTTCCTCCCTACTTATACATAGTCTCATTCACTCTTACTACTTGTATATAGTTTCATTTTCATGATGTTTGTACATAGATTATATCCATAAAATACAAAAAAACAATATATGTCAAAACACAAAAAAAAAATTAAAATATTTACTCAAATTATAGATTGAATACATGGTTATATTTACATATCTTATATTTTCAAAACACTACATATGATAGATATCTTACTATAGTCAATTATTATCATACATACATTGATTCAATTTTTATTGTTGAGTGTTCACAAATACTTACAAGACCCAAGTCCACTACACATTGCTATATTTTTAATATCTACCCATTGGGGCATATACATAGATAAATAAGTTATTCATTTGATACATTTTCCCATTTGGGGATAGGCACTACATACGCTAGCTATCTTAGTATAGTTGATTATTATCATACATACATTGATTCACTTTTTCTTATTGAGTGTTCATAAATACTTACAAGACCCAAGTCCACTACATAGTTCTAGATTTTATACTATCTACCCACTGGGGGCATATACATAGATACATGGGTTTTTCATTTGATACATTTTCCCATTTAGGGGCATCTTATACATAGTTTTGATTACCAGGTTACATATTTTTTAACTCTACATCTTATATTTAGCATTATTATATCTTGATATTGATCATCTTACACCTACTCACATTTTTTGTTGACTACTACTACTTTAGACTCAACCTATATACATATTATCTCTTATATATATTTATACCACATGTTCATGCATACTTTCATTTCTGGCTTTCCTAGTTTAGACTTGATTGTGTCTATATGCTTCTTATATTCGAGGTCATTTGAATATGCCATTACTCTATGTCTTTATACCACTTATTTTCATTATATGTATGCTTTATACATGTGCCCATATCCTTGTGTGTGCCTTCTTGGTTGTGTATACTAACATTTGAATATGTCCTTCCATGTGGCTCTAAGCCAACTTATGTGATTTTTACGTATGTGGACATTTTAACATGTCCTTATATGTCTTTCTTTCTCATATTTAGTGGAATGTTCCCATGTCCCTTGTATTATGGCCCCTTGGCCTACTTTTTGTATCTCATGTGTGTTGTATGTATACTTTATTGTATGCATCATGGCCATGACACTTATATCATGGTTTTTAGACACTAGTTTTAGATGCCATGAGGGACCTCATGCATCATCCCTTCCTACTTAGGTGTCATGATGGACATCATTCCCCATCCCCCTAGGTAGATAGTCAATTATTACTCAAATCTATTATATATATATATATATATACAAATCTATTATTCATATACATTGTTCTATATATATATATATATATATATATATATATATATATATATATATATATATATATATATATTGACATCCTTATGAATTCTAGATCTAACATACATCATAGACTACAAAAAATTTCTCATATTAGCTTACATTCTGATGTTATGTATGCACATTATATTGTTTTATTATTCAAATATCATATATCCTCTGACTAACACACATTTTATAGAGATTTTTATTTTGAGGTCAATTCTTTCTTAGGTTCAATAAATCCCCTCAAAATAGGTGGCATTCATAGAGGTTTGTCAAAAATATCAGCTATTCAAATACACTCAAAATATAGTTTTCATCACATAGCATAGAATATAAAAATTAGTTTTAGGAGAACATAGTGGAAAATAGTTACATAAAGATTAGTTTTAGTTACATATAAATCAAAACAATTGGACATCAGCACCCAAATTTGGATGGTATAACCATAGGGAATTATTGTCTAGGATATGATGCTATTGTCTAGTAGCCTTAGTTTTAGAAAATTCTAGATTGGCTAGAAAGGTAAAGTAAGTACAATCTAGGTTTGCACAGGGTTAATTATAGATTACTAGTTCTGGCTTAATTTGGCTTAGATTCATGCAAATTTTCTTAGATCGGGGGCATCGTGTATGGTATGATCATTAACATTTCATTTAGATGCTTAGATATAAATTATTACAACTCAATCTCAAATCCATATACTCAGATATTAGATTTGGGGGTATGTACGTGGCACATTATTTCTATATACTCACTTATACACCAATTGATCAAACTGAATGATAAACTCCATGTCATTCTCTATATTATACACATCAAATACCATGTTCCAAATTACACATCATATTATTTCCTTACTCTTTTAGACACCTAAAATTGGCCACCAATGACCTTTAACCAAGCTTTTGACCAATTTCTACCAAAATGCATAATTTTGGCCTAAAACACTAAAATGCATTAAAAGATTTGAAACTATCATATACAAGTGTCAATTTTGGCCATATTATCAATAAATGAGGCAATGCATTTTATGAGATAGTTAACTTTGATCAAATCATTTTGAATCAAAATGACATTTTCACACCTGGGTGCTCTAGATTGCTCTTTTCTACCAAATTTATTATATGAGACATGTGCCTTTGTTATTTTTTGTTGGAAACATCCTAAATTAAAGAAACACACTAAATATCATAACATCTATAGGCCTAGTTACTAAGGGGAGCTTAGTGAGGAAAAACCATTTGAAATCACAACTAGAAATGGAAAGAAATGAGAAATATGAACACAAAACACCAATTTCTTACCAAAACCTTTATTTCTCCAAAAGCCTCCTTATTTTGCTTGCTCAGCTTGTGATTCAAGAGATATTCATCAATGTATTGTGGTCACCTTCATATCCTCTTGGCACCTTTGGCTTTGGCTTGGCTTGGCTCAATAATTTGGCATTATGGCCTAGGGAGTCTTTCCAAGAAATGATGTCATTTGATGATGTAGATATTCAATATCAATATATAAAAATAAATATTCAAAAATTTCCATGGAATTATTAATTAGACTCATAATTCAAATTAATTATCCTTAAACATGTTTAGTCAACTTTGGTGTAAATCTTGGCAATTAGTGTACAAATTAATCAAATTAGTCATGATGTTATTTTATAGGATCAAAATTTGACTGGATTGGAATTAGGATTTGATGTTAGATGCATTGGAACCATTATCCCATTTAAGATGTTTCCAACATAAAATAACAAGGGCACATGTCTTATGTAAGAAATCTGATAGAAAAGAGCAATTCAGAGCACCCAAGTGTAAAAATATCATTTTGATTCAAAATAATCTGATCAAAGTTAATTGTCTCATAAAATTCATTACCTCATTTAATAATACTCTAGCCAAAATCAGCACTTGTATATGATAGGTTCAAAGCTTTTAATGTGTTTTAGTGTTTTATGCCAAATTGTAAATTTTGGTAGAAATTGGTTAAAAGCCTGGTTAAAGGTCATTGGTGGCCATTTTTAGGTGTCTACAATTTTCCCCTATTTGGTAAGATGTTGTAAATTATATGCACATCAATTTCTTCTCTAATAATGAGTAATGTCCTATATACTAAAAAGAAGATGATTGAAAAATAAAACTCCAAATGGTTTTTAGGAAGCCTAGGATGATGCCGCTAGTGACTAAGCCTAGAGATGTTATGCTAGTTAGTGTATTTCTTTCATTTTGTTTTTATTTTGGAACTAAAATGATAATAACCATCCTCTCTTGAGTCAAATTCCTAGTCTATAACTCCATCTATAGTGGTTGGCATTTTTTAGTAGCCCAAATTTTCCTAATATTCCCAAGTGGCCCAAAGCCACCTAAAATTGAGTGGTCATACAGCTAACATATAAAGTTCTAATTATAGTTACACATCTTTAGTTACATTGTGTATTTTTAGTTTCAGATACATCTACTACACATGGGTAGGCAATGATGGAGTCATAGTCTAATTGAGTTCTTGAGCCACCTACATGAGAGGGTTGGACACATAATCACTCCAATCCAAGATATTCATAGGTCATGATCAACCAAGAAAGGGTGGGAAATGATGGAGTCAAAACCAGATTGATTTTTTGAGCCACTCACAGATGGGGATTGAGAAATCCATCAGCTCAGTCCAAGTTATTCATTGATTGATCACTATCTACACACACATAAGTTGTCACCAAGTTTATGAATTAGTTCATGTACCTAGTGAGGTTTATTCATTCCTTTCCTCTATCTTATCTATTTACTTATTTTATCTTTTGATTTTGATATCTCTTAAGTAAGGACTGATCTGTGCACATTTCATTTACAAGACATGTAATGGAGCATGATTCACATACTCAAATCCATATTCATGAGCTTTGCCTCTTAGGTATGTCTAGGTACACTTTTTTTCATGTATCCTAGTCATTTTAATTTTCTACATTTCTAGAATAAAAGGGGGTAAATTTAATCATCTAGTGTTACTTGAGACAACCCATCCCTAGCTTAACCCTAGACCTATCTTAGGTCCTATTTTGACACTCATGCAGCCTTTATGTGGGCTACATGCAATATTTAACATATTTAAAGTAGATTTAAACCCTCACTTTAACATCATGGCCCTTAGTGCATCAATTTCTACCACTTGGGGTGCTAGTGTCCTAGTTTGGGCATTACTAATTTTTCCCTCTTTTTTTTACCAACAAATATATTTTCAAATGAGAGACCACCTATGGTCAGCCTAGACCTAATTTAATACATATACAAGCACTATAATAGTTAATATATATGAATTTTATCCCTTTATCCATTATATGGAAATCAGATGCAAAATTACATAACCAAACTCAAAACAAGTTGTGTACAATCAAGGTTATCAATCCATATTCTTCCCTACTTCTACATACAACCATGTACAACATTCTTAAGCTTAGATTACTCATATTTCTAGTCTTAAGAACATTTAAATCACTCAAAATAGCACTCATACTAGATTTAATTTCATTTTCACCAAAATTTAGGTAGGGAAAACTACATCAAGCTTGATCCCTCTTTGGAGTGTTGGTATATAGGAAACTCTCATCATAGTGGGGTGTTGAGGATGTCCAACCTACCCCACTAATACCAAAATTTACTATTTATGCCAACTGGATTCCCTAGTAATATGTAAATTTAGGTTTTGCATACAAACTTAGTCAAAATAGATCATTTATAGAGATTAATAACTCATGCACATAGGAATAGGCTTGGTAAACCTAGACACAAGTGCACCCAGAAGATCAAAACAATTATACATAAAGGACACTAAATCCAAAATAGGGACACTAATGCCACATGGTGATATTTTCCAATTAGTGTACTACTATTTGGGAAGGGTTTTAACACCTGGATCTTGTTCATGACACTTGGATCAGCCTATATCCTAGTTTACAACCTCTAAATTTTCCATTTTAGTTAATTTATAACTAAGTACTTGTTTACATTACTTATTATTATTTTTATAAATTTTAAAATAAGTCAATTATATTAAAAAATAATGTATGTATTTATTGCATATTTCTACCCTAATTTACTATACTTTTACCCTTTAACAACCCAAGGCTTACACTCCATAACCCTAAAATAGTTAAATCACTTCCAAAGCTTGAATAAATTAGAGAAGAGTTTACATAGTAGACCCATTAAATTAAGATTTTATATTTGAGAAGTTACCAAAGTGGATGTAAACATTAATTGTGTTGATATAGGAATTAAAACTAAAAATTGAGTTAAAGCATTGGTTTTCCCATGGTGGATGTATCAATATTTATTTCATTTTCAAGTAATAATAGCTTACAAACATATCATGTGTCCCCACTAGATGTAGTAATCAATGGTTTCTTTGAGGATAGGGATGATGGGATTGAATCCTTAGTTATACCATTTAAGGATTCATCATTACTAGATGTGGATACATTAACCTTAGCATGTTTATTGATTTAGTCTATTGTGACATATAAAAATGCATCAATAAATTATTGCTTTACATGAAAGTTATTGATTAATTCCTCTTTATATTCCCTTTAAAAATGATATTTTGTTACATTTTACATTCTAAATAAATAAAATATGCCAATAATAATTTAAAAAATTTGATCTAAATAATTACAACAGTCTAAAACAATTAAAAAATCCTAAGGTAAGCTAGGATTAGCATAAAAATATTTAAAGGTCGAGTTCACCAAACATTTAACCCTTTTTAGAAATAATGGTAGGGATAATAGCCTAATCAACTAAGGATTAGACTATTCTATAAATTAGGCCAATTAAATAATTCAAATTCATAATATATTTTGATACAGTGTTAAATTATGTAGATATGCTAAATATAGAAAGTAGAATGCTAAACAATAAGTTGATTGCTTAAACATGAAGAAGAGATAATTCTTAGAGTGTTTACTAATGTGTAGGTGGATTTGGTAAATATAGGTAAATAAATAGACATGATGATGCTCAGATATGATTTATTTATATTTTGGAAATTAGCTCTCTATCAAGCCAGGCATTTCCATTAAAACTTAGACACTAGTGGCAATGCTTCTTTCCTAGTTTTGACACCTTTGATGGTATTGAATTATAGTTCATTTTCTATAAATTCCTATTCTTCTTGTTATATATTATTATCACCTTGAATATTCTTTATCTAAATCACATTCATAGCTCCTAAATATATTCATGTGGCTCAAAACCATAGGTCCTCCAATTAGGTCATGTGATCTTGAAAAACAAGGGTTAGTGGCTCAAATTAAGTTGAGATAACCTCAAATCTAAATAGGGCCTTAGACTAATGTATTTTTCTCCTTTATGTGGACTTGTGTGTGAACAATGGTGTAATATGTTATATACAAGTGCATTTGATGATATAACTTGAAACTTGATAAATAATGCTCATGAGTTGTGCTTTGAATTCTTCAAACCTGTAAAAATATTATTCTTATGATTTATATGTAAATAGGGAAGAATAGGTAATAGAACTCAGTTGTGTGAATGATTAAGTGAGCTTGATAGGTGCTTGCTTGGTAGTTTTTATATGGATAAATGAGTGGGCTTTATTTTTTATTTATATCACACCTTTTGAAAATATCTCATGATAGGTTAATTAATAAAAATAGGATAACATATACATATCAAAATATTTACATATTTGAGTGTTTATAGTATACAAACACTAGTGTCAAACATGGGGCACTAGTATCGATGCTAGTACCCTAGTTTGAATGATAGTGTCATGGAAGATACATAATTTCTAAAGATATATAACTAAATTTTAAGATGTTTACCAAGTTTTAATCATATTTTGGGCTACATGTGATCTATATAATCATAATATCATGTTTAGGCTATAAGATGATCATTTCAGCATAGTGAGATGGTGAATGTGAGCCTTGTTGAAATAGAAAGTTCCTAAACTAAAGGTTTGAACCATGAGTGATATTTTATTAGTGTATAAGACAATTTATTATTTAAAAACTATATTTAACATCTACATCTATAATATATGGCAAACATCTATTATAGTGGCCTTTCAAGGATAGGCCTTTGTGAAAAGGTAGATACTTAAAACATCTCTGAGTAGGTTTCACCTTTTTAGGTGGATCAGATAAAATTTATTATATAAGAACCATATATATTTATAGTAGGGGGTATTCATATGATATAAATATAACTATGATAACCTCATTAGCATAGATGTGGTTTAAACATCTATGAACTATAGAAGGAATTATATGAGTTCTTTGAATCTAAGGGCATCTCAATGATATATCAAAGACCCTTGCACGAGGTACTAATGTAAAAATGGTGGCCACATGTGTTGGGATAACCTATAATTTTAATGTAATATCATCAATGGAGCTCTAAATGTGAACATTTAATCTTCTTATTACCATGGTCATGGGAATAAAATCTTGATCTGTGTATCCAATATGATCAAGAAGTGTGATTATACACTTATTCACACTTGAACTGTTATCAACCATAACACTCCTAGTATGTTGGTGATCAATGTGTGTGTGAATTAAAAAATTTATCAAATCCACATCATCATCTACTATCTCATGCTCTACAAATGTGATGAGTGGCCTAGAGGGCACTAAAGTATGGTAGGTAGTAATGATGTTATTTAAATGATGTGGTGCCTTTATATGAGACTGATATGAAACTAGAAGATGGTGTGCATTATATGCATAATGCACTCCCAATGTGTATGTTGTCTCAATAGTTATATGATTATTAAAATGATCAAAAATATTTTCATTGTTTTTTTATCCCTTGTTTGTGCCTTGGAACTGTCTGTAGGTGTGCCCACATCAATGATGTTTACATCTATCAAATCCTAAATTGTGTGCCTTAAATTGATGCACCAGTTAGTAGTATGCCCTTGTGCCTTATGAAAGAAAAAAAAGGCATTGTGGTTAAATACCTTTGGAAGAGGATTTCTCACATCAACCTCTTTATTGGGAGGTAGAGATATGAGGTTGCATTTTAATAGCATTTTAAAGACCTTATATGGAGCTTCTAATAAATTGGTGAACTATCTCCTTGGAGGACCTAATAATACAATACATGAAGTTGGTTTTGAAACTACATGTACTATTACTTTTTTATTGTTCTTATTATCATTTGGCCTCACCTTGTAGTGGCTTGCTTAAATTATTTGTATTAAAATCTATATTAATTATATATTTATGCTTATTGATTGACAATAACTTAACTTCCCTTTCCTTAACTATATGACACAAATATGTGAATGAGATAAACTTCTTAAACATGATGGACTCATGTAGATAAGATTGTATTAAAGGTTCTTATTATCCTATAATTATTTTTTTACCATAGGACTTGTCATTTTAGATAAAATTATCTTGTACCTTAATACATATTCTAAGATAGGTCTAATAGATTTATGTTTGATTTGAGATATCTAAGCATATGAAATATTCTCACTAATATTAATTAAAAAATGTTATATAAATATATCAACTAAAGGATTGAAGGAACTGGCCAATTGATGTGGTAATCCATAAAACCATTTTAAATTATATTCCTTTAGACTCCTTGGAAATGACTTAGTCAGCAACCTTTCATTGGACACATAGTCTAAACATGTTTAGTGGAATGCTTTGCAATGTTGTTTAGGGTCACCCTTTCTATCATATAGTGTAATATTGAGTGCCACAAAACCTTTAGGTAGAGGATATAATTCTATTTTTAATGTCAATAGAGTGTGCAATAACATGTGAGAATCAAGCACCTAATTAGAATTTAAAGCACCTTACTCCAAATGTAACACCTTAGTTTACATAGATTGAATCTCATGCATAAGGGATTGTAAATTGGGAGGAGAAGAATGTGTGATAAATAAAATTGGTGTTCCTAATGATTTAATATGAATTGAAATATTAATCTATTTAATCTATTAGATTGCCCCCATAGTCAATAGTGGTATAAAAGTTGTATCCATTGGTCCCAAGAAAGGTAAATAATCCATAGGATTAGACGCTTGAGAAGATTAGCATTCAAATGCCTTCTTAATTTCCTCTCAAAAAATATTTAGAATAAATGTTGCATATCTTTATTCTTTGAAAAATATCCTTGTCATTGTGTCTTATTTGTATCATCAAATATATTAACAAGTTTAGTCATTATGGTATTATTTAGAGACACACAATTCTCACCACTCTCATGGAAAAATTACAATTACAACAATTTATAGAAATTATGTACAAATCATTGAAACATTAAAATTATTCCACGTAATTGGCATGCATCTTCTAAAACATATTGATGTATCCTTGAATTGGGAAATGCATTATACACAACTGTCAGCTTCACTTAATTCATCCTAAGTCAAATTGTGATTGTGCAAGAGACATTTTGGGATTAATTATGTGAAAAAATTCATAAATTTTAAAAATCCACTTCAATTTTCATTATGTTAATTAAACTTCATTAATTAACTTAATATTCTTCTAATTGAAAAATCCATAGCTTTTCGAACTACCTATTTGCTTTAATTCATTAATTATATTATTCTTCTAATTATGCCAAGTGGCCAAATGATGGCATCATCATGACATCACAACAAATATTTGAAATGAATACATCACAAAAATATTTTGAATGATGACATCATCATGACCTCATTTATAAATTTTCAAGCATTTATAAAATATCCAGTAAATATTTGAATTAGCAACCCATGCCTATTTAATGTTAAATATTAATTGAATTTTGCCTACCAAATTTTACCAATGCTCAACCACACATCTTGAATCACATCTAATGGTTGGAATAGGTTCAATAAATCTATAAATATAAGGGCCATTTACCATTATTATAAAAGTACTAAAACACAACAAACTATTGCCCTTTTGAAGAGCCACTCTCATTTATCAAGTTTCACCTTTCTTTTAAATTGTTCAACAAATCACATATAATCAAGGGAAGATGTTTTTTATGTGATGTATCAACATTGATAAAAACTTTATGCTCTATAATATAGGCATAAACATGTATGTATGTCATCTATGAAATGATGTCCATGAGGAAGGTAATCACTTTTGATTATTTTATATTTGTTTATCTTTGCTAGACCTTGCCCAATCTAAGGTTTATGCTTAATAAGTCAGAGTTTATATTGTTTGATGTTTATTTTACATACTAATGAGAACTAACCTATTTCATATGTATGTTTTTATATTTATAATGCTCATTGGGACCCGTCACACCCCAAAAAGTCTTATAATTACTTGTTATCATTTTATTATATCAATTTTTATTGCTAGCTTTTGTTTGTGTTGGCTAAAAACTAGAAATTTTCCATTCTCAAGTCAGACCTACAAATTGGTGAAATTAACCTTGTAAATCAATGAAATTGACCTTGTAAATTAAAAAAATTGTCTCTACAAATCAATAAAATTGACCTTGAAATAATAGTGAATTCATAGAAGAAAATGGATAAATTATGCCCACAAATAGTGAATTCATAGAAAAATTGTAGTAAAATAAAATGGTGAAATAACTCCAAAAAATGATAAAATTGATCAAGTGAAAAATGAATTTGTAGTAGAAAATGGTGAAATTTCTAGATAAACAGTGAATTCACACTGGTAAATGATGAAATCACCATGTGATAAAAAATTCAAACCTTTAAAATCCATATTTATTTCCCATCTCAAACTTTTGATTCTTTTATTGTAGGAATTTGAGCAAAATGAAGTCTATTTATATTAGAAAAAGTCTATTTCACTTTCACATTTAATATGGTATTCTTAAAATTGAATCAACATTTTATTTAAGTGCTTAACAAAGAACCCACTTTCAATTTGGAGCTTCCAAAAATTGTTTACTTTAGCACTATTTTATTTTGTGCAAAATTTTATCTTTGATTATTTTTGATTGAGTGTTTCATGCAATGACTTTTGCATATGCTCTCCCATTTCATAGAGTGACTTAGAAATAAAAATTCCCTGACTTATTTTCTCCCAAAGAATCCACCATGTATGCTCTCTCCTTGTTTTTAGGAACTTGGATGACTCAAAAATGATGTTATTCTTCTTTTTAATTTGAATGTGCAAGGTGGATTTCATCACCTTCTCACAATTACTTAGAGCATAATGATTTGGATGTCATTACCAAACATTCATACCAAAATTGTTATCTAATGAGGTATAAAAATTGAGGATACACTCAGTTGTTCTTTAGATGAAATATCTCTCAAAGCTTGACTTCTCTAGTAGCACTTCACTAAAATTATATGGATGAAGTATTTACAAAGGGAAAATATCCTTTGGTGAATATCCCATTAAGTCTTGACATCCAATTGAAATATCCATACCCTTTGGGCACCATCTAGAAATCCAAACAAAAAATTTAGAATAGAAGCCTCTTTTTTTGTGGGATTCTCATTTATGCAGGGGTGTAATGGTATCAGCCCCTGAATATTGCCTTTACATACGAACCTTTGAGAAAGAGGTAGAGTAAAACACCACCATAATTACATTTAATTACTTAAGGAATATTTAAATTTTTAAATCCTCTCAAAGGTGATTATATCAAAGGATCAATGATTGTACTATAATCTTATGTCAATTCTTAAAGTAGATTCATGATTCTTATGTGTTGATGGCATGATTTTTATATATCTATTTGTATTCAAAATCAATATTACACCTATTAAAGTCCAAAACATAGTCCCTACCACACCTAAGAGATGAGGCATTACCCTACCCAACTTTTAGGCTAATTCCACCCCATCTTAGTGTTATGTTGACCAAGTATATTATTTCACTATTTTCATGGTATAATTATATTATCCAATTTAAAACCATTCAAATCAAGTCCATTCGGGTCCAAATATAGTTTTGAACCAATCATTCACATTTTGGTATATTTTTACCCTATTATTATACCAAGTCATTTAATTCCATATCTTATTCATTTTAAACCATGTACCAAGCCAATCTAAGCTAAATATTATGTCTTAAACCATGTGCCAAATTATTCCAATTATAATTAGGTTAATATTTAAGCACATTCCAATTCTAATCTAGTTCATCTTGAACCAAATGCCAATCCATTCCAATCCAATCAGGTTCATCTTGAACCAAGTTCTATTTATAATTACAAATTAGGTCAATTTTAACCAAAGTCAGCTTCAAATCCAAACAATTTGAACAATGCCAAATTACATATATTTCAACCAAATTCAATTATTATGATCAATCACATGCTAATTCAAATCATTTCTTCTCTTCCCATTCAATCTCCCACACCTATCAGTTGGGAGTGATGAAGTCATGTCATCCATCCTTTCTTTCATATGAATCATATCATGTCAATCTATTCTTTTTCAGGCCAAGCCAATCCAAGCTAATTATGTTGGATCAAGACTACCCTCTTGGGCCCATTTTATCTAAACCAAGACTACCCTCTTTGGGAAAATTTTAAATACCAATGCTTCCCTCTTTGATCCAATTTTAAAGACCAAAATGGCCATCTTTGGGCCAATTCTATTTAGACCAATATTACCCTCTTTGGGATAATTTCAAAAACCAAGACTACCTTCTTTGGGCCAATTCTACCAAGCTAATTTCACCCACTTTGGTCCAATTCCATTCTAGACCAATCCCCTTGCATGTATCCTTGCTTGAGGGATTTGTCTTCCATATTGATCCATGGCCTTCAAAGTCAATTTAGATGAATCCCTATTCAAATAATATAAAAATTCCATCATTTTGCATCTCATAGAAGAGGGATTCAATCTCCTACCCAATTTTATTGTGGATCAATTGCATACCTTTATTCAAAAAGAGGAAATAATTTTGTTGAAGATTAAAATTATATACCCACCACAACATAACCACATCATAACTTATAAAGTATAGTAGGATGGTCATATCTTTGATAATTAGCTCATGGTTACTTTAAAGACCTCTTTAGCTGCTATTTTATTTAATAATTCCCTATCTACTTGTCAAAAATCTAATCTAACCTTAGAGTTATAGCAAAGCCAATAATTATCATTCTAAGGGTCATTATTTATAAAATAAACAAGTGTACCCAAGTCTAATAACTACTCAATTAGGATGTGCCATGATCCTTTTCCCAAACATGATCATATGCATCCACTTCTAAATCAAGGTCAATTGACATTTTTGTCAAATCACCCATCTTCGACCAAACCCAACATTGTTGGTCCAACTATATTTGACCAAGTATCTTTATTCAATTAAGGACCCATATTTGATAAGCCCATATTTGAAGAGCCCATTATTATTGAGAAACAGTCCATTATTCATCCATTACCAAACATTCTCCACTTTAGAAAATTCCTTCATCCTAAAGCCTTCATTTCCAATTTATAAGTGAAAAAGGTACTTATGGATAATGAAGTTTAGTAGGCCATTTTTTTAGACACATTTACCTTAGTACATGTTCCCCTTTGGAACCAAAATTATTATCAGCATCAACTTGAAAATTAGGTTTTCTTTTAAAACCAATATCAAAAATGGGTTTCATTTAAGAACTAGTATCAAATTTATCATCAGAAGCAAAACTAACATTAGTCTCAATATCACTTTTAGATCCTCTTAAGTTAGATTCAACTTCAAAATCAAAATACATTAGTGGATATCATAACATCAGCTATACACTTTTACATATCCTCTTGAGTCTGAATCAACTTTATAATCAACATACATTAATATTTATTCTAACATAGGCTACATACTACTTGTAGATCCACTTGAAATCATTGGTGAAGGCTTCCTTTGACATCAACACAAGTTATCATAGTAACCTCTACAAGGATTATGTTGCATTTTACCCTTCCATTGACATTATACATGCCTTTACCATAACCATCTTATCTATTATAATGATATCCATCTACCCACAACTATCAATTGGGATCGACAAAATCACACATTGTTAAACTCCTTCCATATAAATTTCCTAATGTTAAAACTTATGGGGATTTAAGACAACATCCAAACAAAATAATAATATTCTAGTGAAACCTTGTTTGAGGTGATAGAAAATAATCAAAGTCTAAACTCAACATCCTTTAGTGAAACCTTGCTTAACTTGCTAAGGTAAAATCAAAATAAAATTAATGTCCCTTAGTGAAACCTTATTCAAGGTGCTATTAGACAATCCATATCAAAATAATCAAGAATAAACTTTGTTGGTGAAAGCCTCTTCAATGTTCCAATAGTTGAGCCAATTAGTTCCTTATTACTTGATATAGACATTATTGATGTGGTTATCAACCTCACCACAACCAAAATCATGTTGAATCTAGAATATAAAAAATGTGTGTGCCTCAAAATCCTAATCTTCATTTGACCATCAATAGTTATACAATTTATTGTGATCCTATTATTCATTTAACTCTTATATTACATCAGTAAATTAAATCATTTATCCAATTCCTATCCTTTTTCACCCTTCTTGATAGCACTATTTATTAAATAGACTATAAAGATATCTTGTCTAGAGGTTTGAAGGAAACATAATCAATAACTAGAAAATATCACAATAGTATCAATTTAGTCTACATTAGTGGTAGCATTCTGATAGAGTAGGTATTTTGAGTAGGTATTGGTTAAATAGCAAAAGGTCTGCATTATGCATCTCATAATCTTCCATTGAGTTAAGACACTAAAAAATCAATTAAAAATTAAAAACAATTAAAAAAGAGATAAAAATAATTCATTCAATGATGAAAACCATGCTTATGGCACCTTGGGCAAGTACATGATGAAAACCAAGTTTCTAGAATCATGTGTAAATAATTCATTGTTTAAAAGTAATTTTACACTTGGAGGCAACCTGAGTTGAATTAAGGTTTATTCTAGAAATTTTATCCATTAAATCCTATTAATCCAATCCCATCTTATCATTGTTCATTATTTTTCCCATCTTGACCTTGTTGCATAAGTGGAAGGTATGTTGAGACCTATTTTGGGAAACCTTTTGGTGTATTACCCACATGAAACTTTGATGACTAAACACATTTGGTTCTCATTTGACATCATCTTTCAAGACTCCTAGTAATTTCCATCATTTTCATCTATTATTAACCAGCCTTATCATTTTCCCTTCATTATTTCTCACTATAGGAGGAACTACAGTGGCTTGAGGTCTATTCAGACTATGTAGGTAGCACTCAAATTCTGAGGTCAACTCAACCACCCTTATTCTAATTTATCATCATTTTTTAAGTTATTTAATCTATAATCATCATTTTGTGATTTAATTCTACATCTCTTAATCTTTTATTGAGTTGAGATGCCAAAAATTCAAAAACATTTGTCTTGTCCAAAATCTGATTAATTATCCTTTGATTAATCATTAACCCAATCATTTTGGTAACCATTAGGATGTGTCCTTCCTAAATCCTCTCTACTAGGGTAGTTTTTTCATTAGTTCCACTCATTTTCACAATCATTGGGATGTGTATTTCCTTTGCATGTATCCTTACTTGGGGGCACCATCTAGTTAACATTTCATATAAACCTTCACACATGGATGTTGACTTGGTTAATAGACAAGATACTTTTTATTTCTCTATTTATGTGTTTATAGATCTATACCTTCACTTTAACATCCTATCCCCTAGTGCATTAGGTTATACCACCTGGACATTAGCACCCCATGGTGTTAGTGCCTTTTCCCTCTTTTTTTACCAATGGATATCTTTTCAAATGAACAACCACCTAGGGTTAGCCTAGACCTACTTTAAGACCTGTACAAGCACTAGAACATTATACATACATGAATTTTATCCCTTTATCAATTAGATGCAAAATTACACAAACAAACTCAAAATAAATTATGCATAATTGAGATTATCAATCCCTATTCTTCCCTACTTTTTCATACAACCATCTACAATATTCATAAGCTAAGATTTCTCATATTTCTAGTCTCAAGAACATTCAAATCACTCAAATTGGCATTTATAATATCTTCACTTACACTTACACCAAAATTTAGGTGGGAATAACTACATCAATCTTGATCCTTCTTTAGAGTATTGATATGTAGGGAACTCTCATCATAGTGGGGTGTTGAGGATGTCTAGCCTACCCCACTAACAACAAAATTTACTACTTTTGTGAACTGGATGCCCTAGAAACATGAAATTCTAGGTTTTACACACAAAATTAGTAAAAATAAGTAATTTATAGAGATCTATAACTTATACACATATAAATAATCTTGGCAAACCCAGACACAAGTGCACCCAAAAACTCAAAATAGTTCTACACATAGTACATTAGTACCAAAATAGGGACACTAGCACCACATGGTGATACTATAAAATTAGATTGATACTATCTAAGAAGGGTTTTGACACATAGATCTTATTCATGACACTCAAATCATCCTATGTCCTAGTTTTCAACCTCTAAAATTCCCATTTCAATTAATTTCTAGCTAAGTACTTGTTTATATTAACATTGTTGGTCCAACTCTATTTGACCAAGTATCTCTATTTGATGAAGGACCTATATTTAATAATCCCATATTTTAAGAGCCCATTATTATTGAGTAACATTCTATTATTCATCCATTTCCAAACATTCCTAACTTTATAAAATTCCTTCATCCTAAAGCCTTCATTTCCAATCGACAATTGAAAAAGGTACTTATGGATAATGCAATTTAGAAAGCCATTTTTTAGACACATTTACATCAAAAACATGTTCCCCTTTAGAACCAAAATTATTTTCAGAATCAACCTCATGATTAGGTTCTCTTTTAAAAACATTATTATAATTGGGTTCCATTCAAGAACCAATATCAAATTTAGCATCAAAAGTAGAATTACAATAATCTCAATATTGCTTTCAAATCCTCTTAAGTTACATTCAGATTCAAAATTAGAATACATTAGTGGATATCATAACATTAGCTATAAAACTTTACCAGATCCACTTGAGTTTGAATCAAATTTAGAATCAACATACATTAAAATTTATTTTGACATAGGCTACATACTCCTTGTATATCCACTTGAAAACATTGGTGATTCTTCCATGGTTTTTGAAGAAGATTCCTTTGAAATCAACACAAGTTATCCTAGCAACCTCTACAAGGATTATGTTGCCTTTTACCCTTACATTAACATTATGCATTCCTTTACCATTAACTCTCATATCTATTATATTGGCATCCCTCTACCCACAACCATTGATTGGGATCAAAAGAATCACACATTATTGAACTCCTTCCATCGTGACTTCCTAATGGTATAATTTATGGGGATTTAATACAATATTCAAATAAAAGAATAATCTTCTAGATAAACCTTTTTTGAGGAGCTATAAAATAATCAAAGTCTAAACTGAGCATCTTTTAGTGAAACCTTGCTTAAGGTGCCAGGGTAAAATCAAAATGAATTATCAATGTCCCTTATTCAAACCTTATTCAAGGTGTTATTAGAAAATCCATATCAAAACAATCAAGAATACCTTATTGGTGAAATCCTCTTTAAGTTTCCAATAATTGATCCAATTAGTTCCTTATCTCTTGATGAATACATTATTGAAGTCAATATCAACTTCATCACAACCAAAATCATGTCAAATCTAGAATCAACAATGTGTGTACCTAAAAATCCTAATCTGTATTTGACCATCAATAGTTAGACATTCCATTATGATCTTATTATTCATTCACCTATTATATTACATCACTAAATTAGATCATTTATCCAATGCCTATCCTTTTTACCCTTCCTAATAGCACTATTTTTTAAATAGACTACAAAGACATCTTGTCTAGAGGTTTGAAGGAAACATAATCGACAACCAGTGAATATCACAATAGTATCAGTGCAATCTACATCAATGGTATCATTTTGATAGAGCAGGTATTTTGAGTAGCTTATGCATTATGCATCTCATAATCCTCCATTGAGTTAATATGTTAAAAAAAAAAAAGCATCAATTAAAAATAAAAAATAATTAAAAATAAAGAAAAATAAAGCATCTAATGATGAAAATCATGCTTACAGTACCTTGGGCAAGTACCGTTATGAAAACAAAGTTTTAGGTATCATGCGTAAATAATTCATTATCTACAAGTGCTTTGACACTTAGAGGCATCTATAATTTAATTAAGGGTCATTCCATCCAAATTAGCCATTAAATCCTATTCATCCAATCCCATCCTATCATTGTTCATTATTTTTCTCATCTTGACCTTGTTGCGTAAGTGGAAGGTTTATTGAGACCTATTCTGGGAAACCTTTTGGTGCATTACCCACATGAAAATTTGATGAATAGACACATTTACTTCTCATTTAACATCGTCCTTAGAGACTCCTAGTCATTTCCCTCATTGCCATCCATTATTAATTAGCCTTATCCATTTGCCCTTCATTATCTCTCACTATAGGAGTACCTATTGTGGCTTGAGGTCCATTCAGACTATGTAGGTAGCACCCAACTTCTGAGATCAACTTGTCCACCCTTATTCTAAATTTTCACCATTTTTTGAGTTATTTAAGCCACACTCATCATTTTATGAGTGAATTCTATATCTCTTAATCCCCCATTGAGTTGAGATGCCAAAATTTTAAAAACATTTGTCTTGTCCAAAATCTAGTTAATTATCCTTTGATTAATCATTGACCCAATCATTTTAGTAACCACTAGGATGTGTCCTTCCAAAATACTCTCTAATATGGTAGATTCATCATTGGTTCCACTCATTTTCACAATCATTAGGATGTGTATTTCTCTTTCATGTATCCTTGCTTGGGGGCACCATCTAGTTATCATTTCATAGAAACCTTCACACATAGATATTGACTTGGTTAACAAAAAAGATACTTTTTATTACTTTGTTAATATGTTTGTATACCTAGACCCTCACTTTAACATCATGGCCCCTAGTGCATCAGGTTCTACCACTTGGACACTAACACCCCATGGTGCTAGTATCCTAGATTTGGCATTATTGTCTTTTCCCTCTTTCTGTTACCAACAGTTATCTTTTCAAATGAATAAACACCTAGGGTCAACCTAGACCTACTTTAAGACCTGCATAAGCATTAAAATAGTATATATACATGAATTTAATCCCTTTATCTATTATATGGAAATTAGATACAAAATTACATAAATAAACTCAACATAAGTTGTGCACAATTGAGGTTATTAATCCATATTCTTTCCTACTTCTACATACAACCATCTACAACATTTCTAAACTTAGATTACTCACATTTATGGTATCAAGAACATTTAAAGCACTCAAACTAGCATTCATACTACCTTTACTTACACTTGCACTAATATTTAGGGGGGGATAACTACATCAAGATTGATCCCTCTTTGGAGTATTGGTATGTAGGAAACTCTCATCATAGTGGGGTGTTGATGTGTTTCTCTTAATTTTTGCTCATTTCTTAATTTTGGAAGAAGATAAGAAACTAGTATAAGGGTGTGGTATAAATACCTAGTTTTTGATGCATGAATAATCTAGATAAATATAAAGAACTCCTCTTTGGCCTGGAAGGAATAACATGTAGATAAGAAAGCACTTACAAAAGGGTTTTTTAGAAAAATAGTTTGGTAGACTACCTAGTGTGAACTATATCCAAGAGGCGTGAGCTTGCTAAGAAGATATCAATCCACCTTTTAAGACATGTTAATGTTGATAAAATAAGGTTGCATAACATAAATGAAAGCACTTAATTTAGGTGAAATAAATACTATTCAAAATAAATGCTTGGATTGACAAGATAACATCAAGGTGAATGTCAAACTATCAAAATGTGGTTTAGGTATGGTCAAGTTGTTGTTTCTAGGTTGTATTGTGACAGGGGCCAAAAAAACAAGGTTCTAGTTAGGGTTGGTAGATGGTAGAGGATCAAGAGGCCAATAAAACAAGGTTCTATTTAGGGTTGGTAAATGGTAAAAGATCAAGAGGTCTAGTTCAAGAGTTAGTTATTTATATGAATAAAAAGAGGTTATGGGTAGATGTGTGCAATTTATGAACTAAATAATTGAAACTTGAAACAAAGAACAATATACTTAGCTCATGGTTTTATATTTGATAGTTGATGGCTTGGAGAAGTTCTGGATCTTATTGAAGATGTTTTTGAATATGTTGTTGAAGATGTTGGTGAAGATGTTATTGAAGATTTTGGTGAATATGTCTAGATAAATTTCAACAGAGTGTTGGCTAGAAGACTAGAAACTTGCAAAGAAAACTCTCTACTAATGGAAACCAAAACTTGGGGGTTTTGGTCATTTCATTCCAACCTCCACAAACCTCTCAAGATCATGAACCTCAATTCATTTCAAGATATTTCCCCTCACTCTTTCCAAGGAAAAAAACATGTGGAGGTTTTGGTAGAATGATTTCAAGATCCATGAATGAAGGAAAGAATCCAACTCTTATACCATTTTTTCAATAGAGAAGATAAAAGATGAAATATTGAGAGAGGAAATGGGGTACACTTTTTCTCATGGGAGGATAAGTGGAGTAATGGGACAAGTCTTACCATGTGTAAGAGTCAAAAAGGCAATCCTCACTTCACAAAGTGTGTCACTCACTTTACAAGTGTGTCTCCCACTAAAGATAGTGTGCCTCCTACTTATTAAATGAGTGGAGATCATGCCTATGAACTCATATGGGTCCAAAATACTTTCCACCACCCTATTTTTTCTTTTCCAAAGCATCCAAGAATGTGTCCCACATACTTTAGTGCCAACTTTATTCTTATGGACAAATTCACATGCTTGATGATGACCCCTTAAGGGAAATCATGTCATACCTCTAAGGGTGGCCCCTGTGGTGCTTGATAATGTCATTAAGTACTCTTGAAAAGTCTTCCAAGTGGGGTATGATGTCCCACTCCAACCCACCTCACTACTACCATGTCACTGCTATGTCACCTACCATATCACCATGAATAGTGACCTACCATGTCACCATGATAGTGATAGTGAAGAGTGCTTCATGAATAGTACCTATGAATAGTAGTTTTAAATAGTGGTTTGGTGAATAGTGACTTGATGAATAGTGTTTTTGATTAGGTTAAAAGGGTTAGTTTAAGGGTCATTTTGATTTAAGTGGTCCCTAGGGGGGCTCAATGCATTTAGACATCTATAACTATTTGTGTGTATTTTATAGTGTCTAAATTTTGCCCCTTTTTGTTATACAGCTTTAAATTTACAAGATACAAAAAAAATAGATTACTGATCAAAGGTCTAGTTGCCCCAAGTATGGGAGGAGGTGTTCCCCCTCAAACTCAAAGTCAATGAGGTAAAGTAGAATTAGGTGTGGGTCTGATAAGTGGTTGGTGACAAAAAAGGGTGGGAATTTAAAATGCAAACCTACACACAAAATGTGACTAAGTGAGATATCCAAGATCACACACAAACTAAGTTTTCTAATGTTAGTAAAAAAAAGGTCAGTTTTAAAAGGACAAGTGATAAGTTGATCACATTACTGCATTTAGGCATGGTGGTTGGGAACACTCGTAAATACAAGTATCCTAAACATGCTCAGTGTTTTTCATAGGTATCCTATGTAGGAATTGCTCCCTTGAAAAACACAAATAGTCTAGTTGTGCACTAGGTGGTGCAAATTCAAATGGTCAACATGGCAAAGTTGGTTTGTGTGATAAAAAATACCAAGTAAGGTCATCATATAATATGCAAAAATTTGGGTTAAAAATAGCCAATGTTGAGGTAGATGTGGTCTAATGGTTGGTTGGTTGGTGGTACATGGATGTGATTGATCGAAAGCACATAAAGTAAGATAAAAAACTAGATGTGTGATAATAGATAATATTCAAGAGACATATGTCTACATGAACCAATGATGAGAGGATAAGAAGAAAGACATGGTGCTTCTTCATTGGTAAAGACAAAACAAAAACTGAGGTTAGATCAGCTTAAAGAACATAATCCTTTTGAATGATTTTCATTAGCATGCTTTGATTGATAAAAAATTTATATTGATCACATTGTGTCAAGTAAGCTCATAATCCCTTGATTTGTAGAGGGGTTAAATGGGAAATAGGTGATAGGTAGTGTAAATGGAAATGGGTGATATGTAGGGTAACCTTATGTGGGTTAGTTTTCCCCTTCTATAGGTGACCTAAGAACCATAATAGACAAGTCCATGTCTTAATACAAGGTGTAGACTGATCAATGTGGGAATTCTACTTGTGAAAGTCGATTACGGCTTCCACCCTATTAAGTTGCTTGAGAATTGATTGCATCTTTTAAGATTATTTAGATTTTGTTCTTGATTATGATAATGGGCCTTTTGATTTAATATTGGATATGGGCAGCTGATCAATGTAGGAAACTTCCAAGAAATTGCTATGCTTTTGACAAATGCTTTACTCAGCCATCCTTCAAAAGAGTGGTCTAAATTTATGTGCTTTATTTAATGTTTTTTGATAGTTATCCTTTAAGGGAGTAGTTTACCTTATATTTGGAAATTTCAAATAGATTTTTAATAGTTTTCCTTTGAGGGAGTAGTCTATGAATTCTAGGAAGGACCCATGATTTATAATTATAGGGATGGTTTACTTTGATTACTTTGACTTTGCTTGACATAGACTTGTTTAGATCAGCTTAGTGGTTCACCTTTATGAAGGCAAAGCTAAAAGCACAAAAAGGTTAATTAGGTGTAAAGAGGTTTAGGTGACAATGATAATGGGGATCCATCTTGAAAAGGGGTGTAAAGTACCATGAGAACCACATCATGGGTAGATTTGTGGTACCCATTAGGCTATGATTATGATAGATAATCACATGATCCATTTTTAATTGATTGCCCCTAAAATAGGGATATAAATGTGGTTGGAAGCAAGGGATGATATTAAGTTAAATAAAAGGTGAACATAATCCTTATTTAATAAAAAAAAAGGATGCAAATGTGAAGTATTGAGAGGTTCAGGTTCTAGTTTACTTTCAAGAGAGGACAAATGATAAGCTCCTGATCTATACTTATGGGTTATGATGTAGGGTCCAAGCCAATTAAAAGAAAACTTTCCTATTTTATTTTTCTCCATATTGGTTATATGTTGGTTTTCCTTTAGGATGAGGTCTCTAATATTGAATTCTTGTTCTTTTAGGTGTTTGTTATAAGCGTGCTTGATTCGTTTTTGATAGACATAAAGATGGTTAAGTGTAGATAGGTGATGTTCATCAAGTATTTCAAGTCATGTTAGACATTCTTGATGATAGTCACTCTTAGAAATGATGTCTTTCAAGGATATGCAAAGAGAGGGAATCTAGACTTTGAGAGGCAAGACTACCTCTATTTTGAAGACTAGAGAGAAAAGGGTAACACCCATAGAGGTTTGAATGCTAGTATGATAGGCCCATAAAGTGAAGGGGATGTGTAATTTCCAATCCTAACCTAAAGCATTGACCATTTTAGTTAACATTTTGTTTAGTGTATTATTATAGGCTTCCACCTATCCATTTACTTGTGGATGATAAGGCAAGAAAAATCTTAACTTCATGCCAAATGCATCACAAAGACCTTAGACTTTTTTGTTCTTAAAATATTTACCATTATCGATGATGATCTTATGGGGAACACTGAAGTGATAGATGATATGGTGATTGATGAAGTTGATAATATTTTTAGCCTTGGTCACGATGAGAGGAATGGCTTCCAACCAATTGATGAAATATTTAGTGGTGGTGATGATGGATTGGTATCAATGTGAAGAATGAGGATTGATTCCCCCAATAATATTGAGGCCCTATTGTGAAAAGGGCTATAAATCAGTGGAAACTCAAAGACTATGGCTAGGAACATGATGTATATTAGCATGTTGTTGACATTTAACACACTTTTTCACATAATCATAGCAGTCCTAGTTAAGGGTAGGCCAATAATAGCTGAGACAAAGGATGTGCTTAGCTACAGTGAGGCCACTAAAGTGGACTCCATAGATTCCATCATGTGTTTCCTTGATTGCATGAGAAGTTTCATGACTATGAAGGCAATGAATAATAAGGCCATAAAAGTTGTGTTTGTAAAGGATTCCCCCTAGTATGGTATAATGAGAGGTTCTATAAACAAAGGCTCTTCGAGTATTCTTAGAGAGGTTGGGAGGAACAATGTCAAGGTTGAGGTAATCAAAAGTTTGCTCATACCATTTGTTTGATGGATATTTTTCCTCATTAAAAATGGTAGGAAGGTTAGAAAGGATATAAGATGAGGTGATAAAATGATGGATGGTAACAAAAAATTTAGAATTTCAAGGTTGAGATGAAATTTGGGAAGCAAGGGAAACCATTGTATCCATGAACTTGTTGCTAGATTTTGGAATAGCTTAGATAAGGTAATGGTTTAATGATGTTAAGAGTACATTTGCTAGGTGTTTTTAATTTTACAAGACATCATTATTACATTAGTAGGATCCATTGACCTAGTTGACCACAAGTTGGGAGTTGCCAAAGACACTTATTGTCTTAACTCCTAAGGCCAGAGCAGTTTGGAGACCTATGACTAGGGATTCATACTTAGCCATATTTTTGGTGTATTCAAAGTTAGTTTTAAATGAAAGGGGAAGAGGTTCACCATCAAGGGGAATTAGAATAACTCTAGCACCCCCACCATACTAGCATTTAGAGCCATTGAATAGCATGGTCATTTGGTAGGTGGGGTCCTCTTGAGAAATAATCATGATGGATCATCTAAAAATGCAAGAGGAAGCAGTTGGTTGTATGGTAGAGGAGTTTTGTCCAACTTGTTGATAATGAATTTCCATTTAATTAACTTTTGTTAAACTAACTCAAGGTCAAACTTAGATAGGAATATGAGCCACTTAGCCATACATTGGTTTTGGTATGGTTTAGAGGGCATGTACTTGATTGGGTTAGTGTTAGTAATGACAAATGTTTTATGATTGAGAAGGTAGTGGCAAAGTTTGGAAGCTACAAAGACTAAGGTGAGGTAAAGTTTCTCAAGATGGGTGTATCAAGTCTCTTACTCTATAAGTGTTTGACTTGTGTATTATATAGCTTGTTCTTTATGTTGTTCATCATGATGAGTGAGCATTTCCCCTAAGGAATGGTCAGTAGTAGAGATATAAAGGTAGAAGGGTTGATCCTCTTTAGGAGGGATAAGAATGAGTAGAGAAAGAAGCTATTATTTAATCGAATCAAAGGCTTTTTGATAATCTTATTTCCACTTAAAGGATATGTCTTTCTTAAGAATATGGTGAAAGGGTTGACATCTATCTGATAGTTGAGAGTTAAAGTGATGGATGGATTGGAGCTTCCCCTATAGCTTACAAAGTTACTTAAGGTTGGTTGGAGGTGGTATGTCTAAAATTACTCTAACTTTGGTAGGGTCTGCTTCAATTCATCGAAGAGAGATGATAAATCCAAAAATATTTATAGATAGGAACCTAAAAATGCATTTATTGGGGTTGAGTCTAACATGAAAATGGATTATGTGGTTGAAGATGATTGTGAGAATGTCTAGATAGTCCTTGCATAATTTGGATTTCTTAAGGAGATCATCTATGTAGTCCTTGATGATTTTAAGGATAAGATAATGGAATATGTAAGTCATAACATGTCGATAAGTGGTGCTAACATTTTTTAGACCAAATGGCATGACTCTATAATAGAAGGTTCCCCATGGGGTGATAAAAGAGGTTTTATGTTAATCTTTTGGGGAAATTAAGATCTAATTATATCCTAAAAATCATCCATGAGAGATAACATCTCATGGCCAATTGTAAGATCAACAAGTTGGTAAATTTTAGGCAAAGGAAATTCATCTTTTGGAAAAGCGAGGTTGAGATTATGAAAGTCAATATAGAGGTAGAGTCCCCTTATGGACTTGGTAATGGGAATGATGTTAGAAACCCATTGAGGATAATCAATGGGTTGAATGAAGTTGATAGATAAGAGATGTTAAAACTCTTCTTTGACTATAAGGGTGATGCAAGGGTACATCTTGAAAAGCTTTTGCCAAACAAGCTTAGCATCAGGATGAGTGTCAAGGTTATGGAGGGAAATGGAAGGGTTAATTTTAGGCATATCCTAATAAGACCAAGCAAAAGCTATGATTTGGTCATGAAGGAAGGTAGGTTAATATTTTTGCTTCATAGAATTTAAGTATTGGTTAATCTTGATAATATAGGGGTTATCCTGAGTACCCAAGATGACATTGATAGTGGATTCATTCAACATGGTTTGGTTCTCAGTAGGAAGAGATTTATGGATAGAATAATCCCTTACATTGAGGTAGGTGAGAATGGAATCATCATCTTGATGTTGAATGGTGTGGATGGTAGGAGAATCATTCTCCATCATTTTAGGATGAATGAGGGGAAGGGTTCTAGTTTGGTTATCCTTTTGATAAGTGAGGGGGGCCAAACTAATGGTATTGATCAAAAAAAATAGATGGGATGATATAAAAATCCTTAGACTTAAAAGGACATGGGGTTGGTGAGGATGGTATATCCTCATCAATGGTGGTGATGGGTTTAGATGAATTGGTTGGTTCCTCTAGTGGTATGAACCCAAGGCCAAATAACTCACAAGGTTTTTGGGTTTTGATGATGGGTAACTCATGAGTTATATATTCATAATGGTAGAGGCTAAATCCATTCTAAGCATACCTATGAAGGTATAATTTAGAAAGTGTCAATTTGTCTAGATAGGATAAGTTAAAGGTAAATGGTCATATGATAGAGGTAGTGGTGGAAGCAAGAAGTGGAAAATAAATGCCCCTATAGATTAAATTGGTTTGATGGTTGAGGGGTCCAAAAAGAATGACGGTTATGATATTAGGATCATGGGTGAGGTTCCCATACTCTTGAGGATTAGGGAAGGAATCTAAGGCCAAAATATGGTATTCTCCTAATGAGAGACATTGAAACATAGGTTCCAAGGGATCCTCTATGGGAATCTATGAATAAGGGATGGATGAGCTTATTAAAGCTTCATCGATGATATGGATGGAGTTTTTGGCAGTTGGTGATGAGGTGGATGGATGAGGAAAAAGAAAATCATTGGGTTAAAACATCATATTGTAAGATGCAAAATGACTAGGGTTCACTGATATGGTGATGACATGACCTTCATGTTCAAATTTGATGTATTGATGCAAAGTGGAGGGGACACAACTCATGGCATAGATCTAAGGATGTCCAAGCAAGGCATTGTATTAGAACTCACCATTTACAATGTAAAAGAGTTATGGAATGGTGAGAGATCCTAAATAGATATGGATAATAATTGTTCCCAAGGTGGTGGCCATAGTATCATTAAAAGAGTAAAGGATCACTGTAGTTTTAGACATGATGTTCTTTGGCAACTCAAGTTGGTCATAGGCATGGGAGGAGATAATGTTGATACTAGCTTCTCTATTAATCATAACCTTTTTATGCAGGTTCTAATGATGTATGCAGTGATGAAGAGGGGAGGATCAGGATCTTTAGGATAAATAAAAGGTATTTATAAATCCTTAAAAATGATCAGGGTGGAAAGCTTAAGGGATCCGATAAAAGCTACAAGGGGTTGAGTATATTTGGTTTGAACATCTATGGATTGAAAATATCTATTAGTGTTTGATGGTGATAGGGTGACGTGTTGATTAGTTTGTAAAGGCTCATCTTCATTGGTGTTTGGTAAAGTTGTTTTAACACTACTAATTGTATGGATTCAAAAGGTTTGGAGGTAGAGGCACCCAAAATGGATATTTTGGGTTTTGGTGAAGATGAAGGTAAAGGTGAGGGTGTTTGGGTTTAGTTGGATAGTTTTGGGGTGGAAGGGTATGTCCATGGTATGGAAACTTTTTTTTCCCTTTATCTTTTTGTTGGGCCTAAGAGTGGGTAACCATATGGATGGGTGGATTAAGGGAGGTGTTGGGATAGATGGTGGATTCAATTCCTCCTCACTTTCAAATGACAGTAAAGGAGTAGGTAAATGTTGGATGGGTTGAGTTGGTGGTTGGATTGGTAATGGGATCAATGGAGGTTCATCTGATAATAGATCATCCTCATCCCATAACCTATGGACAAGTGTTTGGAGAGCTTTGTAGTTCTTCATGTCTAGGAGTCTTATGGTATGAGCAAATAAAATTGTCATTGAACCTCAATGGTTTAAGATGTGAAGGGTTGAAATGTTTGATAGGTGGTAGGGTTAAGGAAGAGGTTTGAAACAACCTTTATAGAATGGTCAAATAATATTCAATTAAAGGTGTTGAGGGTGTTGGATTTTTTATTTTAAGAGTTGTAGCCCTTTTAGGAGTAGGCTTCACCATGGGAGTTGTGGGTGGTGGAATGGTTTTGGTAGTTGGTTTTGGTTGGGATTATTTGGTTAGTTTAGAGGTGGATGATTTAGAGGTGGAGGGTGAAGGTTTGGTGATATGTGGGAAGGTAGAGGTAGATAGGTTAGTTAAGGATCATGGGTAGTTTTATGGTTTGGTGGAGGTAGGTGTAAGAAGAATAAAAGGAGAAGGTTTACTAGATGAGAAATAGGTAATTATGATAGGGTTCATCTTCTTGGTAGAAGGATGAGCTCTTAGGATGGTGGAAGGATGAGGTCCTAAAATTGAAGGTAAAAGGGAAGGGGGTGGTACAGGTCTAGTTAGAGGTAGGAGTTTGGTTGGTTCCACCTTCTTAGTTGGTTGGGTTGGAGTTTTCTTTGGCAGACTAGACAGGGTTAAGTCCATTAGAGAGGCATAAGGTGAATTGGAAATTTTAGACAGAGGTGGGTTGGATGGTTCTCTTATGGTTTTGGATGAAGAAGTATTTGAGGATGGGGTTGAGGTAATGATAGGTTTGATGGTGGATTCAAGTGATGTTGAAGGTTCAAGTTTGTTTTGGTAATGGAAGCCAAGACAATGCCAAAAGGTGGCTCTGTATAAATTGGGTTGGGAAGTAAATGCTAGACTTTAGACTAACCTAGAGAAAGGTTTGTAATGAGTTTAATTCCTTGGTCATTTGTTTCATAGGTTAAGCCCATAGGTTGAGATGAGGGAATATTTTCTTCATCTATGTTCTTGATGGAAGGTTCTAAGGTTTGGGAGGATGTATCCTCTATGGAAGGTATAGATAAGGTCATATCTTCTTTTGGGATGGTTCCCAAAGAGATAATGGGTGGTTCTAAGATAGGGGAGGAATGTTTGATGGCCTCAAGTGAAGGAATGGAGATGGTTGTTTCATTTATTTGGATTTCCAAAGGAATGATTGGTAATTCCACCACTTCTATGAATGTTGTGGAAGAAGAGGTAGTTGAAGCAATGGTTTCCTCCTTTGGTATTTCAATCAAAGGAGATGTGGATAAGTCTGTGGTTTCATCAAGTAAAGAAAGAGGGGTGGTTGCTTCATCTGTTTGGGTGTCCAAAGGAATAGAGGGTGAGTCCATCACTTCAATGAGTATAATGGAGGAAGATGTAGTTGAGGTAATGGTCTCCCCAATTATAGGTTCACTAATGATGACATTAATTGTATGGACCTCACTAGCGTGAGATGATTTCAATTTATTATCATCATAGTTGGTAGAAGGGGCATGGTTGGGAAAATGTTTATGAAAGATGTCAAAGGACTAATTTGGGGGTACATTAGGATTATCAAACATAATTTATCCTTTATCAATTAGGTTTTGGACAATAGTTTTAAAGGTATTTCACCTACTAACATCATGTCCAATGATGCAGTGGAAAGCACATAGATAGTTCTCATTTTAACAACTAGGTGTAGGGTGAGAAGCCTCAAATAATTGGGTAGGTTTTATGGGAGGAATTTTTATGATGTTTTATTTGAGTAGTTTATCCAAAATTGAAGCATAAGACTCCCCTATCAGAATATATTGTTTTGGGGCCACTCAATTTTGGTTTTGGTTTTGTTGGTTATAAAAATTAGAGGAATTGGTTGGGTTGGGTTGGGTTGGGTTGGTTGAAAATTAGAGGTGTAGTGGTTTTAAGGACAATGGAGTTGGTAAATGCCTTGAGTTTAGGATTGGGATGGTTGGATTGATTGGTATTTTTGGTTAAGGAAGGATCATTGGATTTAAATATAGGATTTTTTTTCACATTTTTAATTTTCCCTCATCAATGGCTTTAATTAATAATTTTTGTGCCATGGTAAAATCCTCATCAAAAGTACTAAAAGTTTGAAAGTGAAGATTAGGGGAAATATGTTTGGCACAACCCTGAGATAAAAGATCAATAAACTCAAGTTAGGGTAAGGAAAAATAAATTTGGTTGATAAAACCTCTCCATCAAGCTATAAAATCAGCAATTGATTCATCATCAAATTTCCTAATGGAGTAGAGGTCGATAATAGAGACCCTTTTAGATATGTTGACTCAGAAATGATCTAAAAAGACTTAGGTAAGTTGAGAAAAGGAAAATATGGAGTTCTTGGTGAGATCATTATACCAATCTAGGGCTGGTCCTAATAAATACATGGGAAAGGTATGAAGGAAAAGAGCATCATCATATGCAATCAAATAGCAAAAATGGAGAAATGCTCTCAAGTGTTGTTGGGGGTCCTCCTTGCTTTGGAAGTTTGAAAACTTGGGTAGTTCCCATTGAGGAGGATAAAATCATATAGGAATGGATGGATGAGTAGGTTAATTATAGATTTGATCATAAGATAAAAGGTTATGAGCCCCAGAGATAGATGACTTCAAGTTGGTCATTTTGTCCATTAACATTTTGACCAAATTTATTTGAGGTTGGAAAGCTCCATAATTGTGTGGTAAGTTGGGTTGAGGTTGGGTGGTAGTAATATATGGATAAGTGGTATATGGTTGAGAAGATACCACATATTGGTATGTGATCATTGGAGGTTGAGATGGTGCCACATAAGGGTTGGTGGGCACAAAAGGTTGGGTAGAAGGCGTTATATATCCTTGTGTATTAAGAACATATTGGTATGATATCATGGGTATTTGTTGAGGGATTAATATGGGTTGATTTAGAGGTATGGATGGGTTGGTATATGGTTAGGCTTGAGGGGTAACTCTTGTGATAATAGGTGGAAGGGTAAGAGGTATAGAAAGTACCACATTTTGAAGTGGTGTGGAGATTGGTGGGTTGGTAGTGATAAGAGAAATGGTAAAAATAAGGGTAGAAGATGTTCCCATGGTGGATGGAGTATAGGTAACAAGGGGTAAGTTTTCCCCTATATTGGAGGTGTTGGTTAGTGTAGGGGGTGTTTAGATAGTGTTTGGGATGTTGGATTGAGTTTGGGTGGCGGTAATGGATGGGATATTACTGAAAGAAGATGCTTGGGTGATCATGGGTTGGGTAGAGGTAGCACCCACCATGAGATGGGGAAGCATACCATAAGATGGATCCATAGGAGGAACTGAAGCAATAAGGGTATGGTGAGCTAAGGTGTTGAGGTAATATTGGATGGCTATGGGGTTATTATCAAGGGAGTGAAATCTAAATCACCCTTAGCAACTATTTAAGGCATGGTAGGAAAGGGAGAAAGATTAGGAGAACTCTCAACATCAGAAGTACACTCCATGGAAGAAGAGGAAGAGGAAGATGGTGGTTCTTGGTTGGTTTGATACCTCAATTATTGTCTAGTAAAGACAATGTGAGGAATAGAAAAGAAATGATGAAAAGCTCACAACTCAAACACAAAGCAAGCAAAAGAAAAAGATCTCAAGGCAATTAAAACATACACTAAAGTGCATTTAGAAACTTAGGATTCTTTTTATATCAATTTTGCCTTATTCCTTAAAAAGTGTGAAAAAGAAATTTGGTTTGTAGATCAGGTACTAAAGAGGAAGTTTAAGTTCGGTTTTAGGTATTAAAGGTTATAAAAAATAATTTATATTAGAAATCAATATGTGGCTTGGCATTGGAGCCTATCCCCTCACTTCACACACTACAGTGATAAGGGTGTTAGGTGCTTAGCTAGAATATATTGATATCTAGAGTTTATACTCAACTAAAGAGCTGAGTTGGTTGTCCCCTTGGTAATGACCTCCAAGTAGGATTGTCAGAAAGAGTAAGGTTACCACTAGGTGATGAAATCTTAGTCGGGCCTTGTCTCAAGTTCATTTTGATGTGTTGATTGATTATGTGGTTTGGTAAAGTGTGTGATAAAAAGAGTGAAACTATGATTGATCTCTTTGATTTTAAGTTAACTATATGAATTGAAAAACATGCAAGTAATCAATGTATGCATAGATTAAAGGAAGAAAAGAGCACCTAGATGATACTAGGGTCCCACCGGGCATGCCAAAATGTTTTTCTTAATTTTTTATCATTTCTTAATTTTGAAAGAAGATAAGAAACTAGTAATAAGGGTGTGGTAGAAATACCTAGTTGTTGATGCGCATGTAATCCAGACAAATATGGAGAAATCCTCTTTGGCTTGGAAGGAATAACATGTAGATAAGAAAGCACTAACAAAAGGGTTTGTTATAAATATAGTTAGGTAGACTACCTAGCATGAGCTAGATCTAAGAAGCGTGAGCTTGTTAGGAGGTTGTCAATCCACCTTTTAAGACAAGTTAATGCTGATAAAATATGTTTGCATAACATAAATGAAAGTACTTAATTTAGGTGAAATAAATATTATTCAAAAGAAATTCTTAGATTGACAAGATAAAATTAAGTTGAATGTCAAACTATCAAAATATGGTTTAGGTATGGTCAAGTTGTTGTTTTTGGTCTGAATTGTGATAGGAGACAAGAAAATAAGGTTCTAATTTGGGTTGGTAGATGGTAGAGGGTCAAGAGTTATGGTTCAAGAGTTAGTTATTTAGATGACTGAAAAGAGGTTATGGGTGGATGGGTGCAATTTATGAACTAAATAATTGAAACTTGAAATAAAGAACAATATAATTAGCTCATAGATTGATAGTAAATGGTTGATGGCTTGGAGAAGTTTTGGATCTTGTTGAAGATGTTGGTGAAGATGTTGTTGAAGATGTTATTAAATATGTTGGTGAAGATGTCTATAGAAATTTCAATAGAGTGATGGTTGAAATATTGGAAACCTGCAAAGAAAACTCTCTTACTAATGGAAACTAAAACTTGTGGGTTTTGGTTGTTTCATTCCAACCTCCATGACCCTCTCAAGATCATGAATCTCCCATTCCTTTCAAGCTCTTCCCCCTCACTCTTGCCAAGGCAACAAACATATGGAGGTTTTGGTAGAATGATTTCAAGATCCATGAATGAAGGAAAGAATCCAAATCTTACATCATTTTTCTAAGAGAGAAGACAAAGGATGACATAGTGAGGAGACAGGAAATGGGGTACAATTTTCCTCATGGGAGGACAAGTGGAGTAATGGGATAAGTCTTACCATGTGTAAGAGTAAAAAATGCAATCCCCACTTTACAAAGTGTGTCACCCACTTTACAAGTGTGTCTCCCACTTTTCAAGTGTGTCTCCCACTAAAGATAGTGTGCCTCCCACTTACCAAATGAGTGGAGATCATGCCCATGAATTTAGCTGGGTCAAAAATACTTTCCACCACCCTCTTTTGTCTTTTCCAAAGCATCAAATAATGTTTCCCACACACTTTGGCACCAAATTTATGCTTATGAATAAATTCACATGCTTGATGATGACCCCTTGAGGTAAATTGTGCCATACCTCCAAAGGTGGCCCTTATGGTGCTTGATGATGTCATTAAGCACTCTTGACAAGTCTCCTAAGTGGGGCATGATGTCACACTCCAAACCACCTCATCTTTAAGCCACCTCACTTTTTCCATGTCATTTCTATGTCACCTACCATGTCACCATGAATAGTGACCTACCATGTCACCATAAATAGTGATAATGAATAGTGTTCCATGAATAGTACCTATGAATAGTGATTTAGTGAATTGTGTTATTGATTAGGTTAAAAGGGTTAGGATAAGGGCCATTAGGTTTAGGTGTTCCCTAGGGGGTCTAAGTCATTTGACATTTAGAACCATTTGTGTGTATTTTTCTAGTGTTTACATGAGGATGTGCAGCCTACCCCACTGACAACACAATTTACTACATGTGCCAACTGGATGCCCTAGAAACATGGAGGTTTAGGGTTTACATAAAAAAATTAATCAAAATAGGTTATTTGTAGATATCTATAAATGATTCACATATAAATAGGATTGGAAAACCTAGACACAAGTGTACCTAGAAACTCAAAATAGTTCTACACAGAGGACACTAACACCAAAATAGGGACACTAGCGCCACATGGTGATATTATCTAGTTAGTGTGCTACTATATAAGAAAAATTTTGGACACCTAGATCTCATTCATGACCCTTAGATCTACCTATGTTCCTTTTTTTTAACCTATATATTTCCCATTTTAGTTAGTTTCTAGATAAGTAATTGTTTACATTAACATTTTTGGTCCACCTCTATTTGACCAAGTATCTCTATTCAATGAAGGACCTATATTTGATAAGCCCATATTTTAATAGCCCATTATTATTGTGAAATATTCCATTATTCATTTATTTCCAAACATTCCTCACTTTATAAAATTCCTTTATATTAAAGCCTTCATTTCCAATCGACATGAAAAAGGTACTTATGGACAATGTAGTTTAGCAGGCCACTTTTGTTGACACATTTACATCAAAAACATATTCCCATTTGGAACTAAAATTATTATCAGCATTGACCTCAATATTACATTCTCTTTCAAAACCAATATTAGAATTGGGTTCCATTCAAGAACCAATATCAGATTTAGCATCAGAAGTAGAATTAACATCAATTTTAATATCGCTTTCAAATCCTTTTAAGTTAGATTTAGCTTCAAAATTAGAATCTATTAGTGGATATCATAACATTATTTATACACTTTTACAGATCCACTTGAGTTTTAATCAACTTTAAAATCAACATACACTAATATTTATTCTAACATAGGCTACATACTCCTTGTAGATCCACTTGAAAACATTGGTGAATCTTCCACAATTTTTGAAGAAGGTTCCTTTAACATCAACACAAGTTATCCTAGTAACCTCTATAAGGATTGTGTTGTCTTTTACCCTTCTATTGACATTATACTTTCCTTTACCATTAACTCTCATATCTATTATATTGACATCCATCCACCCATGATCATCAATTGGGATCGATATAATCACACATTGTTGAACTCCTTCCATGGAAAATTCTTAATGGTAGAATTTATGGGGATTTAAGACAATAGTCAAACAAAACAATAATATTCTAGTGAAACCTTGTTTGAGGTACTAGGAAATAATCAAAGTCTAAACCAATCATCCTTTATTCAAACCTTGCTTAAGGTGTTAAGGGAAAATCAAAATTAATTATCAATGCCCTTAGTGAAACCTTATTTGAGGTGCTATTGGACAATCCATATCAAAAAAATAAATCATAATTTTATGGTGAAATCCTCTTTAAGGTTCTAATAGTTGAGCCAATTAGTTCCTTATTGCTTGATGAAGACATTATTAAAGTCAATATCAACCTCACCATAACCAAAATCATGTGAAATCTAGAATTAGCAATAATGTGTGTACCTAAAAATCCTAATCTTCATTTGACCATAAATAGTTATGCATTCCATTGTGAACCTATTATTCATTCACCTCTTATATTACATCACCAAATTAGATCATTTATCCAATGCCTATCCTTTTTTACCCTTCCTAATATAACTATTTTTTAAATAAACTATGAGGACATCTTATCTAGAGGTTTGAAGGAAACATAATCAACAACCAACAAATATCACAACAGTATCAGTGTAGTCTATATTAGTGGTAGCATTTTTATAGATCATGTATTTTGAGTAGGTATTGGTTAGATAGCAAAGGGTCCAAATTATGCATCTCATAATCCTCCATTTAGTTAAGATGCTAAAAAATAAAAAATTAATTAAACATCAAAAATAATTAAAAAAATAAAGAAAAATAATTTATACAATATGAAAACCATGCTTATGGCACCTTGGGCAAGTACCACAATGAAAACCAAGTTTCTAGTATCATGTGTAAATAATTCATTAACTACAAGTACTTTAACACTTGGAGGTAGCATTAATTGCATTAAGGGTCATTCTATCCATTTTATACATTCAATCCTATTAATCCAAGCCCATACTATCATTGTTCATTATTTTTTCCATCTTGACCTTGTTGATGAAGTGGAAGGTATATTGAGACCTATTTTGGGAAACTTTTTAGTGTATTACCCGCATTAAAATTTGATGACTGGAATTATTTGGTTCTCATTTGACATGGTCCTTAAAGACTCTTAGTCATTTCCCTCATTTATATCCATTACTAACTAGGCTTATCCATTTTCCTTTCATTATCTCTCATTATAAGAGGAACTATAATGGCTTGAGGTCCATTCAGACTATGTAGATAGCACTAAACTTCTAAGGTCAACTTGGCCACCCTTATTCTACACTCTCACCATTTTTCTAGTTATTTAAGCCACAATTATAATTTTTCAAGTGAATTATACATCTCTTAATTCTCCATCGAGTTGAGATGCTAAAAATTCAAAAACATTTGTCTTGTCCAAAATTTAGTTAATTATCCTTTGATTAGTCATTGACCCAATCATTATGGTAACCATTAGGATGTGTCCTTATCAAATCTACTCTACTAGGGTAGATTTATCATTAGTTCCACTCATTTTCATAATCATTAGGATGTGTAGTTCCCTTGCATGTATCATTGCTTGGGGACACCATCTAGTTATAATTTCATTGAACCTTCACACATGGATTTTGACTTAGTTAACATACAAGATACTTTTTTTTGTTGTCTTTGTGTTTGTTTGTTTTCCTCTTTATTTATATTTATTTTTATTTCCTTGGATTATTATATTTTGGTAATGAGGTCATCATCATTTTGTCCTTTATCCTACACTTTTACATCATTCCATATTTTGACATACATCAGCATTATCATCATGGTTTTATCATTGGTGTGTTTTTGTAATTTATCTATTGGATCAGGAGTTAGTCTTTATGCACACTATAACCAGGTCATCATGGTGTTTTATATCATGATGCATACCATTTTTTTCTATATAAAAAATCAAGTTCTCAAATTTTATACATAACTACATGTTAAGGTGGTATTTTATCCCCTTGTATAATCATTTATTAACTAATCAAATCATTTTGTTCATCTTTGACTACATCACATCATCACATTTTCTTTGATCAAATAAACATAATGAACATTTTGGATACATATATACTCATTAGGACATGGATATGTGATTGATCATTTAGAATCAATTTATTCACATTGATTAATTATTATTCTCATTCAAATCATTTATTTCTAGTATCCATCCCATTCTCTCTTGATTTAAGGGAGAACTTCATTGGCTTGAGGTCCATTTGGACTATGTAGGTAGTGATCAGTTATGTTTAATTTTTGGGGTTAGTTTATCCACCCTTATTCTTTAATCACCATTCTCTCATTATTTTTCCACCATTATTGTTTTCTTCCAATCATCTCTTTCGTTACCTTTGAGCATTCTCGTATGCCTAGATTTTGTGGCTTCTTCAATCTTTGAAATGTCATTCTACCATCACACCTCATTTACATCATTTATCTCATATTTAATCTATGCAATAGGTTAAATCTTTGTGTAGACACTAAAATTATGTCACAAACACATGTGTAACTCCCTATGTTGAAACCCCCCTTAAGCCCATTTCAATAATAACAATTAGCCTCCCTAACCCATGCTTTTACCCTTCACACATTTAATTAATTTAAAATATTTAATTAAATTAATTAAAAACCCTTTTTTCCACCTTACCTAGATACCTCACCCTATGACTAATTTCCACCTGATGAGTCACCTCAAGACTTGGTTACCTCATCCTAACTACCTAAGACTTATTCTCACTTCCAAACTAAATTCCTAATCAACTACCTCCTTCTTAACCTCTTATTTTTACCATTTTCCAATGGGTGCCACACTTGACATGAGAAACAATAGAAAATAGGTCAAAAATAGTAAGGTTTACCTAATCTATGGCTACCAACATCAGTTAACCCATGACCGATGTTAGTGAGATCATCGATGTCAATAATATAAGACAAACTCTAACCTAAAGTTTAGGTCATTAGAAATCAATAAAATCCATTCTTACTTACATTCAAGCTCTTAGCATTCTATTATCAACATCATATCTTACTATCATCTTACATAAGTCAATCATGATTAAGAACTAAGCTCTTGAGGACCAACAGCATCCACTTATTCTCTTTATTTAGGCATTCAATTTTAGACTCCTTGATAAGGATCATTAGTTTGGCACTTATCATTCAGTGACAATAGCTAAGTATATCACTTGCTCTGTAGGTCTTTTAAAACATTTATTCTTTTATCACTTTATATATATTATGCACTAATTTACACACCCTTAACCGAACCCCATGAAGGAGTTAAAAAGCTTCCTCACTTGTTTCCCCTTACCCCAACACACCAAACCTCTAACCAAAATTACCCAAACCATATTCTCTCTCTCATAACTATCCCCAACCTCCTAGACCTGATCAAAACCATTTCCCACACCTAAGAAGGCCTTCTACAATCCCCTAGCCAATTATTGTTCTTGCCAACCTCAGTAGCCTAACTAACATCAATCACCTTCCCACCAACCTCAATAGTATAATCGATATTAGTCACTTACCAACATTAGTGACTATGGATTTCTTAACCTCTCCAAAACCTACCCAAATAACTTCTAAAATATAAATAAAGTACATGACCTGTAACTTGACACTCTATCCTGTTGGGTGAATATTTTGTCACCAACTGACTAATGGCAAAATATGTATATCAACCATAGCATAAGGAGATTTAATCATAAAAATGTGTAGGTCTACCACATCATAAAGAGATAAATCTCTCCTCTCATCAAGGAGAGGTTCCCTATAAACTACTATATACTAATATAAACTAAAAAATATACTTAGGGGTGAAATCATACCATCCATATCTCTTTTTTCAGAGATGATGCTCACAGAATAGAGGAGAATTTTGATGTAATTACTGAAGGCACTTCTCTTCTTTTAGAAGTGATATTCAGTCAATAGTAGGATCCTCCCTGGGTAATAACAAAAACCACAAGAAACCCATGAAATCACAAATTCTTTCATTGTTCCTCCCATTGATTAGGACAAAGGAACATATTAGTTTGTAGCATATCCAAAAGTCTCAACTTCAACTATGACAAAGTGAAAGATTATGAAGGATAATGAGAGCTCAAAGTCTCTCTAGTATCCTTTACATAAAACACAGACTAAAGGTAATTATGGTAGCACAAAGTCTCTCATAGTCAGCTTCAAGACATCTTCCAACTTACTTCCACTTGTTCTACTTGTTTGATTAAATGGATAAGACTATATTTAGGAAACAGACATAAGAATAATTTCCTAGATGACACAAGCTTGTTCCAACACAAAGTCTGAAAGGTTGCTTGCTTTCTCATTCATTTAACAAAATATGATTAACAGTTTGGGATCAAAGTCTCAAGAATGACTTTAAATTTGGGTAAATCTTTTCTTCTAATAACAAAAAGATCTCCCTTATACAAAATGAGATATTACAATATATAGCATCACAAGAAAGACTTGGGTGCTTGTTTTCATGAAAATGGCCCATGTTGAATTGAAAGCATTGAATATATGTGAAAGAGCCATACTGGAATAGGTCATCAACATTGACTTTGGCATTCTGAATTATCTCAAATATCTCCTCCTAAGCATGGGTTGTCTAGTCTTCTTTATGATGCTTACATGGTTGTCTATTCACCTTTACTTAATGCAGAAAAACAAGCTGTGCCTTTGAATGTTTGCTCTTTCTGATGTCCACCTAGTGGACTATTCCACCTACTAAAATAACTCTTCTATAGATATTTCTAGAATTTATATAGTCATTCCCTCCTTTCTTACCACATTTTGTCTCTTCTTGGTGATCTGAGCTCTTGGGGCTATCTTCTCACTTTTAGCTAGCTTCTTTAGCTCTTTTCTTGGCTAGTCGCTAAGTTTATTCTTAGGTCTTTTGAAAATCAATAGTTATTCTAGCACCCTAAATTTGATTTCCACAGAGACATCACCAGTCACTTGAACCACTTTGAACCTTTGAACCTTAAACTCTTTTGGTTCAAAGGTTCAATGGTTCAATGGTTCGGTGATTCAATGTCTTGTAAAGGGCTGCATTCACTTGGTTTTATTCTTCAGTTGAACCATTTGGTTGAACCTCTTTATAGAATCTTCTGATTTTTCCATTCATTTGAAGCTTTCACTTGAACTTTGAACTCTTTAAACCCTTTGAACCTTTGAGCCTTTCAAAGTTCAAGGTTCAACGGTTCAACAGTTCATATCTATTTATTTAAATCCTTTGAAGCTTCAAACTCTCTGGATCCTTTCATTCTCTAAGTCCATTAAACTCATTGAACTCATTGAACCTTTGAACCTTTTTAAGTTCAAAGTTCAATGGTTCAATAGTTCAATCTTAACTCTTTGAATCCTTTTATTCTTTAAGTCTATCGAAGCCGTTGAACCTTTGAAATCGTTAAACCTTTGAACCTTGCGAAGGTAAGGTTCAATGATTCAATGGGTCAATGGTTCATTCCAATTTTTTTAAGCCCACAGTTAAGTCTTTTGATTTAACCTCAATGTTGAACCATCCTCAAAACACTAAGGAAATTCCTTAAGTGTTTTGAACTTCCCTTTGAGAAACCCTGCCTATTGAACCTGTGACTTCCTTAACTAAAAAGGCTTGAATATTTGAAAAACTTAACTACTAAAAATATTTTGAAAGAAAGAAAGAGACCATTTTGGCCTGTAGGACCAAAATGATCAGCATGTTGTCCACAAAAACAAGTGACAAATTTTGGGAGCAACAGCTAGCTCTAGTTGGGGAACTTCCATTGATTGAAATTTTGAAACAATTGAAGGGAGTAGAATCCAAAATATCAGTGCCTTCATCTATGCCATTGGGCTATGGAGTCATGCTACCCAAAATGAAAGGTGACAAAAACAAATGAAAAACACAAAAAAAAGGAAGACTATACAAAAATTATACATATGTACAACTGGACTTATCTGATACTTCAAAGATTGAAGTGCTTCAAATGTTGCCCACTATGAGGCAAAGAAATGGCATCTCATCTTGATAAATTAGCAAGAGACTATTTTCACCCCAAAATCGGTGATTGGAAAATGGACTTCTCCACTAGGAATCTAATTTTTTGTGCCTTCCTTTTGGTTTCCTCTTCTTGCCCCTTAACAAGACTCGATCTCTACTATGAATCTTTGCTCTCTTGTTGTAGAGTTTCTTTGCATGACGTTGATGCGTAGGAGTATGGTCCACTACCATAGTTCATTGCTATTTGGGTCCAGAGAAGCACATGATTTGATTGTCAACATCAAACACCTTCCAATGGTTGGAATTATCAGGTACACTTGGTTGAAAGACCAATTTGATAGTGTAACTATGCTCTTCAAAGTCTTTATGAGGAACCATGAGGGTTGCAGAGATAGCCAATGAATCTGCACGATTATGAAGCTCTCTAGGCACTATAGAAATATTAAAAGCATCAAAACTTTCAAACAGTCCCACACCAAATTGTGATAATGTCACAATCTCTCATTCTTAATTTGATATAGGTTCCTCACCTGAAAAACCACTAGCTCAGCATCTCCCCAGGCATGAAGCTGCTTGATGCCTTTAGCTTGAGTAGCCTTTAATCTGAGCAGTAAAGACTCATACTCGGTAGTGTTGTTAGTGTTGTTGAATTGTAACTTGTATGAGTATGGAAAAATATCTCTTTGAGGAGATATCAAAACAATTTCAACTCCAAATTTAGTAGAAGAATTGTTGTCATCAAATTCTAGAATCTAAACATCATTAGAATCCGATCTTCTTTCAAATTTTTCTTCATTAGGAAGGGAAGATCCTTTTTCATCTATACTACACCCTACCAATTCTTATGATGTCTCATCTAAATTTTTTGGATTGTCAGTTATAGAACTTTCATCTGATGAAATAGGAATGTCTTTAGTAGACATAAAGTAATTACCCATTTCTAAATATTTAAACAAAATTTAAGCTTCAGGGGCTAAAGTTTGAGTGAGAATATACTTTGCCTCTTTCTTAGGAAGCAACCTTTACATGACACCTTTGACAGGATCCTCACCTTAGATAGGTCCATGCTCAATTCTCCACTAATGTCCTTGAAAAAAATTTGCCCAAGGAGAATGTTGTAGGAGGATGGAACGTCAGCCACCAAGACTGTCATTTTAATTCTCTTATCTGGGAAGGCCACAAATGTAAATTGGGCATCTTTGATTTGTCCCAAAATTGGCACTTGTTTTTTTCCATGGAGAAACATCTCCCAAAGGTTTTAGTCAGTGTGAGACCAAGAGATTATACCACCTTAGTGGGCATCACATTGTTAGAGGCACCAAAATCTATAATGTAATTGTTCAGCTGATGATCATTTATCAATAGGGAAACATAAAATGGTTCTATCTTCCTAGGGGTAGCTAGAGGAGTGATGACAATATTATTTCAAGTGGATGTGTTCTTTGGGAGACCATGAGTTACTTTCAAAATTTCTTATCCTATAGGAATGTTTTTATTTTTGACACATTAAACTAACCTATCCAACTGCTCAGTGTTGGATTACAAGAATTCAAACTCAAAAATTTGAATTTTGGTCTTCTTAGTATGATCAATTATATCAAATGACTAAAAAGAACTAGGAATAGAGCAAGGAAGTCCATCATTTTGGGTTTTACTAGGTGTGGGACTGGTCTACAAAATTAAAGTAGAAGGTGAAAGATTGTTTGAGGTACTTACTTTTTTATTGCTCACCAAGCCCTTTGATTAGAAAGGTAGAGAAGCCCCTCATTTAGAAATTGAAATTATTGGTCAAGATTCTTCCCTTATTTTTCCCTTATCAGCTTGTTGAGTTGACTGGTTCTGAGACTTGGTAAATATAGTGTATGATCCATCAAACACTTCTCCTTTACTTCTTGCTTCATCCTGGTAATTTAGAAAACTAATGTTGGAGTCGCCAACTGATTCTTCTTGGCCTTCTGCAAAGAGATTAGTGTCATCTTCTTGATTTAACTTAGGTTGGAAAGAAAAATTAGATTTAATTTCAAGATAATCAACTACTGAGTTAGCTATTGTTGCTTTAATGGCAAGCTTCCCTGGTGGAGGAGGAAGGTGATTTGGTTGCCTTTGATTTCTAGTAGTATTGCCCTGATACAACTGGTTGGGAAATGTCCTCTTTGGTATATCCCGATAATGAGGAGAAAACATCCCTTGTGCCATTTGCTTTTTTAGAGCTAGCAATTCATTTGCTAGATTTTGCACCATAGGATCAGTGGTGCTTATAGAAGAATATTTAGAAGATGAAGAATATTTACTTCTGTTAAGATCTCTTCTTATCTTTCCTACCAAGATAAGATCATCTTTAGCCTCAGTGGCCAAAATCTGAGCTACAGCAAGATCTATGTGGCCAGCCTACCTCAATAGGAAACTCACTTCAAGAAGCTAAGAATTGATGAAGAAGCATTTGAGATTCTCAAGTATCGACTGAGTAATTATGGGAATCCTATTCCTCAGCTTGTCAAATTTAGCAATGAAGTCTCTCGTGGGTTCATGAGGTTCCTTCTTCATTTTTGTAAGTTGGGATAACAGGGTGTGTGCATCTTCTGTAGGTTTGAATCTAGCCTCAAATTTGGCCTTGAGAGTGTTCCAATCAGTCACTATTTGTGCTTGCAGATGATAAAACTAGTCTGCAGCAATGCCTTACAATTTTTTCCATAAATAGTATGACTGCAATGTCTTCATATTCAATGCCTATCACACCACAGGCTATGCAAAAGGCTGAAATATGTTCATCAAGATGAACCTTCCCATCACCATAGAACTTGGGAAAATTCTTTCTTAAACTATGGGATAGTTCATGTAGAGATGGGGTTAGATTTATAGGACCAAAAGTATTACCCCAGGGGCCTTGAGCTACCATGATGTGGCTATTTAAGGGAGGAATAATAAATCTCTATGGGATATGTATAGACAAAGCTCTGCTAGCAAAGGAAACAAAAGATTTGCTTGGTATTGGGGACCTTATGTTTGTAGGAGGAAAACTCCTGGTTCACTAAAGGTGAGATGGTGGAGGAAAAAGAACAAAATTACTTAGCTGCACCAACTCAAATATAGGGTCAATTATACCTTGAGCTCTCTAGCTTCACATGTATGGTGGATTTACCAGAGTGTAAAATGAAAATGGAAAAGAATTGGAACTGCTTCAATTTAAAGCTTGAGGCTTTAATATGCTTGTTCTTCCCCAATGGAGTCACCAAAAACTATTGGCATGGAGCTGTCTGTGTTCTATCCCCAGTAGATATGAAATGCTAATGGAAAAGAATTGAATATTTCATTCTTCCCCAGCAGAGTTGCCAAAAATTGTTGGTGTGGAGCTGCTAAAAAAGATCAAAATTACTCATTCATCCCCAGTGGAGTCACCAAAAATTGTTGGGTGAATATTTTTTCACCAGTTGACTGATGGTAAAATAGGTATATCAACCACAGCATAAGGATATTTAATCAAAAAAATGTGTAGGTCTACCACATCATAAGGAGATAAATCTCTCCTCTCATCAAGGGGAAGTTCCCTATAAACTACTATATACTAATATAAACTAAAAATACACTCAAGGGTGAAATCATACCATCCATCTCTCTTTTTTTAGAGATGATGCTCACAGAATAGAGAAGAATTTTGGTGTAATTACTGAAGGCACTTCTGTTCTTTTAGAAGTAATATTCAGTTAACAGCAGGATCCTTCCTGGGTAATAACAAAAACCACAAGAAACCCATGAAAGCACAAAGTCTTTCCTTGTTCCTCTCATTGATTAGGACAAAGGAACACATTAGTTTGAAGCGTATCCCAAAGTCTCCACTTTAACTACAATAAAGTGAAAGATTACGAAGGATAAAGAGAGCTCAAAGTCTCTCTAGTATCCTTTACACAAAACACAGACTGAAGGCAATTATGGCAGCACAAAGTCTCCCATAGTCAGCTTTAGGACATCTTCCAGCTTACTTCAACTCATTCTTCTTGTTTTATTAAATGGACAAGACTATATTTAGTAAATATACATAATAATAATTTTTTAAATGACACAAGCTTGTTCCAACACAAAGTCTGAAAGGTCTCTTGCTTTCTCATTCATTTAACAAAATATGATTAACAGTCTAAGCTCAAAGTCTCAAAAATTCCTTTTAATTTAGGCATAGCTTCACTTCTAATAACAAAAATATCTCCCTTATACAAAATTAGAGATTACAATATATAGCATCACAAGAAAGACTTGGGTGCTTGTTTTCATGAAAATGGCCCATGTTGAATTGAATGCATTGAATATCTATGAAAGGGCCATGTTAGAATAGGTCATCAGCCTTGAATTTGGCATTTTGAGTCATCTCAAATGTCTCCTCTTAAGCATGGGTTGTTTGATCTTCTTTTTGACGCTTACACAGTTGTCTATTTGCCTTTACTTAATGCAAAAAAATAGGTCGTGCCTTTAAATGTTTGCTCTTTTTGATGTCCACCTGGTAGACTTTTCCACCTACTAGAATAACTCTTTTGTAGATATTTCTAGACTTTAGGTAGTCATTCCCTCCTTCCTTTCCATGTTTTGTCTCTTCCTAGTGATCTGAGCTCTTGGGGCTATCTTCTCGCTTTCAGCTAGCTTCTTCGGCTCTTTTCTTGGCTGGTCGTTGAGTTTATTCTCAGGTCTTTTAAAAATCAATGGTTATTCCATCACCCTAAATTTGACATCCATGGAGATGTCACCAGTTGCTTGAACCGCTTTGAACCTTTGAACCTTGAACTCTTTTGGTTCAAAGGTTCAATGGTTCAATGGTTCAATGGTTCGACAATTCAATGTTTTGTAAAGGGCTGCGTTCACTTGGTTTTTTTCTTCGATTGAACCATTTGGTTGAACCTCTTTCTAGAATATTTTTCTTCATCCATTCACTCAAAGCTTCTGCTCAAACTTTGAACTCTTTGAACCCTTTGAACATTTCAAATTTCAAGGTTCAACGGTTCAACGGTTCAGATTTATTTCTTTGAATCTTTTGAAACTTCAAACTCTCTGGATCCTTTAATTCTCTAAGTTCGTTGAACTCATTGAACTAGTTCAACCTTTGAACCTTTGAAGCTTTTGAAGTTCAAGGTTTAATGGTTCAATGATTCAATCTTAACTCTTTGAATCCTTTTATTCTTTAAGTCCATCGAAGCCATTGAACCTTTGAACTCATTGAACCTTTGAACCTTGCGAAGGCGGGGTTCAATGATTCATTCCAATTGTTTGAAGCCTATCATTAAGTCTTTTGATTGAACCTCAATGTTGAACCATCCTCAAAACACTAAGGAAATGCCTTAAGTGTTTTGAACTTCCCTTTGAGAAAGCTTGCCTGTTGAACTTATGACTTCCTTAGCTAAAAAGGCTTGAATATTTGAAAAACTTAACTACTCAGAACATTTTGAAAGAAAAAAATAGACCATTTTGGCCTGTAGGACCAAAATGATCGGCATGGTGTCCACAAAAACAAGTGACATATTTTGGGAACAACATATCCTACACTCAAGTTACAAATAATAGTAATATTATCTCTCTTTAACTCTCTCTTTATCTCTTTTTTAGTTATTTATTACTCTTTTGTCTCTCAAAAGTGGACTATCATCTCTAAGGAAGTTTCACACTTCCTAAAACAAGTGCATAACTTGGCAGCCCACTCATTTAACTACTAACAAATATCTTGTGGTAGTGCTTTCTTACTTGCAGATAGTCCTCCCTAGCCAAAGAGGAGTGCTCACAACATCTGGATATAGCATGCAAGCTAATCTGAGTTCATTCTAATCACTCATCCCCATCACTCTTTTCTATTTTCCTTTAGACTTAAAATAATGAAAATTTTATAGCATGCCCAATGGGACCTTGTAGTTTTCTTTGGGTTCATTTCTTATTTTAAGCATTCATATAGGTGCATTATAGTGAAATTTTCATTTCTTGCACTTCCTCTTTCTCTTTTTCATTAAAATGAAAAATTCATCATTTTATTTTCTATTTAAAAACATTAAACTAAAATTTTATTTCTTTTCTCTTTGGCTCTAAAAACAATTTATCATTTTCTTTTACAAAGTTAAATAAAAAAGAGAAAATCTCTTATTTACTTCTTCTTGCATGCACATTAGGATAGTGAATTCCATAATCTATTCCTATTTCATCTTTGTTTTTATTTGAATCTAAACATTTCAGATTTGGGTTTTAAAACTTACTGCATTTCATTGTTTGCTTGTTGCATATTAAATTACCTAGTTAATTACAAGCATTTTGAATAAATTATAATACACCTATGTTACACAACTAAATAACATTCACACAAACAAACATCTAAACTCACCTGAGAAAAGGCCCATCAGGATTTCATCACCTAGTGGATCACCTTACCCTAGCTAGCTATCCTACTTAGATTTCACCACCAAGGGGAGAACCCACTCCATTCTCTGGTTGAGTATAATCTCTAGACATAAGGTATATATTGGCTAAGTAGCCTGGCTTGACTCCAAGTCCATGAAGTGTGGAGATCAAGCTCCTATAACAATCCACATACCCAGTTTAACATAGATTTCCTCTTGAGCACTAAAACTAACCTAAAACCAATTCTAGATTTCTTTCTAGTACCTTTGATAATCAAAGTTCTCTTGTCACTATCTGATTAAGGCATAAGCCAACATGAGACTAAAAATTAATCTCTAGGACTTAATAGTTGTTGGTTGTATGTTCTTTTTCTACTTTTCTATTGCCTTCTATATTTTGGAGTTAGCAATGATGTTTTAAATACTATTTCTAATACTCAATTTGTATAACTTGTTATCTCAAATTTTTTTAGTATTCTTCCTTCTTACATAGATCTCTTACATCCATTGTTCTACCAAGTTTCAAATTTTGGTTTCTTAAATCATCATATTTTCCATCTCCTAGGATATCACAGTGATTGACATTAGTTAAACCTACCAGCATCAGCATATTTTACTTATCAACATCAGTTACTCCACCAACATTGGTGAAATTTTCCTATCAACATCAGTCAAGAGACCAACATTGACAATTGTGTAATTTCATCTTCTCAAAATAGAAACTTGAAATAACCCATTTACTTGCACTCAAACCTATTTTTTCTTTATTTTGTTTCTAATAAAAGGTAGTAATACTATTTATACTTCCTTTTGCATGATATTGACATGATTTCAAGCCAAAATTCTTACCAATTATACAAGTTGGAAACCACTTCCACCTTCCCACCTCACTTCTAATTATATCATGGAGAATACTTCAGATATAGATCATACACCTAGCCCTAACCAAATTCTCATTATGCCTAAGGGAGATCAATATTTTGCTAAATTTCTTGACCATAATGTGGTAGCCCTTCAGCATTACCTTGCTATGAGCTAAACTTGTAATTCCTTGGGTGACCCAGTCTATGGTATGCCAACTTCTCTAATGGATATAACCTCAGTTTTAGTTGCCTCCAATATTTTCCCCATGGTTACCCAAACCACCACTTTGACAAGTAACCCAAATATAAACAATGTCCAAAGTGTAGCATCTCTAACTACCCAATCCCATCTAAACCCTGGTGTGACTTCCCTACCTTCACAACCACAACCAATTCAGTCAAGTCACACCCCATTCTAGAATTTAGTGGTACCTATACCATCTACCCTCATGCCTATAAATAACCAAGTTATGACTCACCCTCATTTATTCTAACCATGCCAATATTCTAACTTGTAATAACAACAACCAACTAAGGCATAGTCTCTAACCCAATGGGACAAGCCCCTTTTCTTTATGCACCCTGGATTATGACCCATTATCCTTATGTTACTCCAACACAACCTCAAAAAAATATGTCATACACTCCCTCTTCTTCTTATCAACTTCCCTATAACTTAGGAGGTATTCCCCAAACTAATCCCCCTCCAAACCTCATTAAGATGTTGATGGACAAGATGTATAATCTAGAGACATCCATTTTTGGTTCAAATAATGTGTTATATTATGATCAAATATGCAATGAACCAATCCATCCTTCTATGCCTATTTTCCCTTATCCAAGCCAATGGGAACTCCCTAAATTTACTCATTTCTAAAGTAAAGAGGACCCACAACAGCCCTTGTGAGCATTTAGACATGCTTGTTATTTAATAGGGCATGATGATACATTACTACTTCACACTTTCCCTATGTCTCTTTTAGGTGCTACCTTACATTGGTATAGATCTATACCTTAGCATTCCCTTTTCTCATTTACCCAACTTACACAAATATTTCTAGACCATTTCTCTATTAACATTTCTAAGAAGGTTTCTATAACAGACCTTTATTCTATCAGACAATTTGATGATGAGTCTATTACAAATTTTGTTACTCACTGGAGAGGCTTGATTAATCAAATCTCTTTCTCCTTACCCCAACATTAGCTTATTAATCTCTTCTCAAGGGCATGTGTTAAACACATCTCATCCACACTATAGGTATAAACTTTTTGCACATTTGATGAGGTCTTTACAATGGCACAAAAACTCAAGGTTTATGCTATAGATGAAGGAAAAGTCAAGTTGCATAGTAAGAATCCCAATTCCAAATCAAATGACTCCTCCTCCTCTAAAACTTATTCTAACCAAAAATCTAAAGGCTCTACCAATGCGGTGGTCATTAAGGCAGCTTCTTCCACAACCACAAACCAATTGAATTCCTTGACTTCCTAAAATCTAACCAAGCAATTCCAACAATGGTATGAACAAAGACAATACACTCCCATTAGGGAATCATACATATCCATTTTGGAAAAAATATTAAAACAAGGTGTCATAACCCTTTCTCACATCAAACCTCCTATACAGTTCAACCCTTCCCATCCTATCCTAACTTGGTACAAGGAAGATGAGTTTTGAGGCTACCATCAAGTTAAAGGCCACAATTCTAATAGTTGTAAGACACTCAAGAACATTGTTCAAGACATGCTTTATAGAGGTGATCTCATCTTGGATAATCCTAATGCACCCCCTAATCTAAGTATGGATGTGTTCAAACACCCATTTCCTAACCATTCACTAAATTAAAATATTTTTCAAACCACAAATAGCTCAAGTGATCAAAATATCCATATGGTTAATATGGTCTTTCCTTTACCTTTAGTTCAACCTTCCCCTCAATATGAGACACCCATTTTATTGATTCCTCTCCCACAATTAGTGGTATTTATTTTTCCCATTATTTCTCCTCAGGTAGAAGATCCTATTTCACCCATTCCACTCCTTCGAGGGGAGGAGCCTCCTTTACCACTTCTTTTACCACCTGAGGAGCCTATAATGCCAATTATATTTACACCAATATTACTTATCTTCTTACCACTTGAAGACCACGCCCTACCTATTCCTTAGCCACATGTTGAAGGGAACATCATTCCTACATTATACCCTCTTAAATAACCCTCTTCACCTACCTCTCCTCCACCTGTAGAGAGTAGTACGCCAACCACTCTACCTTGGCACCTAGAAGAGTCAGTTTTATCCATTCCTACATTAGATAAAAGACATATTGTGCCTACTCTAATTGTACCACTCTTATCCCTTCTTTTACCTATGGAGGATCATACTTTACCTATGCCTCACCCACATGTTGAGGGAGAAATAATACCTATGATTTACCCTCTTGAGAAACCTTCTTCGCTTACCTCCCCTCCACCTATGATATACCATGTCTCTTCTCCCGTCTCTATTGAAGAGGACCCTATTATGGTTCTTTCTCACATTTGGCCTAAAATAGCAAAAACCAATAATTTCCCCCTTTCCCAAACACCATATCCTTCTAAAGACACAATCGTAAGGCCTATGTCAACTTCATCTAAACCCTTATCGCATTTGGTGAAAATTCTAGAATTTCTTTACTCCATGAGGCTAGACCATGTGGCATTTTGGGATAGGCCTAAAACTCCATATCCAACACAAAAAATGTTGATCTTTACCACCAACCCTCTCACTAACCTTTACCTCAAGCTCTTTGACAAATCTAGAGCTTTTTCACCAAAATCACCTGAAGTTTATCCATCTATGTTAGAACCATCACCCTTATAGGAATCTCCCACATTAAACTAGATCAAGCTCTTAAGTGTATGCCCTATTTCTAATTTAATTCATCCACAGGTAAAATTAGATTTAAATCCTCAATCACAAGTTAGAGTTTCATAGTCTGAATTATTAAAAAAAATAAGCTCCCTAGATCTCATTGATAGCTTCTTCAACCCCCAACTTTACCATCCCTTTTGAGACCACACCCCTCTACTTTAGTTGGAATATTGCTTAACCAAGAAAAAAAAAAGGTTAAGCTACCTCCACTCTTACCTTTTCAATTCGGTAGACCTCTCACATCTGACACTAAACAAGTGATAGCAAAACATGTAACTTCACCATCACCAAACAAAACATGACATAAAATTACCTTTTTAGCACCAAAACACAAGAAAGTGTCCACTCCTATTATCATAACAAGTGTGAGACCACTTGCAGGCTCTCTAGGCTTTTTCTTACATCAGTTATTGCAATCTTCCATAATAACTCTTCCTCCCATTAATCCTTATGGTCCTCTTGGAATGAAGACATCTTGGTTTGATGATACACAAGTGTGTTTATATCATCACTTGCCTAGACATGATACTGAGATTTGTAAATCCCTCACGGTAGTCATTCAACAACACTTTGATGTCAACACTCTCTTTGATGATACTAACATTAACTTTACTATTATTCCACCTTTGGTATACATAATGCCTCCTAGTATTCCACCTAAATTCAAACCTAAAGATGTGGTCAAAACCCCTTTACCAACTCCTTCACTGACATTTCAAATCAACATAGTTAATGGGGCCACACAATCATAAAACCAAAAAGATAAAGGAAAGGAAAAACCTATGACTCCTTGGGCTCATCCCTTTTCCAAAGACACTCCTCTTCCTAATCCTAAGATTTCCATCTTGGGTGTTCCTAAAACAACATCTTTAGATGTTATTCAAAGCTCAATGGTGAAACAACTTCACCAAACTCCTGTAAAAATGTCTTTATATGAGTTAATCCAAAACTCATCCCAACACCATCAAGCCTTGACTGGTGTTTTTAAAATAATTAGTGTACAATCAGATGATCCCCAACCTCTTGCAACTTTGGTTGGCTCCCTTAATTCTATCTCCTTGATTTCTTTTAGCGATTCAAAAATTCCACTTCAACACCCTGAAGATCAAGATTCTACCCTTTTTATTACCATATATATATTGATCAAACTCATGTCAAGAGAGTCATAATCGATGAGGGAGCTAGTATTAATATTATTTCTACCCATGCTTACAAATAGCTATCCCTTCTTGATAATTTCATGTCTCAAACTGATGTGGTACTCTATTCCTTTAATGATACTATAGCTACTTGTTTCTATCGCTAATTCACTTTCTACATTCAAAAGATGAATAAAGAAACTAAGGAAATGGACAAGGCTAGAAGTACCTGGATAAAGTCTGCGCACCGTAATCCAGACGTTTGTGAGCACCCCTCTTTGGCTATGGAGGAATGACACCTGTAAAGAAGAAAACTTGGACAAAAAGGCGTTAGATGGATAGATGGTGGGTTACCAAGCGAAAGCTTGTTCCCAGAAGTATGAGAACTTCCTTAAGGGAGGTCAACCCACTATTTTGATAAAAGATAAATGACTGATAAGTGACAGAATGCTAAAATAGACTGGAATGATAGCAAACTGAAAGAGAAAAGAAAGCAAAGGCTTACCTAGAAGAAGCTGTCGGCCTGGTTGTAGTCGCCGGCGTCGGTGGTTTCTACCGGCATCGGTTTTCAAAGGTGTCGACGTCGGTTATTCTGCCGACGTCGGTGGGGGTAATGACCGGCGTCAGTCGGGGCAGTGGGCTTGGACGGGATTTAGGCAGGTTCTGGTCGAGTCTGGACAGAGTGTGGTCTGGGCTTGGTCTGTGGACGGGTCTGTGGACGTACAAAATGGTCTGAGAGAGTCTGGTTTTAGTTGAAGGTCTGTGTAGAGGTCTAGAATAATGGACAAAATGTTGAAAAGGGACAGAGAGATAAAGGAGGCCAATCAGGGAGATAGGGATCCAGGTCTGCCTGGTTTGGTTAACAGTCTAGGTTGGGGAAAAGAAGTGTTGAATCCAGTTTAAAAGCAGATGACTAGAAATCATAATGAAAACACAAATAGAGTACTTACTTGTGCCCTGCTGAAGAAAATGGTGTAGGTTGGTGTCCTATTGCTGGTGATGCCGGATGTGAAGACCTATTGCTGATGGAGAATCCCTGTTGTTCACTTGCAGAAGTTTGTTGTGTACCTAAGGGAGAGAGTCAAATTGATTGGCAGAGAGGTCAAGTGAAAAGGATAGATACAAGGGTCTGATACAAAGATTCAAGAGTCGGGACGCCAGGGAGAGATGCAGAGGGCGAAGAGAGGGAGATAACGGTGAAGAAGCCGTTATGAAAGGTGCCGATGCTGGCAATATCACTGACGTCGATCGATGGTTGACCGACGTTGGTGGCTAAAAGGCCAGAGAAAGGCTAAAAATAGCCTTTCATCCGTTTCCCAACCGCCAGGTCAAATGAATGCGAGGATGAAACGGTCGACGGGGGTTAAATGAGCGAGAGGAGAGGTTGGAATGGGAGTCTTAGGCATTAAATGGCCATGTGGGGAATGAAGGGGATCCAAGGAGGGTATCCTAGGGTGGCGAGGTGGCAAGGAGAGGGAAAATGAACAAGGGTTAGACACTTTTTAGGTGTCTACATTTGCCCCTTTTTGTCTTGTTGGTTGTTCTAGACGAACTGCAAAACAAAAATAGGAGGTGGTTGCCCCAGGTGAGGGATGATGTGGATTGCCCCGAAGTATGGATGAGGTATTCCCCCTCAAAGCAGGAGTCAAGGGAAGGAAACCTGGAATCGGGTGCTGATTTGATAAAAGATGGATGAGAAAGATGAAAAGTGAGTGAAAACGCTACAAAAGTCGTGATTGCGCGTATGCCACTTCACGGGATGATTGGGTCAAATTGTCGCATGTCGAGGGTCAGGGAGTGCCAAAATTGAAGTAACCAGGCCCCAGCATTTAGTCGTCTACTGATCGGGTCACTCAATCTAAGCTGAAGCTCCAAATGGTCGTCGTGTTCCAGGTATCCCAGGCTCAGGAAGTGCTCCCAGAAAACACGAAAATGCCACAAGTAGTAGGGATCAACTGGCTTGTGATCCTATACTTGCGAAGGGTCAAAAATAGTCTGCAGACACTTCTGCTAACCAACCGTGAGGTAGCACACATGCAAAAACAACCAAGGCAACATTGGCTTGGAAGTAGTCGAAGGTCGAAGGAGATAGGCATGATCTCCAATGGTCATTGGTCAAGGGGATGGATGGACAAAAGGATGTGGCCGAGCTAACCTCAGAAAACGTCATGTGATCTGAGTGCTACCTACATAGCCCTTGTGTGAAGGGCCTCAGGCCAATGTAGTTCTCCCTAAAAGGGAGGAGTGGTCAAAGAAAATGATTGGTCAAAGTTGGCGGAGTTGAGCGTGATCAAAGTCACAGAAGAAAAGGTTTGTCCATCAAAGAGACGAACAAACGGGGGTGGTCGAGTTAACCTCAGAGGATGTGTTATCTGAGTGCTGCCTACATAGCCCTGGTCATAGGGCCTCAGACCAATGTAGTTCAGACGAATCGAGAAGATTGGTCGATGATTGGATGTGGTCAAGTGTCGAAATGATGAGGGTAAGATGAGGATAAGATGATGCTACAGATGGTGTATTCTGTAGAATTGGTCGAGAGGATTTCATCCCTGGCAAGTTTCCATAGTCGTGATGGATGTATGCTAAAAATGAATGAAGGTCTATTTATGCTTCAGTAAGTATTGGTTTATGCTTAACATAAATTGGGTCTGGTCGGTAGTTTCCATGTGTATTGGTGTCCATAGAAACTATGTGAAATAGACGAGGATGATGCCTGAGGATGAAAAATAGCTTGGTTTGAGTCGACAATTGATGTGGTTAAATGTGACCAAAGTGTAGAGAAAAAGTGAAAGGCAAATTGCTCTTTCATTGACAAGGACCAAAAAGGGAGCATAGATAGGGGTTATTAGAACAAAAGCCCCGTTCATGCATTACGTCATTGACCAGTGTGGTGTTAGAGCGGTAATTGAATCACTTTGACATTAAAGTGAGCTCGAAGTCCCTTGAGTAGGTAATAGGAGGAGGATAGGGTAACCCAGTTTAAGAGCAGGAATAACCTTGCCCCTTTTTATAGGAGACCCTGAGACAACTACAAGCCAAGTCCATGACTCATTTTTTTTTTTTTTTTTTTTGCGTAGACTGATCGATGCGGGAAGTCTACAGAGAGATGTCATTTGATGTATGGTCATGTTGTGAAGCTGATCAATGCGGGAAGCTTCTAAGAAAGGTTGCTGTCTGTAGCAAGGTTTAGTCATAGCCATCCTTCGAGGGAGTGGTCTATATTTTTGCTTGATAATGTTTGAATAGCTGTCCTTCGAGGGATCAGTCTATTAGCTACAGCAATGATAGTACAGCTGTCCTTCGAGGGATCAGTCTATCTTTTTTATTTGATTTTGTGACCTTGGATATGTTTTGACATCTTGATTTTTGATTTTTTGATTTTGAGTCATGGACAAGACTGTAGAAGTTCAAGGACTCCCTTTTATTAGGACAAAGCATCCATGCATCATAAAAGGGTTGTAGAGGACTTGTTAAAGGGGAATAGGGTTGAAAGGGATGAGGATTAAGAGGATGAGGATTGCTCAAGGGACGAGCTCAAGTTACGTGTCAAGTAGGCGAGTACTCGACTAACAAAAAAATGGTCGAAGACGCAAGACATAAAAAGGAGTTCAAGGTCTAATAAGACCCTGGGCCATGCTTGTATGTTACGATAAGGTCCAAGTCAATTAGGAGCAAACTTGCCCCAATTTGCTTCTTCTGAGATTGGTCAGGTGTTTATTGATGGATGTGAAGTTGGTTGACATTGTCATTGGTTGGTTGAAAAAGGTTAGATGTTTGGTCGAGAGGTCTAGTTGATTGATATTTGGTTGAAGGTTGGTTGACACTAGTCGAATAATTGGTCGGGGGTTGGGTCGATGGACACTTGGTCGAGATTTAAGATTAAATGAGTGATTGATATGTGGTAGAGACTGGGTTGAAAAGTTGGTCGAGGTTTGGATGAAGGATGAATTCCCCCAGCGGGTAGGGAGAATGTTTGAAAGATTGGTTAAGGTCGGTTGAGGTTTAGTGGTCAGATGGATGGTATTAATGTCGAATAAGGGGGTCAAAGGTGGCAAGGGGACCATAGTCTGGTGTGGGGATCCTGATTTAGGTGATGAGGTTGGAGAGGCATGAGTCGGGGTTGATGTTTTGTCGAAGAGGTGGTCAAGAGGATCCTTGATGAGAAGGGAATCCTTTTTTTGGTGTTGACGAGTGACAGCTTTGAGAGCACAACAACGCTCAGTGTCATGTCCCAGAATGTGATGATAATGATAGAATTTAGAGTTGTCGAACCAAGATGGCCTTGATCTGAGAGTTGATGAGCGGAGTGGTGTTGAAGGTTTGTTGATAACGTGGCTGAAAAGAGAGGTGTCATTCCCCAAACATCGGCGAATGGCAACCTTGAGGGCACAACAATGTTCCGTGTCGTGTCCAGGCATGCGATGATACGCACAAATGCAAGTGTGGTCGAACCAAGGTGGTTTAGGTCTGAGAGATTGATATTGTCTAAGAGGCAGGAGGTCGATACGAGATGACTGCAATAATTGCCCTAAGAGCAAGGCATATGAACCTGCTAACGGGTCGGGATGTTTTATTGCAGTGAGGGTTGGTCACATTGGTTTGGGAGGTGAAAGAGGCATAGGTCGAGGGTTTGGAGGAGATGTATGTCTGATGGGTTGAGAGAGTAATAGAGGTGACTTGCCTCTATGAAGGATGGGAGTGGGAAGCACTCCTATTAAAGTGGACAGATGCGGGCCCAAGATTGAAGGTAATGGCGAAGGTGGAGGAGGAGTTCTCCGGTGTGGTCTAGTAGCTTTCGTGTGTTTGGGTCGAGGGCCACTATTGTGTGAGGCGAGGTTAGATATAGATTTGGGTTTGGATGTGGATGGAGGTGAGTGAGATGTAGAAATCTCATGCAAAGGGCGAGAGAAAACCGTGACTGGGTCTTCCTCGGTTGAAATGGGTGGAGAGACTGGTCCTTCTCTTGGTGGAGAAGAAATAAGAGAGGGCGGCTCCTCAAGTGGGCAGAGGGCATGGATGATCGTGCCTTCTACTTGTAGTTGAGGAGTAGGCAAGGTAGGGTCTTCGGATGGAGGTGGGCTTAATGGCGTTGATGTGGTCAAGGCATCCTCCAGTACAGGAGAAGAAGGTTCTTCATCCTTTAATGGAAGAGGTTGGTCAAGGACAAGAGGCAAGATAGTGCTAATCGTGTGAATGTCATGGTCTTGAGGGTCATTGGTCAAAATCTGGACATTTTTTTGAGTAGGCGGATGATTTGGAAAAGGGTGTTTGAAGATGTCGATATATTGGTTAGGTGGGGCGTTCGGGTTATCTAAAATAAGATCCCCCTTGTCGATCATGTCTTGGATGATATTTTTGAAGGTTCGGCAGTTGTCGATGTCATGGCCTTGGACGCAATGAAAGGGACAGAAGTCGGCCTCCCTATACCATGTAGGGATGGCTTTTGAAGGGTCAAATTGAGGTGGTCGGATTGGAGGGAGATTGAGGACCCCCTGCTTGAGTAGTTTTTCCAAAATGGAAGCGTATGGTTCTCCAAGTGGAGTGTAAGAACGCTGAATGTACCGTTGTTGGAATTGTTTGGTGATGCTTGGAGATGTTGAAGTTTGAGAATAATTCATTGTTGTCGAGGATGGTGATCTAATGACCACAGTATTGGCCACTCCTTTAGATTCGGAATTGGCAGAAGAAGAAGGTCTGAAAGAAGAATGGCCATTGGTTTTAGCGTTGGTATGACGCAATTTGACCTTATCTTCTTCAAGGGCACGGAGTTTGAGCTTTTGAGCCATGATGAAAGCTTTGTCAAAAGTGCAGAATGTCTGAATCTGCAAGGTAGAAGAGATGTGTCTGGCACATGTTCGAGAGAAGAGCTCGATGAGCTCAGGTTGAGGCAAAGAGAAGGAGAGTTGGTTAATCAGGCCCCTCCAACGAGCGACAAAGTCAACTACAGATTCATCGTCAAATTGCCTGATGGAGTAAAAGTCTGTGATTGAGACTTGTTTGGTGATGTTGATTGAGAAATGGTCAAGAAATAGTTGGGCGAGTTAAATGAATGAAAAGATAGAGTGTCTGGCAAGAGAACTATACCAGTCAAGGGCTGGACCAGAAAGTGACATAGGGAACGTGCGTAAAAGCAACGCATCGTCATGGGCAATAAGATAACAGGCATGTCTAAATGCCTGTAGATGTTGTTGTGGGTCTTCCTTACTCTGAAAGCGAGTGAATTTAGGAAGCTCCCAATGGTTAGGGTATGGTCGAATAGGGACAGAAGGATGGATGGGCTCGTTGCAAATTTGGTCATATGACAAAGAATTGCTTGAACCGGAAATGGAGGCTTCGAGACTGGACATCTTATCCATCAGCATCTTGATAAGATCTGCTGACAGATTGGCGGGTTGAGCGCCCCCTAGGTTGTAAGGCGCTTGGAAGAGGCTAGAAGAGGCGTGCGACATAGTCGGTTGTACAATGTACGGATGACTAGTCGCAGGGGCAGAAGTGGAGGCTAAAGGTGGTTGAGTTATGAAGGTCAAAGGTATAAGTTGACTGGGCACCGCCAAAGGTGGTTGAATGGCGGCACTGGTAGAAAGATAGGTTGGCACCCCTACATTTGTGGGCGCAAGAGTATGAGGGGTTGAGACAATCAAGTTCTGATATGATGTAGAACTTGGTTGAATTGCAGGCGGTTGAGGGGGTAATGGAACCCCGATGGAGGTCGGTCTAAAAATAGACTAGGATGCCAAACTTTGCGTATTGGCCATGGTTGGGTTAATAGTTGAGGCGAAAGGCTGAGTCATAAAGGGTTGGGTGGCGAATGGTGTGGATGTCATCGCCATGTCACCCGAAAGGTCTCGCGTTGGGTTTCTTGCGAGATAGTTTTGGAGGGCTGCGGTATTGAGGCCCAAGAATCTCTCAAAATCTTGGTCCCCTTCAGGGATGATGGGAATTCAAGTCAGGGTCAGGGTCGGGGTCAGTCCTGTAGGAGTTCTTTCAGTCTACGAGTGGAACTCCATGATAGGACTGGTTAGGGACGGGGTAGACGGAAGCGGTTGTTGGCTAGCGTGGTTAAGAAGAGAGTCCTGGTTCCAGAAACTGTGTTCTTTGCAGTCTCAAAAAACTAGAATGTGGTTTTTGACAGAGAAGGGATAGGTTTTAGGCTACTGGTTTTGAAAAAAAAGGACAGTGACAGAGACTGATGTCAGTTTAAAAACTGATGTCGGTAAGACAGATAGCCGACGTCGGTCAGATAACCGATGCCGGTAAGACAGGAAAGCCGACGTCGGTGACAGAACCGATGCCGGTGACTATGTTTTCTAGAGAACAAAAGGATTTTAAGATTCTTTGGAAAAACAATGAAGAAAACGTCCTCACTCACTCAAACAAACAGATGAGAAGAGAAGAACAGAGAGAGACAGACAAGCCTAAGCAATAAATCCTAGAAATTAGCCTTAGAAACTTGTGGCTTATGCCTTAGATGAATGTTTAGGGAGATTGGTTGTAAAAGAAGGTCTTAGAAGAGGCAGTCTAGAGCTAGTTTTGGGTCTTGTTTTAGGTGCTCAAAGTCTGTGTTAGGTCTGGTACGTGGCCTGGTGCTAAGGAGCAAGCTCCCCTCACTTCACGATTCCAGTGGTTAGCTGGTCTCACTTAGCCAAGATATACCTCGCCTAGAGTTTATCCTCCGCCAGAGAATGGAGTGGGCTTCCCCCTTGGTGATGAAATCCAAGTAGGGTCACCAGGACGGGTAAGGTATCCACTGGGGGATGAAATCCCAGTCGGGCCTTGTCTCAAGTAAGTTTTATGTTTATTTTAGTGCATGTGGTCTGGTAGTGTAACATCAAGTGTCTACGATTTATTCAATATGCGGATTTAAGTTACTAGATGTGTACTAAGAAGATGCAAGCACAAGCAGAAATGAATGCAAAGTGTTTTAATGGCCAAGTCGAAATGTGATGTTTGTTATGAAGACAAGTTTGAAAAAGGGTTGAGAGTATGACGTTGGACTAGTCTAGAATGTGCAAGAAGGAAAAGAAAGATTCTTTTTAAATTCTTGCTTATAGTGTCATTGAGAAGAAAAGAAGGAGGAGGAAAGGTAAGAACCTAATGCTCCTAAATGAATGAAGAAGAAAAGGAACCCAGGAGGAACCTAGGGTCCCACCGGGCGTGCCAGAATGTTTCTATCGCTAATTCGCTTTCTACATTCAAAAGATGAATAAAGAAACTAAGGAAATGGACAAGGCTAGAAGTACCTGGATAAAGTCTGCGCACCGTAATCCAGACGTTTGTGAGCACCCCTCTTTGGCTGTGGAGGAATGACACCTGCAAAGAAGAAAACTTGGACAAAAAGGCGTTAGATGGATAGATGGTGGGTTGCCAAGCGAAAGCTTGTTCCCAGAAGTATGAGAACTTCCTTAAGGGAGGTCAACCCACTATTTTGATAAAAGATAAATGACTGATAAGTGACAGAATGCTAAAATAGACTGGAATTATAGCAAACTGAAAGAGAAAAGAAAGCAAAGGCTTACCTGGAAGAAGCTGTCGGCCTGGTTGCAGTCGCTGGCATCAGTGGTTTCTACCGGTGTCAGTTGTCAAAGGTACCGACGTCGGTTATTCTGCCGACGTCGGTTATTCTACCGACGTCGGTGGGGGTAATGACCGGCGTCGGTCGGGGCAGTGGACTTGGATGGGATTTAGGCAGGTTCTGGTCGAGTCTGGACAGAGTGTGGTCTGGGCTTGGTCTGTGGACGGGTCTGTGGACGTACAAAATGGTCTGAGAGAGTCTGGTTTTAGTTGAAGGTCTGTGCAGAGGTCTAGAATAATGGACAAAATATCGAAAAGGGACAGAGAGATAAAGGAGGCCAATCAGGGAGATAGGGATCCAGGTCTGCCTGGTTTGGTTAACAGTCTAGGTTGGGGAAAAGAAGTGCTGAATCCAGTTTAAAAGCAGATGACTAGAAATCATAATGAAAACACAAATAGAGTACTTACTTGTGCCCTGCTGAAGAAAATGGTGTAGGTTGGTGTCCTATTGCTGGTGATGCCAGATGTGAAGACCTGTTGCTGATGGAGAATCCCTGTTGTTCACTTGCAGAAGCTTGTTGTGTACCTGAGGGAGAGAGTCAGATTGATTGGCAGAGAGGTCAAGTGAAAAGGATGGATACAAGGGTCTGATGCAAAGATTCAAGAGTCGGGACGCCAGGGAGAGACGTAGAGGGCGAAGAGAGGGAGATAACGGTGAAGAAGCCGTTATGAAAGGTGCCGACGCTGGCAATATCGCCGACGTTGGTCGATGGTTGACCGACGTCGGCGGCTAAAAGGCCGGAGAAAGGCTAAAAATAGCCTTTCATCCGTTTCCCAACCGCCGGGTCAAATGATTGCGAGGATGAAATGGTCGACGGGGGTTAAATGAGCGAGAGGAGAGGTTGGAATGGGAGTCTTAGGCATTAAATGGCCATGTGGGGAATGAAGGGGATCCAAGGAGGGTATCCTAGGGTGGCGAGGTGGCAAGGAGAGGGAAAATGAACAAGGGTTAGACACTTTTTAGGTGTCTACACTACTATAGTGGGCACTATTGTCTTACATATCCATGTAGGTCCCTGTACTATTCTCAAGATCTTTTATGTTGAGAAAGGAGAGTTCCAATATAACATACTGCTTAGATGACCTTGGATACGTGCCATGGCATGTGTACCCTCAACTTTGCATCACTATGTCAAGTTTAAACATGATGGACAAGTACATGTTATACCCGCTAACCCACTTCCATTTAAAACATGTAACATGACTTATAGTCCTAATGATTTCATCATTTCATTATAGACAACATCTTCCTTGCATGATATTTTTTAAGCTTCTACAAGTTCCACTCCTGTGGTTACACAAATACTAGTAACATAAATTTATGACAAAGATCCCATGGAAGACACCTTTTAACATTTATCACTTGGTGAATATTGTTTGTTGATGCTCGACATGTTTTATACCCTAAAAGAGTATGAAAGGATTCACATGCACCCAAATTATGATGCTTACATTGGGATGGTCATCCCTTATGGGCCCCCTAACCTTTGAACCAATTTTACATATGGAGGAATTGATCAAGCTCCCACTATTGGAGATCCATCTCCTTTACCACAACCATTTACCTGTGACTTCTCTTTCCTAAGCAACCCTAGTTTCATGCATACATATCTCTATTGATATGCCTGGAAAGGATTTGGTTTGGGTCATTACGAACAAGGTGTCCATATGCCTATTGAATATCCTACTAGTAACACTATTGAAAATGCCAAAAAGAGGCATGGAGTGGGTTATGATGAACCAAATAAACTCACTAAAACCTCCCATAAACTAATTGTCAAAGGACTAGTCTCTCCTTCTCCACCATCACCTATTGAATTAGAGGTATCTATACCTCCTAATTTTTTTCCAATAAATTCCATCCATTTGGGGCCTCTCACCTATATCCAGGGTAAGGAAATAAGGTCCCTTCCTCTCATTCATCTTGAAATAATTGATGAAGATTATCCCACTATTAACAATGTCCAATGTCAAGATGATGACACAATTCTCACATATATGGGTGCAGATGATTCTTATATCCAATGATCACTCCCATCCAAAACATAGGATATGTTAAATGAATCAACCATTAACATCAACTTGCCCTCTCATGATAACCCCCACATCCTCAAGATTAGCCAATCTTCATATTCCACTAAGCAAGCTGATTATACCACATTTTTTAATGACCATATAAAATCCTTTGCTTGGTCTTACAATGGCATCCCTAGTATTTACCCCTTCATCATCACCCATAACATTTTCACCAATTAAGATGCTAAACCTATTAAGTAGAAGCTTCATAAGATGCACCCTCATATTGCTCTCCTTATTAAATAAAAGCTCCAATGTCTCCTTTCTATTAACTTTATCTAACCTATTGACTACCCACAATGGATTTCCAATATTGTTCCTATCACAAAAGTGACTAGGGGAATCTGTATTTATACTAACTATCATGATTTAAACCTTGCTTGTCTAAAAGATGATTTTCCATTACCAAGTATTGACCAACTTGTTGATCTAACAGTTGGCCATGGGATGTTATCACTTATGGACAAATTCTCTAGATATAATCAAATCCTAGTTTCTATTGAAGATCATCATAGGACAACCTTCATACCCCATGGGGGACTTTTTGTTATCAAGTCATGCCTTTTGGCTTGAAGAAAATTGGTGTAACCTACCAACACACCATGACTTATATTTTCCATAATCTCCTACACAAAATTATGGAAGATTATGTGGATGACTTACTTAGTAAGTCTAAACTTCACCAAGATCACTTAACAATTCTCAAAACCATATTTACTCATCTCCTCCAATATAACATTTGACTAAACCCAAAGAAATGTGTCTTTGGTGTTCTTTCTAGTAAGATCTTAGGTTTTATCATTTCTCTCTATGGTATCAAGGTTGATCCTACTAAGGTTAGATAAATCCTATAGATGCATTCGCCTATTAATATCAAACAACTCCGTAGTATACAAGTCAAACTTTATTCAATTCATCACTTCATTTCCTAATTATTAGATCACTACCAACCCTTTCACCATCTCCTAAAAAAGGATGTCTCCTTCCATTAGAACATAGATTTCTAGGAATATTTTGATGCACTTAAAAATTATATCCTTTCCCTACCAATTCTTATTCCACCTAAGGAAAATTAGCCTTTCTACCTATACATCTCTATAACAGACCATTTTCTAGGTATAATGATTGCACATCGAGATGACCAAAATTGAGAGCAGGCAGTTTACTACATAAGTCACATACTTATTGATTATGAGACTCAGTATACCCATACCAAAAAACTTTGCCTTACATTTGTATTTTTTGCCTCCAAACTTTTCCATTATCTCCTGAATCACAAAACCTATGTGGTCACTCATACCGATCCCCTCAAATACATGTATTCCAAACTATATCACAACTAATGTGTAGCTCAGTGGCTCATGCTTCTTACTGAATTCAACTTAAAATTCATTTAGAAAAAGTCTACTAGGGGAAAATAATCACTAACTAGTTAGTTGCTACCCCTTTACCTAACAATCAACCTCTAAACCTTGAATTCCCTGATTAATCCATTGTAATGCTCTCTATCGATGACATCTATCAAATGATGATTTTATTTTATGGATCTAAATGTCAACATGGTGGGGGTGTGGGGGTCATTCTTAGTCCTCTAGATGGTGATCCTATGCTTTTGTCCTTTAAACTAGATTTTAAATTCACTAACAATATGGCCGAATATGAGGCTTTTATTCTAGGACTTCAAATAGCTCTTTTTTTTGGGTATCAAATCCATAACCATTTTTGGTGATTCTCAACTAGTGGTTAACCAAGTTAATGGTTCCTACTTATGTAAAAATGAAATTATGAAGTGGTATAAACATCATGTAGATATACTTTTAGAATCATTTGACTCTTATCTCTTACAAATTGTTCCTCTATCTACAAACAAGTTTGTTGACATGATAAATTCACTTGCTTCACACATACGCTCTTCATCCTCTTCTTCAAGAATCTATGTCACCATGCATTACCTACCATCACCCCCTATGTCTCAGCTAACATCCTCTTTGTTATAAATGTAATAGCCAACCCACATGACTTATGGTACAAGCAACTCATGGATTACTTTTCCTTCTCTATTATCCCTTTTGATCTCTCCAATAATGGGAAATGGGCCTTCATAAAACATGTCACTCATTACACCATATTAGGGGGACTTCTTTACAAGAAAGATTTTGATGGTCTTCTCCTTAGATTTCTCACTAGTACTGATACCCCCTTCACTATTAAGGAAGTCCATGATGGGATTTGTGGTGGGCATTTCAATGGTCACATAGTTGCCAAGTGTATCCTTTGACTTGGCTATTATTGGCCTATGCTTCATCAAGACTATGTTGATTACATTTGATGTTGTGTAAAGTTTCAACAACATGCTAACCTCCTTCACATTCTTAGTCATGTATTACAAGTCACCAAAGACTTTTGGCCCTTCTCCCAATGGGGATTAGATCTCATCAGGGAGATTAACCCTCATTCTTCCCATCATCATTGCTCTATCATTACTGCCATTGAATACTTCACCAAGTGGGTTGATTCCATCCCTCTCATCTCTACTAAAGCTAACAAAATTGTTGACTTCATCAACCATCACATCATTTTTCATTTTGGTGTCCCTCATAGAATTATAATACATAACGGCAAATCTTTCAAAAACAAGACTGTTCAAAATCTTTGTGATACTTTTAGAATCAAATTAAGCTTATCATCACTATATTATCCATACACAAATGGATAGGTAGAATCTTCTAGCAAAACATTAACCAAAATTTTCATGAAGGTAGTCAATGATATGGGCAAGGATTGGCACACACACATTCCTTTTGCTTTATGGGCTTACCGCACTAGCATTCAAATCCTTATGGATGCTACACCTTTTTCCTTGGTCTATGGGATAGAGGTTATTTTACCTCTTTAATTATAGATTCCTTCTCTTTATATTTATCTATAATACATACTTACTAACAATGACTTTCACCAAGAATGTTTGGCTCAACTTGAATTAATTGATGAGCGTCATCTCATATCCCTTAACCACCTCCAAATCTATCATTTCACCATTTTTCACTCATACTCTTTCAAGGGATTATGTATCTCACTTAACATAAGGTGAACATGATTCTTCTCTAATAAACATAATGGTTCAAAGATGTAAGGCATGAAGGAGGCTCATTTTCATGAGCCTATTTATGTTCTGATTATGGTATTTGCCAGTGCATGATCATTCTACCTCTTTATTTTCCCATCCACCTCACATGTCATTCTCTCTATTGAGATGAAGATAATTTCAAACCAACACTATCAAAGCCTACTCAATTTAGTTTATGCATACACCATCACAAATATGGAAAAATGCTGAAATAAACTAACATCACCAATTTATTTATTTTATGCATACACCATCATATGGAAAAAAGTTGAAATAAACTAACATGACAAATTTATTCATTTTTATCATACACCATCACAAATATGGAAAAGTTCTAAGATGAAGCTAACAAACCACCTATACATATACCATCACATATATGGGAAAGGCTAGCCTAACTCAACTAACATAATCAACATTAACATCAAAATAACATAGCATAACATTATCATCTAAATAATCAGCATCATAATCACAATACACACATCTCAAAAACATAATAAATGAGCATTTCATGTGTGTGTGTGTGTGTGTGTTTTTGTGTGTGTGTGTGTGTGTGTGTGTGTGTGTGTGTGTGTGTGTGTGTGTGTGTGTGTGTGTCTGTGTGTGTGTGTGATCAAAATGCATGTCAATACTACATCATCTCTCTCTCAAAATATACATATCACATTTTCAACTTGTAGACTGGTATTTATAACAAATACAACCAAAACTAACAAAACTCTAACACTCAGGGTCCTTGAGGCTCTCCACATGGTTGTGAGGAAGTAGTGTCATCACCACTCTCCATCTGTTTGTGTCTACATGAGCTAGAAGCCATGGCACATGACATCAACCTCTCCTGCTCTTTTAACTTTGAATATCTCTATATCTACAAGAACTCTCTAATTGCCCTCTCATAGTAAGCAATCTCATCTAGGCCAGTGAATATCTTGCCAAAGATATAGTTTATGGAGATCCCATAGCCCCTATTGATGTCCTAGCCTGTACTAGTCCCTATGGTGGTGGAGGTGAAGGAGCAGCCTGACCTACTACTCTCAGACTATCTCTCTCTACTATCACTATAGTCACTTGACCTTATAAAATTGTAACTTGGCCCTATAATGTTGTAACCTAGCCTTATAGAGCCCCAATCTAACCCTAAAATGTCACCACCTACCCTTATAAGGCTAAAAAATATTCCTAAGTTATATCTTAAGCCTACACTACTATATCTCAAGCCTATACCACTATATCCCTCTCTCTTACCAACCCTTGTAAGTCTGGTGGTGGCCTCCTAACCTCCACTACTAGATGTAACCCTACCCACCAATCTATATAGGTAGCTATGCACCTTGGGTCTCCAACCCCTAGCCCTACTGGTAGATCCTCAAAATCTAGCCCATTTATCTCTTAGGATAATGGTATCGGTTGTTAGGTTGTGGAGCTAAAAGCTTCAACCCTTTGCAAACTGAGGAACAGAAGGTTACTGATTTCCAGGAGAACTGATGTCGGTAGCAGGACCGATGTCAGTCGAGACCAGTGCAAAAGGCCACCAGTGACGGCAGGAAGTCGGTCGACGTCGACAGAACCAGACAAGCAGGGACCGGCGTCGATCGCCTGTGTGTTCTAGAACTGCTCGTTTCACGGATAGTTAGTTAAGTGAATGAAGAGTTTGCATGTTTAGACCAGTCAGAGTCTTGGGCTGCAAGGATAATTGTCTAAATTAAGAGTCTGAGTTATTGTTTAAGTTAGGGATCTATTTATAGACCCATTGGCATGTATTGTTTATGCATGAGATAGAAAGGAAGAGTTCCTTCTAGTTGTAAGATCATTGAGTTGCAGGTTGTTGCAAGCTCATTGGGGATCTACATGTGAGTTTGGTCTTTGAATTGCAGGTTGCAGGTTCATGGGAGATCAGCTTGAAGTGCTATAGAGTGCTTGGTGTACCGGCAGGGTTATTACTGACTGGTTGGTGAGGTGAACACCAATTATGTGTGTGAGTTGGTTGTTGGGACCATTTTTTGTGTAGGAGAGTGTGTGTGAGAAGAATTACTGTACACTTGAGGCATGGGAAACCTCTGTAAGGTGGAAGAGTGTGGCGGCTCTTTGTTGTATTCTTTTCTGTAAAGTGTTAATACAAGATAGTGTATTGTCTCTCATATTCTGTGCTATTGGTGAATTCTAGTTACTTGTGTTTCTGGTTATTTCCGCATATTCAATTGCTTATATTTGGTAATCATACTGTGCTCTTTCTAAGGAGCAAGATCCTAACAGGTGGAATTAGAATAGGTGTGTTTGTTCTTGGATTTCCACCACCCCTAACAAGTGGTATTAGAGCTTTTGGTTGGGATACTAACAGATTGGTTTAGATCTGGGTAGTGTGTTTTGATTACAGGTTACTCACAGGGTTTCTGTTTGAGTGGGAGTTGAGCAATGGCAAAAAATAGTCAGCTACGAATGGAAAAGTTTAATGGCAAGAACTACCAATTATGGAGGATGCAGATTGAGGACTATCTGTATCAGAAAGATTTGTACTTACCGTTGGGTGGGGTTGCTAGCAAACCCTTGGATATGAAAGATGAAGAATGGGAGGTTCTTGATCGGAAGGCTCTGGGATCTATTAGATTGAGTCTTGAATCATCTGTGATTTCCAACTTATCACAGTGTAAGACAACGGTGGAGTTGATGAAATCTTTGGCAAATTTGTATGAAAAACCCTCGGCTTCTAATAAGGTATTTCTTATGAAGCGTTTATTTAATTTGCAAATGTTGGAAGGTGGATCTGTTCATAGCCATCTTAGTGATTTCCATGGTTTGGTAAACCAGTTAAGTTCAATCAATATTGTATTTGATGATGAAATTAGAGCTCTCTTAATCTTGTGTTCATTACCTGAAAGTTGGGAAGGTTTCGTAATGGCAGTTTCTAATACTGTGTCTCCTTTAAAAGTCTTAAAAGTGGATGATGTTGTGAGTGTGATCTTGAATGAAGAGATACGTAGGAAAAGCATAGGTGAATCATCTGGAGATGCTTTGAGTGTTGAAGGCAGAGGAAGGCCAAGAGAGAAGATAGAGCGTGGGAGATTAAGGTCGAAGACAGGCAGAAGATCCAAGTCCAGGTATGGCAGAATAACTTGCTGGAAATGTGGAAAGCAAGGGCACTTAAAGAGAGATTGCAGATCAGGTGAAGATCAGCATGAAGGACATGGAGAAGAAGCAGATGTTGCGAATTATGTTGCACAGGATGCTCTGGTATGTTCTTTGGATAAATTAGAATCTTGGGTTTTAGATTCTGGTGCCTCTTTTCATGCATCCCCACATAGGGAATTTTTTCATGAGTATGTCCAGGGAGACTTTGGAGAAATTTGTGTAGGGGATGGTAAGCCTTGTCAGATTGTTGGCAAAGGAAAAGTGAAGCTGAAATTGCAGACAGGTGACACATGGGTGTTAAAAGAGGTCATGCATGTCCCAATTCTGAAGTGGAATTTGATTTTTGTTAGAAGTTTGGGTGATGAGGGTTGCACAGTAACTCTCATAGCGGACTCTTGGAAGGTTTCCAAGGGTACACTTGTTGTAGCTAGAGGTAAGAAAGTAAGTACACTTTATCTATCTACTTGTATTACTGATTCTCTTTCTGGGTTATCTACTTCAGCTGTAGATTCAGAGATGTGGCTTAATAGGCTTGGTCACATAGATAAGAAGGAGATGCTTGTTCTTGAGTCAAAGAGTATGCTTTCGGATCTGGAAGGCATGGATCATGGTTTTTGTATGCAGAAGAAGAAGGTGAGGTTTCTTGAGGAATCTGATGTTAGTGACAAGAATAGGAAAGCCTTGGTTTTCAAGGAGAAAGTGACGGACAGAGTTCAGCACAAGGTGCAGAGGAGTTCTGAGCAGAGCAAGGGTGATTTGGACAAGGGTTTGATCCAAAAGGAGCTCACGGGAAAAAGTTAGATCTCACTAGAAAAACACAGAGACCGACATCGGTAGAAAAACTGGCGTCGGTGTCCAGACAGGGACCGACATCGACTATGTGCAGCCCGACGTCGGTGACTCAGGGCAGATAAGGACCGGCGTCGGCCAGGGGAAACTGACGTCGGCAAGGAGGCAGTCACAGGGAACTGACATCGGTCGGCTGTAGACTGAGATGTGATTGGCATCGGTCACTGAGACAAATTTTGGGTGGACAGCAAGCTGTCATGGAGTCTCAAGCGCCCATATGGAGGACTGAAGGTGTAAGTAAGTTCTTAAATTTTTCATTTCCCTTCTTTACACTACTTGTTGCTCACTTATGGTATAGAACCAGGAAGTTGTTAAAGAAGCAGAACAGGTAGATCCAGGAAATAGTGGGAGCTTGGCATGGATGAGGATGTGATTCCTTGGAGGAGAACCAAACAGGTGTTTTGGGTAGAGTTGCCAGCTGGAAGTAAGCACTGAGAGACGAATGGATGTTCAGGATGAAGAAGAGCAGAAATGGATACGTGAGATGGAAGATCAGGGTATATGATCTTGTATTAGCTGTAGGGTAATGGAGGTTTAATCATTGTGTTTCTCTTTACCAGGTTGGATAATATTAGCTACATTATCCTATTTATGTATGATGTGCTTGTTGCAGGGTTACATATATAGGTATTGCTGAACTAAAGGTAAAGCTAGTTCAGGTGTGTGTCATGGAGAATCTAGGAGTAGCAAGATTCTTTGACATGAGTGTGTTCTAGAGACATGGAGGTCTTGTTGACTTTGTTTCAGGATGATATGTGAAACCGGTTAGCACGTTGATGGTTAGACAATTCACAGAATAGGTGTCTTGATTCACATAATGAGGTTGAGTGCATGGTATGTACTAAACCTGAGTTTTCCCAAGCAGTGGGAGTTGTCACAAGTTTGGAGTCAATCTAGGAAAATAATACTGAAGGGTAGTTCAGTGGGACCAGCAGTAGGTGCACATGCTATGCAGGGTCAAGTTCTTCTACATGGTTGTAGATGCGGATGTGGCAGGTAATTTGGATGACAGGTTTTGCACTATAGGATTTGTGGTGGTTGGTCTTCAAGAGGGATCTTGAGGAGGGATACATAGCCAAGGGAACAAACTAGATGGAGTACAGGTACAAGTACAAGTATAGGTTGTAGCTATTTATCTCCAAGTGGGAGATTGTTAGGTTATGGAGCTAAAAGCTTCAACCCTTTGCAAACTAAGGAAAAGAAGGTTGTTGAGTTCCAAGAGAACCAGCGTCGGCAGCAGGACCGACGTCGGTCGAGACCAGTGCAGAAGGCCACCGGCGACGGCAGGAAGTCGGCCGACGTCGGCAGAACCAGACAAGCAGGGACTGGCGTCGTTCACCTGTGTGTTCTAGAACTGCTCGTTTCACGGACAGTTAGTTAAGTGAACGAAGAGTTTGCATGTTTAGACCAGTCAGAGTCTTGGGCTGCGAGGATAATTGTCTAAATTAAGAGTCTGAGTTATTGTTTAAGTTAGGGATCTATTTATAGACCCATTGGCATGTATTGTTTGTACATGAGATAGAAAGGAAGAGCTCCTTCTAGTTGTAAGATCATTGAGTTGTAGGTTGTTGCAAGCTCATTGGGGATCTACATGTGAGTTTGGTCTTTGAATTGCAGGTTGCAGGTTCATGGGAGATCAGCTTGAAGTGTTATAGAGTGCTTGGTGTACCGGCAGGGTTATTACTGACTGGTTGGTGAGGTGAACACCAATTCTATGTGTGAGTTGGTTGTTGGGACCATTTTTTGTGTATGAGAGTGTGTGTGAGAAGAATTACTGTACACTTGAGGTGTGGGAAACCTCTGTAAGGTGGAAGAGTGTGGTGGCTCTTTGTTGTATTCTTTTCTGTAAAGTGTTAATACAAGATAGTGTATTGTCTCTCATATTCTGTGCTATTGGTGAATTCTAGTTACTTGTGTTTCTGGTTATTTCCGCATATTCAATTGCTTATATTTGGTAATCATATTTTGCTCTTTCTGAGGAGCAAGATCCTAACAGGTGGAATTAGAACAGGTGTGTTTGTTCTTGGATTTCCACCACCCCTAACATGGGTACCTCTATGTCATCCCTCCTATATCAAGGGAAGGTAGGTAGAATATCATATAATTAACCAAACTACCTCCTAACCCATGCCATGAGTACCATCTCCAACTCACCAACCCATCTCCCCCCGATCCATAGTGAGCTCTATAAACAAACAAATTATTGTGCCTATCCTCTAAAAATTGGGTATGTCAAATACAGTCTCCCTCAATCATGTGCCTATAATAGGCAATGTCCTAAACCATACCATCCACTTGGGTCTATGTCATGCCCTCTCTCCACCATCAAAAACCAACCCTAAAGGTGGCTAGGATCATGGTAGGTAACCCCAATGGTTATGTCACCATGATGTGCTCATATGCCCAACAGTGTAATAGATGGCTGACACATAAACTATATCACCATCATAGCCTCAAACCCCATAAATATTTGTATAACTAGACTAAAAATATCAGACCCAGGAAAAAATAGTCCATTGCTCAACCATCTATGCAAGTACACCTATCAATTCAATCAAAAATTATTTGTCATCTACATCTGATAATGCATACACCATGATCTTGATCAACATGAGGATGCTCAGTCGATGCTACTCCTCATCAGCCATATAGAGTGTCTCATATGCAAAACTCATCAAATGGTAGGTCACCCCACTAACATGCTCTCCATATAATGTAACCATATGTATATCATGTTCCTCTCTTGAGCATGTGAAAAGCTCCTCACCCTAGAGTGGTAGTTATAAAATCTGATAAACATCCTCCTACATCACTGTTAACTCTCCAGTCAGTCGATGGAAGGTGTTGGTGGTGTGATCTCACCTCTCAATCAAGGCTATAATAAGGGAAACATCCTAGGTGACTTGACAATACCATCATACTCCTCCTAACACCATGGTTTCCATGTACTCCCACTCATTTGGAGTAACATCCCTCTTCATGTGTGTCAATAGCCTTGAAAGATGATCTCATAATGTTATCTCTTTCCTCGCTTGCATCCATACACAATAACTCATGTCACATACCTTTTAATATACTCAATCGTCACCTTTTTTCCCTTCTCTCCAGGAGAACTACATTTTTATAAAGCCCTAAATTGGGTTTTTTAGGTAGCACTCAATTGACATAAGGTCTTCTGAGGTTAGCTCAACCATATACCCATCTAACTCATTACCTTAGGCTTCACTACTCTTTCTCTCTACCCTAGGCTTCACTACCTCTTTCTATCTACCCTAGGCTTCACTACCTCTCTCTCTCTACACTAGGATTCACTACCACACTCTTTCCACCCTAGGCCTACCTACCTATCACAACTCTAGGCCTTACCACCTATATCCCTAACCCTTAACACTATGCCCTATCTTTTAATGCCTTAGGCCTCTTAGCTTATCTCAAATTACCTTTTTACCCATTTATCCTAACACACTTTTTTAGATCTTTTTCCTAAGCTCTGGGAGAACTACATTGGCCTGAGGCCCTAGACTGGTCTATGTAGCAGCACTCAGTCGACATAGGGTCTTTTGAGGCTAACTCAGCCATTATGCTAGTTGACTATTTGTACAAGGAATGTAACTTAACCCTTTCTCCTCTTTTACTAGTTTTTCATAGTCATTGACATTATAATTAATAATGCTAACATTAGCGCTTTATAGGCCTACGTATCAGCCAACATTAACAAGAACCTGTTGACCTCAATACCATGTTGGTTGACATTAGTGGACCTCACTGATGTCAGTGACTAGTTCGGCCTTAGGGCTGAATCACCCAAACCCAAACTTTCCTATTTCACCTAAAAACCTACCCACAAAACTCCCTAACTTGTCCTAAAACTACCCTACCCTATTTTCTACCCCTCTACTAATATTTTCTACACCCCCACCTCTCAATTAGCCTAAAAATTGCAAATACCCAAATCACATTTTAAACTAATAATTAGAGACTCTTACCTCATCTCTCCATCTCCTCTTGGCTGGGACAGCTAGCTCATATAGTGGTGTGCCTTCTAATAGGTCTTGTCCTTGCTCTACCATCTCAATCACTCTCAATCTCTATTTCTTCTCTCTAATCACAAAGTTAAAAATGAGTTTGGTTAACTAGCAACCCCCTTTTTTTGGGTTTGGTTAGCCATCGACATTAGCATTATTGACCTAATATGCCAATGTTGATGCTTACATGAACTTACATCAACAATATTTCCCTAAGTTTTATAATGTTGGCACTTTATATTACTGATATTGGTAGTGTCACCGATATCAGCACCATTCCAATACTATTTTCCCCAACACAACAACCCCACCTCTTTAGACTTTTCCCATACATTGGGGAAACTATAGATCACATATATCTTCCCAACCATGATAAATGCCATTAGAGATCACTTAAATCTTCAACAACAATGACTTTTCTTGGAGATCATGAATATCTCCTCACTCATTGACCCATTTTAACCAAACCTCATATTGTTTATCTTGACCACTTATGTTATTCCACTATAGTTGTATATTGTGCACATACATATATATTAGGTGTCTTAGATGGAAACCAAGCCCATCCTATCACCTTCAACCTTTTTATATTTTTTAGGGCCACTTCCTACCCTGGATACCTAGAAAACATCAACCATTAGAGCTACAACTTTGATTGTTTTAACCTATTAGCTATCACCTGCAAGTTGTACTTTGGTTATTTCTATCCAAGTCCTCCTTAACCTTGTCCATTCTTGACTTTGTCAACTATAACTCATAGTATTATATGCATATGAATCAATACTCAATTCTTCACCAATTACCTTTTTATCAAACCAGTACTCAATTCTAGTTTCTCCTCTATCAATTCTTGTTTTGAGGGGAGATACCTCATCCAATACTTAGAGCATCTAACTCCTATATTTGTCTTACAACTTGTCAGTGTAAATTACAAGATAAAAAGGGGGAAATGTAGACACTAAAATTACATCACACACATGTGTGTAACTCCTTATGTTGAAACCCCCCTTAAGCCCATTTTAATAATAATAATTAGCCTCCCTAACCCATGCTTTTACCCCTCACACATTTAATTAATTTAAAATACTTAATTAAGTTAATTAAAAACCCTTTTTGCCACCTTCCCTAGCCACCTCACCCTATGACTAATTCCCACCTAATGAGTCACCTCAAGACCTAGTCCCCTCATCCTAACTACCTAAGACTTATTCTCACTTCCAAACTAAATTCCTAATCAACTACCTCCTTATTAACCTCTTATTTTTACCATTTACTAATGGGTTCCACACTTGGCATGAGAAATAATAAAAAAGAGGCAAAAATAGTAAGGTTTACCTATTCTAGGGCCATTGACATGGATCAACCCATAGCTAACATCAGTGGGATCACTGATGTCAATAATATAAGCCAAACTCCAACCTAAAGTTCAAGTCAATAGAAATCAATAAAATCCAGTCTTACTTGCATTCAAGCTCTCGACATTATATTTTTTACATCCTAGTTTACTATCATCTTACATAAGTCAATCATGATTAGGAACTAAGCTCTTGAGGACCAACATCATCTACTTGTTCTCTCTATTCAGGCATTTAGGTTTGGACTCCCTGATAAGGATCATTAGTCTAGCACTTATTATTTAGTGACCACAGCTAAGTATATCACTTATTCTATAGGTTTTTTAAAAAAATTATTTTTCTATCACTTTATATCTATTGTGTACTTCTTTACACACCCTTGACTGAACCCCATGAGGGAGTTTCAAAGCTTCCTCGCTTGTTTCCCCTTAACTCGGCACACTAAACCTTTGACCAGATTCACCCAAACCATATTCTCTCTCTCATAACTCTCCCCAACCTCTCAGACCTGATCAAAACCATTTCCTATACCTATAAAAGCCTTCTGTAATCCCCTAACCAATAATTTTCCCTACTGACCTTAGCAACCTAACTAAAAATTTTCACCTTCCTACTGACCTCGATAGTATAACCGATATCGGTCACTTCTTTACCAATGTCAGTGATTGTGGATTTCCTAACCTCTCCAAAACCTACCCAAACAACTTTTGAAATACAAATAAAGTATACCACCTACACCCTAACACTCTCTGCTACACTCAAGTTATGAATAATGGTAATATTATCTCTTTTTACCTCTCTCTTTATCTCTCTTTTAATTATTTATTACTCTTTTATCTCTCAAAAGTGGACTATCATCTCTAAGGAAGTTTCACACTTCTTAGAAAAAGCATGTAGCTTGGCAGCCTACTCATTTAACTACTAACAAACATCGTGTGGTAGTGTTTTCTTACTTGCAGGTGGTCCTCCCCAGCTAAAGAGGAGTGCTCACAATGTCTAGATACGGTGTGCAAACCAATCCAGGTTCATTCTAATCACTCATCCCCATCACTCTTTTATATTTTCCTTTAGACTTAAAATAATCAAAATTTAGTGAAACACTTTGAGCCATGATTTCTAATCATTTATACCAGTAAAATACCACAACCACCTTATGGAGGAAAACATTTAAATCAATGATCAAATTTACCTTGCTAGATTAAATCATAAGTCAATTAGTTTATCTTTCTTCTACTTCCAAGCTCTGTAGTTTTTGCCCTCTATGGGTAAATCAAAGATTGAAACTTTTTTCAAAATATATCATTCCATAATCCCACACCTTTCACCCTATTTTGGGTATGTTAAAGTGTGCCACTTATCTTGGGATACATCTTTCCCAATTCCCTCTACCTTAGGGCCAATTCAATTTTATTTTATTTATTATTGGAAATCAACATGTGCAAGCATTGGTTCGTATGGATTAATCTCATCCATGGATTAATTTAATTTTTATTCTAGTCCATTTTATTCCTTGTGAGGGCCTATCTATTAATATTATTTTTTACCACTCCCTCGATGGGGCATCATGGGCATCCCAAACATTATTTGGGGACTCCTTGTGGACTTGTTTTCAATAAATTGAACAAGATTCAATAAAATGTGAACACATCATTCTTCAAGGATTATCAAATCATTTTAAATAACTTTTTAATTATTTAAATAATCATTGCTTCACTTGTGTCTCATAATGCCTTCTCAAATAAGCATAAAATGTAGACACTCAATTATCACCACTCTCATGTCAAAATTGTAATTAGAACAATTTCTATCAATGATGCATAAATCACTAAAACACCCAAATTCTTCAATGCAATTGGCATGCATATTCTAAAATGTATAGGCACATATTATATACAAGGGAAATTGAATCTAATCTAAAAATCAATCCCACTTAGAGAAGATAAATCAAACAAGCCCTTCTACTTGTTGGTATATTTAGATAATTGGGGTCATGATCAATATAGATCTGTTAGACCTAACTAAGGGATTTCTTATCACATAATATCACTAGAGAGGGTTCCAAAGCCTCTATTCAAGCAATACCACATTATAACCCTATCTATTTTATATGTTTTCTTATCAAATTAAATTAAATCTAATCTAGTGCTCACCAAAGCATGTGGCATAAAATGAGGATAATAAATATAAAAAGTAAACATGTAAAGAAAAACTCTAATTAAGTCAATGTATATATAATCTTAATACATGAAAAGAGAAATAAATTTAAAATAAATTACTTATGCTTCTTATATCTACCAAAATATATGATTAATAGTTATAAATACTTACCTTGAAAATGAATTCATCGAGTCTCAATCTCTCCCTTGACCAATGGTGCTTTGCAAGCAGTTGTTGTGGTTTGTAAGGATCACAAAGATAGGCCAGTTATATGCTTATGACACATCCTATTAATCCAATACTTTTACATAAGACAAGATTCTTCTTTCCAAGTGTAAATTTAAGCAATGACTCCTTAACTAGAATGGTGGAAGAGTAGATTATAAAGAAGCACAAATGAATGATTATCTTTATCTCTCTATAATGAAAATGGAAAAAAGGATGTGTTTATATATTTGGATCTAACCTTAAACCCTTTTGAATTTTTAACCAATATATTTGGCCCATTCAACCCTATTCTTTAATAAATAAAGAATTTAGGTCCCAAACTAGGTTAGTTAGGGCCGAACTAGTCTTATAACGAACTTATTTTTAATAACACGATCAACCCATTTGATATTATTTGGTAAAAAAAATTGACTTAAGGTCTATTGAGGTGGTGAATTAATTGGAGGAGTGTGTAAGGGAGATTTCAAAGATTAAGAAAAATTGTAGGAGAGATTTGTGTTGGTTTCAAGTGGTGGTATAGGGAAAAAAGTCTTGCAAAGAACCAATGGTCTGCCCAACCCTTTCCTGGTGTAACCTTTAAGGTATGCACTCAAAGATATTGAGACTCGATGGGTTCATATAAGAGAGAAAGTATCAGTAATTGATAAAGTTTAAAAATATTATGTGTTTATATATGCCTCACTTGAAGCTCATCACTTATCATATAGTTGTAACACAGGATGGTGCTTTGGTAAAAGAACATAGAAACACATAATGCTAAGCTAAGTGAATTATAGTAAGAAGTGAATAAGATAAATGAAATTACATTATTTAAAAATACATAACTTAACTTACCTTAGTGTTGTAGAGTGAAAATGAAGTGAGAGAAACATAAAGGTGTCTAATATGGAAACATTAGGTGAACCTATAAAATAAATGAAAAATCAAAAAAATGCAAAATATACATGTAATGTGTAAAACTTTTCTATGGCATCAAGACTCCAGAACATCTTTTGGTTTGAAAAAAGAGTTAGTATAAATAAAGTTATGGGCAAAAAATGGAATCCAATGGTAAAGAATTGATATGTAAATATTTTTGAATAATAAGTATAAATAGGGTGAAAATTAATTCATTTGTTATTTTTACTATTTTGAGAAAATATTACTCTAAGAGACCCAGTTGAGCCTCAAGAGAAATAATGGTGAGGATATGACTACTTCAACGTGGAAGATGCCTAGCAGTTGTAGCCAGTGTAGCTCAGGTAAGTGATGCATTACTTTTGAACTTTTTAGTAATTTTAATTAAAATTAAGTTAGATATATGAAATTATATATTAGAGGAAATGTAGATACCAAAAATGACCCTAAGAAGTTTTTAAGTAAACTAGGGGTAAAATGGGATACTGGGTAAGAAAGAATTAGACCAATAAATTCCTTAAGGCATTTATGGTAAATGGTTGAAAAGTCACTACAAATTAAGAATATAGTAAGCCCTCTTGACTTAGTTGGAAAACTCAAGAGAAGTCAAGGTGGTTGATTGTATAGCAGAGGGTCGACTAGTATTATTTGGGGTGGCCAACTACATAGCAGAGAGCCAACCTAGTTACAAAAATAGATATGGCCAATATATTAAATTATAGCCTATATAACTTATAATAGGTGGCTGATACAGTGTGTTAAAGGAGGTTGAATATATTTTAGATGGATGATATAGTATGTAAAAGATAGTAAAATGTTGATTTAGTATCAAAAAGTATGATTGTGTCTGTTATCAGATTTTCTTAGTTTCCTAGAACTTGCTAATTATGAGGATAACTATGGGAGAGGTAAGGGACCCTTAATTTATATAAATACAAATTCATAAATACATATCATAGAAATACAAGAAAACCTAGATGTTCAAGCTAGTATGATTCTCATCTGAAGTTCATCAAGATATAAATGGAGACTCAGCAATCATTACACAATCTAGGATAGCCAATTACTCAAAAAACCTTATATATATTGAAATATTGTCATATGTAATACATAAAGTCTGGGATGGTGTTACAAAACACATTCAATTAAAAAACCATAAAAACTTATAATTACTAAGTAGATATCAACCTATTACTATGTGTTTTTATAATATGCCTCTATTACATGGATCCAGTATCTATTTGTTCAATGTCTAACCCCTTCAAACTCTTCATAGTTTTCATTTATACATAATTCACTATCTCTATCTTAGACACACACTTACAACAAACTACATTTGGAATATTTAACAAATATAACACCATTATAGGATTCCCAAGTTAGAGAAACCTGAATCCATGAAATCTATTCAAAATGAATACAATTGATTACTAATTATCTCATTTATGTTGACCTGGTAGACTGTTGACATGTCCTTATGATGCAATGGCGCCCTATATGTATACTTTCATTCTAACACTTTCCTAGACTTAATTAGTTATCTCATCCTAAGATAATGCAAAAGAAAAATAATTGAAAAGTAGCAAAATTCAAAATCACACAATCCTCAACAAAAAAATGCAAGGTAACCTACCATCCTTTTAGGTTTTCAATAAGCTAATGAGACCAATTGACCACCCTTTTGGGTTTTCAACCAACCTGATCTCTTTAAAAGAGAACCACAGAGGAAATAAGATGTGCCAAAAATATATAACCTATGGTGCACCTAAGACTGGGAAAGAGGTGGTAGAGAAATGGTGGAAGACTACATCATTAAATATCTTGCCATCTTCCTCTGCTAAAGAACACTAGGAGTTGACTAGGAGAAAAAAAATAGGATCATTAACCATAGGAGCAATGGAGGCATCCAGCGTAGTTAAGTCTCATTTTTAAATTTACCATTCCAATAAAAATTCTTAGACTGCATGAACCAATGCACGTAGTGGAGCTTAAGCATATATCAAGTTCTACAAATCATCATCATCAATGGTAGTAATATTAACCTTCACTAACACAACCTTTGCATCAATATCAGTGGAAATCAAGTTAAGTCAATCCACATATCTCTATGCTTGAACTCCTACAAAGGCATTGCATTGAACTTGACTATGCCACCCTTTAAGTTGATCTATAACTAAATCATGTAAAGTTATTAAGGTTTTCAATGCATCATCCATGGATTATGTAGCAGCATGTGGATTCAAAAAAATTATGGAAGCTGTCTACATAGTATTAAAATCAGGATGAAGACCAGTCCAGATGCCTTGGAGTTATTGGTGCTAGTCTAACATGTTGTGAGTAATTTCAAACAATTCTTATGTAGTAACACCTAGTTGCATCTAATATTTGAGAAGAAAATCACATAATTTCAGAGTCTCAACTTTGATCAATGGGCCTTGTTGAGCATACTTGATATGCACATTACTGCATTGCCAATCCTAGACAAGTTGATTGAGAATCAAGGGAATCTGAGCCACATAAGACTGGATAGGATCAAGAGTGAGTTGTTGAATGAATTTTGCAAGGCTTGCCACAACCCATTATTCTCTGCTTCCAATTGTGAAACCTTCTAGTCTAAAGATTGAGCCTTCTACAACAATGATTCTTGAAAGGCAACCATACCTCCAATTTGTTTACTTACCAAAATCTAAGTAAAATCTAGTGAAATATCTATTAGGATCAGTGCACTACCCAAAGAAGTGGCTAAAATAGTGGCTAGTACACATTGAAGAGGAGAAAGTAGCAAATAAAACATCATCTTCTAAATCTGGGGTAAAGGTACATCTAGCATGGCCATCAAAGACAAGTTTGTCTAAGTAGGTGGTAGCATCATAAATAGATATGTTTTTCTTTGTGTAAAGGTATCCAATGGAGTTTTTAGTAAAGCAACATATCCTATGATTAAAGGATGAATCCCAATAGTATCTAATGATGGTTTAATTATATATGGGGCCAAAGATTGAGAATATATTTATGTTTATTAAGCAGTGGTAGAAGTAATGGAGGATTTGGTAATGTTATGCATAGCTACTATATCTACCATCTATTCGCATTGAGCTTCCTTCTTTACCTTAGTTCATTGTTATTTTTCTATCTCAGTTATAATTTGTTGATGATGTTGTTCTTTGGATGCAACTTGTTAGTGTTGGCTGACAATAATGGAAGTTTGCATCATAGTTTCCTCCTAAAATTTTTGTGTGGCTATAGATTTATCCCATGCTTGCACTTCTTCTTCTATGAAACTTAAAATTTGGCCCTTTTATTGTCTTATTTATAGAATCTTTGTATAGTAGATATATCACCTTCTTTATTTGTGGCTTTCTTTTTTTCCTTAGTTTGAGACTCAAACACAACTTCCTTAGTATCTGTGAGTGGTCTATCAAATTTTGATAGTGAGGAGGATCACTTAGCCATGTAAATTTGTGTATGAGAAATCAAACCCTTCCTTAGATGACCAATGGGAACATCTTGCATAGTAAACTATGAAAAAATTATCTTAGTCCATGCACTACTCAGAGTCAAAGGTTGGGAGGTAGATAAACTAGATCCAAGGGCATCCACCTCAATAACATTTGAGTAATCTAGATCTTCCTTTACCATATGATACTTGCACATAGATCACTTGCACTAAATTATAGACTCTGGTAAACTTTTAGGTAGTACATCCATAGGTTTTAGCAAAGGTTCACCTCTAAAGGACACACCATATGCAAGATCTATCTAAGCCTATTGAATCATTATCTCTTTACTTAAGGAATCCACCACAATGGATGGTGGATAAGGTATAAGGGAAACCCATAACTTATATAGTAACTTGATTCAGATCTACACTATACACATATCCTTCCAAAATAAAAATTCTTTTTCTTTTTCATCTTAATATAAATCACCCACCATGTCCTCCAACATTAGGTGGTATACATCTATTTCATCAGTTTATAGCACAATATAGTCACACTGAGATGTGGTCTAAAAGGCATGGGTATCATCATACCAAGAAACTTAGCTCCTTATTATGCATCATGGTGGAGTTGGTGAGCTACATTGAGCTAGACATTTACCCTTTTTGTGTTTTTAGATCTCGATTAGCGTAGCAGATGAACTTGGAGTTGATGTTCCAAGATGAATAACTTGAAGAGGAGTATCCCATTGTGTGGTTTGATCTTTTTTCAATACCACCTCCCTTTGTACAGTAGGCATGTCCTATAAAAACCCTAATGGAGTGGTTGTCATTGGTGGTAGCTCATGGATCTGAATGGACATTCCCTCCAAAATTCATTATACCACAACATGTTGTCCCAAAAATTTCATGACATTAAGTGGGATTTGAGGATGCACAACTACCATCTAGAAGAGTTCTTTCTCCTAATTGTGGAGTAATGGGGCTTGATCTTGATATCAAGATATCAAGGCAAAAAATAGATTGGAAAATTATTCATTGGGCCAATAATAGATGTCTAGGTAGAATTTCCCCACAGGTGATTTCCATTATGTGAACACCATAAAAAATACCAAAAATTGGTATTGGAAGGTGTGTTTCACCATACCCAAGACCTTTACAATGTTCTACTCCAATTTTATAGAAGGAATTCAATCCAATTTAATTCTTCCCCACCATGGATCATTTAGTGTGAAATATCCACCACACCCTTGGTAACCTCGATCGTGGCCTTGGTAGTCTACCAGAACCATTGAGAGATGCATTCTACTAACAAATGTACCAATTTATCTAGGAAATATGCCATCAAAATACCATAGTTTCCTCTGATCATAGTATCTTTTATTTATATATAAATTGGTGGTGCTTTAGTCTTGTAATCCATCAAGGATTTACCTCAAGCAAGCATTCTAATTATGTGAGCCATTGCTTCATGAGATAGATACACCATTGCATCATGTGATAAGTAAATATAATGTTGGTTGTACCAAAACACCAACAACTATATTATGTCAGGGTAATCCCTAAAGTGGGTAACTACATTAGTCACTCTCCATATAATCCAACCAAATAGAGTACCAAGCCATCCTATGTAAATAGTCTATTTTGTATGTGTTGTGCTATGGCATTACTCATAGGATCAGAAAACTTTATCTGGTAAAGTGAGACCCCTATCCCTAAATCTTCTTTCAAAGTGGTGAAGTTTTTCTTTAAATCTTGCTCAAGCTCTATGACACTAGGAGGAATAGCCTTGATTACTTACTATAGAAAAACTTAGAGATCACAAAGCTAAGAAAATAAACTCATAATAGCAATTTTAGAACTCAATTTTAGCAAAAGTGAGTGGTCCAAAATGTGATGAAGTAGATTATTTATAAACTTTCATTCACTTTTCCTTTTGATCTTCTATAATTAATATTGAGATCCTGAAATCCTTCACTTGTGCAAGTTGGTTTCAATTTTGAATTGGTTCTGCACCCCATTATTTTATGCACTATGAAAAATTTAGTGTAGTGGATGTGCCATTCAATGTGGTTAATGTGGCACCAGTCTGACTACTAAAGAATATTTGATGGGACACATTGGTATCTTTTCATTCTCTATACCTGCTAGATACTTGAGCCTGATCTTGATGTAAAGATCTAAATATGAATTTATAACCACTTCCCCACATCCTTTGGTCATAACTCCTTTTGAATTGTTGTTATTCTTGATCATGACCCAAGATTTGATTAGGTAGTTTTCCCAAACTTAATAAGATACCAACACCTATCTTTCCTTGAGAATTACATGTGGAATCTTATCTACCTATGTTGACTATATACCCAGCATGGGCTAGTCCAGTTATACCATGCCTATATTATATCTTTCAACATTACAATTGATCGTGTGCTCTACTAACAACTTACTAGAACATGAGGCACACAAAAAACACAAACCAAAATTCAAATAATTTCAATGAATAAATTTTTTTTAAATAAGATAGATGTTCAAAATCATACTTTCTTTCTATGACTTTGATTTTAACGATGATAGACTTTGAGTCTACATCCATTAACCCTTCATGGTAAAACATTACCCTCTAGGTCTTACTAGATTACAATCCCACTCTAAAAAATCTCATGAACGACATATGGACCTTTCCATCAAATGGTGAGTTTACCTAGAAACACATGAGCCCTATTTTCATATAGCAAAACTAATTGATCATGATGAAATTCTTTTGTGCAAAGATTCTTGTCGTGCCATGCCTTTTAGCTTCTTTTTTTAATTTCTTATGCCCATATAGCTTTGTGAATATCTTCATCCATGTGATTGAGGTCCAAAAACCAATTTATAATTTATTATGCATCATCAATATGTATCACATTAGCAACTTTGAAATTGGCAATGACATATTCCATTTGCATGATATATTCCATCCCATAGACCAACTAGAATGGAGTAAAGCCTGATGCATGGTTAAAATTAGTATCATAAGCCCAAATTACTACAAAAATTTGATCCTCCTAATCAATTTTCTTGACATAAAAAACCTATATCAAGAGATTTCTAGTCACTTTTTTCATATCCTCTACTTGGTCATTGGCTTATGGATGATACGCAGTGCTTTTATGGTGATAAATCATAAATTCTTTTATTAGGATATGTTATTATAATTTTTATGACCCTACTCCTCCTTATGATTATAAATTGGCTCACATGTAGACTAATGACCTTATTCATCCTACTCTAAGACATATACCACTTGCTTGGACCTCTCCTACATCATATTCCTACCCCCATACATCCTTAGTTCATAATGAGCCTTTTTCACACAAGACAGGCCTTTTTGAAGACCTCACGGGGCCTCTCACGAGCTTGTTGGCCAACCATAGACCCTATTTGACCAAGGTCATACCTTGTGTGGATTAAACCCATGGCTTAGGCCACATGTTTCCTTCACCAAATCTTCAACCTGGGTAAAACATGTCTAAAAGGCCCAAAATGAAGTCAAATGACCAAAAAATGACCAGTTTTAGGTCATTTGGTAGATTTGGGTGAGGAATATGTCTCTTTCTCATTAATTTTAGCCTATCTCTCTTATCATTACATCCTCTCTTGATTCTTCTTCCCTTTCTTGACTCTCATTCCTTCTTGAATCTATCTTGGTTCATTCTTGGCATGCTTGAGCTTGATTGGGGATAGAGAATCCCATATGTTATTGTACTCTTGTTTCGATATTCCATTGCTACTCTTAATTATTCTTGCTTACTTTTGGATTGATCCCAAGATCCTACATTTGAATTTCACCTGATTTGTGCACTTGGTTGGAGATTTTATAGCATTGCAAGTTCTCACTTCACCTCCTCCTTTACTCTTGGCTCTTGGTTTGGACTTCAGCTTGCACATAGCTTGGTCTTCCTCCTAAATTGATTCCTAGCTAGGATTATTGGTTTGTATAACATATGAATTTTATATTTTATCCTGATCTAAGGTAACTTTTATATGCAAAGTGAAGCTCCATTGTTTGTGTAGTGTATATGCTAGGGTTTGAACTGCTTTAGTGAAATAGTTTTTTTTGTATATTGCTTAGAGTAGCTTCCAAAGTTTATTACATTTTTATATGTTTAAAGAATACTTTAATTGATTTAAATATTCCTTTGTTGAATATCATTTCTCTCTTTATAACCATTTATCATTGCATATTAGAGATATAAATTCTCAAACAACCTATAAAACTTGTTTAAACACTCTTTCTCTCTCTTGTTAAACTAGAACATTACATTGTTAGAAAACAATAGTATTAAATTGGAAGGATATATCAAATATAGAATAGGCATGATCTTGAACCCTTTCTTGGAAATTTATTTATTGATTAAAACATCTTTTAATTGTCCTCAAAGTTCCTTAGCTTCTATATTTAATTTTTGTTGGTTATTTCTCTTCATTTAGTATTGTTGTTCTCGCTTTGTTTATGTAATCCATAGTCTAGTCTTAGCTAGTTTCCTCACTATGGTTGAACCCATTAGAGTAATTAGAACAATTTTTGTGCCTATTAAAGGTAGCCTTCTTATGGTTTTAAATTTTTTCTATGTTTTGGTGTAATCTATTAAACCAAATAGCTACTATAGACCTCTTATAGCCCATATAACCCCTAAGCCTTTTGGCCTCTTAGTGGTTTGCTTTAGCACCCTACCAAACATGGGTGGTTCCATTTATATTCTTAAAGAAAAATTATGGAATTCTTGATGGGACCTCACATATGGTTTCACATTAGTTATATCCCATTTATATCTCTCATAACCAACACCCCTTTGCTAGTTGTTAGGCTTGGCTTTTAGTTATGTTTTGGCTCTCACCTATGTTATTTTCTCTTACGTTGGTTTTGTGTCATCCTCCCTATTGGTTCTCTATCATTTTTAATTTTTATTGTCTTCCATGTTACTCTTGCTTCATTTCATCCATGTTTAGTCTCCCACCCTTGGGACACCAATCTTATCAGATTTAAGGTCTCATCCCTGAGCTCACTCATGATCAAGTCATGGTTATAATGGAACTTCATAAACACCATAAGATCCAATATCTTCCTTTGACCTAGATTGGTATTCACACCCTCTCATGTTTGAAATGGAATAATATTAGTAGGAATATAACCAATGAACTTGGTCTCTTTTTCACTAGTCTGAGCTTCACTCATCTAATGATGTTTCATCTTAGCCCCATGTTATATCCATTTCACCTATTTGAGGTGATAAGGATCCCCTTGACCATTTGGGACCTTATGAGTTATAGGTGATCATTGAAAATTGATGTAGACACCTTTAGGTGAATGAAGTGCATCTTTTTCCCCTAGGAGTAGGTAGTGTTCTTCCTCTGGAGATAGAGATCACACCCAATCTAGTTTGAGTGCCTCGACTAGTTTTCATATGAGTCCCCCACCTCTTTCTCAATAGTAAAATCTAAAACAAGAACCCCCTCATATCGATGTTGTGGGTCATAGGTATTCTAACTCAGTGAGGTATCCCCAGCCTGGGGATGCCTCCCATCCTCCTAGTCCTTTTTTTAAAGTCTTTGATAAGCATGTTAATTTTGATCACCACTTATGGACTAGAGATCTATAGGATGCATATCAAAATCATAAATAACCACCATTTAACCCTCATGTTATGACACATGACCATCATCATGGAGATCTTGGTCATCATGACCATTTACAAGAGTATGTCAAATCTTCCCATCATACCCCTAGGGACCATCACACATCCCATGGCCATTATCTACCCTATAGTAGATATGATTTTCATCATGAGCATTCTCCTCATTAGGAACCTCCCCAGCATCATCTTCCCCATAGATATGGTCATAGTGATGCCTATGGGTATAGGTAGTATCATCACCATCATGAGCCCTCTCTTAGAGTTTATTACCAACTTGTTATCAACCATGCTTATGAGGATATTCATCTAGTCCCTTGGGTGCATGTTATTCCCCTTCCTACTCCTATCCTTGAACTACCTAAGTTCAATGGGACATGAGACTCTAGTCCTACAGAGCATATCACAGAATTTAAGATGGTATGTATGGATGGGGAATAGGATGAAGGCATGATGTTGAATTTATTTACTTGTTTTCTATTAGTGAAAGATCTTGTCTCATTTTATAATCTACCACCAAATTCTCTCTATAGTTTTTAGCTCTTTATGGATGACTTCCTCCAATATTTTGATATATCTAAGGCTTTTAACCTTGACATCCAATCACTCACTTATATGGCATAGGTCAAGGGTGAGTAAAACTTTTATTTTATGTGTAGATGGTGCTAAGTCATTCATAGATGTAGGATTAGGTTCTCAGATGATTAGTTTTATGATATGTTCACATAAGCATAGAGGCAGGAGGTTTACCTTGAGGTCCTCAAGTGTCAACCTACCTCTTATGATGAAGCTATTAATGAGTGTCTAAAGATATAAATGTTCTAGGTACATGTGGGAATGTATCCCATACCTTCCCAAAATTCATCCTCTTCATGTGATCATAACTATAATTTTATTAGTGATGGTGTCACTGATTCTCCTCTTGAGAAGAAGGATAAGAAGGATAGCCATGAGGTCAATACTTTAAGCAAGAAGCCAACTAAAAATAAGGATTTTTAATTAACCAGAGAAAAATAATGAATGGTGTTTCCTTAAGACCCCACCAAGTTTTTAAAATTCCATCAAATGAGGGGGCATAATGATAAAAATTGTGTTGTACATAATTTTGGTGCACAAGCCTTGCCTCCATCTCAGAGTTCTTTTACAAAACCCAACCACAAGTTGAATTTTTTCAAAGATCCTCTACCTAACCATGACAAGGAGAAGAAGAAGAAAAAAATAATAAATCAAAGGCTAAGGCCCCATATTCCCCTTCTTAATCTTCCACCTCTTCTGACTCCTCTTCCCAGGCTGACTCAAGAAGGAAATCCAAGTGTGAGAGTAGTGAGGTTATTGCTACTATCAACATAGCCTCTACTAGATACGAGTGTTTTATCAACACATGCTCTAATTGAGCCACAAACCTTGCTAGAGAGACAAATGGTGTTGGACCCCTAGTCCATCCCATGAGGGCAAGAAATCCTAAGGTCATATTTGAATTTAGGCATAACATTCCTCCCCAGATTAGATAACATCTTTACTCCATCATAGAGGAATTTTAGGGCCTTCTGGTTGGGATCTCCATTTGGAACCTTCTTCACCTTTTCCTTGATTAAAGGGGTCTCATCTTTGATGATCCTTTTATCCCTCATGAGGATTTGTTATGTGATGATGTTTAAGTTTTATCCAACTTTGATACACTTGAGCACCCTCGTCCTCCCATCTTATCTTTTGACCTAGCCTCTTTATCGGATGCTTTACTTATTACAAAGAGGGATTATTTCCCTCTCTAAATCAAGATTTTTATGGATGATTTCCACATCAAATGGTGAATTATTGATGAAGGAGTTACATTAAACATCACGTCTATGCATGTGTTCAATGAGCTTTTGATCAGTCAAAAGAATCTCTCTAATTCTCACCATAACTATGTTAGTTTCAACAATGACATAGTTACACTAGTTGGGAACATGAAGCTCCAAGTCAAGTTTGGACCTAAGATTGTTAAAATTGAGTTCTGTGTTAGACCTTGATCTTTCATACAACATGATTCTTGGTCATCCTTAGACCACTACCATACTGGTTATTGCATTGGCCAAATTTTACATGGTTCAGTTCATGCATGAAGGTGAGGTTCACACTATGGAGGCTGATCCAGATCCTTGGGATTTTATCTATACAAAGATAAAGACCTCTGGTGAATCTTTGGTTATCTTCTCATGGGGTTCTATGGATTCCCACACCACCTACTTTTAAATTTCATTTTCCCAAGGATGAATATTGTAATCTAATTGAGTATTAAGCAGCGTTCACTTATTTAGATTATAGAGTACATTAGCCAACTACCTTTTCTTCTCTATGATTCTAGGTCAGCTCATCTCTTTTTAGAAACATCTTCTAAGATGTCTCCCCATATGTTGAGCTCCCCGTACATCGCACTTTTTCCATTAGAGTATTGGCTCTCTTAATTTGTCTCTTAATGAGGTTGCTAGAGTCACTGAGTTTGATCTTGAGTGTTATTCCATCCATGATCTATCACCCAACTTAATCAATTAGAGGATAGCTTATAAAAATATCATGCCCATGTATTTTATGTGCTTCCATCCTCTCACTTATTTGGTTTCAGAGGTCTTGTTCACTAAAAATGACTCTACCTATAGATCTCTTATCTTTCAAGTCATGACTGGTAAACCTATGGATATGGATGCTTCATATCCCTCGCATTACCTTATCCCTCTTATTTATCCTCTTTATAGGCCAATTAATAGCCTACTTTATGGGTAGGCCTCTATTTAGGGTGAGGTGGCATCCTGCCCTCTGGGGAAGGCCTAAGACTAGGCTTATGGTGGTTTGGTGAGCCTCATAGCTTACTAGAACACCCTCCCTATGCCCTCATTTTTTGGATTTCCCCTCTCATGACATCCATCATCAAACCCTTGTGGGTCTCTTTTTCCATTTGGCTTATGCACTCCTCCTTTGATACACCTCGACATAGAAGTAGAGTACTTTGCTTTTTTTAGTCAGTCAGGTTACTACTCGCTTATAGCTAACCCTCTACCAAGTCCCTCTCTTTTTTGTAGTTCTTATAGGTGGTGAAGGTTAGTGGTTGTTGTTACTTGAGACATGACCTATCCTTCCCTAGCTAGTCTTTGTCTCACACAAGCCTCCTACCACCCCTCCTCACCTCTCATTATCATTGGTATTAAAGCACTCTCTCACAGTTGGCCATTGCACTTTGGCATTGGCACTATTGGCTGAGATTCCTTTCATGTTTCTAGCACCCTAACTCCACCTCATGTCTACATGCTAGTGAAATGTGATTTTTTATTAGTTGTGTGCCTATGGGAATGAGAAAAACATGTTTAGATAACATCAACAACTATTTTTCTAATCTCCCCCCCCTCTCATTCCATTCTGGGCAAGTTTTGGGCCCTTTCCAGGCTCCCTAGGCTTGTTTTTTAGCCTCTTATAGTCTAGGCCATAGATTTATAGTAAAATATATGGCTTGGGTAGGCCAAGCCATAGCCTAGGCTAGTAACTTTCTTTTTGGCCCTTTTTGGGCTTCTGTTTGGCTCTATTTTTGCTTTTAGACCTACCAAAGCTTCATCTTAAAGGCTTTGGCCCATTCCAAATGCAATGGAGGGGTTCATTTCTCTCTTTGACACCTCCTTGGGTGTGTTTTGGGACTATTATAGTCTCAAGTACCCCTAGGTCCTATAGCTTGTCAGGTCTGTGCACTCCTTGTTAGATGTACCTTATGGGCCCTTTTTAGGTGTTTTCCCATTTTTGCATTTTAGACCATGAAACCTCTATCTTAAAGGTTTTGGCATATTTTGAGTGCATTATCAGCCTTTATTTTTTAATTTAAGGTTTCCTCAAGCCCACTCTAGCCCTATTTTGGTTCTTGAGACCCCTTTTAGGTCCCCATTAACCTCTCAAGCCTGTGTCCCATCTTGTGGGCATCCATGGATAGAAGTTACTTGCTATAATTCTTTTAGTTAGTCATTTATTTACTTTTATTTAGTCAATCCATTCTACCTCCCTCTCTCTCTTATTCATCATGGTTTCAAGTAGGGTTGTCAGTTAGTTTTGGTAGTTTGAGACTTGCTCTAGTCTTACTAATGGGTCTTCATCTTCTCCAAACTTCCCCCACTTTTCATTGTTACCTCTCATCATGGTCGATGTTGGTCAACCATTATGATTATGGCTTGATTTCATTATTTGTTTCTCTATTACAACTACCTTAAACTGATTCATTTTGAGATCACTTTTCTATAGTTATTAATATTCCATCCTCAACCCCAATTATGTTTCACCTCTTAGTGGTGATTCACACTGATGGTAGTAGTCGAGGTAAACTAAGACTAGTAGCTATGGCTTGGGTTATCGATGATCAATGGATCCATGAGCTTGTTACAGCTAGTTTCTTCTTTACCAATGAGATAAATAATATCATTGAGTATCATGAAATCATTAGTGCCTTGACTGATGCCCATGAGTTAGGCACATGCTATGTGTAGTTATTATCTGACTCACTCTTAGTTTGTCTCAACTCACTAGTGTTTGGGTCATCCTTAGCTCTAAGTTGCTCCCCCTCTTCGAGGTGGTGCATGATTTGCTCTCTTTCTTTGAGGATGTTTGGTTCACCCATATCCCTTGTAAGGTGAATAATAGGGATGATACCCTAGTAAATGTCATTCCAGATAGTATGATGTGATTTTATATCACTTATGTCCCTTATTTATAAGAGCTAGAGCTGGAACTAGAACTAGAGTTGGAGTTGGAGTTGGATTTTGGATTACATAGTATTTTCACTCTCACCCATGGATCATGTCATTGAATTCTTCCACCACCATCCTTATCTGGTGATTATAGGTAATGTTTCCTTTTATCTTTATAGTTCTCTTTTTTCTTTTCTTTAGTGTGGATTCTAAGTACTACACAACACTCCTTGTTCATTTCAACACCAATTACTTGTACCTCTGGGGCATATGTAATTGTATTTTCTATGACCCTACTCATCCCTATGACTATAAATCAACTCATTTGAAAAATACCAACCCTATTTATCCTAATCTGATACATCCACCACCTACTTGGACCTCTACTACATCATATTCCTATCCCCCATACATCCTTAGTTTATATTGAGCATTTTACATACAAGATAGGCCTTTTTGGAGACCTTTCAGGGCCTCCCAAGAGCCTTGGACCTTATTTTACCTAGGCCACCACTTGTGTGAAGAAAACACGTGGCCTAGGTTGCATGTTTCCTTCACCAAATTCGTGGCTTAGGTTACGTCCTAGGCAAAACATGTCTAAAAGGCCCAAAATGAAGTCAAATGGCTAAAAAAGGCTAATTATAGGTCATGTGGTGGATTTGAGTGGGGATATATGCCTCTTTATCATTAATTTGAGCCTCTCTCTCTTCTTATTACATCCTCTCTTGATTATTCTTCCCTCTCTTGACTTGTATGCCTTCTTAAATCTCTCTTAGTTCATTCTTGGCACTCTTGAGCTTGATTGGGGATAGAGAATCCCATATGCTTCTACACTCTTACTTGAAGATTCCATTACTACTCTCATTTATTCCTACTTTATTATGGATTATTCCCAATCTCCTACATTTGTAATTGCACCTAATTTTTGAACTTAGTTGGAGCTCTTACATCATTGCAAGTTCTTACTTCACCTCCTCCTTTATTCTTGGCTCTTGGTTTGGATTTTAGCTTGCACATAGCTTGGTCTTCCTCCTACATTGCTTCCTAGATTGGATTCTTGGTTGGTATAACAATTTTACTTCATATTTGAACTTGATCTAAAGGTAATTTTATATTCAAAGTGAAACTCTATTGTTTATGTAGTGTATATGCTAGGGTTTAAACTATTTTAGTGAAATAGTTATTTTATATATTTCTTAGAGTAGCTTCCAAAGTTGATTGCATTTATATATGTTTAAAGAATACTTTAATTGCTTGAAATATTCTTTTTTTTCATACCATTACTCTCTTTGTAACCCTTCCTCATTGCATAGTAGAGATATACATTCTCAAAATAACCTAGAAAACTTGCTTAAACACTTTCTCTCTTTTTAAACTAGAACATTGCATTGTTAGAAAATAATAGTATTGAATTGGAAGGATATCTCAAATCTAAAATAGGCATGTTCTTGAACCCTTTCTTGGAAATTTATTTATTTCTTAAAATGTCTTTCAATTGACCTCAAAGTGGCTTAGCGTCTAGATTTACTTTTCATTGGTTATTTATCTTCATTCAGTATTATTGTTCTCACTTTATTTATGCAATCCATAGTCTAGTCTTAACTACTTACCTCACTATGCTTGGACTCTTAAAATTAATTGGCACACTTTTTGTAACTATTCATGTTATCCCTAACATGTTTTTTAAGTCTATCTATAGCTTGGTGCAAGCCATCAAACTGGATAGCCAATATAGACCTCCTATAGCCCATAAAACCCTTAAGCCTTCTAGCCTCTTAGTGGTTTGATTTAGCAACCTACCAAACATTGGTGGTTATATTCAAATTCTTCTAGCTAAAGGATCTTTATGATCTTATTTAAAAATTATGTACCCTAATCACTTACCAATCTCAATGGGCATTTAAGCCAAGTAATGATGTTTCCATACAAAAACTTAGCAGTATATTTAAATTCATAGGTCGATGTAGCAACAGCCTCTACCCATTTGGTAAAATATTCCATCATAGTGATTATGTATTAGGCATTACTACATTTACTTGCTAAATAATAGGACCAATAAAATCAATTCCCCATTGCTTGAATGGTTGTTACACTAACATGAGATGAAGAGGCATCTCATCCCTCTGATTAGATTTACCCATGTAATGGTAAACATCATACTATTGGGAAACCCTCTATGTATACTCAAAAAGGTGTGGCCACCAAATACCACTTTTTAATGTTTTCCTTGTAGTATCTTCCCCCATAAAGTGTCCACCTACAATGTCCTGATGTGCCTCTTCTAAGACTTGTGATCATTCATGCTCTCGTGATACTCATCACAAGACCTTATTTTTCCCCATATGATAGAGAAATATATTTACAATGATAAAGTGAAGTGCCTTGGTTAAGAGTTTATTCTTTTCTCTTTTAGTGTAGTGTGTGGGTAATGTCCCTTGCTCTAAAAAATATGTGATTTTTTCTAGTTGTTCTGAAATCATGAAAACTCTGAGCAGATGAGCATCAAGAGACTCATCAGGGATATCCTCTAGATCCTTGCCATTATGAAATTTGCTGAGATGGTTAGGGCCAATGTTCTCCCACCCTAGCTTAACATTAATATGAAAGTGTAATTCTTGGAAAAGCATCAACCACCAGGATATCTATCTGCCCAACATTGGCTTGTTTACTAGATATCACAAAGCTTGATGATCTATAAATAGTTCAAATGGGGTATCTAGAAAATAATATCTAAATATTTATAGGGAAAATACAATTTATAGAGATTCCCTCTTAATTATAGTATAATTTTTTTTGGCCACAGATAGTTTTTGGCTTATAAAATGGATTAGATGGTCCAATCCTCCTTCACTAGGTTGCACAAGCACTATGCTAACTATGGTACCTGATGCATCAACATTCACATGGAAAGGTTTACTCCAGTTAGGAAAAATAAGGATTAGCATAGTAACCAACTTGTATTTTAGATCCATAAAAGTTGCAATGCACTCTTATATACATACGAAGGGAATACCTTTATGCAGTAATTTCTCTAGTGGTGTTGAGATAGCTACATACCCTTTTATGAATTTTTGGTAATAACCCATGTGTCCTAAAAAGGATCACATTTTATGGAGTACATTATTGGTGGCATACTCATTATCACTATAATCTTCAATTGATCCACCAAATTTTCCTTGTTGCACACTACATGGCCTAGTAGAATACTAAATAATGTAAAAACAAACATTTTTTAAGTTAAGTGAAATCCTAATCACTTTGCATCTTTCCAAAATTAGTCTTAATTTTGATAAGTGTTCTCAAAATAATGAGAACAATACCCAGTCATCCAAATATACCTCTAGAATATCATGGATGAAGTCCTTGAATGCAGTTACTACAGCCTTAGAGAAAACCACAAGTGTATTATTTAGACCAAATGACATTACCTTATATGTGAATGACCCCCATTTTATATAAAATGTCATCTTAGTTCTATTCTCATTTTTGATGGGTATTTGATGATACCCACTAAATATGTCAGTGAAATAATAAACTTCATGTCTAGCTATAGCTTCTAACACTTCATCAGTAAATGGTATTGGAAAGGGAATATAAATGTAGGCATCATTTAGAATGCGGTAATCTCTATAAATATGAATCTCACCTATTTTCCTCAGTTGCACTACCATAAGACTCACCCATTCCACATTTTTCACATGAAATATTATTCTTACATCTTGCTTATGGTCCAATATAGCTTTGAATTTCATCTTTATATTAGGGTTGAGATGGTAAGGCCTCTTCTTGATGGGTTGTGTGCCTTCATTAAATTCGATATGCATTTATCCTAAAGAAGGGTCCACCCTTTTGAATTCTATTAAATTAGCAGGAAACACATCAGTGTAATCTTAGAGAAGCTGTAATACTTCTGAAATGTCTTATTGTTCCCAATAGTCACTTAGATGCACCAATTTTGTCATTTCTTCAGACTTGATGTTCATAATTTATTCCTTTAAAGTTATTGATATACTTTGTGCTCTTCCTTTATAATTGACTATTAAATGGCCCACTCACCCTCTTACTTTGGAAATTACATCCATTGCAATTAGACTTCTTCAGCATCTTCATCCAAAGGTGCAGTTAATACTTCATAATCTAGTTCAGACTTTAAAAACTTAGTGAGTTCTAAAGAATCTTTACTAACTGAATCAGAGCCATCAATAGACTTATCTTTAATATGATGGTAAGTATATATTTCCATATTTTTTATATTTCTAAACTTGGTGTTTATAGTTACAGCTTCAATAAGGTCTCAGGCATCTTGTTCACTGCATTTAGCTTCCATGGTGACAGTATCGATAAGTTTGCAAGCCTCCATCTCCTCTAGATATGAATCATAGTTGTGCAAATCTTCCACTCGTCCATGGCATAGAAATGTTTTCATCTTTTTTAATGCACTATGGACTAGTAGATTCTCACTTTCAAATATGAAATTTTGAATAAAATCATTATGCAATTGAATCCAGTGTTGTGTCTCTCTATGGAATTCTTGGTGGATATACCAAATGATAATAAAAACCCTTAATGTGTAAATAAATCAATACAGACAATAATTTTAATTGATTTCTTTGGTCATACATACTTCAATTCACTATTTAATATGGTTCTAGGGGAATTCCCCTTCCTTAAATATAAGTCATTATTTTTACACTTCCATAGGCAATTGAAACCATGCAATGAGTAATTTGCACACTTTTGCCCATATCTTACTACTACTTTGATGTGTTACCCACCATTTAGCTATAACTCCTTTCAATGTAGAATTGAGGGTAATTACCCTTTGGCTATCCTTTGGTACATATATTTGGAAATGCACTATAAATTTGCCAATATCTTCAATGGTAAAGTACTGAGGAATTTATTGATCAGCCACATAAACCATGCATAAGGGTTTAAGCTCATGATCATTTCTATCACAATTTATCATGTAAGTATTAGAATCACCACTGATGGAAGAGGCTCAGTCCCATGAAATATACCTTTAGGAGTAGGGTTATTGTAGTCATAGCCTATGGAACCAGCTTGATATAATAGCTCTATATTAGACTATGTAGGTGAGTGTACAGATAGAGATAACACTTCATTTTCTTCATCTACAAAATTACTCAAAAGTTTTAGTGAACACTTACCCCATAATTTATTAGTTGTTAGATCTATTGAATGAAATTTATACTAGTTCATTGGCATGTTGCATTGTATATCAGGTACACTCTACATTACAATTTGCATCTAGATATTACCTCTCATTGCATAGGGAGAATTAGGTTCCTTAGGAATTATGTATGACTTAGAAGCTCTATTAAGAGGGATGACTATTATACGATCATCCTAGTGTGATTCTATTTGGTTTATTACCATTTTGATTATCATCTTACCATCATAAGACTACTTTTTCCCCAACAAAGTTGGGTAGTGAGTTTCTTTTATCTTCATATCTATTAATTCAAAATCACCATGTAGAGTTAACTCTATGATTTTAATATCCACATATTCCATATGTCCTATGGGCTCTACCCTACCATAATCTACCAAATTGAGGGTTACAAGGCTATAAATTAAAGAAGGTTTATTGATCACCTCCTAGGTAGATCATGGGATCATATTCACTATGCTCCTAAAATTAAACATAGCATTCGATATCTTGTACCCTATTAACTTTATATCTACCCTAGTATTGATATCCTATGGCATATTTGTCTTGATAAACCAACAATTTTATTAGGCCTTTCTTTTCCCTTCTATACACATTTGATCAAATTATGTAAGAAATTGGTGATATTCTACAATATATCCTCATTTCACAGAGTATTGAGTAATTTTGTCATGTCTGTAAATGTTGTTACAACCCCTCTTATTTCATGATTCACACAATCTACCCATACATCTAAGCATCAAGTGTAGATTCATCTACTACTAACGTACCTTATTGTTGAATACTCTATAGAAATTACATAGATTCTTTCATAAGTCCCTTCTTTACCAGTTCTATATAGGTGTCTACTTTAGATTTTTATATGCCAAAATATATTAGCATCTCTAAATGAGGTAGTCCTTGTTGTGAGTATTACATTATTGTAATTTCTTACATAAATTTATTAAATTTAGGCTTGGAACTAACTCTATTGACATTCTTCACTACCTGGTCTCTACATTGTGCTTCCAAAATAGGGCAATCTTGAGTATCATGTTATTTAGATACTTAGAAGTAAGCATAGTGGGCTTGTTATTGTGGATTTGTAGGGTATTTTCACTACACATGATTTAATTCCCCACACAAATAGCATCTAATAGGGCCTCAGGGACCATTTCCATGTCCTCATTACACACCTCCATGGTATCCACCTCTAAATCTACCTATATTCCCTTGGTATCCCCAGCCATATACTTATTGTGACCTAAAGTTTCTAGTTTGTATCATACCCCACCCCTATTGGTACTATTGAGTATCATAATCACCATATTGGGGTTGATTTATATATGGAACCCAATCGACCTATTATTCCTAAGGAAATTCAAGATTCTATGTAGATTGGTAAGCATATTACATTGGTTGCATAGCTTAAACTCCACCAAGTAATCCTTGTAGTTGAAATGGCTATGCATTTGGAGCTCATGCCAACCCAATTTGTGCTACACTAATGGGAGGGGTTTCCACTCTTGTAATATATTGTGATGTTATTGGTACTTGTTACATGGCTACTAAAAAGACATTCTTAGTAATGTCTTCTTTTAACTCTTGGAGAGCCTTACAATCCTTATCCTCATGATTAGTAGATTTACAAAATTTATAGTACATACTTTACGGATTTATAACATACTATTGTAATTAGTGCCATTGCATTATTGAGTTTCCCACTATGTGGTAGATGTCATAGAATTTTTTGCATAATTTTGAGCATTCATTCAAATGGTGGCTTTCTTTGCCATACTCAATACACTAGATACCAGTTCTAGGTCACTCAGTAGCATTCTACAAGGCCTCTAACCTTTGTAAAATATCTTGGAGTGTAATTTCTAACTATGTTTTGCTCTTTTTCAAGGTACCATAATCCTCTATTTTCTCCACTCTTACTATGATTTTTCTATCTTTTACTTTATTAGTAAATTCAATTTATGCTATTACAAATTAGATCTTAGGTCGCAATCCCTCAATGAACTAAGTAGCCTTATCTTTATCTTCCAAGGAAACTTTGATGTTGTTGACCAATTTAAAAAATCTATGGTCATAATCATAAATGATTTCCCTTTGACCTTGGTGGATTTCCTTTAGAGCTTATATGGTTTATCTTGTGCTTTTCTTAACCTTGAAATCTACAATCAACCATGTCTACACACCATTAAGGCTTGTTGTTCCTAAGTGCTTGTAGAATATGAACTCTAATGCCCCTCCAAATAAGGCACTAATGAGCTCATATTTCTTAGTGTTTTCATCTACAATGCCTTTCACATATCATTTCATGTCATATGTTAGTAAGTATTACTCTAGATCTATAGTTCCATCATAGGGTGCTAGTGTGATAAAGGCACTCAATTGTATAACCATATTGCCTAGGCTCATTTACAAAAGAAGTGTTACCTACATTCCTCTAAGTGGTGGTAATGATACTATAAATTGTGGAATTGATACTTGAGAACCTCTTGGTGGTGGAAGTGGTGTTGTGACTTAGGGAGGAGTGATCACTGGTGGTGTCTATGGTGATGGTATTGTACACCCAGTTGGACTATCTCCAAGTACTAGTGTTTTTTTTGACAATGGTAAAATTTATGAAAATAGGAAATATTCCTATGATTATAGAGGTGGTTTAGGTCATTTAGGTGATGAAAATGCATCTGAATCATCTTTGGTCTCTGTAATGGTGTCTATTCATGTTCTATACTCAACAAAAAATTTGATATGTGCCACCCAATCAGCAACTTGTTCAATCAACAAGGGGTCAATCAATATAGTCGATACCTCTCTTAAATAATTTTTTTATGATTCAGTGAATCCTTATGTGGTCCTTTAAAAATTGGAATCTAGAAACTCTTTGATACTTCTTGATTCTTTTATCTCTCACTCTCTCTAACTTACAAATCTATATGGTTGAATATAAATAAGATTTCTTCTATAAAATATGGGCTCAGGGGATGTGTGTTGAGGGGGTAAAAGGTCTCATTATCTGATTCTCTTTGTGTAGAAAGTCAAGCCAGTATTATTCCTATGTTTGACTATGCCTCCAAAATTAGGTAACTCTCTTGTGAAAGTGAAATATGTCTCCCTAAGTGACTATGATATACTACCAGCTATCAAACTACCTACCTCTACGCTTTTTACTTTCTCATCATCTTCTTCTTACTTCTTTACTCGCTCTTCGATCTCACTAATCTGAGGCTCTTCTTCTCTCTCATCAACTCTTTCCTCTAGGTAGATATAGGATAATGGGGTATAAAAGGGGGCATAAAGTGACACTTTTTTTCTAAAAATAACAATAGTTAAACTTGGAGAGAATGTTAGAGATACTTTGAAAAGGAATTTGACAATGACATAAAAAAATGAATTATGGAATTTTGAATTTAGTTTCTAAATATATAATTTTTTATAATACCCAGATGATAAAAGTGTGAGAAATAGATACATTTATCACAATAGGTTGGTCATTTTTTGTAAAAAGATAAGGAGAGTGCATGTGTATGAAAACATTTTTTTTGAGTAAACAACTAAATTTTTGTATGAAATTTCATATATAGATAGGTGAAATTTTGAATATTTTTGAGAATATTTTTTATTATATATAATTTTTAAATAATTTTAAAATTTAAGACAACTGAAAAATTGAAACTACAAGTGTATGAACACAACTTTTAACCTTCATGAAAATCAATTTTTTTTAAAGCATAGTTGACAATGTGTAGATTGTTGAGATATAAAATTTATAAACTTTTGATTAATATTCAAAAAATTATAAGGGAATTTGTGATGATATGTATATAGTTCATAATGAGGTATTTTATGTATAAATTAACTAATAATTATAAATAATATTCTAACTTTAATATATATATATATATATATTCTAAAACTACACTCTGTCCTCTACAAACCCATATAATTTTTTTTTAAATAATAAATTTACCTTATCAGATGTGTCAACAAATATGAAAAAGATTCCTAAATTTCCTAGAAACTAAGTGGGTTACTCTATGACCATTTTCAAGGTAGGTTCAGACCTCTCCACTCTCATACATAGGGTAGATTTGGAGGGAAAACAAAAATAAAAATAAAATGTTTTAAGGTAGTACGCCCTATACAAAGGATGCATGCCCTTTACAAAGGGTGTATGCCCTTTATAAAGGATTACCACCCTTTAAAAAGTGTGTGCATCCTTTATAAAGGGTGTTCATCCTTTATAAATGGTGTAAAACCTTTTCAATGGGCATACACCCATTTGGAGTGCAATTTGTTTTCTTTTTCAATTTTATGTTGTTGAAATATGCATATATATATATATGCATATTTCAACAACATATATTATATATAATACAACTAGAGGTTGTTGTTAAGAACCTTAAACTACAATTTGTTTTGCCATGTTTAATGTTTTTCAAGCATATATTTAGTAAAATAAATGTTAAGTATAAGTATAATAATATAAAATTTAATATAAAATTAAATTTAAACTTGTACTTTAAATTTATTCTACTAAATATAACAAATTACAGCCACTTAACATCTTTTGAAATTGCTTACAGGGTTGTAGGAGTTACCATTTAGAAGTTAGTTTTTCAAATTCCATTCCATTTAATACTTAGTTTTCAAAATTTTAGGATCAAAATATATAATGAGACATGAGGTTACAAATCATATTACATATGTAATATATATATACCATTGATTATTCCTCATATTTCACTTGATTGAGTATGCCCTACCTACTTTACCTACTTGAGTATGTTTTACCCAATTTAATAACTGACCTTGAAGGTGGATTCTTAAATAATTTGTGGGTTTTTCAATCAATGGGTCTATCAATATGCATAAATGACTACCTTGCATCATGTAACTTGTAACATACCAATAGTCATGATACGGTCACTCATACATGACATCTATCACATACCCATTACATATATGTATGCATTCACTCATACATGACATCTACCTATAATCATGATACAATAACTTATACTTAACATTAATGTAGCTAATCACCCTAATAGACTCCATTTGAAATAGAATAAATCAATACACCATTAAAATTAAATCTAAAAAGATACCACACTCTAAAAGAAATATCAAATAGATGGTCACTCCATGCATTCTTCAATTCTAATCTCATGCATTATTATAAATTCAAGTAGAGTAAATTCATATTCTAGCACTCTAAATTCACATAAGACACTCCTTTATTGATCCCTATCATCCCTAATCACTCCCTCATCAACCCTCATATTCACTTATCAACCATATTCATTCTATCACTAGTTTTCATTGTCCCTCATTATCCCTAATCACTCCCTCATTGGCTATCATCACCCTTAATTAGTACTATCACTCCCTCATCAACCCTTATCATCCCTAATCACTCCCTCATCATTATTCATCAATCCTCATTATTAGTGATCATCCATAAACACTCTAGGTCATCAAAACTCATCAACCCTAAGCATACCTAATCACTCTCTCATCATCCTAAGAATCATCCCTAGTCACACTCTCACCATCCCTTGTCATCCCTAATAACTCCCTCATTATCCATCATCATTTATTATCATCCCTAGTCAACCCTTCATCATATTTTATTATACCCCTCATCATCCCTAATCACTCCCTCATCAAACCTCATCATTATTAATAATCCCTAATCACCCCCTCCTCATTTATCCTCATCCTTAAATGTCCCTAACAATTTCTTCAATATCACTCATCATACCTAATCACTCTATCATCATCGTTATTCACTCCCTCATCTAGTAGAGTGTGTTCCAATCTAGTAGTTAGTATAAATTTGTTTCAAAATAAATAATATATTTTTCAAATTAATCTTGAATGGTGTTTTAATTCCTTTTATTCTAAATGAAGTGTACTAGGGTGATTACTCTCATTCATGTCTACTAGATTAGATAAGGTCATGATGGATTAATCTAGGGATATTGTTGAATGATTTACATGATGAAAATAAGATAATATCCTCTTTGCATTTGCATGGAAAAAATTCATTTTGAATGATGAGGGATGATGAAAAATGATGATAGATAAAAAAATTACTTCTTTTCACTTGCTTTGTATGAGGTGAAATCCTTCTTCTAGATGCAATTATTTCTAAATAATTGAGTGAAAGGGCTAGATATTTTTGCATATTCTCAAAGAATGGTGTGGGTCATGAGTATAAACTATTAGCATTTATGCCACTAACTTTGTTATGGCATGTTTTCTCCTTGCATTGAAATATTTGCACTTGTGTAGGAATTATGATAGGAAAGTGAAGAGGGGGTTGAGCTAAACTACCAATGCTTACATCATTCCTTTGTAATGTGGTCTCTATAATGTATGTTTAGTGTTTATCATTCAAGTTTAATTTTTAGGGTTTTAGGATAAGGTATTAGGGTTCAAAGTTTATATTTTAGTGTTTAGAGTTAATTATTTAGGTTTTGACATTTAGGTTTTAAAGTTTAAGATTTATCTAGTTTTAGGATTTAGGGTCTATGGTTTTAGGTTTTTAGGTTTTATGGTTTTGGGTTTAGGGTTTAGGGTTCAAATTTTAAGGTTTAGGGTTTAGTTCTTAAGGTTTTAGGATTAGGTTTTAGTGTTAAAATTTTAGGGGCCAAGGTTTTGGGTTTTGGGTTTAGGGTTTGGGGTTCAATGTTTAGGGTTTAAGGTTCATGATTTTGAATTTTATGTTTAAGGTTTAGTGTTTAATATTAAGGACCTATAAGTTAAGGTTTTATGTTTTAGTGTTTAGGATTCAAGATTTTAAGCTTATGGTTTGGGATTTAGGGTTAAGGGATTAAATTTTAGGTTTTAGGGCTTAGGGTCTAGGATATAAGTCTAGGTTTTAAGGTTCTATGTTTAGGGTTTAGGTTTTGGGGTTTACGTATTATTGTTTTGGGTTTAGGGATAATGTATTAGTGTTAAGTTTTCAAGGTTTATTGGGTTTAGGGTTTAGGTTTAGGGTTAAAAATTCAAAGTTTATATTGTTTAGGGTTTGGGTTTTAGGGTTAATGGTTTAGTTGTAAATGGAGTGTACTAGGATGATTAATTACATTTGTGTCTAGTATGAGTGACTGTATATGAACATGGGAATATGTCATGTATGAGTGAAAAAACACTTATATGTCATATTAGGTATGTTTTAGATGTAATGTTTAAATGATTATATCATTATTATATGTATATTATAGGTTGAATGCTACAGGCTAGCCATTAATGCATATTGATAGACCCATTGATTAAAAAACCTACAAATTATTAGGAATTCATCTTGAATCCACCTTAAAACCTTTTACCCAAATGTCCCTAGTCAATCCTTGCTCTATATAGGTTAAAATGATCCCTACCTTTTAATATATAGCTTAGGGTCTAGGGTTAAGGTATATTATTTAGTGTTCATGGTTCAAGGTTTATGGCTTAGGGTTTGGGGTTTAGGGTTTAGTGTTTAGGGTTAGGGGTTTGGGTTTAATAGTTTAGGTAAAAATGGAGTGCACTAGGGTTATTATCTATAAAAGATGTGGAACATGGTATATAAGGGTTTAAGATAGAAACTCCACCTATAAGCATATATTTTTTGAGTAGGCACATAGTCACAGTTGCCTATAATTTAAGCCTAAGCTAGTAAAGAGTACATTTTGATGAGTTGGAAAGAAATAATGGGTGTTAGACTTGATTATAACACCTTAGCCATGGTTATACCAACCTAATGAGATAATTAGGCCAAGAAAATAGTAAAACGTGTTGAAAATGAGAAAACACATGGGATTCATCACAATAATAACAAATACTCATAGGTATTGATGAGTAGCTATGTGCTGACTAGGCCTACTGAGCCTTAACTAGGCATAAAAGCCCTAAGTAGATGTAGCCTTGCTTCTAAAACCAAGTGAACATTACATATCATTGGATAACCTCCATGGGGATATATAAGGTATGTTATAACCTTTATTTTGTAGATAAGGCCACAGAGAGATCATTTTATGGCTCAAGAACATGATGGGTGCACAGAATGCCTAGAAGAGCTCAAGAGGCCAAGTTTGGAAGCTCACATTAGTATAAATACCTAGCATGGGAGTTTGAAGAGCTAGGATAGGTTGGAGAGGATCCTAAATAAGGATCTAGTGGAATTTATTTAGGGTTAGGATGTCACAATTTTATGAACTATCTTTAAGGGGTAAAACTACCTAAAACCCTTGTTAATTACCTGATTAGGAAAAAGTGGAAGAAAAGGCATCTTGGAGGGCTAGTTTCACTAGGAAATGATCTTAGACTTACAGAGGACTCCTTAGTCTCCTTCCTATCAAGTTGACTTGTACCCTATCTATACAAATATGGTACATAATGGATTTTATTTATAATTTTTGATGTCTTGCAGGTATAGAAGATTCCAAAAGGATGAGGGTCACTTTGGGAGATAAAATGAGACCTAGCCCCCTCATATCCATTTTTTTCCTTAGTAAAGTACACAAGTACTTATGTAATCACTTTCACTTTAGCCAATCCAAATTGGTATAGTTAATAGAGAGTGATCACCAAGTGAGAAGGTGATAAATCCAATTTGGAGGCCTTTTAAGGTCTACCTCATATATCTAGAGACTTGAGGACCATTGACAAGTGTCATAAAATTACCTGTATGGATTGGATGAAGACATTGATGATCATCTTAGTGCCAAATATGAAAATAATTCTAAATAAGGGTGATTATGATTATAGATAATGAGAACACTTGTCTAGAGGAAGATTAATGATTAAGAACACATCTAATGAATGTTGGATCCTATTTCCAACCCCCCCTTCATAGTCCAATGATCTCATATTTAAGTTAGATGGTTTTGTTTATGTGTGTGTGATTCATAAGTGTTCATGAAGCACAATTATGTGGTGTGTTATTTTGTGTCTTGTAAGGTTGTAATATAAGTGTTTAATTAGTCTAAGAGCTTCATCAAGTTTAGAGACATGGAAGAGATTCATAGCATCAATGGTGAAGGTATAGTATCAGTTATGAAACTAGTCTACCATGTACATAATCAAATATCATATATTCACATATAGACCTCCTGCATATACACCTATAGTTGTTCCCAATAGAGGAGTGGGTAATTGAATATTAAGTTTTATGGTTTAGTGTTTAGGATTTAGGATTTTAGGTATATGGTTTGTGTTTTAAGGTTAAGGTCTTAGAATTTAGGTTTTAGGGATTGAGGTATAGGGTATAAAGTCTAAGGTTTAAAGTTTTAAGGTTCTATGTTTAGGGTCTAGGTTTTAGGGTTTAGTTATTATTGTTTTGGGTTTTAGGTTTTGGGATAATGTATTAGGGTTAAGTGTTCAAGGTTTATGGTGTTTTGTGCTTAGGTTTAAGGTTCAATGTTTAAGGTTTATGGTGTTTGGGGTTTGGGTTTTGGGGTTAATGGTTTAGGTATAAATGGAGTGTACAAGGATGATTAGCTAAATTTGTGTCTGGTATTAGTGAATGTATTGTGAATACAATAATATGTCATGTATGAGTGATAACATACCTACATATGGTACTAGGTATGGGGTAGATGTAATGTATGAATTATTATATCATTATTATATGTATGTTATAGGTTAAATTATACAGGCTAGACATTTATGCATATTGATAGACCCATTGATTTAAAAACCCACAAATTATTTAGGAAATCATCTTGAATACATCTTCTAACCTTTTACATGAATGTCCCTAGTCACTCCTTTCTCTATATAGCTTAGAATTACCCCTTTCCTTTCAATATATGCCTTAGCCAATGCCCCCTCTCCTTTCTCTATATAGGTGATAACTCAAGATTATGGTTTATGGCTAGAGGTTTAGGATTTATAAATTTAGGGTTTAAGGTTGATGGTTGATGGTTCAAGATTCACAACTTAGGGTTTAGTGTATAGGGACTAGAATTCAAGGTTCAAGTTTTAGTGTTATGGCTTAGGGATTAGGTATATTCATTATTATTTATATTCTATGCTTAAAAGTTTGGGATTTATGGTTTACAGCTCAAAAGATCAAGAGTTTAGCTTTTAGGGTTTGGGACTTGGTGTTTGGGGTTAGGGTTTTGGGTTTATGATTTCACACTTAGGGTTTAAGGTTTTGGTCTTGGGGGTTTGGTTGAGGATTTGGGGGTTGAAACTTAGTTTTTAGTATTTAGGGTTTGGTATTTAGTATTTGGGGATTAGGGCTTAGGGTTTATGACTTGGGGTTTAGTGTTTATGATTTATAGTTTACAGTTTGAGGATTAGGGTTTTAGGTTTAGGGTTTAGGGTTTAGGGATTTAGGTTTAATGTTTAAGGTTTTGGGCTTTTGATTTTTTATTTAGGTTTAGAATTTTTGGTTTAAGAGTTAATGTTTAAGGTTTATGACTTATGGTTTATGGTTTTAGGCTTGGGTTTTAGGGTTAAAGGATTACATTTAGGTTTTAGGGTTTAGGATTTAAGATTTTAGGTTTACGATTTGGGGTTTAGGGTTAAGGGCTTACATTTAGGTTTTAGGGTTTAGGGTATAGGGTATAAAATATAAGTTTTAATGTTTTAAGTGTATATGTTTAGGGTTAATAGTTTAGGGTTTATGGATTATTGATTTTGGTTTGGGTATAATGTATTAGGGTTAATGGTTCAATGTTTAGGGCCTAAGGTCTAGGGTTTAGGTATATTATTTAGTGTTCATGGTTCAAGGTTTAGGGTTTAGGTTTCAATGTTTTGGGTTTAAGGTTTAGTGTTTGGGTTTAGGAGTTTTGGGTTTGGAGTTAATAGTTTAGGTGGAAATGGAGTACACTAGGGTTAGGCCATCCAGACCTAAAGAATAGAGTTTCTAATGAATTATAATTCTTAAGAAAGATTTAAATTAAATTGGTTTCTTATCTTTAGAGATAGTCTCCAAACATATTAATAAAGATTTATAAGAATCCTTTGATGAGCTTAGATTAATAACACCTTTTCAAGACCAAACATGCCTATACATAATATTATAGCATTACTTAGGAGTTAGTCAATGTTTTGGGCATTTTAGTGATCTAATTGGTATATTAAGATTGTGTAAAGACACCTATGAGTCTTGTATCATTGTCTTGATATTTTCATTGAGTTTTTAAATTTAATGAGTCCATAAAACAAGGTAGTTGTATACCTCTTTGTATCATGTCCTTAAGAGGTATAATTTGGCCTAATAGGCCTATAAAAGGTAGAGTTGTCATTTAAATTTTGAGTTGAATTTATTCATGCACTAAGAGTCTTAAGATAAATAATTGGTGAAAAATTTATAGTATTGTTCAAAGAAGTGAGGATATACAATTGAGTGCTTTAGGAGTCAAAGAAGGGTTTTGCTTGAAGGTAGATTACTATCTTAAGATTGAGTACCCTATTTTAAGTCATTGAAAGTGTATTTTGATCTAAATACAGATGCTAAAAATTAAATAGATAATACTAAATAATAAGTTCATTAGTATTTAAATACCAATACTCATAAGACCTTTTGTCATAGACCAAGAGATAATCTATGGTTAAGAAGAGACCTAATTACAAGCAAGTTTCTAAAGGACCTTGAAGTAGACTAGGTTGAGTAAGTGGAAGACTTAATTTGACACCAATAGGTAATAGTAAATATCAATATATGGCTTGTGTATTTAGGTAAGGTATACTCTTTGAGATCAAGCCATGGCTTACTTATTTAATCATGTAGAGCATACTCAAGTAGATAAAGTAGATAGGGAATACTTAAGTAGGTAAAATAGACATGTAATCCTCAATGTTATAGATCTATTACATACATAACATGATTTGTAAAACCACTTCTCATTCTATATTCTAATCCTAAAATTCTAAAACTAAGTATTGGATGGAATAGAATTTTAAAAACTATCTTCTAAATGGTAACTCTTACAGCTCTGTAATCAATTTTGGAAGATGTTGAGTGACCATAATTTATTGTATAAGAATATAAAATGTAATATACTTAACATTTATTTTACTAAATATATTCCTGTAAATAAAATACATCTAGTTACAAAATAGAAAAAAATACATGGGTTTCAAATGTTTAATTGCAAAACAAAAACATACATGGCTTACAAAGGGTGTAATCCCTATGCAAAGTATGCATACCCTTTGTAATAGCATATGTCCTTTGTATTCTAAAGGGTGTGCACCCTTTGTAAAGGGCGTACACCTTTTGGACTATAAAGGGTGTATGCCGTTTAGGGTCAAGACTGACCTAACCTCATTCTTGTATTGGATGTTTTTTTAAAGGGCATATGAACTTTACAAAAAAATCTTTTTATTTTTCATTATGTCACTTTTTTTGTCCCCCAAATTTGTGTATCTACCCCTCTCTGACTCTTTTAGCAACTCATTCTTCCTCTTTTTAGTATCCTATAGTTATTCAATCTTTGCCCCTACTTCTACCCCTATTTCTGCTTGTAATCACTCATGTAGTCCCTAATATATTCCACCTCTTTTTTTTCATAGTTATTGCTCTATCTCTGCAAGCTTTTTCTAGTCCCTTTCATTAGATATCCTCATCTAGTTTCTATTGGCCAAATTTATAGATAAGCTCTATACCATATGACATCCCAACCACACACATCCCCATAGCACCAAAAAAGACTACTCCATCATGAATGGGTAGAGCACTATAGATTTTTTAATGGCCAACATATTGATAAGAATTGGTATTCGCTAAAAAAACTTTTCTCTAGTCCCTTGAATGAATAGGTCTTGTGCGAAATCAAAAGGAATATAACTATGAACTACAAATTCCATTATATATCCATCTATAGTGGTTCATGTCCAGTGATCAATCATGTAGGTCCAAGTAACCTCAAGGATATATATATTAGATTAGATTATTAGTATATTGAATTTTGGATGTAGACCTAGCCTAAAAATAAAAATTCTCTAACCTTGCCAACCATGTAGTGAGCAAGCTCAGAAATTCACACTAAAAGATTTTATGTACATCACCATATATATGATTCTCTATGAGTTACTTTTCTATACACCCTACCCTTTTCGCCTCTTTCTATGCAAACTTAGAGATTTTTTGATCCCACTATTCTTCCAAATCCCTCTAACTTGGTAACCATCAGAGCATATCCTCTTTCTAGCAATCCATAATGTTCCATGCTCACCACACCATTGTTAGCAGAGGTTCCTAGTTTTCCATAACTTGCTAATTAAAAGGAAAATTGTGGGAGAGGTATTAGGACCTTAATTTTTAGAAACATAGATTCATAAATACATATCATAAAATTACAAGAAAACCTAGATGTTTAGGATAGTGTGACTCTCATCTAAATTTCATCAAGATAACAATGTAAACTCAACAATCATTACATAATCTAGGATAGCCAATTACTCAAAAAACCTTGTATATATTAAAATACTATGATATGTAATACATAAAATCTGTGGTGGTGTTATAGAACACATTTAATTATAAAACCATAGAAACTTATAATTACTAAATAGAGATCAACCTATTACTCTAAATTTTTAAATGATGCCTCTATTACATGGATCCAATATTTATTTCTTCAATGTCTAACCCCTTCCAACTCTTCACAGTTTTCATTTATACATAATTCACTATCTCTATCTTAGACACATAGTTACAACAAACTATGTTTGTAATCGTTAACAACTATAACATCATTATAGGCTTCCCAAGTTAGAGAAACCTGAATCCATGTAATCTATTAAAAAGGAATACATTTGATGACTAATTATCCCATGTATGTTGACCTAGTAGACTATTGACATGTCCTTATGCTAAAATGGCACCCTATGTCCATACTTTCCCACTAAAAGTGTTTATAATAATTGGTTGACTACATATCAAAGGGCTGACTTAGTATGTCAAAGAGGTGACAAGGCCGATTTAGTATCAAAAAGGTCGACTATGTTGGAAAAAGGAAAAACAAGAAAAATAGGATAATGAAGTAGTTAATTTTAGTATTTTAATAATATTTAAGAATGTATTTTATTATTATTAAATAAATATCTAATACATTCTCTATTCTTTGATATTTTAAAAACATGATAAATATTTTGGTGTATGGTTAATGCATTGTGGCTACTAGATTTACTATAGTAGTTTCCAAATGTGGATCGATCTTAGCTAGTTTCTTTGAGATTTGGAGGTATCATGGAGATGAGGAGGATCCCACTTAGTGTTTATCTAATAATCATATTCCTAGAAGCATGGGAGTGACTAATCAACATTTTTTTATGGGAGGTAGAGCAAATACCATAGAGGTGGGAATCACCTTGGAGGATGTCAATGCCTTGCTTAGACTTCCCATTATTGGTACTCTTATCATATGTGATGCATCAAATATGGAAGATTAAAAGTGAGGCTTAGCCCATTAGGTGATAGGCTCAGAGAGGATTTAGCCTAGGTTTTAGGTTAATTTGTTTGATGTGTATATCTAGACCATTCTAGATATTCTAAGGCCTTGATAGAACTTATGATAGCACGTGTGTTGTGTCACAAGTTAAATGGGAAGGTAACATTGTATGTGGTAGCCTTATTTCATTCCATCCTAGAGCAAGGTGCATTGCATGATTTAGGATCTATCATTTGGGTGCATCTCATGCATGGTATGTATGGTATGTTAACCGAGGGGTAAAAAATAATGGGCCCTATCATTTTGTTGTGCATGGATTTATGAGAGATTCCCTATATATAGGTTAGTTGGGTTTCCCCATGAAGTCAATGATAAGTTACCTTAGGTGGTATAATGGAGGTAAGATCATGTAGTGTGTATTGTGCCCCATGTCTTAGATTTACAAACTATGACATGAAGGAAGATAGTTTAGTAGCCTTACAGTGATATTATTTCCATATGGTCAACTTGGGTTATTATTGCTACTAGTTTGGTGTACATTTAGATCATGGGACATTATACTTCATGGGTGGAGACACATCCAATAACTCATATATCTATATATCTAGGCCTACCACATCTAGTATCCCCTCAGTAGTGTCTTCTTATTAAGCATGACATGATAGAGAGCCAAGAGGGAGAGGGGAAGTAGGGTTGCCTATAGAGATACATATTATTAGGCCTTGGTGAGTGAGACTATAGATAGGTTAGGCATAAAAGTAGGAGGCAATGAGGCCTAGTATATAGGATGTTATAGTTATGGATATTAAGGGTGAGGATGTGGGAGAGGTGGGATTAGAACCATAGCAGGGGTGATGGTGGCCTCCTCAAACTCATAAGAGATGGAGGCACCATCAGTGAGAGGGGACACAAGTATGAGTAGTCATACATGGTGATCCTATGGTGGATGTTAGAAATAATTGTTCAATATATAGGTAGTTGATAAGGGGACCATGATGGGTATAAGTAGTGACTCAAATTTTTGCACTTGTATGAAGTTAATTGATAGAGGAGGTGATTGGTGGTCACCCTGATAGGGAGACCATGGTTGGTAACACCATCACTGGTGAAAAATGATTTAATTTATTAAGTTTTTGACATAGATCACTAGTTGTATTATTATTTATGTATTTAGTGATAGATAAATGGTTTGAGATATATATACATGAGATTTGATGTATATTTGGTTTTTTTAATAGGTACTACAATGGAGGAGATCAAATGGGGAGCCATGATTGTGGTTGTACACCATGATATTTTGGATGGGTGATGTTGCATTATGATCCATCCACCTTGATATATCCTATGGTACCATCTTCCCTATCTTATGCTAATTGATTTATATTGGTGGGGGAGGTTGCTCGCTAGTCATAAACATGAGGAGATAGCTTATATCTATCTGCAGAAGTAGGAGAGGGAGAGGCCCAAGCCTAGTAGGAATTAACATAGGAGTGAGTTTCCCATATGGTGACTATTATAGAGCTTGGATGTGTGTAGGCCCAAGTGACCAATTTACAAGGATAGGTTTATGGCTTCAGATCCCAAACTACATCATTATAGAATATCATTTAAAGAGGTCAATCACAAGCATCTATGGGTAGTGTGGCTTAGCCACAAATAGAGTAATAGAGTTTTAGCTATTGTATTTTTTATTATATTATATCAAATACATGTTATATATATTGATATGTACATTTCTTGGTCTACGATTTGTATTTATTTATGGATGGATTTCTAGAATTATTTCTTTTCTAGCACATATATTTTAATTTTTTTATATATGTTATGGTAGATATGTGATGTATGTTTTCTTTTATAACATTATGTGATACACATGCATGGTTAAAAATAAATTCAAAATGATTTGGAAAAGTATAAATAATCATAAAATGTGATACACACTATATCACAATGAGAAATGTGTAAAAACAAGAGATGAATAAATCTAAAAAACCAAAATGGTAAAGTAACAGGTAATAAATGTTTTCAAACCATATAAAATAATTGCACCAAATTAAAATAAAAGTCATACTATATCAAAGTGGGAAGTATGAAAATTGTAATAATGTGGAAAATGTGTGAAAACTAATGGTATAAAAATAAATGAACAATAAATTTAATTAATAATACTAGATAAAGATGGGAAGTATGAAAAGAAAAATAAAAAGTAAGTATAATCATATTAATCATACTAAATCAAGATGGGAAGTATGATTAATTTAATAAAATGGTTGTGAACATACATGCAATCAGAAAATAAGAAGACAAAAGTAAAGTGATTATTAAGTAAGCATAAAACATACTAAATCAATATGGGAAGTATGTAAATGACATGTAAATCATAATATAACACAAACTATCTCAAATTTTAAACATGTAACATTATTGTGACTTAGTTATAGTATGAACCTTTTATTGGAATATTCTGTGAGGAAAGCCTGGTCCTATCCAAGGTCTTACATTGCAACTCACAAAGGTAATACCAATGAGGTGGAGATATAGGTGAGTATAATTTAAATATGTTTTAATATTGTAATTTTTTAAGAGATCTTGATCTTATCCATGGTCTTACACTGCAATTCAGAAGTTGAACACCAATGAGTTGAAAGTTAAATAAGGGGAAAAATAAGAAAATGTTTTTTGAGGAATGCTTGGTCCTATCCAAGGTCTTATATTGTAACTCACAATAAGATACCCTAGTGGTAAGATCAATTAAAAAAATAATATTCATCAAGGGGAACTATTAGGATTGTTTAATGAAAATAAGGAATGTAAAAATCATGGCATAAGCATTGATGAGAAAACATTAGTAAACATGAGGCATACAAGGTAAGAAGGAAAGACAATAAGAGTCTAATGACCATCAAAATACAAAGGATACCCGCTCATAATAAACACAAAGATGTATAGGAAAATAGGTTGGATACTAAGATCAACTAATAAATATTATATGAACAAGGAAATTAAAATTGTCCTACCTTCTCACAACATGTTCCCCATTATTCAAGCCTCTTATAGAGCCATTGGTTTACTATGAAGATTAGGTACTTATGTGAGAAAGTAAGTAGCACTTATAGATTTTTTTTATTTTCCTATCCTAATCTATTGGCCTACTACACCACAATGGACCTTGGCTCTATCATGAGTCTAACTATGGAGTTTGAGCTTCGATTATAAATATGATATGTGTTAAAGATAGTAAATCATGTATTTTGGTGTGATTATACTTTTGGATTGCATGTTTCCTTTTGAATCATTATCTTTTGTTTAAATGATTTGGCTTTTAAATTTTTTAAGGATTTTATGATTCCTACACCACATGGATTTGGAATAACCAACATGAGTGATAAAAGTGATACACATAAATGAAATTTAGACTTTCGTTAAAGGAGGCTAAGTAACCAGAGATATGACTAACTAAACAACTTAGGCTTACCTATGAACCAGTATATAATCTCAAGTGTCAATCATATGTATGCTTAGTACGTGAAAGGGAAATAAGGGAAGAAGGAAGATCTAAATATATTAGTGTATATAAATAGTATGATGATAAGTATTGTTTGCTAATTAATCATATGTTAGAGATAAAATACTAAGGGAATAAGGGCTGTATAACCAAGTCACAATAATAATTATCTTTATTCGAGTGTAAAATATAGTAAAAAATAATTAAAAAGAAAATAAATAAATTCATGAAAAAAGTGAAATATTAAATACAAGTTTGCATTCATGAAAAGAATGAGAATAATCCATAAGAAAAAGTGAAAGAGAATGAAACCATGTAAAACACATAAATCATAATATAATGGTTCATGCAAAAGAGATATGTAAAAACATGTTTGATAAATAGTCAAAAATATAAGATATATAAATGGATCACAAATCTACTCCAAATTATATAATAGAATAATGTGAGAAAACACCATGTCATGTTCACAAATATTGATAGATATGACCATAAATGTTATCCATAACATCTAAAACATCCCTATGTAACTGAATTCTAACATTATCCATAGTCTCATCAATCTTCATGAAAATTTGTGAAAAGACTTCCTTCCATATCATCTCAACTGAAAAGGTGTGTGTAGAGGAAGAAGAGTAATGTTAATTTGGTATCTCCTATGTGGGATACTCAATATGAAGAATAGGTGTCTCAATGGTAATGGTATATTTGGATTTAGGAGGAGGTACAACTAGTGGATAAGGAGGAACCTTTGTTCATGGATGACTTATAAGAGAAGGTATAGCTAGTACCAATGTAGACTATGGGAAATCTCAAAGATACTATTGAATAATGTGACATTGAGGCTTAACCCAATATTTATAAAGGTTACCAAATGTTTTTAGATTCAAGGTAGGAACTATAGATTCATTATAAGTTATGGTGGGGTGATACCTCCTATGTCAATGTTATCAATAAGGTACTAGATGTTCATTTTGTAAATTTTTGATATTTTTTTTGAAAGTGGAGGTTACAGTATGAGGTTACCATGTGAATCCCTAAGGGGGTGGTGGAGCATGAGGATTTTTCAATCCCCATGGAACATGATGAGGTTTATTTTGGAGATGTATGAGGTAATTTTTCATTTGCATCATTTTATTTACATTATTAGTTTGAAAATTATGCATTTGGTTAAGCATTTGTAATAAAAGTTTATTAGTTTGATTAGTATTTTGGCTAGTGGATGCATCATGTGATGCATCAGTATTATGAGAGTTATTAAGAGCTTGAGATGAACTATGAGTGTAGGATGGGTTATTAGTATGAGTCTCACTAGTGTCATGAGTAGCATTGGTAGCAAAAGAAGCATTGGTGGCAAAATAAGCATTAGTAGCATGGTTAGGGATATGGGTAATTTTAATAGCCCCACTAGAAGTTGAACCTACCATGTTTGTATAAATACTTGACATGGAGGTAGAAGAAAACATAGAGGATGATGTCATAGTATGGGAAGGAGACATTATGGAGGGTAAAAGTTGGTATGAAAATAAAGGGCTTGCCCCAAATCCTTGAAAAAAGTTAGGAGAAGGTGAATGGGGTTATTCTATATGAGGTCCCATCATGAGATCATAGATGGTTTTAGGATATTTTATTATGTGTTGAGGGTTTTTATTGATGAAAAATATCATTTTAATTGTGTATTTAATGGCACGCTCATCTTATAATGAAAATAATGGGTTAAATGTCGAGGAAAAATGCAAAGGAGTTCCATAGTTAGTAGTTCGAGTGCAACATAGACATTACTTTGATCCATAGTGGTTGCCACAATATGTGTCTTAAGAACCCTATTGGGATTGGTAAAATTCATCATGTTTATTTTATTCCATTATATATTATTCTCAAACAATAAATTCATGATTAAGGAGGGAAACTAAAAACTTGGTAAAAATGAGGATCAATTGGTATGATATTAGGTCAAACCAGTGGGCACTATCTTATAGGATAGTAGATAGGACAAGATATAAAAGACACAGTATAATTGGTTGATTGTGTTCTATATATGGTGAAACTAAGGTAGTCTAAAATACACATAGTCATATTAGTCAACTATGTGTTGAAGGCAAATAGAACAAGTAATCTATAATAGATTGGGTCGAATAGAGCAATTATGTTCTATGGGAAAATAGAGACTATAAGAGATGCATTTGAGCATATCAACTATGTTCTAAAGGTAAAGATAGGTTTTGATAGTTGTGAATCTATATAATCTATTGTTATTTTGTATAATATTTGAAATAAACACATAAATAATTAGGTCAATCCAGTTATAACACACAGCACAAACCCTATACCAACACTAGCTGATACAAGTTTTGCAATAGAACATATAATTATCAGAGAGCAAGCAACAAAAATAGAAATGTTAATTTATATGTTCATTTATGAATGTTTTAAATTAAAAAAAATTATAAATAAATGCAATAAAGAGTTGGATATAAAAATGAATTAAAAAGGCAATCTAAGGATGGTTTCATCTAGTTAAGGTTGAAAGGGATCTATATTGGTGATGGTATTGGTTGGTATTGGGGCCTACCCCCTCACTTCACAATCTCACAATGATAAGGGTGTTAGGTTATTTGCCAATATATACCATAAACCATGTATTTATACTCAACCTAAAAACTGAATTAGTTTCCCCCTTGGTGATGAAATTCAAGTAGGTAAACCTTGGGTAGAATTTATTTTTAATAATTTTTAATATCATGTGGTTTGGAAGTGTGTGAATAAAATTTAAAAATTATGACTAAATTGATAAATTAAAACATTTTATTTATTCTATATGTGCTACTCTAAGAAATCAACAAAATGAAAAGTGTATTAATTACTAACAAGATGAGTTAATTATTTTGCTTGAAGAGTACAGGGTTGATTTAGATGACCAACTATGCAAATAGTACATAATAGAATTGACTGGGTCAATTTTATCTATTAAATCAAGAGCCAAAAAAACATAGTTAAATGAGTCAACTAAGTATCCTGGGTAATAAATGAGGCTATAGAACCATGTCAATCTAGTTGACCTAGTTTATTGTAGAGTTATAGTTTTATAGACCAAAAAGTGTGAAAAATAGGACTATAATGAAGAAAATAAATAACTAAGATAGTGAGAATGAACCTGATAATTATTAAGGTGTTAAAATTGTTATTTTTATACTATGTCATCTAGATGAAGATTTTTAGCTTGATAATAGAGTCAACTGAGTTTAAAAACATGTATGTAAATTAGTGAACTAAGTCGAGCCAATGGATCTAGTTACCTATGACTGAAGATGACCTACACAAATAAAAATAGTTGATCAAATCGACTGTGTGTTAAACCTATGCATATAAAGTTAAATCAAGTCGATAGATTTGATTCAGTGATTCAAAAATTAAATAAATAATAAATGAAGGTGTGAAATAAAAACTACATGGGTTAGTTCATATCAAGTTCACCATAATGTATACAAGGGAAAGTGAAGCAATCTACAAATCAGTCATAGCTCAGAGAAGATAAATCAAACTATCATTTCTGCTTTTTGGTACATTTATATAATTGGGTTCATGACCAATATGGATCCACTAAACTGAACTAAGGGGTATCTTACCACACATAATCGTTTGAGAGGGTTCTAGAGCCTCTAGTCAAGAAATACCACACAATAACCCTAGCTAGGTCCTATGTTTTCTTATCAAAGTAAATGACAAAGTAAAGTAAATCTAATCTAGTGCTCACCAAAGCATGTGGTACAAAATGAGAATAATAAACATAAAAAAGTAAACATGTGAAAAATAACTCTACTCAAGTCAATGTAGATATAATCCTAATGCATGGAGAGATAAATACATTCAAAATTCATTAATTATGCTACTTCTACCTACCAAAATAGAGGAGTAAGAGTTAAAAATATTTACTTTGAAGATGAACTCATTGAGGCTCAGTCTCTCCCTTGGCCAATGTTTATTTTAAATAGTATTTTGTGGTTTGTAAGGATCACAAAGATAAGACAACTCTAGGCTATATGACTTATCATATGCATCCAATACTTATTCACAAGACAAAATTATTCTCTTTAAGCGTAAACCCTAAGCAATGACTCCTTAAATATAATAAAGGAAATATTATAAATAAGTGCAAATGAATTATTATCTTTATCACTCTCTAATGAAAATGGTGAAAAGGATATGTTTATATATTCGTATCAATCCCTAAACCCTTCCAAAGTTTTAACTAATAAAGTCAGTCTAGTCAACCCTGTTCTTTAATAAATAAAGTAGTTTGGTCCTAGACTAGGTCAATTGGGGTTAAGCTAGTCTCATAACGAGCTTATTTTTAAAAATAGGGCCAACTCATGAGACTTTTGTTTGGTAAATGACAAAAAAAAGGTTTTGGCTAGGTAGGGGTTGTTAGAGGCAATGAATTACTTGTGGGAGTGTGTATGAGAGGTGTAAAATCTTAGGGGAATGTATAGAAGAGATTTGTGTTGGTTTCAATTGGTTGTATAGGGAACAACAATCTTATGAAGTACCAATGGTCTACCCAACCCTTTCCTAGTGCACTCTTTAAGGAATGTAATCAAAAATATTGAGACTCGATGGGTTCCGTTAAGAGAGAAAGAATTAGTAATTGATAAACTTTAAAAATATTATGTGTATACATATCCTTGATTGGAGAAATTCACCATACACAACTTTCAACTTCACTTAATTCATCTCAAGTCAAATTTTAATTGTGAAAGTGATGTTTTAGGATTAATTATGTTGAACAGTTCATCAACATTCAAAATCCACTTCAATTTTCATTATGTTAATTAAACTTTATTAATTAACCTAATCTTCTTATAATTAGAAATTCCATAGTTTTTAGAATTACCTATTTTATTTAATTCATTAATTGAATTATTCCTCCAATTATGCCAAGTAGCTAAAAAATGACATCATAATAATTATATAAAATGATGACATCACAACAAATATCATGAATGATGACATCATTTTTAAAGTTTTCTAACTTGTACAAAATATCAAGCAAATATTTGAATTTACAACCCAACCTATTTAATGTCAAATATTAATTGCATGTTTCCCACCAAGTTTAACCAATGCTCAACCACACATCTTGAATCACATATAATGTTGGAATAAATTCAATAAATCTATAAATACAAGGACCATTTACCATTATTCTAAAATTATTGAAACATAATGAAGTGTTTCCTTTTTGGAGAGCCACTCTCTTTCATCAAGCTTCATCTTTCTTATAAATTATTCAACAAATCACATGTAGTCAAGGAGAGATGTTGCTTATGTGACGTATCGACATTGTTAAATACCATGCTCTAAAATATAGGCATAAACATGTAAATATGTTATCTAAGAAACAATGTCCATTAGGAAGGTAATTGCTTTTGATTATTTTCTATTTGTTTGTCATTGCTAGACCTTGGCCAATCTAATAAGCACACTTAAAAGTTAGATTTGTTATTATTTTATGCTTACTTTTCATACTAAAAAAACTAACTTATTTCATATTCATGTGTTTACATTATTAAATAAAATCTTAAAATATTCAACTTGGGAAAAACTTAGCATTTCATTATGTCTAAGATAGATAGAAATATTTTTTTTAAATAGAATAAAATAAGAAATTAAAAATTAAAATATTGTTGTCATTAAATAATTTATCATATCTAAAAATACTAATACAAAAATTAGAAATGGAAAAAATAAGGATAGAAACCCTAGTAACATATATGGTTAGGGTTTTGAAACATTCAAGCAATAAACAAGATCACCAATATGTTTTATCATATTTAAAAAATAAGTGAATTAATTACCTAAATGAGATAAATTATTATATAAAATTAGAAAGATAATTATATGAAATAAATGACACAAATTGATTTTGAACTTACTATATTTAAAAATATGCTAAAAATGGGAAAGTAATAAGGAAATATAACTTAGATGGAAAACTAGAATGTAGGAGTGTGACTGAGATTGAAAAACCTATGTTTGTTTATCTAATTATGGATTTGAAATAAGGTTTTGTTAGATCTTCAAAAAATAGTGTTAGATATAGATAAGAGAATGATGTGTTGGTGTCTTTAGGGATCATCAACATCTTTTAGATTATAGTTCTCTACAACTATTATGACCAGTTCACCTTCACTTGTATGTTCTTCTTTCCCATGAGGGAGCCTTCGATATGTCATGAAAACCATTATATATCCTCTCTTTACTTATAACCCTATCTCTATATATCAAAATTATAAATTAAATTACAAAATAAAAAAATTTAATGTTTGAATTCATTCTTGACCTCAACACCCCTTGTGTTGAGTGTTGCCTATATACTGATTCTCTAAAGAGGGATCAAACTCCATGTAGTTCTCTCATGTTATGATGGTGTGTATAAAATTTTAGTGAAAAGTGATAAATGTTGGTTCAATAATTATGTAATTAATTAATTAAATTATGACTTGTGACCTTATATGTGTATTCATACTTTAGCTCAGGGCTATTAGGGTTATATTTATTCAAAATTGGAAAAAATAAGAAATTTTCTCCTACTGTGTAATTAAAATTTTGATTTTTTAAATATGGAATCCTCATGTATGAAAAATGGTATGTAATGTGGGTTTATAGTGATATTTTGGGAATTAATTCAAATGGTTCTTACTAAACTTTTTGGATGACCTATTACATGAATTCAAATTTGAGCAACTTATCATTATTTGGCAGGAGGATACTATTGGCAAAATTGGACACTAGCAGGAAATGGCAATGTCTAAATATGATGGCCTTATCCAGAGGGAAATAATAGATAAACTAAAAGTTGGTACCAATCTCAAAGTGTGCTTAGGTTGCTTATAATGTTGGATTATGATACTTTTTTATCATTGGTTACTCATCATAATGGTTCATTCGTAATTGAAGCGAAAGAAGAGAATCAAAGATCATGGAATGAGGCATGAGTAATGTGTGTAAAAGGAATAGTCACAAGAGCACTATTTTATAAATAAATGTTAATTTATGTGTTGATAAATTTTTATTAAATTATGTTATATAGTATCAACCTTTTTGATATAGTATTATTTGACAAAACTGGGTGGAATTATATCGAGTTGACCCATGTAATTAGGCAAGTGTGAAGTGATTTAGAATTTATCAAATAGGCTGATACAATTAGGAAAAAAGGGGGAAGATGATCGATACAATTTGGATGCTCATAGATTTTTTGATTTATAGGACGAGATATTAATACTATATCAAGATAATATGTGTTTTATCTAATATAGTTGGGAGGGATAGGGAAAAACTATATCGGCATAATTTGAGTGATTGTTAATATAGTTGGATAAAGTAGGAAAAATTGTATGACACATTTTAGGTCATGGCTAGTGTAGTTGGGTAATGAAATAAGAACTGTATCAACACATTTTGGGTCATGGCTGATGTATTTTTTTGTAATAGGAGATAGAATTAGAATTGTATTAACATAATTTACGTTATGGTTGGTGCAGTTGGATAACACAAGATGAATCATATTGGAACAATATATTGCATGGTCAGTGTAGTTTTTTATTAGAAAGAACTTTATCAACACATTTTTTATCATGGCTAGTATATTTGCTTGTAACTGTAATTTGGTTAAGAAATATATTGACATATTTTTTTATCATGGTTAATACAATTATTTATAATTGGTTTTAATTAAATGATATCATGTTGGTTAGTATATTTGAATTGAGCTTAGTGTAATATAACTTTATTAGCATCATTGATATAGTTGTAAATAACTGATTATGTAAATTCAGATGATTTTTAATAGTTTGACACTAAAGGTGGACCTGTATGATAGGTGTAAGCATTTTTATAAGTTGTAAGATTAGAATCAACATGACCTATGATGTGCTTTGTAATAGGGATTTGAAGTAGTTGCTCTTCATAAATTCATGGGTTAAAAAATGTTGGTTCTATAAGATAAGCTTGAATTTGATCTAAATTTTGATAATTCATTCTTCTAAGGCCTTCCCCTGGTGGGATAGAGGGTGGGTGAAAATCAACAAAACCATGTTCATAATTGCTTGTGTTGTGAGGTTTGGTAGAAATGGGAAATCATAAGAGAGATTTTCATCCATTTTATAATAATCGTCAATGGGAAGATATAATTCTTCACCCCAACTATAAGGATCATCATGGTGATATATGATAAAATTTCTATAAATCATATGACAGATAGGGAAATCATAATGTGAATTTTCATCAATGCTAAAAATTTCATTGATGAAAATATATATTATCTTACTAGGGTATTCACCTATGTCATAATAATCATCATCATAGATGAGAAAATAGTTATATTGATTTTTGACCATGTTATAAGTATAATAAAATGGATTCTCTGTCATTATAATAACCCTACTAACTTTTATCTAAATATTATAATAATTTTTTTTTTAAATTAAATACACATATTCAACATATATATTTCACCACATGAAATCTTATCTAGTGATCTTTAACTAACTATATTAATTTAGTTAACCATTTAAAATTATAGCTAATCCACTTAGCTAAGGATCACCATGTACACATATATAAATCATTAACAAACTGAATAACCATAATTACTGCATTTTAACATATATGAAATAGTACAAGTTTAACCACCACTGATATAATATTACAGCCTCTATTGTATGAAGTACAATGCATAAATATTATAGTTTCAAAAAGACATATAATATTTCAATGATAAGATATGATACAAAACTTGTTTGAGTGGAGTCTCCATGACTCAAGTATTAATATGTAATCTCAAGTGTAGTTTCAAGTATAGTATTCTAGTTGGGAAGGAAAACGTCATCTGAGCACTTTTCCACACCAACCATGGACCATAGATCCCACACACTATCTTCCAAATAAGGGGATGGCCCTCCCTTCATGGATAGGTAGATAATGATAGTGTAGACATCAAAAATATGCACACATGTGCTTTTGAATGTTGACAAACCCCCTGTACCTACCTAGGACCCTCTTGGGACCAATTTACACCAATTTGGCCTAACCAATCACACTTGTAGTCAGATTCACAAGCTAACTCAACTTGGCCTTTAGGACCTCTTTCCTTTAGAACCTGATCATTGACGGGTAGGGTGACCATCAATGGTCACCATGGGAAACCCTGACTATCAATGATCAGGGTCCACCTCCTTAACAAAGAACATGCAACCACCCATCGATATTTTCTAAATATAACTAATCTAAATCTTGTTACAAGCCTTTGCATGGATGAGTTATATTTAGATGGTCTGGTTATACCTTGACTTCTACCTCTTTTTTATGCCTATAAAAAGAAAGGAGCTTGGTGTAGACACCAAAATCATGTCTACTCCCTTGGTTGTCCTCCCCTTCTCTCCCCCTTGGTCCTCTTAACCACTCCTAACCTATGTCTTATTAATTTAAAATAATTATCTTATTTTAAGTTAATAATTCTCTCTCCCTTGCCACCTCACCACCCTAGGATGCCCTTCTTTGGATTCCCTTAATCCTCCCATGACCCATTTATGACCTATTCCTCATCCTCGCACCCATTTAACCCCTCTCGACCATTTCTTATCCCGCCACTTAAACCCGGCAGTTGGGAAAATGGACGAAAGGCTATTTTTAGCCTTTTTCCTACATTTTAGCCGCTGACATCGGTCAACTATCGACCGACGTCGGTGGTATTGCCGACGTCAGTTTCCTTCATAATGGTTTCTGCGTCCGTTATCCTCCCTTCGCTCCTGCTCTTCATCCGACTCTAGAATCTTACAATCTGATCAATCAATCGGCCAATCTTTTCATCAGACCTCTCACTCTCTCTCTCAGGCACATAGCAAGCTCCACCAGCAACAGGTCTTCTACACTACCAAGCATCAACAACAGGGACATCAGCAATAACAGGTCTTTTTCATTCCATTCTCTAGCAGGTATGAGGTAAGTATCTCTACTATTTTCATTTCAGTATTTTCTTTTAATTCATCTATCATTCAGCCTACTGTCCATTTTCAACCTCTCCTGCCCAGACCCCTTCCAAACCTACTCTTCTCAAAGAGGCTGAAAGTCCTCCTCTACCCCTTTGTTCCTTTTTAACATTCTGTCCATTATCCCAGACCTCTACACAAACTCTCAGAAACTTAACCAGACCCAAAATCCTTCTCAGACCCATCCACAGAGCATAAACACATCCAAACTCGACCAGACCTCATCCAAAGACTACTGCCCCGACCAACACCGACCGCAGAGACCACTACCCCCACCGACGTTGGCAGACCTTGACCAATCGACACCGGTAGGACCACTGACGTTGGTGACTGTGACCAGGCTGATAGCGGCATTTAGGTAAGCATTTGCTTCCATTTTTGTTTCGGTCTTTAATCATTTTAGTATTTTATCATTCTGCCTTTTATCAGACATTATCAATCAGTGGGTTGACATCCCTCAAGGAAGTCATTGTACTTCTGGGATCAAGCTTTCGCTTGGTAGCCCACCATCTCCTCATCTAACGTCTTCTTCATTTTAGTCTCTTTTTGTTTTAGGTGTCATCCTCCACAACCAAAGAGGATTTCTCACAACGTCTGGATTACGGTGCGCATGACTTCATCCAGGTACATACAAGCCTTAGACCATTTATTTTAGTTTCTTATTCTCTCTTTGAATGTGAAAGCAAAAATCGTATAAAAACATTCTGGCATGCCCGGTGGGACCCTAGGGTCTTCCTTGGGTTCTTTTCTTTCTGTTCATATAGGGTGCATTAGGTTTCTCCCTTTTCACCTCTTTATTCTCTTCTAAACGACATCATAAGCAGGATTAAAAAGAGCTCTTCTTTCTTTTCTTGCATCATAGACTAGTCAAAATCATGCTCTTCAACCCTTTCTCCATTTGTCTTCATACGAACTAACATTTTGACTTGGGCTTAAAACACACTGCATTTCATTTCTACTTGCTTGCATTTCTTAGTCCACATCTAGTAATTAGACCGCATCATGAATTAATCACACTTATGTTACACAACTGAATCACTTGCACAAATCAAACATCTTAACAATACTTGAGACAAGGCCCGACTGGGATTTCATCCCCCAGTGGATACCTTACCCGTCCTGGCAATCCCACTTGGATTTCACCACCAAGGGGAAAGCCCACTCTGTTCTTTGGCAGAGGATAATCTCTAGGGAAGGTATATTTTGGCTAAGCAAGACCAACTTATCACTGGGCTCATGAAGTCAGGGGAGCTTGCTCCTTAGCACCAGGCCACGTACCAAACCTAACCTAGACTCTTGAGCGCCTAAAAAAACCTGAAACCATCCATAGACTACTTCTTCTAAGACCCGTCTCAAAATCCAATCTTCCTACACACATTTTAAGGCATAAGCCACAAGATTCTAAAAGTTGATTCTTAGGATTTAACGCTTAGGGTCTGCCTGTCTCCATCTGTTTTTCTATTCTTATCTGCTTGTTTGAGCTTTTGAGGATGTTCTTCTTCCTTTTTTCCAAAAACTCTCAAATCTTCTAAGTTTCTGGAAAACACAGTCACTGACATCAATTTTATCACCAACGTTGGCAACCTTTCCTCGCTGACATTGGTTATCTGACCGACGTCGGCCATCTGTTATCACCGACATCAGTTTTTCAACCGACGTCGGTCACTATCATAGTCCCTTTTTTCAAAACAATAGCCTAAAACCTAACCCTTTTTCTGTGAAAAACCACATTCTAAGTTTCTGAAACTGAAAAAAAACATAGTTTCTGAAACCTAACCCTTCTTGCCTTGAATGGTTTTGACATGCAGTCAAACCAAGGCTCTTCTTGACCAAGCAAGGCATCAACCACTTCTGCCTTCCCCATCCATAACCAGTCTTATAATGGAGTTCCACTCTGAGACCAAAAGAACTCCAACCCGACCGACCCTGACTCAGACCCCCATTGTCCCTGAAGGGGACCAAGATTTCGAAAGATTCTTAGACCTCAATGTCAAAGCCCTCAAAAACTATCTCATAAAAAACCAAATGTAGGACCTTTTAGGTGCAGCGGCAATGACATCGACGTCATCCACTACCCAGCCCATCATGACTCAGCCTATTGTCTCGACTAGTCACTCGACCATGGCCAATACACAAAGTTTGGCCTCCTCATCTATTTTCGAACCTACCTCCATCGGGGTGTCATTACCCCCTCAACTTCACACAATTCAACCAAGTTCTACATCATACCAAAACTTGATTGTCTCGACCTCACCCACTCTTACACCTATACATGCGGGAGTGACAACCTATCTTTTTACCAGTGCTACCACTCAACCACCTTTGGCGGTATCTAGTCAACTTGTGTCCTCCAACTTCATGGCACAAGCCCCTTTGACCATGACATTTATCCCTATGACACACTACCCATATGTTGTGCCTACACAAGCGCAACCAAGTACATCATACGCCTCTTCGACCACCTTCCAAGTACCCTATAACCTAAGGGGTGCCCCACCTGCCAATCTGTCAACAGATCTCATCAAAATGTTGATGGACAAAATATCCAGTCTCGAGACCTCTATTTCTGGTTCACGTAATGTCCTTTCCTATGACCAAATTTGCAACAAACCCATTCATCCTTCTGTGCCCATCCAACCTTATCCCAACCAGTGGGAACTCCCTAAATTTACTTGCTTTCAGAGTAAGGAAGACCCACAACAACATCTTCAAGCATTCAGACACACTTGTTATATCATAGCCCATGATGATGCGTTACTTCTACGCACATTCCCCATGTCTCTTTCTGGCCCCACCCTCAATTGGTATAGCTCTCTTACCAGACATTCTATATTTTCATTCACTCAACTCGCCCAATTATTTCTTGACCATTTTTCTATCAACATCACCAAACAAGTCTCAATCACAGACCTCTACTCCATTAGGCAATTTGATGACGAATCAATAATCAATTTTGTCGCCCATTGGAGAGGCTTGATTAACCAACTCTCCTTCTCCTTACCTCAACCTAAGTTCATCGAGCTCTTTTCTCGAGCATGTGCTAGGCACATCTCTTCTACCTTGCAGATTCAAACATTCTGCACTTTCAACGAAGCTTTCACCATGGCTCAAAAGCTTAAACTTGTGCCATTGAAGAAGATAAGGTCAAATTGTGTAATAATAACGCAAGAACCAATGACCCTTCTTCTTCTAGACCTTCTTCTTCCCACTCCAAATCCAAAGGAGTGGCCAACACTGTGGTCATTAGATCACCATCCTAGACAACAACCAACCAATCTCAACCTTCACCTCTCCAAGAATCACCAAACAATTCCAACAATGGTACATCTAGTGTTCATACACTCCACTTGGAGAATCATATGCTTCCATTTTGGAAAAACTTGTCAAACAGGGGGTCCTCAATCTCCCTCCAATCTGACCACCTTAATTCGACTCCTCAAAAGCCCTCCCTACATGGTATAGGGAGGCCGACTTCTGTCACTTTCATCGCGTCCATGGCCATGACATCAATAATTGTCGAACCTTCAAAAACATCATCCAAGACATGCTAGACAGGGGTGATCTCATCTTGGACAACCTGAACACCCTACCCAACCAACACCTTGACATCTTCAAACAACCCTTTCCTAACCATCCTCCTACCCAAAACAATGTCCAGACCATGACCAGTGGCTCCCAAGAGCATGACATACACACGATCAACACGGTCTCGCCTCTTGTCCCTGACCAACCTCCTTCACAGGTGGAAGACCCTTCTTCCCCTATTCCTCCTCCACAAGATGAAGAACTTTCTTCTCTTATTAGTCCTCCATCAACCTCTCTCATATTGGAGGATGCTTTGATGGCACCCACACTGGCTGCCTCACCCTCATCATTCTTGTCATCAATGGGGGATCATACATTCCCCACGCCTAGACCACACATCAAGACCATGACCATTCCTACACTCTATCCAACTACGGAGCCACACTCTCCTATTTCTTCTCCATCAAGAGAAGAACTAGTCTCTTCACCCATTTCAACTAAGAAAGACCCAGTCATAGTTTCCTCTTGCCCTTTGCCTGAGATTGTTACATCTCACTCACCTCCGTCCACATTCGAATCCAAACCCATATCTAACCTCACCTCGCACAATGATGGCCCTCAACCCAAACCAAAGAAGGCCACTAAACCACACTGGAGGATTCCTCCCCCACCTTCATCATTACCTTCAATTTTGGGCCTGCATCCATCCACTTTAATAGGGGTGCTTCCTACTCCCATACTTCACAAAGGCAAGTCGCCTTCATTATCCCCTCAACCCATCAGACATATATTTCCTCCAAAACATCCAACACCTATCACCACCAAAGTGCCATCTCCATGTGTGGTTACACCACCCATGAAAATGATGGTATGACCAACACCTCTTATGCCTCTCAAACCAAAGTCCTCAACCCCCACTGCAACAAGACACATAGACCCATTAGCAGGTTCTTATGCCCTACTATTATGGCAATTATTGCAGTCTTCTTGCATCAATCTCCCACCTCTTAAACCATATCAATCCCTCAGACCAAAACTGCCCTGGTTTGATGACACTCAGATTTGTGTGTATCATTGCATGCCTGGACATGACACTGAGCATTGTTGTGCCCTCAAGGTTGTCATTCGCCAATACTTGGAGAAAGACACCCTTCTTCTTGACTACATCATCAACAAACCTTCAACCTCCTCACCGCCCCACTCATCAACTCTCGGATCAAGACCATCTTGGTTCAACAACTCTAAATTTTGCCATTATCATCACACTCTGGGACATGACACTGAGCGCTGCTACACTCTTAAAGCTGTCATTCATCAACAACGGAGAAAGGATACCATTCTTATCAAGGATCCTCTTGACCACCCCTTTGACAAATCATCAACACCGACCCATGCTTCTCAAACCTCATCACCTAAATCGGGATCTCCATGCCAGATTACGGTCCCTTTGCCACCTTTAACCCCCTTATTTGACATCAATATAGTCAATCTGACCACCAATCCTCAACCAACCTTGACCAATCTATCAAACATTCTCCCTAGCCACTAGGGGAATTCAACCTTCATCCATGCCTCAACCAACCTTTCAACCCAGTCTCAACCAAATATCAATCACTCTTTTAATCATAAACCTCGACTAGGCCTCAACCAAGCCTCGACCATGCCTCGACCAAACAAGCATTAACCTATCTTTGAACAAACATTCAACCCGACCTCAACCAGACCATTGACCCGACCTCAACCAAACATTCAACCTATCTTTGACCCAACATTCAACCCAATCATCAAACCAGACCATCGACCAAACTTTAACCAAACATCGACCCCAGACATCGACCAAACAATGACCAAACATCAACCAACCTTTTAATCACATCATCCAACCCAACATTGACCAAATATCAACTGACCTCAACCAAACATCAACCAACTCCTTCAACATCAATCAACATGTGACCAATTTGGAATGAAGCAAATAGGGCAAGTTTGCTCCCAATTGACTCGAACCTTGCATCATAACACAAGCATGGGCCAGGGACTTTTTTAGAACCTGAGCCCCTTTATGCCTTACATCTTTGACTAGTCTACTGTTAGTCAAGTAATTATTCATTTGATGTTTAACTTGAGCTTGATCCCTTGAGCAATCCCTGTCATTGTCATTCCTATTCCTTTCAACCCTCAACCCTGCAAATATCAGTCACCCCTTTTGTCAAGCATGACTGCTTTGTCCTAATAAAAGGGAAACCCTCTAAACCTCTACAGTCAAGTCCATGACCAAAAGTCCAGTCAACAAAAATCAAAAAAAATGAATATAAAAATGGGATGCATATTCCACGGTCATATAAAATATAAATGTAGACTGCTCCCTCGAAGGACAGCTACATCATCATTGTTGTATTTACTAGACTGCTCCCTTGAAGGACAGCTAGGCCAAAGTCATATCAAAAACATATCAAGCAGAATATAGACCACTCCCTCGAAGGATGGCTATGTTACACATAGCATTATCTCTGAAGCTTCCCGCATCGATCAGCTTCATGACATGACCACAAAGCAAGACAACATCCCCTCGCAGACTTCCCGCATCGATCAGTCTGCACCAAAAAAAAAAAAAAATGACTGACAAAACTTTAGAGTCATGGACTTGTCTATAGTCATTCTCGGGGTCACATATAAAAGGGGAAAAGTTGTTCCTACCAGAAAGGGTTCCCCCTTCCTTCCATATCACATCACCCCAACATACTCAAGGGATTTCGAGCTCACTTAACGTCAAGTGATTCGATTACCGCTCTAACGCAACCCATGGTCAACGGCGTAATGCATGAATGGGGCTCTTGTTTCTAAAAACCCTTATCCATGCCATCATTCTGGTCCTTTTCAATGAAAGAGCAATTTGCCTTTCACTTTTTGTCACACTTTGGTCACGCATTCAACCCAATCATTATCTATCCAAAACCCACCCAAATCAAAACACACATTTTCTGACCACCGACATGACCTAGTCTATTTCACATAGTTTCTGTGGATAACAATACACATGGAAACTATCGACCACACAATTTATGTTAAGCATAAACCAATACTTGTTAAAGCATAAATAGACCTCAATTCATTTTTAGCATACATCCATCACGAATATGGAAAATTGCTAGGGATGAAAGACCACCCGACCAATGTTGCAGAATACACCATCACACAATATGGAAAAGGCTGCAACATCATCTTACCCTCATCATTTCAACACCTAACCACACCAATCATCACTCATTTTGTCTCATAGTCTGAACTACATTGGTCTGAGGCCCTAAGACTAGGGCTATTTAGGCAGCACTCAGATGACATGACGTCCTCTAGGGTTAACTCGACCACCCTCATTTGTTCATCTACCTGATGGACAAACTATCCGCCCTTTGACCATGACCTTGACCATGACCACAACCAATCATCGACCACTTTTCCCCTTCGTCTGAACTACATTGGTCTAAGGCCCTAAGATCGAGGCTATGTAGGTAGCACTCAGTTAACACGATGTCCTCTGGGGTTAGCTCGACCACCCTCATTTGTTCATCTCCTTGATGGACAAACCATTCTTTCCTTTGCCCAATCCTTTGACCTTGACCATGACCTTGACCTCGACCAAGACCAATCCATACCTTTGACCCTCTTCTTCCCTTTTTGGGAGAACTACATTGGCCTGAGGCCCTAACCACAGGGGCTATGTAGGCAGCACTTAGTCTTCTGAGGTTAGCTCGGCAACATTCTTTCGTTCACCCATTCATTCGACCAGCTATCTATTTTGACTTGCCTCAACCAATGACCATGGAGATCATGACTATCTCCTCTGACCCTGACCACTTCCAAGACAATGTTGCCTTAGTTGTTTTTGCATGTATGCTACCCCATGAATGGTTAGCAAAATTGTGCACAGACTATTTTTGACCTTCACAAGTATAGGATCGCAAGCCGGTTGATCCCCACTACTTGTGACATTTTCATGTTTCCATGAGCACTTCCTATGCCTGGGATACCTGGAACATGATGACCATTGGAGCTTCAGCTTAGATTGAATAACTCGATCAGCTACGACCAAATGTTGGGGCCTAGTTACTTCAATTTTGGCACTCCTTGACCCTTGACCTGCGACAATTTGACCTGACCATCTCATGCAGTGGTATACGCGCAATCACAACTATTGCAGTGTTCACACTCACCATTTTTCATCCACTTTCTATCAAATCAGCACTCGATTCCAGGTCCCCTTCCCTCGACTCCTACTTTGAGGGGGAATACCTCATCCATAATCAGGGCAACCAACCCTCTTATTTTTGTCTTGCAGTTCACTTAAACAACCAACAAGATGAAATCAACCTCATCCCACACCTGGGGCAACCAACTCCTATTTTTGTCTTGCATTTCATCCAGAACAACCAACAAGACAAAAAGGGGCAAATGTAGACACTGAAATCGTGTCTACTCCCTTGGTCGTCCTCCCCTTCTCTCCCCCTTGGTCCTCTTAACCACTCCTAACCTATGTCTTATTAATTTAAAATAATTATCTTATTTTAAGTTAATAATTCTCTCTCCCTTACCACCTCACCACCCTAAGATGCCCTTCTTTGGATTCCCTTCATCCCCCCATGACCCATTTATGACCTATTCCTCATCCTCGCACCCATTTAACCCCTCTCGACTGTTTCTTACCCCGCCACTTAAACCCGATAGTTGGGAAAATGGATGAAAGGCTATTTTTATCCTTTTTCCTACCTTTCAGCCACTGATTTTAGTCAACTATCGACCGACGTCGGTGGTATTGCCGGCATCAATTTCCTTCATAACAGTTTATGCGTCTGTTATCCTCCCTTCGCCCCTACTCTTCATCCGACTCTAGAATCTTACAATCTGATCAATCAATCGGCCAATCTTTCTGTCAGACCTCTCACTCTCTCTCTCAGGCACACAGCAAGCTCCACCAGCAACAGGTCTTCTGCACTACCAAGCATCAACAATAGGGACATCAACAGCAAATGGTCTTTTTCATTCCATTCTCCAGTAGGTATGAGGTAAGTATCTCTACTATTTTCATTTCAGTATTTTCTTTTAATTCATCTGTCATTCAGCCTACTGTCCATTTTCAACCTCTCCTGCCCAGACCCCTTCTAGACCTACTCTTCTTAGAGAGGCTGAAAGGCCTCCTCTACCCCTTTGTTCCTTTTTGACATTCTGTCCATTATCCCAGACCTCTGCACAAACTCTTAGACCCTTAACTAGACCCAAAATCCTTCTCAGACCCGTCCATAGATTATAAACCCATCCAAACTCAACCAAACCTCATCCAAAGACTACTACCCCAACCGATGTCGGCCATAGAGACCACTGCCCCCACCAATGTCAGCATACTAACCGACGTCGGCAGACCTTGACCAACCGACACCGGTAGGACCATCGACGCCGGCGAATGTGACCAGGCCGACAGCAGCATTCAGGTAAGCATTTGCTTCCATTTTTGTTTCAGTCTTTAATCATTTCAGTATTTTATCATTATGCCTTTTATCAGACATTATCAATTAGTGGGTTGACATCCCTCAAGGAAGTCATTGTACTTCTGGGATCAAGCTTTCGCTTGGCAGCCCACCATCTCCTCATCTAACGTCTTCTTCATTTTAGTCTCTTTTTGTTTCAGGTGTCATCCTCCATAACCAAAGAGGAGTTCTCACAATGTCTGGATTATGGTGCGCATGACTTCATCCAAGTATGTACAAGCCTTAGACCATTTCTTTTAGTTTCTTATTCTCTCTTTGAATGTGAAAGCAAAAATCGTATAGAAACACTTGGGAGGTCAAATCCATCTATAATAATTATTAGGAGCTCAAGGATTTAGGATTTTTATTTTGTAGTTCAATCAGCATCATCAAAATTATCAAGCATCATCAACAATCTTATTGAGAGCCAACTAATCATCACCTCTCAACTGAGTTCTTAAGTACCATTACTCTATCAAAATTAAACTAGATTCCACCAATGGGTTAACTACTTCAACCACTCACCCAATTGATTTTTGGTAAGACAAGTACTTATTTGTCAATATTCATTTAATTTATCCCCATTTTGTAATCAGTCTAGCCCTTTCCCGTCACCCAAAATCCATCTTTTAGATCTATTTATTTAGCAGTTAACAACCTAGAATACACATAGTAACTATTTATGGTTGACTCAACCACCAATGGTCTGGCCAACCATTGATGGTCACCTTAACCGCTAACGGTCACCATAACCATCAACGGTCACTATGGTAGTGAAAAATAGCAAGCTATTTTTACCCATCTACCCTCAACCAAACTTGGTTTTCTATGTTTTTGATTACTCGCAAACCTTTTTTAGATTTTTTGAGGCATACCCTAAATCTTTATCACTAGTATTAATTATTCTATCACTAATTTGATCATTTCTAGTCTATTTTCCAAGCAAGCATTCTTGTATTCAATTTTAGTATCTTTTGATTATTGATCCAAGTACCTCCCTTCCAATTTTGTGAACTTAATTTTTCAAAACATGTGGATTGATAGCCCATAAGGAAGCTCTCACTTTCAATATTTAGCTATTACTACATAGTCCACCTAACTATATGTCTAATGAATAAGTTTACTTCAGTGATTTCTTATCTACAGATCTTCTTGCCAAGCCAAATAGGAGCTCTTCACAATCTTCTAATTCAATGCACACACAAGCAAACAAGTTTTTCAACCACACCCATATCTATTTTCTTTTCTCTTTCCTATAAATTAAAGCAAAAATTTTAATGAAATATTTTTGCATGCCCAGTGGGACCTAGAGTCTTTACTATCATTTTTATTAGCATTTATATGATTTTCTCTCTATCTATTCTCATAACTAAAACTAAAGTTTATTTTGGGATTAAAAACAACTGCATCCATTGCTTGCTTTTAATATTAGTTAACTTTGAATTAAAGCATACTAATCTTATCATATCACCACTTTTGTTGCACATACTAGGAAAACTACTTTCATTAATCAAACATCAAAACAATATGAGATAAGGCTCGACTAAGATTTCATCACCTAGTAGTCACCTTACCCTTTCTTGGTAATCCTACTTGGAGGTCATTACCAAGGGGAGAACTAACTCAGCTCTCTGGTTGAGTATAAACTCTAGATATCAATATATATTAGTTAAGCACTTGACACCCTTATCACTATGGTGTGTGAAGTGAGAGGTTAGGCCACAATAATAAGCCACATATTAGTTCTAATATAAATTATTTTGATCACATAAACAACCCAAAACCAACCATATACTCTTCTATATTACCTGATCTACAAGCCAACTTTTATCACACATTCTCATAAACTAAGACATAAGCCAAAAGCAAGATTAAAACTAACCTCTAGGATTAATGTACTTTATAGTGTGTGTGTTGATTACCTTGATCATTTTATTGTCTTCTTCCTATTTGAGTGGTGAGTTTATTCTTTTTTTCTCTCCCCTTTTTCTTGCATGGTTCTCACTTGCAAGTAGTGAAGAGACCTAGTAGATCAGAACCCATCACTCAAATCAACCTGTTCTATATCCTCATCTATGGAGTATGTCTCTAAAGCAAAAAACTCACCTCATCCATTGGGAAGCACTAATTTTCCTTAGGTTTTTCCTCAAAGAGATGTGAACTTTACCTTTTTTTAGATAATAATCTAGTTGCCCTTCAGCATTACCTTAACACCTCCCCTCACCATGCCCTGATTCCAACTCCACCTCAAGATCCTCCTTATGGCATGCCATCCCACCTTATGATGGGTGTCCCTATTTCCATATTCACTACCCAACTTTAGACTACCTAGGCATCTTTGTCTACTATCCCCTTTCATGTCACAATTGAAAACCAACATATCCAACCAACTGTTATGCCTACACCTTCTACCCCTACCAATGACTCTTCCACCTTAGGATTAACCCATCATGTTCCACTTATTGTTGGATCACCTACCACCATAAATACCAAACTTCCCTTTATCAACACCAACCCATTGGTCAATACCCCTTTAAAAATATTAGTGGTATATATCCCTTCTACTTCACCACCTACTAGCATGAAGGTCACTACCTTTCCTTTTATTACCAACCCAACTACCATTTATGCCCACTCCACAAGAATCCCTCAGTAGGTACCCATCATGCCTAACCTTGGATACATCCCTAACCCACAAGGGAATGTACCCACTACCCAACCACCATCATCTACCTACCCTTATATACCACCTACCCAACTTCTAGCATCCACATTCAAATATGTGGTAGCCCCTTAATTGCCAACCAATTACTAGTATACCACTAAACCACAATCATAGTATGCACCTTATAATCCTTTGGGTGCACCACCTCAAATTGACTTAATGAATATTCTTATGGACAATATGAAAAACCTTGAGTCATCTATTTCAAGGACTCATAACATCCTATGCAATAATTAGATTTTCAACAAACCTATCCATCCTTTTATCCCCATCAGACCTTATCCTCCTTAATGGGAGCTTTTGAAATTTACCAAATTTTAGAGCAAGGAGGACCCCCAATGACACTTTAGGGTTTTCAGACACACATGTTACATGATTGCTTATAATGATTCCCTTCTCCTTTGAACCTTCCCCATGTATTTATCTAGCCTAACACTTGATTGGTATAGTGCCATTACCAGCAATTTCAAGTCTTTTTAGATCACTTTTCCATTAACAATTCCAAGAAGGTCTCTATCACCAACCTCTATTCTATCAGGAAATTCGATGATGAGTCCATTGCCAATTTTTTCACCCATTGGAGAAGCTTGATTAATCATATTTCATTTTATTTGCCTCAACTTGAACTTGTAGATATTTTGTCTCAAGCCTACACCAAACATATATCTTCTACACTGCATGTTCAAAGCTTCAAAACTTTTGATGAATCTTGTACCATGGCATGTAAGCTTGAAAACTGAGTCATAGATGAGGGTAAATTAAAGTTATGAAATAAGAACTCTACCTTAAATACCAACAAAACCTCCTCCTCTAAACTAGGAAACCAAGCTAATGTCAAAACCAAGAGCAAGGGAACTATGAATGTCATTGTCCATAAAGCCACCCCTCCACCCAATGTTAATCAACAAATTTCTCCCATTACCTCCAACCAAAACACAAGAAACCCAAACCGAAGCAACCAAAAATAATTCACTCCACTTAGAGAATCTTATGCCTCAATTCTAGAGAAACTAATAAAAGCTAACCTTATACAACTTATACCCATCAAACATCCCTAGCAGTTTGATTCTTCTCATCTAGCACCTGCTTGGTATAACGAGAATGACCTCTGTGCTTTTCATCAGGTAATTGGACATGATGTTAGTTGATGTAATACCTTTAATAATGTTTTTAAAAGCCTTATAAAAAAAGGGGGAACTCATGTTGGATAATCCAAATGCCCCTCAAAATCAAGATCTTGACATATTTAGGAAATCCTTTCCCATCCATGCCCTTGCCAAGACTAAAGACACACAGGCTGAATGTTCTCATGATGCCCACACGGTCAATATGGTCCTTAATACACTTATCAATGGGGAATATATCATCCAACCTACCTTTTTCTCCCCCACTTCACCTGTTGAGGTGGTGGAGTCACCTTCCCTTCCTCCAAAAGCCCAAACTGAGGAGGTTCCTTTTTCCTTGGCTATACTCATAGAGGTTTTTAAATCATCAAGCACCCCTTTGAATAGACATAATACCTAGGGGAGAAACTTTTTCTTGAGCATCCCTCATAGAGTATCCAACCAACCTAGACTTACATCACTTTCTTGAAGAAATAGATGAGGCTAGCAATCCTCCTCCTCAACCCATATGTGTATCCTTAACACACACTACCTAGGAGGCCAGACCAGTATACAAACCTTTCTTTAAACTTGTTCAAAAGCTAAGCATTGTCACAAAACTAGACATGGATCAAACCACTTTCTAGAAATAGTTAGAGCTCCCTTACATCAACAAACCCAAACCTTATGGCATGCCTTTAACCATCAAATATATCATTTTTACACCACCTCTTAAAACAATCCATCATCTCTATGAGAAATATGACCTCTTATTAGATGGACCCCCAATCCCATTACCAATCCATTTGACAACCATTTACCAAATCCAACCTGATTCTCTACTCTCATTACAAAGTAAACTAGTGCCGACCTAACCTCATGCCCTATCCTTCCCTTCTATCCATACCAATAATGTGGTCACACAATCACAACAAAAGGATAAATGGAATGTCAAAGTGTCTAGTCTATGGGCATACCCACCTTTTCATCCTAAACCACACCAGATCCCAATCTCTTCAGCTAATCCTAAAGTTACCATCTTAGGCACCTCTGACACTAACCCCTCTGAATCCATCAAGAGGGTCATTCTTAAGCAACTCCACTAGACTCTAGCTAAGATGAGCCTTTATGAGCTCATTTCCACCTCACCTCACCATTGTCAGGCCATGATAGAGGCCATGTAAGCTATTAAGGTCAGACCAGGAGACTCCTAACTTATAGAGGCCTTCATAGGTGCTTTCCAACTCTCCACCCTTGTTACTTTCAAGGACTCAGAGATACCCTCTATCCACCCTAAGGACCCAGATCCTCCTCTCTTTATTACTACCCACATCAACCAAACCCAGATCAAATAGGTTATGATTAATGGGGGATATAGCATCAACATCACCTCTTCCCATGCCTATGACCAACTCAAATTATCAAAAAAATTCATGTCCCAAACTTTAGCTATCCTTAGATCTTTTAATGACACCATGACCATTACCTTATGGACCATTATCTTCTACATTTGTCTTGAACCATGCATGCTTCCCAAACTCTTACATGTGGTTGAAGGTGAATTCTATTATAATGTTCTGATAGGGAGACCTTGGATTCATGATATGGATTTCATACCTTCTACCCTTCACTATTGTGTTAAATTGAGCATGAGGGTCAATTTGTTACCATACAAGTTGACATAATTCCTTTTATAGCATGCAACATAACCTACAAATCTAATGACATATTCCTACCCCTAATAAAAGTACCCCAAACATCCATCACCAATCCCTCAACCATGAAAAATGTAGCCATTACCTCTCCATCCATAGATGCATCTACCAGTTAGTCGATTCCAACTAAATAGACTCCCACCACTGATCCCTTGGAATCTACATTCCACTACCTTACCCTCAAATAATATTGACTTCTTACCCTTGATGCTTTCCCTACTCCCCAATAGTATGGGAAACTCAACCACCAACCAAGTTATGACCCCAACATTGTAGCCATTACTCCCTTAGGGCCCCAAAGATATCAAACCCATTTTATCTATGGGGGAATTAAAAATTTTCTTGATGTTGCAGTCACCCCTTCTTCACCATAACTATTCACCCCTACATTCTCTTACTTGGACATCCTAGACTTTCACCAAATTATACCTTCATAGGTGTGCCTAGAAAGGGTTTGGCTTAGGATGATATGAGCATAGCCCACATATATTCATCTTGATTGAGACCTAAAAACCTCATAAGAAGTATGGCCTCAGCTTTATTCTACCTAATAAGAAAAAATCCACATGACCTACTACTACCATTATTGAAAAATATCCCCCCTCCTCACCAACCTTCCCTCTACCTGAGTGTGAGGATGAAGACATTATCCTGCCAAACTTTTTTTTCATCAACATGATTACCCTAAGCCCCCTAACTTATCAAAAGGAAGGGTCATCAATATCCATCCCTATGACCCATCTTATACTAGTGGGAGATGACTCTCTTACCATTAACATTGTCCAATGCTAGGATGATTCTATTCTTACCTCCCTTGGTGCACCTAATTCCTCCATCCACAAATCCTGACCTCTCAAAACTTCAACCATGCTAAATGAAACTACTATAGATATTAACATAGGTACTTTAGGTAACCCTCATGTTTTCAAACTCAGCCAATCTCTCACCACTGAGGAACTTCTAGACTTCTTTACCTTCTTCTAGGTTCATAACATTGCATTCACCTAGTCATGTGTCGATATGTCTGGTATTAACCCAAACATTGCCACCCACAACATTGTAACCAAGCATGATGTCAAGCCTATTAAATAAAAGTTTTGATGAATTCATCCTTATATATCCCTTCTTATCAAATAAGAGCTTCAACTCCTCCTCTCTATCAACTTCATTCAACCTGTTGATTATCCCTAGTAGGTTTCAAACATCATGCCTATCACTAAAGCCATAGGGGGACTATGTATTTGTATGGACTTTCATGAACTGAACATCACCTACCCAAAGGATGACTTTCCCCTACCTAACATTGACCAAATTATTGATCTTATAGCAGACCACAAAATGTTGTCTTTCATCAATATATTCTTGGGTTATAATCAAATTTTGATTACCCCTGAAAATCAACACAAGAATACCTTTATCACCCCATGGGGGACTTTTTGTTATAGAGTCATGTCGTTTAGTCTTAATAATGTTGGTGAAACCTACCAGTGTGTTATGACCTACATCTTCCATGACCTTATCTATACAATCATTGAGGACTACATGGATGACATCCTCAAAAAATCTAAACTTCACAAGGACCACTTAGCCATTCTCAAGATTATATTTGAGAGACTTATCCATTAGCATGTCTACATCAATCCAAAGAAATGTATTTTTGGGGTCTTGCCAAGAAAAATCCATGGATTCATCATTTCCCTTTAGGGAATCAAGGTTGATCTAGCCAAAATCAAAGCCATCCTCAGGATGCTACCTCTGACCAATCTTAACCAACTCCAAAGCTTGAATGGGAAGCTCCAATCCATTTACCACTTTATTTCTTAGCCTTTGAACTAGTGCCAACCTTTCCATCACCTCTTGAAAAAGAATATCTCTTTCAAGTAGAATGTCAATTGTTAAAATTCCTTTGATTCACTCAAATAGTACCTTCTATCTCCACCAATCCTTACACCCCCTAAGAATGACCAACCCTTATATCTTTATATCTCTACCACCAACCATTCCTGAGGAGCAATGTTTGCCCATTGGGATGAACACCACAAATAATAAGCCATCTATTACATAATCCACACCTTTATATACTATAAACTTGGTATACTTATACTGAGAGACATTTCTTGGCCCTAGTCTTTACGTCCACAAAACTTCATCACTACCTTAACCATAAAAATTTTGTCATAACCAATACCAACCCACTCAAATACATGCACTCCAAGCCATACCAAAACCAATGTATGTCCAAGTGGCTCAAGATTTTAGCAAAGTTTGACCTTGAGTTCCTATAGTAGAAGTCAATTAAGAGACAAGTCATTGTTGAATAATTGGTTGACATACCTCTAATAGAAAACCAACCACCTCCCCTTGAATTTTTGAACAAGTCTATCATAACCTTTTCTTAAGTGGATTTCACCTATCAAGTCACAATGTTCTTTAATTGATCAAAGTGTCAGCATGGTGGGGGAGTTAGCATCATCCTTATCCCCTTTCTCAGTGAATCACTTCCTTCATATTTTAAACTTGACTTTAAATGTACCAACAATGTGGTCAAATATGAATCCCTAGTAATGGGTCTCCAAGCCGTGTTAGCCTTGGGGGTCAGAACAATCAACATCTTTGGTGACTCCCAACTTGTGTTCAATCAAGTCAATGACATCTACTAATGTAAGAATGATATTTTGAAACTATACAAATAGTTAGTCATAGATTGGCATCATTTGAAAACTACCATATTCAAACCACCCCATGATCTACCAACAAGTTTACCAACACCATGGTTTCTATTGCTTCCCAGACCCCATTAGCACCATTGGACTCTAAGATATCAATCATTGTCCATCACCTCACTAAAACTTGTTACATCAAGTTAGACACTCCAACCATCTTTAATGTGGAAGAGATCATGCCTAACCTTTGCTATCAACAAACCTTTCACTACCTTAACCTTGGTATAGTTCCATTTGGCCTCTCTAGGAATTCCCACTGAGCATTTATTTAGACCACCTCCCATTATACCATTATGGTAGGCATCCTCTATAAACATGGTTTTGATGGCCTCTTATTTTGTTTCCTCTATGGTCTAGAAGCCTCTCATGCTATCCTATGAGGGTCACTTTAGTGGACTCATTATTTCTAATCACATCATTTGCTTAGGCTATTACTATCCTACCCTTAAATAAGACTATTTTGATTATGTTAATAAGTGTGTCAAGTGTTAGCTACTTGCTAATTTTGCATCATGCACCTATCCATAGTCTTCAAGTTTCCATTAATTTTGGCCTTTTTCATAATGGGGTTTAGACCTTATTGGTGAAATTAATCCCCACTCTTCATAGTGACATCACTCTATCATTAGTGAAACCAAATATTTGACCAATTGGGTGGATGATATTCCTCTTATCTTGACTAAAGTTGAAAATATTGTCAAATTTATCACCCATCACATCATTTACTATTTTGGTGTTCCTTATAATATCATCAATGACAATGGAAAATCTTTCAAAAATATAAAAGTTCAAGGCCTTTATGATGTATTTGGTATTAAACTAATATTTTCATCACCTTATCACCCATAAGCAAATGGACAAGTAAAAGCCTCTAACCAGACCCTTAACAACATGCTTACCAAAATGGTCAATGCCTCAGGTCAGGATTAGTACTTACACATCCCTTTTGCCTTATGGGCATATTGCACTAACATCTAAAATCCTATAGGTGCTACACCTTTTTCTCTCATGTTTTTAGTTAAGGCTATGTTGCCTCTCAAAGTTTAAATATTATCTATTTGCATCTCTTTGCATGACATTATTTCAGAAGATGATTATCATCAAGAATGCTTAGCTCAACTTGAGCTACTTAATGAGCATCATTTGGCTGTTATTTCTCATGTATGTGTCTATCAAGAACAAATCAAGCATGCTTATAAAAAACACCTAAAAGTGTGAGAATTCAATATTAGAGACCTCATTCTCAAGGAAAATCAACATGTAACCAATATAGAGAAAATAAAAAGGGGAAAATTTTCTTTCAATTGGCTTGGACCCTACATCATAACCCATAAGTATTGATCAAGAGCTTATCGTTTGTCTTCTCTCAAAGGAAAACTAGAACTTGAACCTCTCAATGCTTTGCATTTGTATCCTTTCTATTGTTAAATAGGGGTCACAATTATCATTGGTTTAACTTAAGTTCATCCCCTATAACCAAATTCATTTCCCTCTTTTTAGGGGCAACTGACTATAGTTGAATCATGTGATTATCCATCATAGTCATATCCTAATATTGAACTATGGGTATCATAGCTCTACCCATGCAATTATTCTCATGGTACTTTCTATCCTTATTTGGGATAGATTCCCATGGTCATTATCACCTAAACCTATTTTCACCTATTGAACCTTATTGTGTCCTTAGTTTTGACTTTATAAAGGTAACCCCTTGATCATGTATAAGAAAGTCTATGTCAAGAAAAATTAAACAAAAGAAATATCAATATCAAATTTAAAACCAAATAATGGGTCATTCTTAGCATTTACAAACTGCTCCTTTGAAGGACAACTGTTAAAACCTTATTCAAATTTGTAAATGTAAGGTGGATTACTCCCTGGAAGGATAGCTATCAAAAGCATTTGAACTAAACATATAAACTTAGACCACTCCCTTGAAGGATGGCTCAATAAAGCATTTGTTAAGGCTAGTAATTTCTTAGAAGCTTCCCATATCGATTAGCTTCCCTGACACTAAAGCAAGATCAAAATAACAAGCCACAATTGGCTCTCATAAAAAGTAATAATCTCATAAAGATGCAATCATCTCTCTTTAGTATACTTCCCACATCGATTATTCTACACCTTATATATGAGCATAGACTCGATTATATTATCCTCTTGGAAGCCTTTGGAAGAGGCTTACTAGTCTTGCAAAAGGTTCTAGTTTCACCCATCCTCTCTCCATATATCATATGCATAGGACTATGAGCTTACTTAACCTAGTGTGATCAAGATATCTATTTATCAACCTAAGTATGATAATGTGACATATTTAAAAGGCTTATTTTCATTAAGCTAATCCAAATTTGGGTTTCATTTTGGTCCTTACCAATGGAAAGGCATCATGTTTCTCTTATTATCTTTTATTAGTTCATATAGATGTACCTCTCATGATTCCTCTTACTATCCTAAACATTTAATTTGTTAAATGCTTCCTTTATGTATTCTCATTACATCTTCAACCATACTCACATTTTATCTCCATGATCATAAAAAACAAATATCAAATCCAAAGTGTAACATTAAGAACCATATTCATGAACCACATTATATATCTATCTATGATCAAAACACCATGACATCACATCATATTATAGAATATCATGAGCATTATCCTGTCCATCTACTATCAAAACATCATGTGAACATATATCATATCATAAACCATCTTAATTATGCCATTCATCATCCTGAGCATAAACAAAATCAATGAGCAAAACATCATGAACCATATCATATACCAATCTATCCATTTACCATAACAGTACCACAATTCATCTTATAACATCAACTCATACAAAATGTATCAACATAACCATAAACAAATCCATTCTAATTACATTATCATATGACATTAATCCATCAATAGCACATCCCATCACATCCATGAACAAAATCATAACATCATAACTATATTTCTAGCATCACATGCCTAGGCTACTGAGTCAACATCTCATAAACCATATGCAGGAAACCATAGGCCATCAACCATAAACATGAATGTTAATATCCACATTATCATGTAATCCATAAACCATAAACATGAACATAAATAACCACATTGGAATATAAAACATGAACTATAAGCATACATCATATATAACACCATACATCATGTCATCATAAATGATACATGTGACAATGTATAACCTCTCTTTCAAAACATGTGCATCTAGCTATAGTGGCATGCAAGCTAATATCAAAATAGTGTACACCTATAACTGCCAATATATCAAAACATGTCTAAAACATGATCATGAGGTACCACTATTGATGGATCCACCTATACCTACACAAGCACTCCCATACGGTGGTGGCCCCCTTTATATCCTTGTATGGCCCACTATAGAAGCCCACTATACTCGAGTAGCTATAAAGGGACCCCCTACCAAGTTATCCTAGTAATCACCATATCTTATCTCAAAAGGAAGTTGATCTAACACTATGGCCTCATAATACCTGAGCTCTTCCATAGTGGCTACATAATGTGCCTATGACACTATGTTCAGTGGTCCTCCCACTACTATCATGGCTACCCCTACCCTCTACCTTAATGAGTCTCTCTCATGTGTTACTAACCCAAGAGAGATCCTCACCTGATCACTCACCAGTCAAGGTCATCACCTATGCCTAAAATGTCACAAGCTATCCCTATAATGTGGCCACCTATCCCTATAATGTTTTTACCTATGCCTGGGCTATAGCTAAATATGCCCCTAGCTATCCATCATGACTAGCTGGATCTATAGCCATCAATCTTATACTTTTATCATCTCCACAAATATATATAGATATATATATGGGTTGTTACTATGCCATATATTTGGTCACATACCTAGCATCATCTACAAGAGCCCTAATAAGGAGCTCCTCATAGCCACCATCTAAAACTATCAAAGTAAGCTATGGCACTGGTAATAAAACCTCTGAATCCTCCCTCTTATACTTGGGAAATGGGCCCAAGACACCTTGTACCAAACCAAACTACCAATGCACCCTATCAAATGAGATCAGCTCCACCTCTCCCTCTCACCTGTCGATGATCCATCTATATCTTTGAAGGGAAAGGGTCTACCTTTTATACTTTGGACATATTAAAAACTGCACATATGGCCTCTAAGTGATATCTCTAACCACTAATGCACCTAGTATACCCCTGAACCACTCAACATCATGGGCACCACCCCCTGCACCTGATGTATCCAAATCATCCCTCCATTACATGAAGCCAATAGGGAACTCTATCTGCATATAGCTAGCCCATGGCAATCCTACTGGTCTTAGCACTTGAATATGCTCATAGGCCCAGTAATGTATAACTAGGTTGGCACTAATGCTATATTTCTTGTGGTGCCTAAACCCCCACATCTCTCTATATATTTACATAATAAAAATAGGTACCTAACCAAATATCATCTGACCTAGCAGCAACTCCACCAAAACCCATAATAAAAAATAAGGAAACCTCTTGTTACTTGAATTTGAAAGTCCAAAACATGTCACTACAATCATGAGCATGGTCATGAGCCTCCTCTTAATTGGCACTCTTTGATATAACATCAAGTATTTTAATCCCCCAGCATGCCATCAAACTTGATCACTCTCATCCCATACAAGTACTCAATTGAATCCTCTCACTCATCATGCTTGATATGACAAATCACCTCACCATGAAGTGGGAGTCTAGTAATCTTATGTATATCCTTGGGGAGAATAGTAATCTCCCTAATTAAGAGTAAAAAGGTGTTTGTTTCAAGATCACATCTCTTTATAATTGATACAACCATGAACACATCTCAAGGCACATGCTATTAGTGCCTCATAACCCCCAACCCCACCTCCTCCATATGGGCCTAGTCCTCTGGAGTCATCCCTTCATGTATCTTTGGAAAGATGTATGACACATGGTCACACATCTAAATCTACTCCCTAGCCTACATCATATCAAACACTTGGATTGATCTATGCTATTTTTGTCTACCTTATATTTTTACCCACCTGAATTATTCCTTTATTTCTCCTAACCATCTATCACATGCTCATTTTATTTCCCTCTAGAATCCATGACTTGCCTATCAACACACAACCCCTTAAAACACATTGGAACAACTTCCCCTACCTTACCCTTTAAATACCTTACCTATTCTACCTATTTACCCATTTACCCATAAATTATTACACCAAAAACTTGCGAGATTTGACTACCTAGAAAACCCAACCCATTTAAACCTTTTCTTTAATAGCTAACCACTGATGGTCATGGTGACTATTGATGATTAGGCAAGTCACCCATGATGGTCAAGCATGATCGTTGACGGCCACTATGGGCATTCCATGGTTGGAATGCCCAAACCCTAACACATCAAATTTTATCCTAAAAAGCATACAAAATAACCATATTTTATTCCCCTAACCCTCACCCAACTCAATTTACCTATCCCACCCCTACTATGCCTATTTTTACATGCAAATTTACCCATAAAACCCAAAACCCTACCTAGGGTATTCCAGCCCAAACTAAGCATTCCTAACACAACCCCGACCTCCTAACCAAATTTAATTACATAAAATCATAAATAACTACCAATTCAAGACACCACCTACCTTATTTTTTGATCTCTACCATGGTCAGAGCCTGTGAATAGATGCCTAGTCATGCCCACATGCTCCATGCATCTCAGGCCCATGAAAATCAAACCCACACACCTCAAACCAATGATTAGTCACCAACTCATCAAGCAAACTCTTTATAAATTCCAAAACTACCATAGTAAAGTCAACGAAGTAGTAAATTTACAAATGGTAAAAAGTAACTCTATTTTCACTCTTTATCCCATAGATTTTTAGGGTTTGCCCTGATTGTCAATGGTCAGGGTGACAATCGATGGTCACCTCTTAGGATCCCTAATCATCAATGGTTAGGATTCCCCAAATTTACACTTGTACCTATATTATCCCTTGTAGACACCTAAATCTAGCCACTGATAACCTCCAATTAGGCTTTTGGTCAATTTCCACCTAAAATGCACAATTTGGCCTAAAAATACTAAAACATGCTAAATGATGTGAAACTAACATATTCAAGTGCCAATTTTGTCTAGTGTATCCCTGAATGGGGTAATGCAATTTACAATCCAGCTAACTTTGATCAATTTATTTTGATTCAAAATGTCAAATTTACACCTAGGTACTCTAGATTGCTCTTCCCTATCAAACCTCTTACATGAGAAATGTGCCTTTGTTATTTGTTGTTGGTAGCATCCTAAATGGGATAATGGATCCAATGCATTAGAAATTTCCTTCCAATTCTAATCCAGTCAAATTTTGGACCAATAACAAGGCATTTTGATCAATTTAAGTAATTTGAACACAAAGTGCCTAAATCAAGGCATAATTAATAATTCCATGGAAACTTGTTGAATAATTTGTTTTGAAAATGAATATTTAATATCTACATCATCAAGTGACCTCATTTCTTGGGAAGACATCCCTAAGCCATAAATACCAAAAATATTAGGATTCATACCCTCCATGCCTCATCAATGCCTTCCATGATGCCCTCCATGCCTCTTAATTTCCCCTTCTTCCAATGTCATGATGATGATAATTACAAACTTAATTATAAAAATTGAATTATTCATCAACCACACATCTCAATCTTGAGATGGATGGTTTAGGTTGATTCTGATCAAATCCAAAAATCTATAAATAGAGAGGCCATGAACATCATTTCTAAGCTATTTTTTGGTGCAAAGTTGTAATGCACAAATATCTTCAAGAAACCATTTCAACTAGTGTTACCATTCAAAATTGATTCCAATCCAAGCCAAGCCATAATCCAAAGGTGCCAAGGAGAAGAGGAGATAGCCAAGCCTCTTTGATGAAGACTTCATGAGCACAAGCTGAGCAAGCCACCACTATAAAGGCATTTGAAGCATCCAAGGAAGGTGAAAGAATTCTTGTGTTTTCATTCCTTATTTTTTAGTTGTGTTTGTCATTTGCTTTTGTTAACTAAGCTCTCCCTAGTGTCTAGGCCTAAATATGTAATGCTATTAGTGTGTTTATTTCATTTTGTTTGTCATTTTGAAACTAACACCATATTAACTATCCTCTCTCGAGTCAAATCCCTAGACCACATAATGGCATTCCTGATGGGACTAGATGCATCTCACACTTGAATAATATCATTTGGTATCTCTAAAATATTTATTTAGACCCTTAAAACTCATGCAAATTTATTTTCTAACTGTATTTTACCATTTTTGTTTACCACGATTCAATGTTAGCAATTAAGACCGACATCGGTTGCATAGCTTAACACATCAGTTAGGTAACTAACATCGGTTATCCAAAGTAACCATAATTGGTTGTAATAATCAACATAGACCATTGTGTTTTTCTTAAAACATAAACCCAAGAGCTATTTTTTCAAAGTTCATTATTTCAAGCTAAAAAGAGCTTCAAAGTTAAAGGACATGCTAACATTTTTGCTACAACACCAAGCTTGATATTTTCTCAAAACATGTTTAAATCACCTTTGCATGCTTAAAAATCAATTAGGAACCTTGTTTTGGTGTTTAAAAAATAATTTAGATGTTTTTGATGAATGTTTTCAAATTTCACAATCTTAAGACTAAGGGGTTAAATGAACACCACCAAATTTTTCATTTGAGCTTAAAATTGAGCACACTTGTAAATTCTTATTTGTAATAGTTGTTTAATTAGATTTTATTTGGAAAAAAGAGGATTGTTGCATGTATGCTCTTCCATTTGTCCCTTGTAAGGAACCCTTGGAATCAAAATCACCATTCTTATTACAAGTAGCCTAGTCTAAGGCTTAGAAATAAAGTCATCTAAAGCACTCCCCAAAAACTCGTCAAAGTTTGTGTGACCTTGAAAACAACCCTAAACTCTTTATACTTTCAATATTTCTTTATTTTTATGCATTTTGGCTTGCAAGGGGGACTTCATCACCTCCCAAAAGTTCATTAGGGAAGATTTGACCCAGGGTTTCATCTATTAGCATTGACTTCATTTGGCTCCTTTGGAGTTGTACACAGGACATAGTGGCACTTTAGACATCGCACTACACTGAGCAAATAGCAAGATGTAGTGGTTGCAAAAAGGACTAGACCTTTTTGTAACAAGTCAAGTGATAAGGACCCAAAATCCATGCTTTTTTTTGCATTGTTTGGTGTGAAAGTCATTGTGCAATTGATTCCCCTAGATCATTCAAAAAATTATTAGATCTTAGATGAATCCCCACTTGCCATGGAAGTATTGTTGGTGTAAGGTGTACCTCAAGGTCCATGTCATAGTACTATCATTTGAGAGAAAGGGGGGTATAAAAACCCTACTATATAATGTGTAATTACTTTTGGATGAACACTTAAAATCCTCTCAAATGATGTATATTGATGGATTCTAACAATACCAAGAAACCTTGTCATTTTAGGATCTAAGAGTGATTAATTAGTTGGTCTTGTCTTAGATTAAAGTCTTGTTTGAAGTTGAAACTTGGTGTAAAAAATAATCCAAACCAAACACATAGTCCAAATTTCCCTTTAAATAAAGAGGCATTATGCTTCCCATGTGAGATCATCCATTTGCCTTATTCAAAAGTTCATCAAAAACTTCAGAGTCATATCATCCACTTTGGCATAGTTATGTTGCCTAATTGAGTCTAAACCTTTACCAAAGTTGTTTAAGTCCTTCACTTATAATCTAAATTTAGAATTACACCTTTATAAGTTTATAGGGTTGATATGTTAAGTGGGCTCACCATTTTTACTAAGCTTGAGGGAACTTAGGTTTAATTTCCAATTTGGGTTGAAGGTCATTTAAGACTCATAATAATTGTCATCACTTGATAGACTTAAGCCATTTTATGCTAAACACTTGTACTTTGAGTCCATGCTCCACAACATTTTGAGTCAAGAAAAGTAGTATTATGATGTCAAAATGATGGTAAATTGCCTTTTCCTTAGAGAGTTTTTGAAATAACTTTTTGTCACACCTTTTGGGTAGTATAGCATCCTTACACTGCCCAAAACATTTCAAATATTATTTCATAGACCCTCTTGCGTATATTTCAAAAAAAAATCCTACATTTTCAGACCAATCTGAGTATATTTTTGTGACCTTTTGTCTAAAACACAGTTATACTATTCACCTTTGTCTAGCTTTTTTGTCAAAAGAACCAAGTTTTATACCATTTTTTATGAGAGGATAAACTATTTCTAAAGTGCCTTTTTTTCATACCTCATACCTAGTTGATCAAGTTCATGACCAAGAATCAAATGCCTAGTGTTTATTAGAAGTGTTTCAAATCTATTAGATTAAAACTTTCATCTATTTTCAAATTCTAGCTTATGATGTCGTTTGGCCAAGAGTTCTAGCACATGCCCTGTTTGAGCCTAGATTTTGATGTCACATTTGGCCAAAAGACCTAGAAACTTTTAAATTCTTAGATTAGATTGATTTGAAACACTTTAACCTTAGAGTTTGGCATTTTGATTTTTGGTCCATTTATTTGTTTATCTTTATGTGAATAGTGAAATGTTAGATACTTTATGCTAGCTTGTTTCCTCACAAATATTTGTATAAACCTTTTGATCCTTTTGACAAATCTAGACCAAGTTGAAAGCATCATTTTTTTTAGATTCTATCATTTTTAGAGTTTGTAGAACTCTTTGACCTTTTATTGTGAAGCATTGACTATGGATCCCAACATGTATTCCTACACTCATAGTGGACTCATGTACAATCCAAGGATTAGTAATGTGGTTATATAGGAAGAAATGGTGCAAGACCCCTATATGAATAATATTACTTATGAGATGGATTTCTATCCCTCATATAATACTCAATCAGGGGCACAAATCCAAGATCCATTAGCTAACTATCTGGTTAACACACCACTTCATTTAGAATAGGACCAAAAACAAACCATGCAATACCTAGCTATAGTACCCACAGTGGATGAGCCAGTTCTTCAACAGTCATATTCTACTAATACAGCTTCCACATATGATCCATTTTTGTTTGGGTGACATTTTTTAGAGAACAAAGATGAGATTTTAGTTAGGGATATAGAGGTAGGGGAAAAGTTTCTATCATATTTCCCCTATAAAAATTTACCAAGTCTAGTAAGAGTACCCCACAATATCATTTACGATCAATAGGATTCTTCTAGCAATCCTATGGCTCTAGTCTAAACAACGTATCAAGACCCTAATATATCCAATCAAGGAAAAAATAGCATGGAAGATCACTTTAACTAAATGAAAACAACATATCAAACATACCCAAATCTAGCATATGATTTCAATTAGATGAACATGGTGAGTAAACCTCTTATTGACCTAGTTCCTTCAATAGGAGTGTTGATAGAGTTAACAAGACAAGAGTATCCAAGTTTTGACCTATTCATACAAACCACTTTGCTAGATAACTTGATGCATATGCCTATTATTTAATTAGTGCCTTCAACCTCTACACTAAATAGTGAGTCAAACATAGTGGACAATGTGCAAATAATGTCCAATCCTGATCAAAGTGGTACTAACACAAACAACTATCCAACAACATGTACCTATAGTTAATCCCATGAGTAGATCATCATACTAGGGAATAGGAGATTCTACACCCCATCCTCAACCATCTACTTCCTCAAGTATATAACCTATGGGATTAGGTAATCAAATAATGATTAATGTCACACCTCAATGATAGAATTTGATGAATCCTACTCCTCCTCAACAAGTAATGAGTAATATTCCATAATAGTAGACATAATATAGTATATCAATGTAACAAAGGACAAATACATTATCACCTCAATCAGGGGAAACTAATGTTCCACCTCACCAAGTAATGACAAATATACCTCTTCAGTCACAGACTAATATGTCAATTTAAAACCAAATAATGACTAGTCAACAATGTGCAAATATTGGTCAGCAACAAATGCTAAATCTACAACCTACTTTCACTTCTTCACAAGTATTCATGTAGCAAGGAGGTACCCATGTTTCTCAAGTACCTACTAGACTACCATTGGTTCAAAATATGTCACAAATATAGAGATAGAGTCTTGGTCCATAAGTTCCCACTCCATATCAAGGTTAAATTAGTCGATAGCATGTCCCTTTTTAACCACAAAAGGCACAATATAGTTATATCCCTCCATCCCAACCATAAAATCCTCCAATTCAAACCATTATCTCCAATCTAAACTAGAATATTATGCAACCAAATATGTAATTTCATGTACGTCTTAATCCACATATGCATATTCTTGGTCCATTCCCCAACCAAACCAATATACCCAAATAGGTATCTCCATCATACCTTGGTCAAAATGTACCACTTGTGAACTCCCAACCATCTACCCAAACCAATTTTCTCCTCAACCCAATGTTCCTTCTAGTTTCCTATTCCAAGAATTACAACAGATGAAGGATGCAATTGTTGCCATTCATGTTGGGAAGCAGACTAAAAAGTTCAAATTGGATGACATGTGTTTTTATCTATTCAACATGGAGTATTTGTAGATACCATTTATTCCAGGATATGAACCACCCAAATTTGATAAATACAAAGGTAAAGGTGACCCTAAGGCTCATTTAACTGAATTCTTTGTCACATATCAACCAGTGGCATATAGCGACATATACACTTTGTTGTTGTTTCCAAAGAGCTTTGCTAGGCAATCCTTGGAGTGGTTTTTAAAGTTACCCAAGAATTTAGTAATGGATTTTGATGATCTATCTAATAAGATTGTGTAGCACTTTTCCTATAATCTCAAGCATGATATTTCATTAGTGGACTTAACGCAAGCAAAGAAAAAAGCTAGGGAGAGTTATTCAAGTTATTTATAGTGATGAAGAGCCCTTGCAAGCCATTTCACCCATAGTGTACTAGATAGACAATTAGTTGTTGTGTTTATTAAAAATTTGTATAGTGAGATATCTTACCATCTGGAACTATAATGTGCATATACATTTAAAGAGATCGTCGATAAAGGTTTGTTGATCGAGTGAGCACTCATTAATAAAGGAGTCATCAAACTTAATTAAACTAATCAAAATCAAGGTACCAATCAGGGAAATGGCCAACATCAGCATCATGTTCAAGCATCACAACTGGTAAAAGCTAATAACTAAGAAATACCAAAGTAATTTAACCATAATAGGAATGTTGTGTAAAATGGAGTAACCAAATCCTATCATGTCCAAATGGTGAAATATCATCTACACCACCTTCTTAACTTACTCATACCCAAAAACCTCTTCAACCAATGCTGCAAGCACAACAACCAAAACCTATACAACAACCTTTACCATTGCAAACCCCTCCTCCTAAGAGAATTGTACTTATGCATCATGTCTTTAGTGACCTAGGAGAACCTATTGAATCTATATTTTGTAAGATTTTTTTCTTTAATCTAATTAGTTGGCCTATACCAAATCATTATCCAAAAAACATTCCTTATCTTGATTGGTACCGTGAAAATGAATTATGTGACTATCATCGGGTCAATGGGCATAATCTATGAAGATGTGTCCAAAGCAAGCATTTAATTAAGAATATGTTGGATAACAGGGAGATAACATTAGATAATAGTACTTCCACTTCTAATTAAACTCTTGTGATTTATCAAAACCCCTTTCCCCAGCATAACAATCAGTAATAGCAAAGTAATCAGCAATAACAACAACAATAATGGCCAATGTAATAGCAAAATCAATAGTATCAAAATCAAAGGCTGAAATAGTAGAATCAACAAAATCAGTAGTAGAACCCACAACAATAGAATAATGGACAAAACCAAGGTCAAAAAAATAAAAACCAATAGACCTACCATGAAGTTGCACATGACTACAACAAGGGTGTAGGTCGTATTGTAGGGGGTAGCATTGATACCATCTCCATTAATCCTAGACTAAGTACTAATCAACCTAGACCATTACTAAAAAACAATATTCAACCAAATTATATGGATAATCCTTCTTTGACCTGGGAATGCATATAGACAAACTAGAAAACTAGGACTTCCCCTTTTGGACCTTATATCAACAACTCGTTCTTGCCACATGACCACATGCAAGTGCACCACCAACTGAGACTTATCCTATCTGGTCCCACACCATTTCCCATATCAATTAGTAATAATAGTCCAATATTTAATCTTGATTGTACAATCATAACTCATAGGTCAAAGATCACTATCTTAGGCCCACAACCATCTCCCACTTTTCCTATCATCTAACCAATTATTCAACCTTGAAATAAACCATTCACTACTGACCAAGACAAGAAGTTTAATATTGTGTAACAATTGTAGAAGACACTAGTACAAATTTATATTTTAGATTTTCTATGAATGTCAATAATACACAAGAACATCTTGAATGAGTTTTTGACCCAATCCACTATTGCTAGTGACATATCCCCTGATAAATTTCAAGCTTTGGTTAGACACCTAGCTCTAGCCCAACAAGTCATATTCAACCAAAGTGATATGTTTTCCCTTGGCCCACTCCATAATAATCCATTATACATAGAAGTTTATATAATATGGCATAAATTAAAATGTGTCCTTATAGACAATGGATCTAGCCTCAACATAGTGTCCCTAAAGCTCATCAAGATTCTTGGGTACACAATGATAGATCTCTAGCCAGAAACAATAACTATCAAAGCCTATGATAATTAGGAAAGAGAATCACAAGGCACCATTAGTTTTCTAGTTATCATTGGTCCTTTGACCCATGATATACTTTGTCATGTGCTTGATCTTGATTTATCATATAATATGCTTTTAGGCAGGCCTTGGTTACATGAGATTCATGCAATCCTATCAACACTGCACCAATGTATCAAGTTTTCCCACTCAGAGATGGAAGTGAATATTCTAGGAGATTTACACCCATATAAACACTGCAAGCATCTTGAGGCTGAATTTCAAAGTTATAATTATCAGTACAACATGAATCCAAGTTCTAATTAAGATTAAAAAAAAGGATATACTTATTGATCCTTCACCAGATAATTGCATAGATCTTAATACCTTGGATTCCCTTTCCCACATGCCACCTCTTGAAGCTTCCAATCATTTCACCATTTCAAATAATGGACCAGGAGAGTATGTGACCCATGATACATTTCATATTGCCAATATTCCTCAGAATCTAAAAACCTTTGGGTGACCTAAAGTCATCCTACATATGCATTGGAAATAAAAGAACAAAGATAAAGGATCTATCACATTTATACCATAATCTAACTTATAACCTAGCCCTCTTGAAGGGGATGAATCATAGTTATACAATGACAACCAAGTTAATTGTTATAAAAGTAAAAAGTGTCCTACTCCTAATAGGATCATGAAACATCACAATTATGAAGGATGAGGCCTCAGACCAAATCAGTAAGGATCCATCAAGCCAATTTCCATGACTAAGTATGAAAGACCTTATGGACTAGGATTTAAATTGCCTGGGGGTAACCCCACATATCTTATTCAAACTCCATCACCAAAGACTAGTGATGATGATGTTGATAGTGAATCAGAGTTTGATCATAACCTCACCTTTGATAACCTAGCTAAAACCAACTTGTTTGATAACAATGCCATTGGTACCCTTACCCTAGCCATTTATCGCAACCCATTACCTTTATATTATCCCCAACTGATAGATTGGGACCAATAAGAATCTAGTCTATAGATTGATGAGTTTGAAAATGATGAGGCATTCTATGATTTCTTAGGCCTAAAGATAATGTTATGTTGGGAGATCACAAATCAAGATTCTCAATCACATTGGATCCTATAGCCTATTTTAGAGAGTGAGTGAACACACTTAGCCAAAAACAAATAATTAAAACATTGAGGTCCCAAAGTGAAAACCTCTTTGGAGCACTTTATAACCAAGGAAAAATTAAAGATAAAGGCTAGTATAGTGTTGAAAACCTATTTTAAGCACCATTAGATGGGGGTGTTCATTCTTCTTCAAATTTAGACCAGGAGACCACCAAAAATGAACTTGCATGAGGATCTGAGTTTAGCTTTGAAAAACAAGTATTTGATCAAATTCTTTAATAATTTTTTACTATGTCACATGGCTAGATCTCCCATTAGGGGACTCAGATTCATCATACCTAGGAAAAGTTGAAGAGAAAGTCCTAATGGAGGACCCTGATATAATCCAATAGTTTAATTTGTTGCCTACTATCCTAGAAGATGGTTTAACCCTTCTATTCAAAGATATAATAGAGGTAAATATTGGGACTCCATCAGACTTAAAATGGATAAAATTAGGTGCATCCCTCACCAAGGAGAAATATGACATCTTTATAACTCTGTTGAGAGAATTTTTAGACTATCTTTGCATGGGCCTATTTTGACATGCCAGGTTTAGACCCAACCTTGGTTCTACACCACCTTGTGGTTAATCCTGATACCAAACTGGTAAAACAAAATTTATGTGAGATGTATCCTCACATTGTTGTATCGGTAAAGAAATAATTGGAAAAACTCTTAGAAATAGGATGTATTCAATCCATTGACTACTAAAAATGGATCTCTAATGTGGTACATGTTAGCATAAATCTTGAAGGGATCAAAATTTGTACTAATTTTTGAAACATCAACAAATCTTGTCTTAAAGATGATTTTCCCTTACCTAATATTGACATGATCATCGACTCCATGATCAGTTATGAAATGCTTTCACTCATGGATGGCTTTTCAAGATACAACCAGATCAGAATAGCACCAGAAGACCAACATAAAACAACGTTCACCACTCCATGGGGAACATTTTGTTATCAAGTGATGCCATTTAGCCTTAAGAATTTTGAATCCACATATCAAAGGGCCATGATTGTCATATTCCATGATATGATGCATGATATTATTGAAGACTGTGTCAATGACATATTAGGAAAATCCACAACTAGGCTAACCATCTAGCATTGTTATGTAAGATATTTGAAAGATTATGGGAGTACAAAGTTAGACTCAATCCAAAGAAATATGTATTTGGTGTAACTTCAATAAAATTACTTGGCTTCATCATGTCTCGTAGAGGTATTGAAGTCGATCTAGCTGAAGTCCATGCTATAACCGAGATGCCACCACCAACTAATTTAAAGCAACTTCATAGTTTGTAGGGTAAAATTTAGTCAATCTAATACTTCATCTCTCAATTAGTAGACAATTTCCATCCATTTACACACCTTTTAAAGAAAGGAGTTGCATTTCATAGGGATGATCACTGCCAAACCTCTTTTCTACAACTCAAAGACTATCTTGTTAATCTGCTTGTTTTATTACCTCCTATTCTAGCAAAGCCATTTTTGCTATACTTATAAGATACCAAACATACTCTGGGGGCACTCTTGGCTCAAAATGATGACAATGTAAAAGAGCACATTGTAAATTACCTAATCTGTACCTTGGTTACATATGAACATAACTATACACCTATTAAAAAAGCTTATCTAGCCATGGTCTTTGTAGCTCAGAAACTACACCATTACATGTTGAATAATAAAACCATGATCATTTAAAAAATAGATCCACTCAAGTATCTACTATATAAAATAGCTTTGTAAGGTAGAATGGCTAAATGGATCATGCTTCTCAGTGAATTTGACCTAGAGTATGTCAATCAAAAAGTAATCAAGGAATAAGTTCTTGCAAATCACCTTGTTGAAGCACCTCTTATAGATACACAATCACTCACATTTCAATTTTTTGATGAATATTTCATGATTTTCAGTGACACACCCCTTGAGGATCAGCCCTAAAAGCTATATTTTGATGGTTAATTCACTACAAATGGATCGGGGGTAGGGCTATTTTTTATTACATTATAGGGGGATCTAATCCCTAAATCAATTAGAATTAGCTTTCCTTGCACAAACAACATGGCCAAGTATGAGTCACTTGTTGTAGGTCTTTGACAAGTAGTGCATTGGAATATATCTCATCTCCAAGTTTATGGTGATTCTCAATTAATCATCAATCAAGTCACAGATCATTTTCAAACCAAAGATGACAAGCTAGTTCTATATAAATCCATGGTCGACACTCTTAAACAACAAATTACCAACATTCAATTTGAGCACATACCAAGGGCTAGTAATAAAATTGTAGATGCCATGGCTACTATTGGTTCTCTAATTTAAAAAATAGATAAAGCTAAAGAGTATCAATTTTTTGTCAAGAATTTTTCAGCACCAGTTCATGAATCTTTAACCATTGCTATGATTTGTGATATTATTGGTCCTTATTATATCTAGTACTCAGACCTTTACAACTACCTTCATGACCAAGTTCTACCACCTAACCTCTATCAAAAATAAACCAAAGTCTTCATTCATCATTCTGTTCATTATACTCTACTTAGATCCACCCCTTACCATAATAATTTTGATATAAATCTACTTTGTTATTTAACTTTGGAAGAGTCTACATTATCATTAAGAGAAGTTCACAAAGGAGTATGTGGAGCTCATTCTAGTAGGGCAGTTTTATCCAAAAATATCTTATGTACTGGTTATTATTAGCCCACAATGGATGTAGAAGCCACTGCATATGTAAAAAAGTGTGACAAATGTTAACAGCATACTAATCTAATTCATGCCCCAGCAAAAAATTTGAAACTAATACTAACACCATGGCCATTTTCTACATGGGGACTTGACCTCATTGGGAAGATCAACCCCACTTCATCTGACATCCATAAACATATCCTTACCACCACTTAATATTTCACTAAGTTGGTTGAAGTTATACCCCTCATGTGATTGGAAAGCAAATTTCCAAATTCATCTTCAACCATCTCATTTGTTTTTATGGTATCCCTTCTGACATTATATCTAATAATGGAGAATCATTCAAGAACAAGGATGTAGACTAGCTATGTACTGAATATAGCATCATGTAACATTTTTTTACAGCATATTACCCTCAAGGTAATGTCCAAGTTGAGGCATCTAAAAAAACCATTGTCAATATTCTCAAAAATATTATCAATGATGTCGATCATGATTAGAACCTCCAAATATTCTCTACCGTTTAGGCATACCATACTAATCATCATACCCCCATAAGAGCCACTCCATACTCACTTGTTTATGGTATTGAATCCATCCTTCCCATTGAGTTTGAATTGCCTTCACTACGCATCTCTTTCAAGCATGTTTTAGATGATCATGACTATCAATTAGCTCGCCTATAAGAGTTACACCTACTTGATGAGAAATGCACAACCACACTCAATAATCTTCAAGCATATCAAAATTGACTCAAAGGCCACTATAATCAATGTGTTAAGAATAGAATATCTAAACTTGGTGATATTGTTCTTAAAGAATACCATGGCTAAAAATAAACATAAAGGGAAATTTAAACCCAACTAGATAGGACCTTTCATCATTACTATAGATTATGGATCAGGTGCATACAGACTTGCCACACCAGATGAAGATGAAATTTTAGAGCTAATGAATATTATTCATCTCAAGTGGTACTATGCTTGAGCACTGAGGGGTATTGTTTGTATGGACCATTTTAGTTATGCCATTTTATCACTATTCTTCTTTGTCCAGATACCATCCTTATATGTTCTCTTCACTGTATCCACTTTCCAATTCTGACCTATTCACCTAATGCATTCTAAATGCCTAGCCCATTTGACCTTGGTTTTTTCCATTCATTACGCATTTTTAGCATCAAGGTATTTGATCAGTTTCATTAGTTGGTTTAAGTACTTCAAATAGAGATCATATTTGGGGATAGTATGATAGAAGTTTTAGTAATTACATCCTTTGTTTCTTATTCCTTTCTTATCACCGGTCTTGATACTAATTATAACCACTTTTAGGAAAATTAGTACCTTTAATCTATGCCATTATGTCCTATTTACAACCACCTATGGGAAAACTAAGGGCAACATTAATCCTTGACATACCAACTTGCCACTTCCTATGTCATACTATATCTTTTTACCAATTGTGCCTATTTTGTTTGAATTGATTGCTACACTAGTTGAATTCCTCTACTGTAAGGGTGAAACTATATTGACTTGAGGTCTTACTCTGGGACTATGTAGGTAGCACTCAATACTTGTTAAGGTCAGCTCAATCACCCTTTTTCCCATGCTCTTTCCATTTTTTGAGCAACCTAAGCCATGCTTTCATCATTTTTTGAGCAACCTAAGCCATGCTCTCTCCATTTTGTGAACAACCTTCATTTAAATGATCTCACCATTTTATGAGCTTGAACCATTTAGTGTCTCATCATTATTTATTAAGTTGAGACACTCTAAAATACTTCCAAAAACATTTGAAAATTTGTTAGAAAAGAACAAAAACATTGACCACTTCCTTGCCTTAAGGACTCTGGGAACCCTTAATAAGTTATAATAAAATCACTTATCATTTAGTTTCCTCATCCTTTTTGGCCTTTTTCTCTTATGCACTTACCATTTTTCAAGACCATTCATACTCTCCTATCACATTCATTCTATTTGTTTTCACCAGTTATCACATTCTTCCCATTCCCTGAGAGAAATACATTTGGCCTAAAGTTTTTTATTAGATATTACATCCATGGAACTATGTAGGTAGCATCCACTTGCCTAGTGCATATAGAGACAACTTTACCACCCCCTTCCTTTTCTTCTATTCCCTCATTTTGTTCATTTGTTAAGTTGTCACCTATTTTCTAGGGGCAATGTTCGTAGGGTTTCTATTGCATTGTTTGTTTCTTTCTTTCTGATTATTTTATTTGTTTTTTTATCTATTTGTTTGCTTTCAACATTGTTTCCTTGATTCAATTTATGTGTGTTTATTGGGTGATTCCTTATCCACACTTACACTTGAATCCCTCCATATTCATATGTTTACATTATCATCATGGTTTCTATCATTGGTACATTATTTTTTATTGAGTATTGGATTACGAGAGTCAGTCATCATGCATATTTCAACCAATTCCTCATGATGTTATACCATGATGCCTATCAACATGTGCTATAACAAAACTAAGCTTCAAGAAGTTTATTCAGTAATGGCAACATCTCTTCAGCATTGACATCCTGACTCCATCCTAATCATATCCCAAATAAAGTAATTAAACATGAAATAATTTCAACCTTTATTAGTTCAGATGAGCATCTCCCTACTAGTAGGTTTTTCCAATTCATCATTACCTTATGTGTTAATTTATCATCATCCTCGACCAATTTTATCAAGTTTTCCATAATCCAGGTCTAATGATTATAACCGCCTATGGAAAAATGGTTACACATTGTCCCACTTGCATTTCTAAATGATTATAACCACCTTTGGGAAAATAATTATGTTGTCACCACTTTAATTTTTCTACCCATAAAAGGGCATGTTATTATCTTGTTTGTCTATCCTAATAGGGACAACTCTAGCTTCTCAATGATTATAACTACCTTTAGGCAAATCATTATGTTATCATACCACATTACCACTATTGAGGTATAATGATTATAATACCTTTAGGCAAACCACTGTATACCGTCCGACTTGCATTCTCAATGATTTTGACTACTCTTTCAATATCATTTTGTTTTCACCCCATCATATTTCCTTTTTTTTGGTCCCCTCATTTTGCTTTTTTCTTTTCAAGGGACTATTTACCGACCTACTTGTGCCAACTATTCCCTTGAGGGGGCATCATACAGTTAGTTTATCATCATTGTAGTTGTAGGCATACATGACCTTTTCATTCTTTGAGAAGATGTTACTATGCTTATATCTTGAAATTCCTTTCCAAATAGGGGCAAACTATAGACACCTAAATCTGGCCACCGATAACCTCCAATCAAGCTTTTGGCTAATTTCCACCTAAAATATATAATTTAACCTTAAAACACTAAAACATGTTAAATGATGTGAAACTAACATATTTAAGTGTTGATTTTGGCCAGGGTATCCCTAAATGGGGTAATGTAATTTATGTGATAGCTAACTTTGATCAATTCATCTCAAGTCAAAATGCCAAAGGAATTCTTGTGTTTTCATTCCTTACTTTTTAGTTGTGCTTGTCATTTACTTTTGTTAACTAAGCTCTCCCTAGTGTCTAGGCCTAAAGATATTATGCTATTAGTGTGTTTATTTCATTTTGTTTGTTATTTTGAAACTAACACAATACTAACCATCCTCTTTTGAGTCAAATTCCTATATCACAGCCCTTCTTAGTAAAACTAAGCTAGGATTTACTCACTTTTGGAGATTACCTTCTCCAACCAACCCGACCACCTCTTTACCTTGTTATTGGTCTATTTTGACCCATTTAGTGTGTAATTTTAGACACTTTTTGCATGGTTTTTTAATCATAATGACAACATTTCCATGTTGACCCCTTTATATCTTACACAACCTTGTGCATATTAACCCGCTTGTGTCTTTTTGAGAGTAATTTATACCTTGAATACCTATGACACTTGACCATTTTGTGTTTTCATCAAGAGCACTTCCTACCTTAGATACCCTCTAGGAACACAAAAATCACTTAGGAGACTTGCATTTATAAGTGTTCCTGACCACCATACCTACAAGAGGTCACACAATTCACTTGTCACTTATCATTCTTGGCAATGACCTTTATTTTTTAAACATAAGCAACCTAGTCTATGTGTGATCTTGGCTATCACACCTTTTTGTCACACTTTATGCAAAACTTTGCATCTTGAGTGCCCAACCTATCATTCACCCATTTTCATTACCAACTACCATTTATCAAACCTAAGCTAATTTCAATTTCACTTCATTGACTCCTAGTTTGAGGGGGAACACCTCCTCCTACTCTTATGGCAATCAAACCTTGAACCATACTTTGTTTTTTTTTCACAACTCATTCACACAAGTAACACAACAAAAAGGGGTAAAATATCGACATCAAAAATCTGCACACCTATGTTTTAGAATGTCAACAAACCCCCTGGACCTACCTAGGACCCTCTTGGGACCAATTTACACTAATTTGTCCTAACCAAGCCCACCCATACTTAGATTCACAAATTGACTCAACCTAGCCTTCAGGACCTCTTTCCTTTGGAACCTGACCATCGATGATCAGGGTGACCATTGATGGTCACCATGGAAAACCCTGACTATTGATGTTCAGGGTCCACCTCCTTAATAAAGAATATGCAACCACCTACCAAGATTTTCTAAATATAGCTCATCTAAATCTTGTTACAAGCCTTTACATGGATGAGTTATATTTAGATGGCCTAGTTGCACCTTGACTTCTACCTCTTGCTTATGCCTATAAGAAGAAAGGAGCTTGGGAGTTTAAATCCATTTGTAATAATTATTAAGAGATTAGAGATTTAAGAGTTTTCTTTTATAGGTCAATTAGTGTCATCAATGTTATCGAGCATCATCAGCAATATTATTGAGATTCGACTTGTTGTCACCTCTCAATTGAGTTCTCAAGTACCATTACTCTACCAAAATTAAACTAGATTCTACTAATAAATTGACTACTTCAACCACTCACCCAATCAACTTATGGTAATATGAGTACTTATTTGTCAATATTTATTTACTTTATTCCCATTTCACAATCAGTCTAACCTTTGCCTATCACTCAAAATCCATCATTATTTAGTAATTAACAACCCAAAACTCACATAGTAACTATCGATGGTTGACTCAACCACCAATGGTCTGCCTAATCGTATACATTCAACTTGAACATTGATAGTCATCTTAACCATCGATGATCACCCTAACCACTGATGATCACTATGGTAATGAAAAATAGCAAGTTGTTTTAACCCATCTACCCTCAACCAAACCCAGTTTTCTCTATTTTTTAACACTCACAGACCTCTTTTAGATTTTATGAAGCATACCCAAACCCCTTAGCACTAGTATTAATTATTTTATCACTAATTTGATCATTTTTAATTTAGTTTCCAAGTAAGCATTCTTGTGTTTAATTTTAGTACCTTTTGATTATTGATGTAAGTACCTCCCTTCTAGTTTTGTGAACTTAATTATTTAAAACATGTGGATCGATAGCCCCTAAGGAGCTCTCACTTTTGAAATATAGCTATTTCTAGGTAGTCTACCCAACTATCTATCTAATGAATAAGTTTGCTTTAGTGTTTTCTTATCTACATGTCTTCCTCCCAAGCCAAAGAGGAGCTCTTCAAAATCTTCTAATTCAATGCATGCACAAACAAATAGGTTTTTCAATCACACCCATATCAAGTTTCTTTTCTCTCTTCCCTAAAACTTAAAGCAAAAATTTACATGAAATAGATAGTGTAGGAATCTAAAGTAATAAACTAAAACTCATGTGTTAAATATATCTAATACATGTGTACCATAAAGAAAGCCATTCTAATATGATATCGCATAAGTATTAAAACTATATCAACATATGAAATGATAATTTTTATCAAACATTACTTTGGCCAAAGTTTTCAATAAAATAAATGATCTTTATGATCAGTCAAATTCATATGCACCACTTGATTAGATTAACCCTTATCTTGCATTGATGGCACTAATAAAACTAGTGGAATTTGTCCACTATTTAATTAGGGTCATGAATGTGAGATTTGGTATTAATAAATAAAGTATTAAAACCCAAAAGATTCATTCTTATATTTCAAATTACTATCAAAATATGCTAAATATATAAATATCATAAACATTCATTTAATCTATCAAATGAAGTGAATGAAAACCAAGCATCTATTTTATTAGTAAATAATAAATAGATTACAAAAATAGTCCTCAATATAACACACCATGTAGGTAATGAATATTTAGACTGCCAGTTGCTTTATCCATTAAGAAATTTATAATATTAGTTTTCCATGAAATAATATATAACTCTGACTAATAAATTATTCATATTTCACATATAACAATAGCTAATATTTTTATATAATTATGTTACATATCTAATCTCATAAATACATGAATGATTTTTATTTAAACATGTTAATACTTTCAAAAAGACCAATATAATCAAACATCTATTATTAACTATTATAACATTTTTAACATAGTTGAATGTATAATATATATCATTATATATATTAATACATTCTTATAATTATATTATACATACTTTGTTTATATGGTACACTACTAAGGTGACATCCACCATCTTTTGCCTTAGTGTGTGTACTATACATGCAAATTATATAATTAATTTACAATAAAGACCCATAACTTCTTATTTAACTATAAAAACTCCATTTCCCATAATAAGTAATTAAATAGAATGTTCTATAATTCAACTCTTTTGTATTTATATTTTAGCATATTTATTTCATTCTAATCAAAATAATCATTCATGCTTTGTCTAATCATAAAATCAATATAGCTAAACATAGCCTATTTTTACCCCATCCAGGTTCAACCAAAGCATATAATAACACTCAAATAAGTTAAAACATTAATTAACACACAGTTGGATCAATATAGCATTTAGTAAAATTAATATGACACCTAGTTAAATGAATATAACACTTTTTCAAATACATTAATAAAAACACCCAGTCGAATACCTTCTCAGGTGTTGACGGTAAATCAATCTAATTTGGTTGATTAAGACTAACTTATCACATATTTCAAGTAATTTAATTTTGATTCAAATAAACCTATAGGAACATGTATACTCGGTCTTTATATATCTATGCATTATATGAATACACAGTTCACTAAATAGTCCCAATATGTATATTAATAATGTTCAGAACTCAACCTAGCCATAAAACATTATCAGTTCACTAATATTTATATTGATATAAAATAAAAAGTATCCTATAGTCAAACTATTCATCTACTCATACCTAGGTATCACCAAATAAATGCAAAGAAAATCCTATACAATTTATTGTGGTAATAGGATTCATAACCGAGATTTAAAGCCCAACTATATTTCAACCCAGTCATAGTTTGTATTATACATAATTTGAAATATACATAATTTTATACAAACAAATTAATAGATATGTATATATACTCATATATATATATATATATATATATATATATATATATATATATGTATGTATGTATGTATGCATACAGTCACATTTAATTTTGACACTTTTTCAAACATGTGTATTTTGGGTTCACAAACACACACACATATTTATATATATGAGTATATAATTTATATAGATTCAAAATCAATTGAACATATATTCATGTATATATAAATATATAATCAATATCACTGACAAACGAAATGAATGAATTGTTTCACAGTTGAATAAAATAGGTAGACTTATAAAATTAAGTATATTTTCTAAATACCCCATGGAAATATATCAACCTAGTTCAATATAAGCATCCCAACCAAATTTTATATATACCCTATGAGTAAAAATCCATTTTCTAACAGTGAATTTGAATTGCTAAGGAAGGATAGTATCACTCATAAAGCCTCTAATCATTATGACCAAGACCTATTATATAACTCTAACCCTTTTAGGTTACCTTGGGTTAGATATAGGGTTATGTGGAGGTCATGCTCTTCATAGGCCCCTATATATAGCCCATGTAATTGTTCCCACATTATTATAATAGAATAACTAAAACTTAGCAATTTAAAAACCCATTCTCAAACATATCATACACACACAAGTATTTAATTACAAAACCAAACTATTAAAATGTATGCCTAATGAATAATGTTGAGCTTGTAGCCATGTTGAATTGTTCTTATTCCTTCTCTCCACCTTCTACCTTTTTCCTCTCTGAATGTCATGTATCCTCTCATTCACATTCCCCACTCCCTTTATCTATTTTTCCATCTTCTATTTTTATTTTCCACTACCCATCTTCTTCATTTGATTAAACTTCTCCTAACCTTGCATGTCCAGATACCTTAACTACTCACAGTCCACCTCCATGCATATGTAGTAAAACCCCATGATTTTATTCCAAATCCATGATTAAATCAAGTCAATTAATTATTAACAATAATCACTCTTGATGTTTCTTTCAATAATACCTAATTATTCATATCACAATCCCTTAGCAAATATGCATGTTATGATTTAAACAAACCATCCTCGACCACCTTATTCACTTAATTCACCTCTTTATGTTTATAACTCATGCAAGACTTTATAACTATTCATTTATCTAATGTATTTTCCATGTAATGACTAATACAAAAAATCATAACTTTAGAAAATGCAACTATGCAATATAAGACTTAGAGCTTAGGGTTTACATTAAGTTTTATCCACTAACAATATTACAATTACTTCTATAATCAATTCTTAACTAATATATATATATATATATATATATATATATGAATATAAATATTTAAAATAAGGTTAATCAAATACAATCCATTTAAAAACAATGTTATTATTATAATAATAATCTTTAATTATTATTATCTATATCTTATAGCTCTAATAATAATTACAAATTTTGATAAGACATCATAATGTTTTACTATTTAGCCAAATACATTAAGGCAATGATATAAGTAAACACAACCAAATTTATTTGTTAATCCAACCAAGATAAATTATCTAAGATCATAAAACATAGTGAAATCACTCAAACAATCTAACAATCATCAAAATCAATAAATATTATACCAAAAAGATTATTAACAATCAAATACAAAACATGATATGCTATCTGTATCAAATAATTATGAAACATGATATGCTAAGTGGTATGTGTAAGGGTTTTCAAATTTTCTTCTCTATCGACCCCCAACATATCTATCTAACCACCCTCTCTAATGATACTCTCCTTCCATCATGAATTGAGGGAAGAATCTATCCTACATCCATATCATGCCAATGAAGGTAGTCAGCCCATAACATCATTATATTTATAAAATAATGATGTATAATAATCTAATATGATCTCAAAGTATAGAATATTAAGTAATGTTAACTCATAGAATCTAACCATGTAAATTAAGCAACACAAATTATCCCATAATCAACATATGTCATCAATCTTAAACAAATATTAGGTAATCAACTAATCAACTATAATAATCTATAGATTTAATAAGTTATTTATCTTAGAGATAAATTAGGATGTGACATCCTTCCCCCCTAAAGCTGGTCATCATCCTATTAAATTTTATTCAAATACATGTTATGAATTTAAAACATTGTTCAATAGAAAATAATATAATAAGTAGTAAAAATTAAGCAAACAAATGTGGAAACAACTTGTAGAACTCATCATAGTCCTCTCAAGTGGTATTATCCTCAAAGTATTGGTCCCATAGGACCTTGCATTATGACACTTCTCTATTATGCAAATAAATTTTTCAAGTGTTAATTACTTTAATTGGTTCTACCATAACCACCTTGAGATCCAAAACCTACAAAGCATTCTAATCTAACACATTTGAAGGATCAATTATATACTTTTTAAGATAAGACACATGGAAGACATTATGCAAAAGAGCTAAATATGGTGGCAATCCAAGCCTATATGCTACATGGATGACCAATTCTAAAACCTCAAAGGGTCCCACATATCTTAGTGAAATTTTCACTGACTTCTCAAATTTAATCAAGCTTTTCTAAGGCTTAACCCATAGAAATACTTTATCACCAATATAAAATTGCCTAGTTGCTCTCTTCAGATCAACATAACTTTTTTGTCTATCATTGGCCTTGTCCAACCTCTCCCTAATTATATTGACTTATTATTTTATTTTTGAAATCATCTCAAGTTCAAATACTACCCTATCTTCCAACCTATTCCAACTAATTGGTGCTCTACACCTCTTTCCATACAACACCTCAAATGGTGCCATATTCAATGCTAATTGGTATGAGTTTTTATAATCAAACTTAACCAATGAAATATACTATTACCACTTTTTTTGTTGATCCATTCAATACATATGAATGAGATCCTCTAAAATTTTATTTACTTGATCTATCTTCCTATCAGTTTATTGGTGATATGTAGTGTTAAAATTCAACTAAGTACCCAAAGCTGAATTTAGAGTCAACCAAAATCTAGAAGTCATCTTTGGATCATAATCTGAAATGATCTTTTCTAGAAATACATGCAACTAATAAACTTATTTTACTAGTATATTTTCAATATTACGTGCATCATTAGTCAAAAAATTTGGTATAAAGTAAGCTACCTTGGTTAGTTTATCAACTACTATCAATGTCATGTCATGCTTGTTCTATGATAATGATAACCCTTGAACAAAATCCTTACTGATCACCTTATAGTTCTATTATGGTATGTTGTGTGTATAAAAAAATATTTATAGATGCACATGTTTAGCTTTCACATATTGGCATTCAAAATAATGAGACATAAAATCTATTGCATCTCTCTTGATTCTTTTCTAGAAATAGAGTGGTCTACGCTTAGCCATGATCTTGGTTACTCTTGTATGTCCTAAATATGGGGCATTGTGTAGTTCTTTTAGTATTTTGATCCTCATATTCTCTCTATTAGGTACATACATCCTACTATTTTACTTTAAAATAACATCAATCTCTAATATGAATCCGTTATACTTAGGATTATGAGCATTCTCAGTCAACACTTTCTCAACTTAATCATAGAATTCATCTCCTAGTGAGATTTTGATCACTTGATCTTTGAAATTACTCCTAATATTAGTCATGGTTATTATGTACCTTCTATGTCTTAGAGCATCATCTACTCTATTCTCTTTGCCTTAAATATAGTTAATATCAAAATCATAGTCAGACAAGAATTCCTACATCACCTTTGATGAGCTTTTAGATTTAGTTGGGTGGAAATGTATTTGAATCTCAATTTATCAGTCTTGAGCTCAAAAAAAATCCCAATAGATAATGTCTCCAAAAGTGCAAATCATGCATGATTTCCACAAGTTATAGGTCATGAGGGGAATAATTCACCTTATATGGCTTCAGTTTCCTATATTCATAGGCTACTACTAAACCATCTTGTATAATAACTCCTCCAAATCCATCCCCAGATGCAATGATCATTGAGAATTGACCATTAGGATCAAGAACTCTTAGTACTAATTTTCAATTAAGCCTCTTTTTAATTACTAAAATGTTACCTCACACTTATCTAACTAGATGAAACTTTGATTCTTCCTTTAAAGAAACGTAATCGGATTAGCTATTTAAAAAAAAATTAGAAAAAAATCTTGTAATGCCCTGTTAATCCCATGAAACTTCTTACATCATGCACATTCTTTGATGTCATCCAAGCCATAATAGATCTTATCTATGTTAGATCAACTAAAATACCATATTCAAAGATAATATGTCCTATATACTACATTTCATTTTGTAAAAATGCACACTTATGTTGGACAATGTCATTGATTAAGGAGGAGTTTGTTGAACATTATCTTTGAGTGTTGAGTTGTTGAAATAAGTGTTGTCATTGATGTCAATCTAATTTCATTGATGTTAAATGTATTTTTAAATTTTAATGATCAAGTAATATTTGAGGCATATGTATGATGAGTTCTTATGCCAACATAGCGAGTGTTATTTTTGTATGAAAGCAATGATATGAGAGTGTTTTCTAAAGAATTTTTTTATATCAGCTTGAGAAATATCATTGAGATCAGCATGAGTAAGTACAGGTTAGTATTTCAAGTGTCAATTATCTTGTAATTCTTTTTCTATACCTTGTGAGATGGTATGTACATGTAGCATGATAAAATAAGTGAGCTTCAAAGAAGAATTTGTCTGCTTTGAAGAGTTGTGTAAGCAGTTCTAAAGATGCTCTAAATGAGCTACAAAGATGAGAATGCTTCAAAGAATACTTTATATTGATTTATCATGAGATAGGCTATTTTATTTTGTACATGATGTGTTGAGGACCTTGAGAATGATTATAATTTCATCTATGAATATCTTTGTATATAGCTATGAAGATCTAAATCAAGCTTTGAAGATATGTAAACATCTTGAAAGATGCTCTAAGTGAGTCACAAAGATGATATATTGAATCTCTGAAGAATATTAATTGTATAAGGTTACTTGAACATACATAAGAGACATTAAAGCACTTGGGAGAGTTTCAAGGTTAAGTCTATAGGGGTAAGTACTTCAATCTAAGTCTATAAATAGACTAGTTCTAGATCTTGCTTGGCCTAATATGGCTTCATGAGTTATTGACAAGACATATGAAGAATGGATGATAATATTTAAGCATGATATAATATTTCATGACATTTACATGATGTTATAACAGCTTTAACAATGGTTATAAGGTTATCTTCAAGACCTAATGTGACTTATAGATCAAGGCATAGAAAGCAAGAAGAGAGATGATGGTCAGATGAGGTATTAAGATCATTTTCCATGACATGGGTGAGTAGGTGAACATTGAAATAGGTGAGTCAATTTATTTTAAGTATGTGCATGAAGTTTTAGGTCATGGTTTATAATAAAAGGCTTGAAAAAGTGTTTCAATGTTTCTCAAGTGCACAAAATAAAGAGTTATCTACCTGAGAAAGTTATTCAAGTGTTTATTGGAATGTGTAGCATCTACATGAGAATATAATTTGCTAATGGTAGATAAGGAAGGGTTTTATATCAAATTTCCAATCATTGGTTTTTGGAAAGAGGAGCCAAGTTTTATGAAATATCATTAAGACTAGAAGATGGTTTAAACCCTCATAAAACCCTAATAATGACTTGATGTTAAAGATATTGTTCTAAAAATCTTAGAATAATTTTATATGGATAAATAATTTTTTTTAAGTTTAATTCAACTCTCTTAGATATCTATAGGTGTGATTAGTTTTTTAGGTGAGTGAGCAGACCCTACATAAAAGTATTGTCTTTCAGAGATTTATTATCACAGATAGAGTTGATTGAATGAAAATTGTTAAGTGGATGAATATCAAAGTATGAGACTTATATGTGTTTTCCCTGAAGGTTTATAGATAGGTTATATAACTTAGGTGTTCAAATTTGGTAATACAAGTTGGCCAATCGCTAATAGACCTAATGGTGCAATCAGTAAGAAAATCAAGTAGAAGTGATAATATGGGTCCTGATGTATTTCATGTAAGAGTGATAGATTGAAGTGGTTGATAATATTTTTTATAACTTGAATATTATATCCATAATTTTCATAATATTTTAAGTTAGTGTAATAGGTTATAACATTGAAGCCAATATGGCTTATCCAACTGAGTGGAATCTATGAGAGAGAAGATTAACATATTACTTTATAAGACCAATAGTTGCCATTAGTATGTGTAATATATTTGATGGAGGTTTCTCTAAGTATGGTATAATATATTTTTCATGTATTTAATTCCATTTAATTCATTCGATCGTATGTCATATGTTCATGTTTCCTTGACTATGTTTTGAAGTCAGTTGGCAGTTCTGAGTGAGCATATAGTAGAGAAGAGTTTGGGCCTATATACCCTGAGTTGAAGCATCAGATGAATGTTGTGATGACCTTGAGGTCATGATTTTTTTAATATGTTATTTTTTTCCATTGTTATTTATAAATGGTGTGTTTATGCCTCAATTTTTCAAGACAGAGTTTATGTATATGTATAGGCCTTTTATGAACAGTGTTTTGAGAAAGAGTTCAAGTGGTGGTTGGACCTAAAAGGTGTTATGGACCTAAAAAAAAAATTTATATGTTATATTTAATTTATATATGATTTATTCCTATAATTTTATGTTTTTTAATATGCTTTAATAAATATCAAAGGGTAACGTATTGCCAAGAAGACCTATTAGGTCTCCATTAAACCTAAAAGAGGAGTAAGGGCTAATTGAGTTATGGCCAACCTATTGTATTGATTGACTCATGATTAAGGCATATTATTTTAATATTATAATACATATTCATGGCCAAATTAAGATATAATAATATGTTTCAAACTAAGAAGGATATGATAAAGTGACTTGTATAAAAATAAGGCAGTTTAGGTCTATTTTGTATGCTTAGAGAGTGCAGAGAACAAAAAAATGATATGGATCTTAGGTGATTATAAGTAGGTAATGTGGATCACTATAGAGATTTCATGAATATCTAATATATGTTATACATATGAAGATCAAGGTTAGAATACCTAATCAATCCATGAAGAGGGCTACTTGAGCGAAGAGGGTTAGAACCTAGTTTAAGAGGGACAAAAGTGAGCGAAGAGCTGAAGGAGAAGATAATAATTTGTTGTGTGAGAAAAAAAGGTTTATAAAGGTTATAAAGTGTATTATGTGGCTGATTTTTTTTATTCATCTATGATTTTGTTGTCTTGTAAGTGGGTGCTTGCTAAAATGTAGCTAAGTTTGTGTTGAGCTAGTTGGGGTTGGTGCTCCATGAGAAGTGGGTGATTCACTAAAGATTGATGTTTGTATTGTACCAATTTAAGAGGGAAAAAGGTGAAAAAAGAGTTAAAATATAATATAATAATTTGTTGTGTGAGAAAAACATATTTTCAAAGGTGATCAAGTGTATCAAGTGGTTGAGGTGGTGTTGATTCATTTATGGGTTTGGTGTCTCGTAAGTGGGTGCTTGTTAAAGTATAGCTAAGTTGGTGTTGAGCTAGTTGGGATTGGTGCTCCATGTAAAGTGGGTTATTTTCTAAATATTTATGTTTGTCTTATAGGACTAGAGTCCATTTACTTCATCAGTGGGTTTTATTCCCTTTAAGGGTTTTCCATGTATATGTTGTCTTCATGTGTTTCATGTTTTTATGATTTGGTGCTTATCTTTGATAAGATGAACATGCTTGTTAGAATGGTTCATATATGATTAAGTGGAATTGAATGAAAATTTTCAAATACTAATTCACCCCCACCTAGTCATTTAGCTTCAAACATTATACAACTTGCCATATAATCTAAGCTTCCATAAATATTGCAAAACCAATTTTAGATGTTGTAAGTTTTCTTCCTCATCCTTGGAATAAATGAGAATGTCATTAATAAAGACCAAAACAAAATGATCTAGGTAATATCTAAACACACTATTCATAAGATTCATGAATTCTATTAGATCGTTCATCAATCTAAATGGTAACACTATAAACTCATAGTGCCCATATCTAGTCCTAAAATCTATTTTCAAAATATCATCTTCTCGAATCCTCAATTGGTGATAACTTACCCTAAGGTCAATCTTAGAAAAGAATGTGGCTCCTCAAATTTGATCAAAGAGATCATTAATGCATGGCAATGGATATTTATTTTTTATCATTGCTTTATTCAGAATCATGTATTTTATGTACAAGAAAAGAGTACCATCCTTCTTCTTGACAAAAACAATTAGAGCACCCCATGGTAACACACTCGATCGAATCAAATATTTCAAAAATAACTCCTAAATTTATGCCTTTAAATCAACCAATTTAGTGGTTGTCATCCTATATGGTGATTTAGACTACAATTTTGATCTAGGTATAATATCAATTGAGAAATCAAACTCGCACTTAGGTGGCAATACTGGTAACTCTTTTGGAAACACATCATGGAAGTTCCTCAAAAAAGGTAATCTGTGATAGATGGTTATTTGGACTCTTCCATCTCATTTATATTAATGATAAATTTTTGGTATCCCTTTTTTTGTGATTTCTTGATTTGAATTATAGAAATCTACCTTACTTTCAACTCCCTTTTCTCACCCTAAAGTTGTGTCTAATTTTTGAAATCTTCTTGACACTCAACCTTCTTTAGAAAATAGTCAACCCTGGATTTATGATTTTTAATCCAATTTAATCCTAGGATAACATCATATTATTCCAATGGTTCTACATAAATATCTACTACTGTAGTAAACTTAGGCAATCTAATCTTTGCTTTGACTAGACACTTGTCAACTTTGACCTTTGACTCATCCCATATTGTACTGATCATGCATTTTCCATTATCATAACCCTTATATATAATTTACTAAGCATTATAAGATCATTGAAAAAAAAATTATCTCTTATATCAATTAAAATATAAATTAGATAATTAAATAAAATACCTAATGTTTTGATGGGTGAAGCCTGATAATTAGCCTATCGATTATCAACAACTGCATGAATTCATTGTTAAAACATACCTTGCTAAGAAGTTGAAACCTTGTTATTTGATTTGTCCTGAGGACATTCATGAACAAAATGGTCACCTCCACAAATAAAGTAACCTAAAACCAATCCTTTCTTCTCAATCTATTGGTTTCCCTTAAAAACATTACTAGGCTTCTTATTCCCTGAATCATTTTAAACTTAGCATTCTGATTCTTGAACTGACCTTTGGAATTTGTGCTCTTCTACTTATATTTATTCTTGAAAATTGGTTTAGAACTTTAAAAAATATATATATATATATATATATATATATATATATAGTTGTAAGTTTTAAACCAATTTTCAAGAAGAACTATATATATATATATATATATATATATATATATATATATATATATATATATATATATATTTATATATATATATATATATATTTATATATATATATATATAACTTGGGAAAGATAGTTTAGTTTATATTATTTCTCAAACACATGATCCATGGTAGATGGACCATGCACATCTACTTCACCGTCTATTTAGGATTTTAATCTCATGATGAATTTTCTGATTTTATACCTCTCATCTACCTGATATTGAAGTACATACTCAAAAAGCTTGGTGAACTTCTCCCAGTATTCATTCATTGATAAATCTCCTTGATTAATATTCTAAAAATATATAAGATTTTAGTCAAAGTACATTTATGGAAACCATCATGACCTAAATAGTGTCATAAATTATTCCCAAGTGATGGTGGTTGAGTCAAGATTCATTAAAGCTTCTTGTTTACCCACCAAGTCATTGCTTCACCAGCAAGCTGATAAGCTCCCTAAACTAATTTCATGACTTTGGAATAATTTTTAATCTTGAAATACTTCTCCATTGATGTTAGTCATGCTTTAACTCCATCCCCTAATACAGTTCTATCAAACTTGGGTGGATTCACCTTTTTTATGTTGCATGCTAACTTTGTAGCTACTTGAGCTCTCACATCCTCTATAATATCCTCATGCCTCAAATATTTAATATGTTATTGATCATTAGGATGATATTTAGGTTCTTCCTAAGCATTATTCTCTTTATTTCCATGCACTTCCTATTCTAAGGCCATGATTTTGTCCATAGTCTCTTGCATGGTTGCAAGGATTTGGTCCAACTTTGTAGCTTGCTCAACTACAAATTAATTTAGATATATAGGGGGTTTGGTATTTGATGTAACTCCATATCCTATTATAATATGCACTATTATTATTCCTATATCAGGAGAATAAGTTTTTTATTATCAGATACATTAAAGCCTAGTGTTTGAGCCTCAACTTTGATACCACAATGTAATAACCCTATTGAGTTTTACCCAAATATTGCAATAATTTTATTTAAATTAAATACACATATTAAACATATAGATTTCAATATAATAAATCTAATCTAGTGATATTTAACTAACTGTATTAATTTAGTTAACCATTTAAAGTTATAGTTAATCCACTTAGATATCATCATGTACAAATATATAAATCATTAACAAATTGAATAACCATAATTATTATATTTCAACATAAATGATATAGTATAAGTTAAACCACTACTAATATAATATTAAAACCTCTAATATATGAATTGCAATGCATAAATATTGCAATTTCAATAATACATACAATATCTTAATGATAAAACATGATACAAAGCTCCTCTGAGTAGAGTTTCCATGACTCAAGTATAAATACATAATCTCAAGTGTAGTTTCAAGTATAGTACTCCAATTGGGAGGGAGAGCATCATCCAATCACTTTTCCACACCAACCATAGACCATAGATCCCCCACACTAACTCCAAAATAAGGGGATGCCCCTCCCTTCATAGATGGATAGATAATGATGGTACAAGAAGCCAAAGTAACAAACCAAAACCTGTGTGTCGAAGATATCTAATACATAATGTGTACCAAAAATAAATTTGTTCTAATATGATATCATACAAATATGAAAATTATATCAACATATGAAATGAAAATATTTTTAAAACATTACTTTGACCAAGGTTTTCAATAAAATAAATGATCTCTAGGATCGATCAAATTCATACACACCACTTGATCAGATTACCCCTTATCTTGCATTGATGGCACTAATTAAACTAGTGGAATCCATCCACTACTTAATTAGGGTCATGAATTCAAGATTTGATATTAATAAATAAAATATTAAAACCCAAAAGATTCATTCTTAACATTTCATATGGCTATCAAAATATGTTAAATATAAAAATATCACAAACATTCATTTAATCCATCAAATGAAGTGAATGAAATCAAAGCATCTATTTCATTAGTAAATAATAAATAGATTATAAAAATAATGCTTAATAGAACACACCATCTGGGTAATGAATATTTAGATCATTAGTTACTTTATCTATTAAGCAACTTATAATATCATTTCTCCATGAAATAATATTATAACTTAGGCTAATAAATTGTTCATATAACAATACCCAGTCTTTTCATGCAATTATGTTATATATTTAATCTCATAAATACATGAATGTTTTTTATTTAAACATTCTAATGATTTTAAAAACACAAATATAATTGAACATCCATTATATGTTGTTATAAAAATTTTAACATAGCTGAATATATATATATATATATATATATATATATATATATATATATAACTATATTATACATACTTCATTTATATGGTACACTAATAAGGTGACATCCATGCCTTAGTGTGTGTACTATATATGTAAATTATATAGTTAATTTATAATAAGTCCCCATAACCTCTTAATTAACTATAAAAATTCCATTTACCATAATATGTAATTACACATAATGTTCTATAATTAAAATCTTTCGTAATTATCTTTTATCATATTTATTTCATTTTAATCAAAGCAATCATTCATGCTTTGTCTAATCATAAAAATAATATAACTAAACATAGCCTATTTTTACCCCATTTGGGTTCAACCAAAGCATATAATAACACTCAGTCAAGTAAAAATATCAATTAACACCCAGTTAAATGAATATAACACTCAATAAAATTAATATAACACCTAGTCGAATGAATATAACACTCTATTGAATACATTAGTAAAAACACCTAGTCGAATACCTTCTCAAGTGTTGATGGTAAATCAATCTAATTTGGCTGATTAAGACCAACTTATCACATATTCCAAGTAATCAAATTGTGATTCGAATGAACTCATATAATCAATCTTTAGATATCTACACATTATATAAATACATAGTTTACTAAAGAGTAACAATATGTATATTAATAATGTTAAAAACTCAACCCAGCCATAAAACATTATCAATTCGTTAATATTTATATTGATATAAAATAAAAATATCTTAAAGTTGAACTATTCATCTACCCGTACCCAAGAATCACCAAGTAAATGCACATAAGATCCTATATAATCTATTGTGGTAATAGGATTCATAACCGATATTCAAATCCCAACTACGTTTCAACCCAGTCATAGTCTGTATTATACCTAAATTAAAATACATAGTTTTATATAAAAGACTTCATAGATATATATGTGTGTGTGTGTGCACACACATGCACACACACATACTGTCATATTAAATTTTGACAATCGATTACGAATATATATACTCATATATATATATATATATATATATATATATATATATATATATATATAATTTTGACAATTTCTTAAACATGTGTACTTTGGGTTCACATTTATTATATATATACAAGTATATATATGTGAGTTTATCATTTATATAGAGTCAGAATCAACTGAATGTATACCCAAACATATATTCATGTATATATAAATATATAATCAATATCACTGATAAAACAAAGGAATGAATTGTTTAACAGTTGAATAAAACAAGCAGACTTATACAATTAAGTCTATTTTCCAAATACCCCAGGGAAATATATCAACCTAGTTCAAAATAAGCATCTCAACCAAATTGAATATATATCCTATGAGTAAAACTCCATTTTATAATAGTGAATTCAAATTGCTAAGGAAGGATATTATTACTCATAAACCCTATAATCATCATGGCCAAGACCTACTTTGTAAGCCTAAACTTCCCAGGTTACCCTGCATTGGATAAAGGTTCTATAGAGTCCATGCTCTCCATAGGGACCTATATATATCCCATGTAATTTTTACAACCCTATTACAATATAATAACTAACACTTACTAATTTTAAAACCCATTCTCAAACATATCATATACACATAGGTATTCAATTACAAAACCAACCTGTTAAAATGTATGCCTGATGAAGAATGGTGAGCTTGTAATTGTGTTCAATCCTTATTCTTCCTTCTCTACACATTCTACCTTTTTCCTCTTTGAATGTTTTGTATCCTCTCATTCACAGTCCCCACTCCCTTTATCCATTTTTCCATCTTCTATTTTTATTTTCCACTACCCATCTTCTTTGGTTGATTAAACTCCTCCTAACCTTGCATGTCAAAATAGCTTAACAACTCACAGCCCGCCTCCATCCATATGCATTAAAACCCCATGATTTTATCCCAAATCCATGCTTAACTCAAATCAATGAATGATTAATGATTAATCATTCTTGATGTTTCTTTTAATAATACTTAATTAATCATATCACAATCCCTTAATGAATCTACATGTTATGATTTAAATAAACCATCCTTGACCACCTTACTCACTTAAGTCACCTCTTTATGTTTATAACTCATTCAAGACTTTATAACTAGTCACTTATCCATAGTATTTTCCATGCAATGACTAATACAAAGAAATCATAACTAAAGATATTGCAACTATGCAATATAAGACTTAGATATTGGGGCTTACGTTAAATGTTATCCACTAACATATATTACAATGATATATATAATCAATTCTTAATTACATATATATATATATATATATATATATATATATATATATAATAAGGTTAATCAAATACAATCCATTTTAAAATAATGTTATTATTATAATAATAATATTTAATTATTATTATCTATGTCTTATAGCTCTAATAATAATTATGGAGTTTGACAAGACATCATAATGTTTTACTATTCAACCAAATACAATAAGGCAATGATATAAGTAAACACAACCAAGATAATTTAAATAAGATCACAAAACATAGTAAAATCACTCAAATAATCTAACGATCATCAACATCAAAAGATATTATACCATAAATCATACTAACAATCTACTATAAAACATGTTATGCTATCCATATCAAAAAATTACAAAACACGATATGCTAAGTGGTGTGTGTAAGGGTTTATGGATTCACTTTTTTGTCAACCCCTACTGTCTCCATATAACCACCCTCTCTGATGATACTCTCCCTCCATCATGATCTGAGGGAAGAATTTATCCTACATCCAACTCATGCTAATGGAGGTAATTATCCTGTAACATCATTATACTCATAAAATAATGTTTTATAATAATTTAACATGATCTTAAAGTATATAATATTAAGTACTACTAACTCATAACATCTAATCATGTGAATGAAGCAACATAAATTATCCCAGAATCAACATATGCCATCAAGATTAAATAAATATTAATTAATAAATTAATCAACTATAATAATGCATGGATTTAACAAGTTTTTTAGCTTAGAGAGAAATTGGGATGTGAAAATCATGCTAAGATCATCATAAGTGGTAGGGTCATCATAAATGGGAAGACCTTGTATCATGTTAGGGTAATCACCTCCACCATAAGAATCATCATCATAATTGATTAAATTATGATGTTGATTTTAAACCATGTTATAAGTTTCAAAGGTGGGATAATCATATACAAGAATATCTAATACTATGATGGGTTTTTCATCCATGCTCAAGGGATCTTCGTAGGGGGTCTTCATAAGTTGGAAGACCATATTAAGGATCATTGGTCCCACTATAGGTGTCATTTTTAGGATCCTCACAAGGATCATCATAAATTAAAATACTATCTTGGAGATCTTAGGCCATGGGAAATGGAGTATAATAATGACATCATGAGGAGTTGTCATTAATGGTGGTCAAGGAAGGTATAAATGAGTGGCCCATGCAAAATCAAACTAGGTTGAGGCTCATTATAAAAATATTAAGAGGAGACGTCATTTAAAATTGATGTAAATTGTATAAATATCCTAATAAGAAAAGGATTTGACAAGAGGTACTTTTCAAACAAAAATCTTTAAAAATAAAATATTTAAACGTGAAGATAATCCAATCAGCTGTGACATATGATTCACGTTGGGTTCACTAGCATGTATTAAAATGGTAACCCAAAGTGATAATAGTGCTAAGAAATAAAAATGGAACCATGAAGATAATCCATATAGTGATGGGATAGTATTTATGTGGGGTTTACCAAAATGTTTACATGGGTTAGGATGACTAATAACAATCTTCTTTCTCTTTATAAACTAGGATACAAATGAAGATCATAACAATAGAGTCTTTATATACTTGGACAATATATATACCATGCTCAATATGGCCATAGATCTAGTAAATATAAATCTACACTCAATATCAAGGCTTGGGTCCAAATCTATGCCTAAGATGTAGGGCATGTCTTTAACTTGATCCCAATATAGATCAATGATATATCAATGGTACAAAGGGGGTTATCAAGGCTATAATAAGTATATTACATGTATGGTACTAAAAAACAAGGGCAACCTAAATCCAAGATAATTTTAAACACTAAACTAAATAAGAAATAAGTGGCCCAATGGTTAATCAGTGGGTGGACTATCCAACTTAAGGTGATAAATGAAAATTCTAAAAATCCTATAGCTATACCAATTTATTCGATATAAATAATAATTAAGGACAAACAACATGCATCTAATATAAAAAATTAAAAAACATATCTATATACTAATTAAATAAATGAAATAGAATAGGGATAAAGATACATACCTTTAGGGTGACTCTTTGATGCATCAATATCCTCCTTGGCTCTAGTGGCACTTTATAAGAGATTTTGTAGGATGAATAGCTCAAATAGAAAGAAGAAGACCTATATATCCTTCGTTGGGGACTCCAAACACAAGGACATCTCCTTGCCATGACTCTTCCAATTGATATTTAAAGACCTTAAGTAAGACTTACCTCCAAGAATAAGAAATTAGCCTATAACACCTTTTTTCACTTAAGTTAATAAATGAGAGTGAAAACATAGCATATGAGTGTTGTGTGATATGAAAAATTATAATTATGAACCATATATATATGGATTCAAACTCTAAAATAACCATGAACTCTAAGTTGATGATATCATCTAGGCTGATACAATAAAAAGGATGTCAACTAATACATAACTATAAAATCTAGGCTAATACAGTACAACTAATAGGGATAAAACTTAAAACTATATTAGCTAGGGTAATATAGTACAGGTAAATACGAGCATGAAATAAATTGTATTATCCTAGTTGATATAGCAGTAATATAGGGTGGCTAACAAAATTGGATGGAAAGTAGTTAGAGAGGTAATATGTAAATAGACTTAGAGGAAGTCAAACTGGTAGTAATTAAGTTATGACATAATAGTATGTAAACATCTCTCACAAATTTCCATGAGTTGTATCACCCCTTTCTTAGTGCAATCTTTATGATATGCACTCAAAGATATTGATGCATTGATAAGCCTCTGTAAGATAAACCATTAGTAAAGATTAAAAATATTAGGTGTATACATCTTTTACTTCTATATTTTCATATGCACAAGTTTGTGGCATTTAATAGAAAAGGATATCCCTCTTTACACAAAATATTTCAATGCATCTCGTCTAGGTTATCAACATGATAATATTCTCATGACCAAAATATTTCCTAAAGGCCTCATGAGCTAAACTTTTAATTAGTTTTATTCTTTACTTAAGTATTCAATAACCATATTTTATGAGCTACTAAACATTTTCTTAGCTATTTTTTAATTAACATTATCCAAAGTGTGGCTTTCACATAGATTGCTCAAAAATCAAGGTCTTTATGAACACATTGTGGACTATGTCCTTAAATTCAAAGCCTTTATTACTAATATGTTTCATCCACTCCTTGATAGTGAACTAAAAATCATAGTTTCAAAAATATTAATTAATCCTCTTAAGAAAAAGGCAATGTTCACCGACTATGAATCATTAGATGGCCTTTACCATGTTTTGTGTAACATCGCCACTAAGTTTATAGATGCAAATATGCTTATATATACACCAACTACTTCAATTTCCAATGCTCCCAAATATCATTGAAAAAATACATTCAAGGGTTAATTTTAAATGTAGTTCTCAAGCTAATATTAAGGTTAAAACTATTAACATAGTATATCAAGCTCAAGCTAAAAGTACATTTTCATACACTATGATAAGGAGAAAGTTAACAAGGTTAGATAATCCACCTAGTGTTGTCAATTTGGCCACCTAGGCCAAAATATAACCCCTATAGCTAAAAAAAATCATGGTACCAACCCAAGCTTGTACGTGATGATCTCCTGAGTGGTGATGTCTCCTAAATTGCTTTTTGAAGTTATTTAACACTGCTAGAGGTGTCATAGACTCTGCTTGTGATCATTGTATGTCCTAGGTGTCTTGGGTCCTTATGTGATGTGATTGAACATTATCATGTTATTTGAGTAGGAAAGGGAGTGTCAAGGTGTCTTGTAGGGTCCAAAGAATGGTCTTAACCCTATTTGATGAGATTGAGGATATCTCAAGGTTATTGGTTCTTATAATAAATGGGCCTGTTTCAAGCTATTCTTTGTGAGAGAGACTTGTTAAGCAACATGAAGGGTATCCAAGCTTTATTTAGTCCATAGTATAGACCTTAGTAATGTGTGTCAAGGTCATTTTCCATAGCTTATTTGTTTAATCACACTTCAAGCCTTGATTACCCCCTTTTTAGACCCTCAAGTCCCTAATATGAGTATATTTACATTGAAAACATCTGAAAAGGGGAATATTCTAGAGTTTCATTATTCAAAAAGGTTTTGAAAAGGTCTCATTCTCATTATAAGCCATTAATATGTTTTGAAAAGGTCTCATTCTCATTATAAGCCATTTTAAAACTCATATTCACTCCCCACTCACCAAGTGGACACAACACATGCAAAAATGTGCCTTTCCAACTTCCACACCATACTAATTAGTTTGAAATGTCATTTGAGTTATGTTTTCCTTCCCTCTATCCTATAATGGTAGTTTAAAGCTTGAAGTATGGATAAAATGAAGGAAAAGAGGTGTTTTCAACTATTTTTTATTAGTTGTATGGACTGGTATGGTCATTTACATACACAGGGGGTTATTAAATTGTAGGTGGGTTCATGTCAAGTATCCTGGTAAAGTTTCATGGTATGAGGATTCAAGACAAGCTCAGAACTAAACTTCTCTCCCCATTAAGCTCTTTGGTATCCAAAGACATCCCTTCAGGTTTGTTGATGTTACATACACGAGAGAGAAGATGGAGGTCTAAAATTTTGGTAAAATGAAGGGACCTTAGATAGATTTCATATTTGGTCATTTTTTCTCAAATTAACTTTCCCTCCTTTATGAATATTCATTAATAATGTAGGGTACCCATAATGTCTCTTCCATTAAGGCAAGGTATCAATTTTCCATGTTTTCTCCTTTATTGATCATGGTTATAGAAAAATGGAAGGTTATACAAATTTTCAAGATTTTGAATCACCTTCCCAAACAATTATTCAACCTCATCTCACATGTGTGGGTCATGGGAGTAAATAAAACTTCATACTTTCTTCATTTTTATGGACTGCAAATAAGTATATCTATGTTGCAGAGTAATCAAGGCATAAGCATGAAGAGAGGGATGTATTCAATCATGTAATGGTCTCTTGAGGTCCTTTAAAATATATTATGCCTTCCATACTTAGCTATATCAGATCAAGTGATCCTTTTAAGGTGTTTTCCCTGATGTGACTGCATGAGTAAGTATGGTCTCAGTTACAAAAGGAAGATATAATAGTTGCAAAGGGTCTTTGGTGGGTTATATATGCACAATATCCTTAATTTTATAGTAATTTAATGTTTTTTTACCATCACGACATCTTTTTCATTAACTTATACATTAACCATCCCCACCCTCAACCCACTATGCAAAGATAAACCTCTCATCCATCATTATGGGCCTTTTAAGGTAGAATAAGCAAGAATGATGATCACTATTAGTTTGAGGTATAGAAGGGATGGAAGTACCTTGATAATTTATAGATAATATGAGGAGGTATAGATATATATGAATATTCTCAAATAGGGTTAGAGGTAGGATCAACATTCTCAACTTTCACCAAGAAAGTGGCACAGTCAATATCCTAGTTACCTCCTACAAGCCTGACTATAGGTGGAGAGAAATTAAATCAAAGGAGCCCAATTTGAGTTGCAAGGAGTATGAGAGGGATATAAAAATATGGTAACATTGTATAATAGGTAAAAATCTACTATGAAGGACTTATTTTAAATAAACACCTCACCTCATCCTTCTCACTAATAGTCTTAGAACCCAAGCTACATCTACTATCTTGAATGAAAGAAGAATAAACCAAGCAAAGAGGCTCATCATAGAGTGTCTTGAAGAATATGGATATCAAAGGGGATAAACAATTCCATATAATTTGTGTGATTTTAATAGGGATAATATTGACATGAATACAAGCTCATTCCTTACACAGTCTAGGCAGACTCAAAACCACCTACAATTAATCACTTAAACAGTGTCATGGGTATAAATAGAGAGAACATGATAAACCTTAAAAGAAGCTAAGGTGTAATAGGATATAAGATTTTTCTAATCACTCTCAATTCTTATCTAATGATTTGTCATCTCTACACAATATTAGGCCTAAATGGCCTAATTATGCTTTGATAGGTTTAAAACAAGCCTGTATACATCATTTGAGAGATTGTATGGATTTGAAGGTTATCTAAGTTGAATATGCCTAAGAGTGAGATCATAAAGTATGGTAGTTTATCTAAGTGAAAATATCCTCAATTTAATAAAATAACCTAATTATATAACTAGGCTAAATAGTCTTAAAATTGATACACACATACCCAAATCAAACCTAAATATCTTATACAAGTAGGGTCTTGGATTGGAAGGTGAGGGTTGACTGAGGGATTATGATTAGTTAAAAAATTTAATAAGGTTAAAAATACATTTTTAACTATATCATAAATTTTCCAACCCACCTTGAGTGTTTGACTCATCAGATGAATCAAGGAGCCTAATAGTCTAGCTCTTTTAGGCCTAAACTAGGCAGCTATAGACCAACTATAGAAATGAGAGACATATACAAAGTCAGATAGATTGATATAATTATAAATAATATAAATGGGAGTGAATAATTCATAATATGTTTTTTTATGGTAAGAGACTAAGGTTCAAAAAATGAAGAGTTAACAAACACACACATGTCTTTTAGGCCTAAATAGACCTAAAATGGGCCGATGCACACAGACTAAGGACCTTTTTGCTTCTTTTAAACATTGTTTAGGAGTTGAGAGAACCTAAATATAAAGGTTATAATGTGGAATATTTTTTCAAAATGATGACAACCTAGGTCGATAAAATAACCTAGTTGCCTAACCAGGCTAAATAAGCCTAATCAAGCATACATAGACCAACACCTAAAATTTAAGGTATATGCTTGTCTATAACTATTATAAAATTCAAAAAATAATAGGATGGGATTAATAGAATCATATCCAAGGTCCCTAAATGGTAATTTTATCAGTTGAGGTAGAAGGATTGTTTGTTAAGCCCCTAGGGTTACATAGGTGTGACCTCCTACAAATCCTAAGACTATTGTATGAGAGTGTGTAGAAGACTGAGTTAATAAAGGACTTGAACATAAGTATGTTGTTAGGTCCTAAGAGTATGTTTATTTGTATTTAAAAACCCCATCAATATAGTATATAAGTAGATCATTTAGGTATCTAACACCTATTACTAAGCACTCAGACTTGGTAGACTAGTAGTGAAACCTACAGGCAATCTTATGAGAAGGGGGAAAAAATTTAGAGTTAATTACTTGGAGGTAATAAAAAAGGATAATGTTAGAAAGGGGGTTTTATGATTATCTTGAATCCCAAAACACCTATAGATCACCTCACATCCACGACACTTAGATCAGGCTTGTTAGGCCTAAAAGCCATGACAAGGCCTCAAGCTCCACCATCACACTTGAGACACTTTCAAAATATCCTAAGAATAAATGACATCATGATGAGGTGTGAGATAATTATTCAAGTCCTATTGAGAAGGTTTCAAGTATATATAATCAATGAAATTATATATTTGGTCTTAAATCCCTCCTTCAGTCACATAGCCCTTAACAGTCACTTGAGCCATCATTTCAAATGCTTAGATCTCTCACCATAGAAGGACTTAGGAAAAATGACCCTAGGGGAAGTTTGGCACCCATATGTAATTTAAATCCATGGAGGATATATTTGGTTTTTTGGTTCCACTTTTATGAATCATTGCTAAGATTATAGATAGGTCTAGAAGGCTTATAAAGAGCTCATGGTCCACCATCTTCTACTCGTATATCCACACATGAGTTGCATGGGAACCAAAAAAAATTAGTAGTTTTAGTGGGGTTTATTGACTAAACATCCATTACCATATTTTTGGGATTTTATGTCTCATATTTATTAACCATCATTAATATGGTAGACCTCCAAAACCTTACTTAGACTAAAGACACCAAAATTTTGCACATTGCAGTTATGAATGTTGAAACACCCCTAGACCCCTTTGGGATTAATTTGACCCTTTAGCCCCTAACCATGGTTATTTTTACCAAATAACCAAACCCACCCTTTTACCCCACTTAAATTTTGACACTTAACCATCGACAGTCACCTTGACCACCGATGGTCACCCTATCCGTTGATGGTCAGGTCCCTTCTAAACAAACATAACACTATGTACAAGCTAACATGACACAATTTAATATGTTCACCTTACCCATTGCTAACACATAATGATGTATCAAAATCAACATCCTAACCTCTTATAGAACCTTCTACCTCCATCTCTCTTGGACTATAAAAAAAGGGGAGTAAGAGGTGAATAAGGATCCATAACCAAGCATTCTAGCACATAGGTGATCAAGCCATCAACTAGTAGGTCTTCCTTACAAAAATTAAGAAACTAAAACAAAGACCTAAACCTTTGCCAAAATTTTCCTTGAGGCAAAGTACCGTTACTCTACCAAAATTGCTCTAGGATTAGCCATTTTCCATCTAGAAACAAACATGTACATTTTATGTTTTAGGTTTTGGTTTTTAACTTCCCTACCCAGATCAGACCTTTCTACATCTTATCTCCTAACCCCTAAACCTTAACTAGATCCTAAACCACTTGCTGATCACTTTCTATAATTTGAATCAAACTATTTTTAAACACTTTTAGAATGTACAAGAACTATCGATGATCACCCTGACCGTTGATGGTCACCTTCAACCGTCAATAGTTACCCAGCCGATGATGATCATCTTAACCATTGATGGTTATCTTAGCCATCATGATCACCCTGACCATCGATAGTCACTATGGTAAGAAATAATATCAAGTTATTTCTACCTACTTACCCTCAGCTAAATTCCACTTTTTGTGCCATTGCTTGTTTATAGAGACCTTGCTTATTTTTTAAACCCAACCTGACCTATTTAGCATTAATATTGACCTGATATTTGCTTAATTAGTCTATTTTCCTTCATCAATCATTCATTTCTTATCATTTTATCTTTCAATATTTTCTATAGTTTGAGCAAGTACTTTATCTTTATTTCCTTCAACTTAACTATTTCAAGAGTTTGGATTGATAGCCTCCTAATAAGCTCACGCTTCTTAGATCTAGCTCATGTTAGGCAATCCACATTGATACCCATCTAATAACCCCTTTTCATGAGTGTTTTCTTATCTACAATTAATTCTTCCTAAGATAAATACTAACTCCTTACACTCATCTAGATCATGCACGTATAAACAAAAATGTTCTTCTACCACACCTTTATTACTAGTTTCTTACTTATTTAAATAGAAATGAGTAGAAATTGATAGAAATATTTTGGCATGCCTGGTGGGACCTAGTAGCATCTAGGTGCCCTTTTCTTCCTTATTTTATGCTCATATAAATAAATTGAAATTTATTTTTGGTATAAAATAAACCTTGCATACATTGATTGCTTGCATGTTTAGCTCATTTAGTTAAATTAAAGGCAAAGTAATCAATCATGATTTCACTTCTTTATCACACACTATACCAAACCACTTAAATTAGTTAAACATCAAAATAATTGACATAAGGCCTAACTAAGGTTTCATCTCCTAGCAGATCACCTTCACCCTTTGGCTATCTTACTTGGATGTCATTACCAAGAAGATGACCAAAACATATCTCTTTGATTGAGTCTAAACTCTAGAAATTGGTATATATTGGCTAAGCACATGACACAATTATCATTGTGGTGTGTGAAGTGAGGGGATAAGCCCTAATACCAATCCATGTATTGATTTTCAACACATCCTTTTGAGAGCCTTGAACACCTGATACCAACCATAGACTTCTTTTCTAGTACCTACTCTACAAACCAAGTTCTTCTTCACACTTTCCAACTAAGGCATAAGCCAAAAGTGAGATAAAATATATCCTAGGATTTTAAATGCAATCTAGTGTATGTTTGATTGCTTTGAGATCTTTTTCTTTTGTTTGCTTTGTGTTTGAGTTGTGAGCTTGCCTTTTATTCCTTTATATTTTTCATATGGTTTTTACTAGACAATAATTGAGAAATCAAACCAACCAAGAACCACCTTCCTCTCCTTCTTCCTCCATGGAGTATACCTCAGATGTTGAGGGTTTTCCCCATCCTTCTATCCCTCCTACCATGCCTCAGATAGTTGGCTAAGGTGATGTGGATTTCTCCACCTTCCTTGATAACAACCCATGGCCCTCCAAAATTACCTCAACACCTTATCTCACTGCACCCTTACTATTGTGGTTCCTCCTACATACCCACCTTATGGGATGCCACCCCATCTTATGACCACTCAAGCATCTTCCTCTACCAATAATCCACCTACTATCTCCATCCAAACTCAATCAAATAAACTAACCAATAACCAAACACCCCTTACACCAACCAACAACTCCTCTAACATAGGAACCTTACCTTTAGTTACCCATAATCCATCCACTATGGGGATACCTTCTGCCCATATTTCCACTATTCCCCTTATCTCTACCAACCCACCAATTTCCACTCTACTTTAAAGTGTCATGATTTCTATACCTTTTACCCTCCTACCTATCAATACTAGAGTTACCACTCACCCCAAACCAACTAACCATACCATACCTCTAACCCAATCCATATTAATTCCCCAATCTACCAATTCTATCATACCTTAAAACCAACCCACATCAACTCAACCAATACCTATGACACCTTACCCATGTTATGTTTCTAATCCAAAAGGATACATAGCTGCACCTTCACCCAATCTTGTGTTCCCATTAACCCTTATATGGTATCATCCCAACCCTCAATGACCACATACTAATATGTGTCATCTTCTTAACCTTCTACTAGTTATCCATACATTGCATCCACCCAACCCCAACAAAATTTAACACATAATTATGGAGCTTCCAACCCCAAATAGACTTGGTCAAAATGTTGATGGATAAAATGACCAACTTAGAGTCATCTATAATGAACCTATTCACCCATGTGTCCCTATCTAACCTTACCCTCCTCAATGGAAACTACCCAAAAAGTTTAATTTCTAAAGCAAGGAGGACCCCCAATAACATTTAAGATCATTTCAGCATTCTTGTTACTTGATTGCCTATGATGATGTTCTTGTCCTTCATACCTTTCTTATGCCTTTATCTAGAACATTGGATTGATATAGTTCTCTCACCAAGCACTCCATATTTTCATTTTCCCAACTTTCCCAAACCTTTTTAGACCACTCCTCAATCAATATATCTAAGAAGGTCTCCATTACCAACCTCTACTCCATCAAGTAGTTTGATGACAAATCAACTACCGATTTCATAGAATGATGGAGAGGATTTATCAACTAGCTCTCTTTCTCTTTTCCCCAACCCAAGTTGATTGAACTTTTATCTCAAGCTTATGCCAAACATATTTCCCCACTCTATAGGTTCAAACTTTCAGAACCTTTGATGAGGCTTTCACCATGGTACGCAAACTAGAAATTAGAGCCATTAATGAGGGGAAATTGAAAATAAGAAATAAAAAATCTAGCTTCAAATCCAATGACCCTTCCCATCCAAAACCACCAATAAAACTAACTACCCTGACACTAAACTAAATGCAATCACAAGCATGGTGGTCCTTAAAATCGTTCCACCTCTGATTGTCAACCAATTAAACCAAACACACTCCTCTAACACCTCCAATCAACAAACTTGAAATCAAAACTAGGCCACCCCAAAATTACACTCCATTAGGAGAGTCATATGATTTAGTTTTGGACAAATTTCTCAAAGACAACATCATACAACTCCCCCTACCAGCCCTCCTCTAGAATTTGATGCTTCCCTCCCTATGCCCAGTTGGTATAATGTTAACGATCTATGTGCCTTCCACCTAGTCATTGGACATGATGTTAGTAGGTGTAACACGTTCAAAACCATTATCTAAAACATGATTAATAAAAGAGAATTTGCATTGGACAATCCTAATGCACCCTTAAATCAGCCACTCAACATCATTCGATAACCTTTTCCCAATCATGCCCCTTCTACCAACCATGATGATAGCAAACTGGAATCATCTCACACTCATTAGGTCCATACAGTCAATGTGATTATTAGTGAACTTATCATTGAGGAAACCATTTCCTTAACTACCTCTTCCTCCACTCCACCTATCAAAGTGGTAAAACATCCTCCATTCCTTTAGACACCAAAAAAAAGGAAGCAACCACCCCTTTCCCTTACTTGATGAGGTAACATACTTACCTATCTCTCATTTGATATAAATACCAAAGGAGGCAACCATTGTCATCACACCTTCCTCCCCCATTATGGAATCACGTACACTCTCTTTGGAAACCATTCAACAAGGAGATATCACTTTATCTACTCCTGCCATGGAGGAAACACCTTCCCAAATCTTGGAACCTTTCATCAAGGACAAGGGAGAAGAAACCATTCCCTCACCTAAACCTATGGGCCTAATTTTTGAATTTGATGACCAAGAAACCAAACCAATTTACAAACCCTTCTCTAGACTAGTCTAAAGCTTAGAATTTTCCTCTCAACCTGATTTGGATCGAGCCACCTTTTAGCACCATCTTGGGTTCCTTTATCAAAATAAGCATGAAATTCTAACCTCACTTTCATCCATCATTAAACCTATCATTACCTCAATCCCTCCATCAAAAACCTCTCCCTCCCAAACCATGGGGGAACCATCCAAACTATCTCCACCTAAAATTATGAAATCACCTTACACCTTTTTAATTAAAACTATCAATAACCTAGTGGTACTTCCTACCCATATCTTTACCCACCCATATTTAAAGTCAGATTTAACCCCATCTAGTCTACCAAAGAAAATATTAACCAAATCAACCAAGAAGGTGGAACCACCCAAAATCCCACCTAGAACTAGAACCATATCACCTCATTCCATCTTACCTTCTATCTTGGGACCCCATCCTTCTTCCATCCTAGAAGATCATCCTTCTATCAAAAAGGCCAACCCTCCCAAAACTATCCAAACCAAACTTCCTCCTTTTATTCTACCTTTACCTACCCCTTCTAAAACATTAACCACCCCATCATTTTTAACCAATCTATCTACCTCCACCTTCCCACCTATCTCCAAACCTTCATCATCTCAATCATCCACCTCTAGATATTTCACCTTTAAAGCCTCCACCTTGAAACCATCCAACACCAAACAACCCCAACCAAACCCACCTACCAAAACCATCCTACCATCCACACCTTTCATGGTGAGGCCTACTTCTAAGAAGGCTCCCACCCTAAAAACCAAAGGCCCATCACCCATAACACCTTTGCTCAAATATTATTCAACCATTTTATAAAGTTTGTTTCAAACCTATTTATTAAGCCTACCACCCAGCAGACCCTTTGACCCTTCAAAACTTGAACCATCTTGGTTCGATGATAGTTTAATTTGCTCATATCATAGGACACCTAGACACAACATAGACAACTGCAAAGCTCTCCAATTACTTTCCATAACTTATGGTATGAGGATGATCTATTCTTAGATGAACCTCTCTTGAACCCATTATCAACCCAACCACCCAAAAAACCTACCCAACACTTATCCACTCCCACGCTCTCATGCAGAGTGAGGAGGAACTAAAGCAACCTTCTAGCCCAACACTTCCCCTCATCCACACTATCCATATGGTCACCCAATCTCAAGCCTAGTAAAAGGATAAGGGAATGGCCAAAGTATCCATTCCATTTACATATCCTTCCACCCCTCAACCTTTCAACCAAACTCAAACACCTTCACCACTACCTTCACTAAAACCCAAAATATCCATTTTAAGTGTCTCTCCATCTAACACTTCTAAATCTATCCATTGAGTAGTTCTAAAGTAGCTTCACCAAACACTAGTGAATATGAGCCTATATGAACTGATCAACACCTCACCCCATCACCACCAGGCATTGATAGAGGCCTTGAAATTTATAAAGGTCTAACCTAAATACCCTCAGCTTCTTATAGCCTTTGTCAAAGTTCTTCATCTTTCCACCCTTGTCACATTTAACGATTCATAAATACCTTCTATTTATCCTAAGGATCCCAATCTACCTCTCTTCATCACTACATACATCAATCAAACCCACATCAAAAGGGTTATGATTGATGGGGGAGCTAGTATTAACATTATCTCCTCCCATGCTTATGACCAACTCCCACTGACAAAGAATATCATGTCAGAAACCTCAGCAGTCCTCCATTCCTTTAATGATACTATGGCCATAACCTTGTGAATAATTGTCCTCCATATCCACTTGGGACCTCACACACTTCTAAAGCTCTTCTACGTCATAAAAATCAAGTTCCAATATAACATATTACTTGGATACCCTTGGATCCAGTCCATGAGTTATGTCTTATCCACCTTACATCGATGTGTCAAGTTTGAATATAAGGGTCAAGTCCTCACCATACAAGCTAACCCTTATCTTTTCACATCTTAAAACATGACATATTGACCCAATGACATTCTTCTCCCTCACTCATCCACCTTACCACCACCCAAAAATAACACCACATCACCACAAACCAATAACAGCTCCACCCCAACCATTGATGAATCTTCAACTAGCTCATTTATCCCTTTTTATCATATCCCCATAGAGGACCCCTTTGAACCTACATTCCAACATCTCTCACTAGGAGAGTATCACATTTTGGCCTTGGATGCCTTCTCTACTCCACAAGTGTATGAGAACCTTGACCATGATCTTGATTATGACCTTAATATTAGAACCATCATTCCTTTTGGACTTCCTAACCACCAAACTAATTTCATCTATGGGGGACTTAATCATCCACTTCCTACTTCCTCCACTACCTATTTTATCCAACCATTTACTTTTGATTTCTCTTATTTAAAAAAACTAGCATTTGCTAAATTGTACCTTCATAGGTGTACCTAAAAGGGATTTGGCCTTGGCCATTATGAACATGGACCCCATGAGTCACCTTCAATCAAAACCCAAAACCTCATGATCTATTTTTCCTTGGGTACCACCAGAAGAACCCATCGATTCACCCAAACCCATCACCACCATTGAGGAAAACATTCCATCCTCACCAACCCAATCTCTCTCAAAGTTTGAGTATTTTGAAACCATCCCTCCTAAAAAAATTTTTAAATTAATACCATTAGTTTTGGCCCCTTGACCTATCAAAAGGATGGCCAAAATAAAACCTTTCCTCTAATTCATCCTAAAATGATACAAAATGATTATGTTACTATCCACACCATCTAATGTTAGGATTATGATTCTATTCTCACCTTACAGGGGATTTTTCTATCCACAAATCCCTTCCTCATAAAAACCAAACCATGTTAAATTAATCCATTATCAATGCCAACTTGGGTACTTAGGATAACCCTCACATTGTAAATATTGGTCAATCCTTAGATTCCATGGAGCAATAGGATTAACCTTGCTTCCTTTGTGATTTAAGCACAGTATTTTCTTGGTCCTATTAGGATATGCCTATAATCAACCCTTTTGTCACTCTCCACAACATTTTCATCCATCCTAATGTTAAGCCTATTAGGCAAAATCTTCACAGGATGCACCCTCATATCACCCTTCTAGTCAAAGAAGAGTTTCAATGCCTCTCATCTATCAACTTCATCTAACCCATTGACTATCCATAATGGGTTTCCAATATCATCCCCATTAATAAAACCATAGGGGGACTTCACCTTTGTATTGAATTTTATGACCTCAACCTTGCTTGTCCAAAGGATGACTAACCTTTGCCTAGCATCAACCAACTTATTGATCTTACAGTTGAACATGATATGTTGTCACTCATGGAAAGTTTCTCAAGATATAATTAGATCTTGATTTCCCCTAAGGATTAACATAAAACTTATTTTATCACCCCTTGGGGAACCTTTTACTATAGGGTCATGCCATTTGGTTTGAATAACGTTGGGGCAACCTACTAGTGTGTGATGACCTACATCTTCTATGATCTCATCCATAAAATCATAGCGGACTATGTAGATGATCTCCTTAGAAAATCCAAATATCACAAGGATCATCTAAAACTTCTCAAAATTATCTTTGACTACCTAATCCATTTCCATATCTAACTCAACCCCAAAAAATGTGTTTTTGGGGTCCTATCTAGAAAGCTTCTTGGCTTTATCATCTCTCTTTGAGGAATTGAAGTAAACCCTACCAAAGTCAAAAAGATCCTTAACATGGCACCTCTAACCCACCTTAAGTAACTCCACAACCTATAGGGGAAGCTCTAATCCATCCATTGTTTCATCTCTTAGTTATTGGATCAATGTCAACCCTTTCACCATCTTCTCAAGAAAAAAACATATTTTAAGAGGACTAAGGACTGTCAATAAGCCTTTGATTCACTCAAAGAGTACCTTCTTTCTCCAATTATTCTCATCCCTCCTAAAGAGGACCAACCCTTCTACCATCATATCTCTACCACTGAGCATTCCTTAGGGGCAATGCTTGCTTACCATGATGAACAAAATAAAGAGTAAGCTATCTACTATATAATTCAAATGCTTATAAAGTATGAGACTCGATACACCCATACCGAGAAACTTCAACTCACTTTAGTATTTATGGCTGCCAAATTTCATCATTAGCTCCTTAATCATAAAACATTGATCATCGTTAACACTGACCCACTCAAGTACATGCACTCTAAACCATACCAAAACTAGTGTATGGCTAAGTGGCTCATATTCCTAGCTAAATTTGACCTTGAGTTACTCTAGTAGAATTTGATTAAAGGGAAAGCCATTACCTACCAATTGGTTAAATCTCCTTTTCTAGAAAACTAACCACTTCCTCTTGTGTTTCCAGATGATTCCATCACGACTCTTTCTCAAGAGGACATCACCTACCAAATGACCATGTTCTTTGATGGCTCAAAGTTTTAGCAAGGTGAGGGTGCTAGATTTATTCTCTTTCCTCTTAATGGCAAACCTCTTCCTCTTTATTTCAAAATTTATTTTGAATGCACCAACAATATGGTTGAGTATGAAGCTCTTGTAATAGGTCTCCAAACCTCTTGAGCCTTGGGAGTTAAGAAGATCAGTGTCTTTGGCAATTTCTAACTTGTAGTCAACCAGGTCAATGGATCTTACCAATGTAAGAATGATGTCTTGAAAAATTACAAATAGTTAGTAGATGTAAAATTAGTATCATTTGATCATTACCTTATCCAATGTATTCCATGATCTACCAACAAGTTCACAAATACAATGGCTTCCCTTGCTTCCCAGATCCCATCTCAACCTTCCAATTCTAAGATCTTTGTCACCATCCATCACTTTATCACACCCTCTTATACCCAATCTAACCTTCCTACCATTTTTAATGTGGAGGAATATCTATCAAACATTTAGTGTGAGCCAGCCTTTAACTACCTTAACCTCAACATCATTCTTCCCAACCTCTCTAGGAATGCCTAAAGAGCCTTTATTCAGAGTACCTCTCATTATACCATACTAGGAGTAATCTTTTACAAACATGGTTTTGATGGCATCTTTCTCCATTTCCTTCACATCCATGAATATTCCCATGTTATCATGGAAATGTATGACAAAATCTATGGGAGACACTTTAGTGGTTTACCTATCATTAAACATATCCTTTGCCTCGGCTACTATTGGCCCACCCTCAACTAAGATTGTTATTATTATGTAAATAAGTGTGCCAAATTCCAACAACACACTAATTTATATCATGCATAGACCCATAGCCTTCAAGTATCTAAGGACTTTTATCCCTTCTCATAATGGGGACTATATCTCATTGGGGAAATCAATCCTCACAATGGCACCACTCCATCATCACCACCACTAAGTATTTCACCAAGTGGGTGGACGCTATTCCTCTCATCTTGACCAAATTTGACAAGATATTTGACTTCATTAATCATCATATCATCTATCATTTTGGTGTTCCCCATAATATCATCATTGATAATGGCAAATCTTTCAAAAATAAATAAGTCCAAGGTCTTTGTGATTTATTTGACATCAAGTTGAGATTTTCCTCACCTTATCATCCATAAGTAAATGGATAGGCATAATCCTCTAACAAAACCCTCAATAAGATGTTAACCAAAGTGGTCAATACTTCTGGTTGGGATTAGCATTTGCATATCCCCTTCACTTTGTGTGCCTATCACACTAGCATTTGAACCTCTATGGGTGCTACCCCTTTCTCTCTAGTCTTTGAAGTAGAGGTAGTCTTGCCTCTTGAAGTCTATATTCCCTCTCTTTGTATATCTTTACAAGACATCATTTTTTAGAGTGACTATCATCAAGAGCATCTAACACTACTTGAACTACTTGATGAACACTACCTAGCTACACTTAACCACCTTTGTGTCTACCAAGAATGAATCAAGCATGCCTATAAAAAACACTTGAAAGAATGAGAATTCAACATCAAATATCTCATCTTGAAGTAAAATAAACATGTGACCAATATGGATAAAATCAAGCAAGGCAAGTTTAATTTCAATTAGATTGGACCCTACATCATAACCTAAAAGTATAGATCATGAGCTTATCATTTATCCTCTCTTGAAGCCAAACCAGAACCTGAGCCCTTTAATGCTTTACATCTGCATCCTTTCTTTTATTAAACAAGGATAAAACTCACATTTTGTCTAAATTAATCTTGTCCCTTGATTTATTATATTTTTACCTTCCTCACACCTTCATCCCATCCCCTTTGAGGATAACCAATTCAATATAAAACCATGTGATTAACCTTCACAGTCATAGCCTAATCCTAAATATGGGTACCATGGCTCTACCCATGGCATGGTTCTCATGGATACTTTTCATCCCTAATCAGATGGAATCCCATGGTCATTGTCTCTCAAAACCACCCCTTTCCCTTATCATTAACCTCTTGTGCTCTAACTTTTGCCCTCAAAAAGGTAAACCTCTAAACCTCAATAGACTCATCCATGTCTAAACTAGCATCCAAAAAAATTGGGATACCTAAATATCACTTGGGTCAAACATCTCTAGCATGAAAACTACTCCCTTGAAGGATAGCTACCCAAAATCAAAATTACTTAAAAAGATAGACTACTCCCCTGAAGGATAGCTACCAAAATGAACAAATCCAAACTTAGACCACTCCCTTAAAGGATGGATAAGTCAATTTTTTTCAAAGTAATCATTTGAAGCTTCCCACATCAATCATCTTCACACACCTATTAGAATCAAATAATAAAATACCCTTTATCAAAATCAAGAACAAGCTATCCCAAGAAATATGTAATTAACTTTCATATATAGCACTAGTAGACTTCCCACATCAATCAGTGTACACCTTGCCTTAAAACATAGACTTTTCTATTATGGTTCTTAGGTCACCTATAGAAGAGGCAAACCAACCCTTAAGAGGTTACACTCCCCTTCTCACCACCTATCACCTATCTCCCCTTTATATCATCAATAAATCAAGGGATTTTTAGCTTACTTGACATAATGTGATCAAGACACCTTTTTATCAACCAACACATACTAATGTGAAGCATTCGAAGGGATTATGTTCATTAATCCAATGTAACTTCAGTTTTGTTTAGTCCTTACCAATGGAGGAGCATCATGCCTTTTTCTTATCCTCTCATAATTGGTTCGTGTATTTAGTTTGACGTATGTCTCATGATTTTCATCTCTTTTCCCACATCTAGTTTTGTTATCAAAATTACTTTATGTGTTATCATTAACAAAATAACCATAAACCATAAACATCACATCATTATAACATTATATCCATAACCATAATCAAAACTTCATTACCATATATAACCATGATCATATCATTGTATCCATGATCATAACTACCATAATCAACATCATAACATCACATCGTCATAATCAATAAAATAAACCACATACCCATAAACACCATAACCACAATCAAAACATCATGATCACAACCATAATCATAAACCACATTACATCCATAATCATAAACATCATAACCATACATAAAATAAAGCATCACAACATCATAATCATGTATAACCATAACATCAACCATTAACATCATCCATAATCATCACATGCCTAAGCTAGTGAGTCTACATCTCATAAGCATAATCATAAGCATAAACGTCAAAACCATGAACCATAAAATCAAATATGTATATATATATATATCATCATCATGTCTCATCAACATAAAATAGTACATATAATAATGTGCATCTTTCTCTCTCAAAAATATACATATCGCTACATTATCTTGTAGGTTGGTATTAAAATCATATACATCTATACATATCATATCATAAACCATGCCCTAGGGGCACCACTACCACTGGCCCCTCCTACACTACCACTATCATCTAGTTCCTACCCTCTTGAGGTGCCTACTTTTCCACCCATTGAAGCGACCTATTAACCTAGAGTTGTTACACCTGCACCACCTACCAAGCTAGCTCTGTACTCACCCCATTGGGGATTTTGTAGACACTATGTCAAAACTATGGACTCATAATAACATAATTCCTCAATAGTGGCCAAATTCCATGCCATAAAGATGCTACCTAGTGGTCCTACTAGTGTTGTAACTTCTCCTCCTCTTTATCTCAAGGTATCCATCTCTTGGGTCACCAAGCCTAGTGAAGTACTAGTCGGGTGTCTCTCCCCTATCATAATGATAACTTGACCCTATAATGTCACAACCTAGCCTTGTAATTTGTCCACCTACCCTGTAAATCTATGATCTATGCCTATGTAGTGGCCAACATTGTTCCTACCTATCCATTAGGACCACCTCATTATACATGTACCTATCGACCCCCACCAGTTGGATCCACATCCATAGCCTACCAACCCCCATCATCCCATCCAAAATTTATAGTTGTATAGATGGCCTAATACCTTGATACATATCCATCAACAAAACTTACATCATCGATCTCTGCTCTAACAAGTAGCTCCTTACGATTAAGAACCACCTCCAATGGTTGTGGCATCGAAATCAAAAACTTGGCATCCTTCTGCATGTACCTCAAGAATAAACCCAAAATCCCATATACTAGGTCGAACTACCTATGAACCCTATCAAAAGGGATGAGATCAATCTCACCCTCTCTCCTCCCAAAATCCACTTGTAACTTTGCATCAACAAAATTTGTCATGTATAGTGGGCCCACCTCTGGAAGCTAACATATGGCCTCCAAACCATATCCCTAACCACCAAGGGCTCAAACACCTCCCTAAACCAATCAAATTCTCTCATGCCTCATCCAGCCCTTGTGAGATCATAATCACCCCTCCACCATATGAATCCCACCCTAAATTCCATCTAGACGTACCCCTCCCATGACAACCCCATTGGTCTCAAGACCTTGATATGCTCATAGGCCCAATAGTGCATCACAAACTCCATGTTGATCCCATATCCCATATGATCTTATAAACCACATATCTCCATGTATATCTGGACCCAAAAAATAGGTGACCACCCAAAAATTGTCTACCTAATCAACATTTCCACCAAAACACCTAGTAGCAGATAAGGAAACTACCCACTACTTGAATCTAGTAATGTAAAACATGAGACTACCATCATCATCATTGTCATCAACCACCTATCATCTTTACCCCTTCAATAAAATGGCCTATAACTAAATCCACCATCATGCCACCTATTCAAGGCCCAATCCTCACCATATAGGAGCTCCATATGATCATCTTTCTCCTCACTCTCTATGTGATACATCAGCTCCCCCCAAATGGGTAGTCATATAATCCTATGTACATCCTCTATTAGGATGGTTATCTCACCCATTGATAGGAAAAATGTGTTCATGGCTAGATCCCATCTCTCGATGAGGGCCATGATCATAGCTACATCTCATGGCATGTGTTGGAAGTGCATCATCATGTCAAGGTTGACATCTTCCATATGCATCCAATCATCATCTATCATCCCCTGATAGATCTCCACAAAGATCTGAGGGACCCAATCCTACATCTGGATTTGATCTCATGCTTACAACATTCATTAGAAAAAACACTTAGTTTTTTATAAACTACTTTACCCTTGGGTAGCCTCCTTTCACCTCATTTTTCACCTACCTAATTGTACCTATACAAATAACATCAACATTTTTTTCTTCTAACCTACACTAAAACCAAATAACACTTAGCATTTCTAATTCTAAAAAACTTACAACTCAACACTACCCTTCATCTTTAATCAAAAACATCTTACCCTTAACCCATTTTCCTAAAACCTTTTATCAAACCCCTTGATCCTTTAGTTGAACACCAATGGTCACTATGACCACTAATGATCAATTGGCCATTTGGTCTCTGGTCGTTGATCATCAATGATCGAATACGACCACTGATGGTCAAGTAAGACTACTGATGGTTATTATGTGTGACCATCAATGGAAAAACCTCCAAACATATCTACTAAAACACCTACCCAAACCTCCCCTTTCCAATACCTAATCACCTTAAAATGATCCTCTGACCTACCTCAACCTAGCCCACCCTCCCTAATTACTTTTTACCCACAAGTTTTATCAATCACAACAAAACCTAAAAAACTAGATCAAACCCCAAAACCCTACCCAAATCAACAACAAACTAATAAAATTTAATTTAAAAATGACCAAATCAACCTTTTTTAATAAGTTAATGCAACCCCTACCTCATTCTTAGACCATCATCAAAGAGGGATCCCATGTCCCTCTACTCAGCCACATCTTCATTTGCCTTACATCCTCAATCCCACACTAGCTCAACATAAATCTCACACCAATCAACCACTCAACTTCTCGACCAATCACCAACTGTCTCATTAGTACTCTTGCACAAAATGCCAAATTTGCTAATGCAAGGGAGTAAGATCACCAAAAGCAAATAGTGAAAATGATTTCTATTTTTCACTTTTTATCCTCCAAACTTTTAGGGTTCCCCTTGACCATCAATGGTTAGGGTGACTATCGATGGTCAATTTTGGGACCCTTTATCATCAATTGTTAGGAAACCCACTTTTTCAAATTTTTAGCACCAACACCTTAGTATCACCTTTTTATAGATTAACTTTCTCCACCAAACCAGAATAAACCTTCGGAGAGCACCTATTCTTCACAAACCAACCACGAACCATTGGGGAACACCCTCTCCAACCAACCAACCATGTCCACCTCAATGTTAGCCATTTTGTCCTGAACTAATGCATATTTTGCGATGACCTTGTTTTGGTCCTTTTGACCGCACCAACCAACCTTTCCATGTTGAACATTTGAATTTGCATGACCTAGTGCACACCAAACCATTTATGTTTTTCATGGGATCACTTCCTACCTTGGATACCTATGATAACACTGAACCCATCTACGAGACTTGCATTTACAAGTGTTCCTAGCTGCCACACCTAAATGTGATCACATGGTCCACTTGTCACTTGTCCATCTAGCACCAACCTTATTTTTACCAACTATGATAATTTATTCTTTGCATGATCTTGGCTATTGCACTTAGTCACATTTTATGCGCATGTTTACACTTCAAATGCCCAACCCCTTTTATCACCAACCTCATGACTTACCATAAACTGCTTATCAAACCCTGAATCAACTTTGGTTTCACCTCATTAACTTATAGTTTGAGGGGAAACACCTCCTCCAAAGCTTGAGGCAACCAATCCTTCAACCAATAATCTATTTTTATTTTATATCTTGTTAATTCAAAACTACATAACAAAAAGGGGCAAAATGTAGACACTAGAATTCTACACACTATAGTTTTGAATGTTGAAACACCCTTGGACCCCCTTGGGAAAAATTTAACCATTTGACCCTTAACTAAACCTAACTATGGTCAATTTGACCAAATAACCAAACCCACCCTTTTACCTCACTTAAACTTAGACACTCGACCATCATGGTCACCCTGACCATTGACTATCAGGTCCCTTCTAAACAAACACAACATTAGCTATGTATAAGCTAACTCAGAATAATTTAATATGTTTGCCTTACCCATTACTAACACATCATAATACATAAAAATTAGTATCCTAACCTCCTATGGAACCTTTTACCTCCATTTATCTTTGCCTATTAAAGGAGGGGACTAAGAGGTGAATAAATATCCATATTCAAGCATTCTAGCACACAAGTGATCAAGCCATCAACCAACAGGTCTTATTTATAGTAATTTAATGACTACAACATAGAATCAAACCTCTACCAAAATTTCCCTCAAGGAAAAGTACCGTTACTCTACCAAAATTTCTCTAGGATCACCCATCTACTATCTAATAGCAAACTACGTACATTTTGTATTTTAGGTTCTATTTGTTTGGTTTATGACTTTCCTGCCTAGATCAGACCTTTATGTATCTTATCTCCTAAACCATAGACCTTAACTAGATATTAAACCACTTATTTACCCCTTTCTATAATTTTAATTAGACTCTTTTTTGACACTTTCAAAACCTATAGGAATTGTCGATAGTCACCTTGATTATTGATGGTCACCTTTAACTATTGACGGTTACCCAACTACCGATGATCAGCTTAATTATTAAGGGTCACCCTAATCATTGATGGTCACTATGGTAAAAAATAATAGCAAGTTATTTATAACTACTTACCCTTAGCCAAATTCTACTTTCTGTGTCCCTACCTATTCACACAGACCTCATCAATTTTATCAACCCACCCTGACCTATTTAGCATTAGTATTGGCCTATTATTTGCTTAATTAGTCTATTTTCCTTTAGTAAGCATTTATTTTTTCTTGTTTATATTTTATTCTTTTCAATCATTTGATTCAAGTACTTTATCTTTATTTTATTCAACTTAACTATTTTAAGAGTGTGGATTGACAGCCATCTAGTAAGCTCATGCTTCCCAGATTTAGCTCATGCTAGGTAATCCACTTTGCTACCCATCTAACAACCCCTTTTCATGAGTGTTTTCTTATCTATAATTCATTCTTCCCAACACAAATAGGATCTATTCACATTCATTTAAATCACGTGCACATAAATAAATAGGTTGTTTTACCACACCCTTATTACTAGTTTCTTACTTCGTCTTTAAATAAAAATGAGTATAAATTGAGAGAAACATAAACCTTAAGATAGATCAAACCTAATAAAAATGGAGATAATTTCACTCAAACACTCTTAAATGACCCTAAAAACACCTGAACCACAAATAGCACTCAGAGGAGACCCTACCCATAGTATTGATATGTATGAACACTATACAAAATTATCAAAAAAGTGTTCTTTTTTAATGTTTTGAGAGATTTTTGGGTGCAAACCTATTTTTAAAGTTAAAAATCATTGGAGGTGAATTTTTGTCACTTATTTCATATTCCTAAGTCATTAAATGTCTAAGAATCTACCTAAAAATGCCTTTGTAAGCATCCTCTAAATAGTTAGTCTACAAATATGAAGGAGAAGGTGACCTAGTCACCTAATTTAGCAAGGTTGCAGGTGTATTTTGCTCAAAATTCCTATATAATGGTATATGATATTTTTTTATACCTAAAAATCACTTATTCATATTATTTAAAGGTCTCATACGAGTTTTATGGAGATCAAATGTAAATAGTTAAGTAACTAGGCCTAATTGGCCTAGTAGACCTACTTGGTCAACAAAGAGATATCAAATTTGGCATAGAGAGATGATGAAGTGAGTCAACCTAGATTTATTACACCATATCATTTATGTATTTAATGATTCAATGCACATTTCATGGTCATAATGGATAAAAAGTCATTTTCTTGACTTGGTCAATATGCTCAAAAGGAGGATATATTGTTGTATGATTTATGATGGCTTAATTACATCTCAATAATGTTGTAAATAATAATAAGAGGAGGTATTTAACCAAATAGGGGTGTATCCATTCTTTAAGAGAGATTGAACAAGTCAACACATCTTCCACCACTCCACCTCAATGTTTAAGGGGTCATTGAAGAGCATCAATGCATGGAGAGTCATTTGGAGGACTGTATAAATAATTGTAAATACAATAGGAATTGATTATGGTCATTTATGACCCATAACTCTCTCTTATATTCCATTTTCCCCTCTTTATCTTCCCTTTTTTTTAATTTATTCAGGCCTTAAGGCCTCTATTTGTATCCCTCACCTGGGTATGAGGAGACTCTGCCTAGATTAGTACTTTGTAACCTCTTAATCTAATGTAAATGAATGTTTTAAAACTCTTTGATACTAGTTTAGTTTTTTATATTAGTTTTATTTTCACATATGGTAGTTTTTCTCCCTTAATAGGTCCTAATCTCACCTAGTTGCTAGTATATGATCTTATGCATGTCACATATAGTATTTGAATGATAAGTGAATGAGCGTGGAGTGGAGATTTTATTGGTAAGTGCCTTTATCTAGGCCTTCCTATATTAACCTCATGTTTTGACCACTTACTAAAACTTCTATATGAAACACTTATGCATAGGAGTCCTTGGAGTTAGAAAATTCAGTCACTTTTATTGCTTACTAGTGTTTGTTGAGGTTAATTTGAGTGGATGAATGATTACATTGGTGCATCACCACCCCTTAGAGTAGGTTTATTTTTTGTATTCTCTATCCCTTTTCACCCCAAAATAGTAGGTTTTAGTGATTCTGATCCAAATAGATGCACTAGGGGAGCTCACCCCATAAGCTAGAGGTTTGGTCTAACCATAGGTAACCCATAACCCTTAAGCCAATCCCATGTTGGTCTAGGTTTGAAGAAAAAGTGAAAAATATCCTTCAGAGGGTATAACTTGGGTTTTTAATAGTTTTGACACACCTGGTGGGACTATATTCAATCATTGGAGCCTTCGCGATAGCATCTTGGCCATCTCAGGTAGCTTTAAGCACTCACATGCTAGGTTTATAGTCAGAAGTTGGTAACAAGGGTCCTCATATGGTCATCATCTCAAGGGTAAGATTATTCCTTGTTCATATTTCATTTTTATTCATGTGTATTATGATGAGCTATGGCTCTATATGGGGTAGAATTTTGTCACACATTTCCTTATCAGCATCCTTATGATCCATTCTAATTTCATCATGATCCCTATCAACCTTATTTTGACCCCTATCAGCCCTATAATGAGTCTCATTACTACCAATATTATCAACTTCATTGTGAACCTCCTTCACCTCCTTGGTAGTCCTCTTATCCTCCTAATAAATCATGGTATCAAAAGGGAGACAAACACCAAGCCCTTTTCTATTACCAAAATGTCCTTATGAATTAAGAATAACCTACTAAGGTAACCACTCAATCTCATTTTCTTACCTCTATGATCATTAAAGATTTATTAGTTCATAATTACTTGTTTGATGATAGGGCAATCAATTCATTTATCCCTAAGCTAGTGTCTAAAAGTTTGAGTTTGGTATATGAGCCTACCTCCAATGTTGAATTTCAACTAAATGGATCAACTAAAGTGGTATTTGGCCTCATCAAAAAACTATAACTTACCTTTCATTCTTACCCCAAGATCTTTATTGCACAAGGCATCATTGTTCAGACTTGTCACCTTGATTTACTCTATGTTTGTCTAGTGACTTTATGGCCAAGATTGGGGGACACTTACCCTTGGATTTGTATTTCATGGTCTACAAGTTTGGGTATGGTGTAGGGGTCAAAATCAGGTCTGAATCACTCTCCAAGTTTCATATTGAGCCTTACACACCAAACACCTCAATTGCATATTGCCCTCATCCTCCTACCCCTAATCAGCATCTATGTCTTTTAGATCATCTTCAAGATCCACCCATGCCTTCTCAAGAACCTACAACAACTTTAACTTGGAGGCCTTCATGGGCAAGAATACCAGACTATGTTATGCCTACCCTTGAAAGACAACCTTCTCCTATGCATATTCAAAGTCAAGAAGAGAAGAGATGTATGAAGGCTGGTTTAGGAGATGTCTCAAGTTATCCATGTTTCACATCAATCCTCCATGTTGTATCCACTAATGAGCATCAAATTACATCTTAGTTTGATAAGGCAATTGAATAATGGAAGAAGAAGAATTTAGTGTCCAAAATTGATGCTCCTAAATATCCAAGTTGGAAGAGTACCCTAATAGTTTTCAAGAAAGATAATTAAGTGTATTACCCTCCCACCCTCTCCTCTTGTGAAGAGGAACTAGGTGTATTTAAGGCATATTTTGAGCACAATCTGTCAAGGCAAATCATTGGGGTGGCAGTCCTTCAAGAACTTAATAATGTTGTAGCTACAACTGAATTTCAACAACACTTTAAAGAAAACATCTCAGCCACCTATGATGAGGATATTGCTATTGGTAACCCCATTCATCCCAGTATATCAAAATTTGAACATGAAGGATAGATGAAGGATGTGAATTAGTCACAATGCCATGATGGTGAAGTGGATGAAGACAAAACACATTCAACTCCTCCTCTAGGAGATAGTTATTAATGTAACCTACATGGGATAACTGTTGAGGATGAGATCATTCTCAGTGAGTTATATGACCCTTGGCATTAATTATACCATGATTTCTTGAGTGAGATTGAATAACTCACTTGATAGATTGGAATGGTGGAGTAGGATATCAATTTGAGGTTTTAGATGAAGGTACCATTGATGTTTTAGATCTTGGGGAAAGTGATTCAAGTTTAGAAACACCAAGATAACATGAGTTGGAGCTTGAGTGGATTGATGAACTACCATTATCCATTGAAGATGAATATGACCAAGTTGTATTAGAACATGAGATTGATCAAGATGATGTTTCATAATAAAATGGTAAGAATGAGAAATAACTCTATGTATTTCAAACTGATCATGAAGAGATGTCCTTTTGGGAAGAGTTGGATAAATTTTGTTCAAGATTAAATAGTACACCTCCACCCCATGAGAAGTTTGATGAAGGTCTCAAAAGGAACACTATAGAAGTTGATCATTTTTATTCTCATGAGTAGAATGAAGACACTAATCAAATCCTATCAGTTGATTTATCAAGGAAATCATTACAAGATAGCATGACCAATCAAGAGCAGCATATGACTGAGGTAGAGATGAGGTTAATCATGCAAGGTAGACAAATATGGGATGATTATGATTGGGTTCTTAACTTTCCTAGCCAACCCATGCATATGAGGGTAGAACAACAAGGTCCAACTACATTCTAAAGAATCCATGAGCATGCCCATGCCCCCATATGCAAGTGGAAATTCTCAAATAGTGAGAAATATCTAAGTGGAATCAAATCAAGACATTGTAATCAGACCTCATGGTGTCATAGTGACCAAATAAGTTTTTCATTTGATCTTGGATAAAATAAGTTAATCTCAAGTTAGTTTTTTATAGTGTTTCTTCTTGTTTCAATAAGTGGTTAGCACAAGTTTACCTTGTTGTTTTGGTGTCTTACCTTGTTTGTTCTTAGGTTTAGGTTTTTTTCATTGGTTGTTTCTATTTAATCCCTATTAGTTTGGTATAGTCCAAGAATGGTCATCAAGTCTTACTACCATGTATGAATCATCATTGTCATGAACATGAGTGGGTTCCCTTGACCAACAGGCTAGATAACCCCTAAGAGTTCCTAAAAATGTTGTCCATTTGGCCTCCCAAGCCAAATGCCAAACCCTATAACCAAAAAACATTTCATGGAACCCACCCAATCTTGCACATGGTGATCTCCTGAGTGATGATGTCTCCTAAATTTCTTATTGAAGTCTTTTAACACTACTAGAAGTGTCATAGAGTTTGTTTGTGATCATTTTATGTCCTAGATGTCCTGGGTCCTTAGGTGATGTGATTGATCATCATCATGATCTTTGAGAAGGAATGGAGTGTCAAGATGTCTTGTAGGGTCCAAATAATGGTCTTAACCCTGTTTGATGATATTGAGGATCTTTTGTAAAAGTTAAGGTAATTTGGACATCTTGAGGTTATTGGTTCTTATGATAAATGGGCATGTTTCAAGCTATTATTTGTGAGAGAGACTTGTTAAGCAACATGAAGGGTGTCAAATCTTCATTTGTTTCATATTATAGACCTTATTAATGTGTGTCAAGGTCATTTTTCATATCCTATTTGTTTAAGCCCACTTCAAGCCTTGATTACCCCCTTTGTGGACCCTCAAGTCCCTAATATGAGTCTATTTGTATTAAAAACATTTGAAAATGGGAATATTTTAGTGTTTCATTATTCAAAAAGGCTTTTAAAAGGTCCCATTCTCATTATAAGTCATTACTACGTGTTTCATATCCTTAAAGGCCCATTTTAAAACTCATATTCATGCCCCACTCACCAAGTGGACCCTACACATGCCAAAATGTACCTTTCCAAATTCCCCACCATACTAATCACTTTAAAATGTCATTTGAGTTGTGTTTTCCTTCCCTATAACCTATAATGGTAGTTCAAAGCTTGAAGCATGGAAAATTTATAGGAAAAGAGGTGTTTTTAACTATTTTTATAGGTTTTATAGATTATAACAATCATTTCCATGCATGGGAGGTCAGTAAATTGCAGGTAGGTTCATTTCAAGTGTCTTTATGAATTTTCATGGTAATAGGATTCAAGACAAGCTCAAAACTGACCTTCTCTCCCCACCAAGCTCTTTGGTAGCCCAAGATAACCCTTCAATTTTGTGGATGATACAGACATGAGAGAGAAGATGGAGGTCTAAAATTTTGGACAAAGGAAGGGAACTTAGATATCTTCCATATTTGGGATTTTTTTCTTAGATTAACTTTCCCTCCTTTATTAACAATCATTAACAATGTAGGGTACTGACAATGTCTCTTCCATTCAGGTAGGTTACCAGTTTTCCATGTTTTCTCCTTTCTTGAGCATGGTGCCAAAAAAATGGAAGGTTATATACATTGTAAATATTATAAATCACATTCCCAAACCATTATTCAACCTCATATCACACGTGTTGGTTATGGGACCAATCAAAACATCATACTTTCTTCATTTTTATAGATTGAAGACAAGTATATCTATGTTACAGAGCAGATAAGGCATAAGAATGAAGAGAGGGGTGTATTCAAGAATGTAATTATCCCTTAAGTTATTTTAAAATATCCTATTCCTTCCATAATAATCTATATCAGATCAATTTATCCCTTCAAGGTGTTGTCCCTAATGTGACTATCATGAGTAAGTATGGTCTCAGTTACAAAAAGAAGATATAGTAGTTGTAAAGGGTCTTTGGTGGGGTTATAAATGCACAATATCCTTCATGTTATAGTAATTTAATGTCTTATTACCCTCAATACCTATTTATCATTTACTTATGCATTAACCATCCCCACCCTTGGCCCACTATGCAAAGATAAACCTCACATCCATCATTGCAGACCTTTTAAGGCAGAATAAGCAACAATGATGATCACTGTTAGTTTGAGGTATATAAGGCATGGAATGAAATTTTGAATTTATATATCATATGATGAGGTAAGGAGACATATTAATAGTGTAAAATAGGGTCATAGGCAAGAGCAACATTATCAACTTTCACCAAGAAAGTGGCACAATCAAGATCCTAAGTACCTTCGGCAACCTTGATTGTAAGTGGAGAGAAAGTAAATCAAGGGAGCCCTATTTGAGTTGAAAGGATTATGAGAGGTGAAATAAAAATATGGTAATAATTTATAATATTTTTTGAGGGATTTTTTTTAAGGAAACACCTCACCTCTTGCTTCTCACTCACAATCCTAGAACCCAAGCTACATCTATAGTATTGAATGAAAGAAGAAAAAAATGAGCAAATAGACTCTTCATAGAGTGTCTTGAAGAATTTTAAGATCCAAGGGGGTGAATGATTCCATATAAGTGGTGTGATTTTAATAGGGATAATATTGACATGAGGACAAGCTCATTCCTTACACAATCTCGATAAACTCAAAACCACCTATAATCAAGCACATAACAAGGGTCATGGGTATAAATAGAGAGAACATGAAAAACCTTATAAAAAGTTGAGTTTTAATATGATAGAATATTTTTCCAATCACTCTCAATTCTTATCTAATTATTTGGCACTTCTACATAGGATTAGGCCTGAATGGCCTGCTTATCCCTAGATAGGCCTAAAATAAGCTTGTATACATCAGTTGAGAACTTGAATGGATTTAAAGGTTGTATAAGTTTAATACACCTAAGTGGGAGGTCAGAAAGTATGGTATTTTTTCCAAGTGAAAATATCGTAAAGTTGACAAAATAATCTGATGATCTAACTAGGCTAAATAAGCCTAAAAATTGATACACATAGGCCTAGGTAGACCTAATTGTCTTCTACATGCAGGATCTTGGAATTGAAGGTGAGGGTTGCCTGAGGGAATATGATTAGTGAATAAAGTGTATAAGGTTAAAAATACATTTTGACCTGTCTCTTAAATTTCCCATCCCACCTTGAGTGTTTGACTCATCAGATGAAGTAAAGAGCCTAACAATCTTGCTCTTTTAGGCCTAAACTAGGTAGCTATAGACCAAATGTAGAAGTGAGAGACATCTACATAGAGGGATTGATAAAAATTTGAATAATATAAAGGGGATTAAATAATTCATAACAATTTTTTTAGGGTAAGAGCCTCAGGTTCAGAAAAGGAAGAGTTAACAAACCCACACAAGCCTTTTAGGCCTAAATAGACCTAAAACAGGCCTATACACACAAACTAAGGACCTTTTTGTTTATTTTAAGGATTAGTTAGGAGTTGAGGGAACCTAAATATAAATTTAAAATTTTGGACTAATGTTTCAAAGTGATGACATCCCAGGTCGGTAAAAGAACCTAGTTGCCTAACCAAGATAGATAAGCCTAATCTAGCACACACAAACCAACACCCACAATTCAAGGTATATGCTTGTCTAAAACTATTATAAACTTAAAAAAATCCTAGGATGGGATTAATATAATCAAAAATAATTTCACTAAAGGGTAATTTTATTAGTTGAGGTAGAAGGAGGGCTCATCAAGCCCCTAGGGTTACATAGGTGTGACCTCCTACAAACCCTAAGACTATTGTATGAGAGTGTGTAGAGGACTAAGTTAATAAATTAATTAAACCTAAGGATGTTTTTATTCCCTAATATTATAGTATACAATGAGATCATTCAATCATCCAACACCTATTGCTAAGCACTTAGACATGGTAGACTAGTAGTGAAACCTACAGGCAGTCTTATGAGAAGGGAGAATAGAGTAGGATTTAAGAATTTAGAGGTAATAAAAATGGATATAAACTAGTGATAAAGGGGTTTTTATGATTATATTTAAGCTCTAAACACCTACATATCACCTCATAGCCACAACACTCAAATTAGGCTTGTTAGGCCTAAAAGCCATGACTAGGCCTCAAGCTCCACCATCACACTTGAGACACTCTCAAACTCTCTTAATAAAAAATTACATCATGATGAGGTGTGAGATGATGATTCATTTCCTGTGGAGAATTTTTAAATCAAATAAAATAAATGGCATGCCATATTGGTCTTAGATCCCTCCTCGAGTCACATAGCCCTTAATAGTCATTTTGAGCCATCATTTCAAATGCTTTTATCTCTCACCACATAAGGACTCAGGTAAAATTCCCCTAGGGTAATTTGGGTACCCCTATGTAATTGAAATCCATGGAGGAAAGAGTTAGTTTCAAGGGACCACTTTTATAAATCATTTTTAAGATTGAAAATAGGTTCAGAAGGCTTATAGAGAACTCATAGTCCACCATCTTCTACTCATATATCCACACACAATCTACATGGGAACCAAACCTTTTCAAGAGTCTTAAGGGAGTATATGTAATAAACATCCATGACCATAATTTTTGGAGTGGAGGTCTCATCTTTATGAAACATCATTAAGATGGTAAACCTCCAAAACCCTGCTTAAACCCTAAGATAGACCAAACCTGCAAAAAATGGAGATAATTTCAATAAAACACTCATAAATTACCATAAAAACACTTGAACCACAAATATCACTTAGAGGAGACCATTCCCATAGTAATAGTTTGTATGAACAGTGTACAAAATTATCATAAAAGTGTAATTTTTCAAGGTTTTGAGAGTTTTCAGGGTGTAGAGCTATTTGGAAAGTTGAAAATCATTGGAGGTGAAGTTTTATAACTTGTTTAACATTCCCAATTTAATATATGTCCAAGAATATACCTATAAATTCCTCTATAAGCCTCCTCTAAACAACCAATCTACAGATATAAAGGAGAAGGTGACTTAGTCACCTAATTTAGTAAGGTTGAAGGTGTCTTTTGCTCAAAAATGCATATATCATGGTATATGATGTTGTTTTAGACCTAAAAATCACTTATTCATATGATTTTAAGTTCTCATATATGCTTTCATGGCCATCAAATTCAAATAGTTAGGTAACTACGCCTAATTGGCCTAGTAGACCTACTTGGTCAACAAGGAGATATCAAACTTGGTGTAGAGGGTTGATGAATTGAGTCACCATAGATTCATTACACTATATAACTAATTCACTAAATGATTCAAGTGAACATTTCATGGTCATAATGGAAAAAGAAGTCAGTTTCTTGACTTGGTCAATATGCTCAAAAGGACGATAAGTTGTTGTATGTTTTATGATGGTTTAATTACATCTCATTAATGTTGTAACTAACAAGAAGATGAGGTATTTGACCAAATAGGGGTGCATCCATACTTTAATATAGGTTGAACAATTCAACCACATCTTCCACCATTCTACCTCAATGCTTAAGGGGTCATTAAAGAGCATCAACACATAGAGAGTCATTTGGAGGACTATGTAAATGATTGTAACTACAGTAATAATTAATTATGGTCATTTATTACCCCTACCTATCACCTCCATGTCATTCTCCCCATCTTTATCTTCTCTTTTTATTATTTATTCAGGCCTTAAGGCCTTGATTTGTATCCCTCACCTAGGTATGAGGAGACTCTACCTAGATTGGTACTTTGTAACCTCTTAAACTAATGTAAATGAGTATTTTTGTAATATTTGATACAATTTTAGTGTGTTCTATGAGTTTAATTTTTATATGTGATATTTTTTCTCCCTTGGTAGGTCCTAATCTTACCTAGTTGATAGTATATGATCTTATATAGGTCACATATAGTGTTTGAATGATAAGTGGTTGAGCTTGGAGTGCATATTTTATTGGTAGGTTCCTTGATCTAGGCCTTCCATCATTACCCTCATGTTTTTACCACTTAGTGCAACCATTATGTGAAACACTTTTGCATAGGAGTCCTTGGAGTTATAATATTCAGTCACTTATATTGCTTACTAGTGCTTGTTGAGGTCAATTTGAGTGGATGAATGATTACATTGGTGCATCACCACCCCTTAAATTAGGTTTATTTTTTACATTATTTATCCCTTTTCACCCCAAAATAGTAGGTTTTGGTTATTCTGATCCAAATAGATGCACCAGGGGAGCTAGCCCCATAAGCTAGAGGTTTGGTCTAACCATAGGTAGCCCACAACCTTTATGCCAATCCCATGTTAGTCTAGGTTTGAAGCATAAGTGAGTAATATCCTTTAGAGGGTACAACTTGGGTTGCTAACACCTAGTTAAGTGCTAAAGAAACTTTTGGAATGTAATGTCATTTATTTACTTGAATTATCTGTACATGATTTAAATCTCCCACCACCTAAAAACTATAATCCCAATGCATTTTATGATTATTATTTATGGGCATTCAACCAAGAATTTTAGTAAGGTTTTCCATAAAATTAAATATCTAATTGATGATAAAATTATCACAATAGATGGGCATACCTTTAATGTTAATGAGTCAATGACATGACCTAATAAATGTCTGACAATCTTTATCAACCCATTGTTAAACTATGATATGTAAAAATAAGATGATGTGCATATGGCATCAACTATGAAAACCTGAGCATGAGGTTAATAACATAATTTAAATGTTATTAGTGTCCAAAAATAAAACACTTTTCATAACAATCCATGATCTCGAGATACCTATTAATGGTTCAAAAATGATTCTTTGTACATACATGGATTTTTTAGAAGCAACCCTTCGATCATGTATTATATTATGGTTAATAATGTTTCTAGCAACAACTGTATTTCAATTCATTATTATCCACTAGATCATTCACTCATAAATATTTATGCCATGTAACCACAACACTACGTACTTATGATGGAAATGAGCAGACACCCTTAGGTGGAAAACACTTCCTTTCACAACTACACCTAAAAAATGTATAGTTTGGTTTTATGTTATACCAAATTCAGGATGATACAATATATTATCCGGATGTTTGTCATTAAACAAACTCAAAGCAACCCTTTGACCATGCACAATTATCTTAAATTTTTGCATAGGAGCAAAATTCACATAATTCATGGCTCATCTTACAAAATACCTATTTATCAACCAGTTACTACACCTCAAAAGGTAAAAATTATTTATCTTAAGAAATCACTTATGGTTTCTCCACAAACAATGTGCTCTTATGCACCTACAAAATTTGAGACAAAGGCATCCCCTTCTATTTTAAAATATTTGCAAGCCTTAAATCCTATAGTTGCACGTCCAAGATAGGTTTGACCTCAACATCTACATCCAAAGATTGACTTGCAACCTAAGCTGATCATTATAATGTAAAGTATAATTAAACAATCTTTAGTACCACTTATACCACATCTTAAAAAATTTTAACTTGAATACAATGAAACTTGTTACACATCTAACAAATAAATTTATAATACATCAAAAAATACCTCTAGTTCTTTTAGTTTGAATTCCGGCATTGATAGCATTATAGGGTAGCCTATCTACCTACATTAAGGGCTTCCATGTAGTGTTTCAATTAAATTTTAAAATATTCAAAATATTGATATAATACAAAAATACATAATTTTTTTGGTGATCATCGTCAATTCATATTTATTATGCTATAGTCTTGTACATAACATTTTTCTTCTATATTTTTGTGCCTTACATGTGCCTTCCTCCTAGTGTTTACTTAAAAGTATAAAATCCAAAAATAATAATAAAAGACAAAAAAAAAAAAAAATCATTTGCCTTTATCTTAGTCCTTGGATACACATAAAATACGTTTTATCAAAAATTAGAATTAATTTTTATATTAACTCTAATTAAGATAAAATGAATTGAAGAGTAATAAATATTGTAAATGGTTTGTAACTAATAGAATGAAAACAAAGTACTAAAATAAGCAAAACATGAATGAATGAAAGAAGCTAACTATAAAAAACACAAAGAGGAAAAGAAGACATAGTTAAATTCTACATATTTTATTAATTGTGTGTGATTGAAAAATAGATAGAAATGATCAACTCATTCTAGATATTACGTGTGTAACTAAAATAGTAAATGTCATTGTTTTAAGTCAAAATCAACTAGAAACAGTTAGGATCGATTGTCATACTTGACTTCTCTAGGTCAGTATTGACTTGCGCATGAAACTAATGATATAGTCACCTATACTTTCTTTACATGCAATTTTATATGGATTTTTGACCTTAAGTTGTACGTGGATGATGTGCAAATAACCTTTTCAAGGTTGAAACCCCACTAGGGCTTATGATGGCTAAAAAACCTACAAAAATAAAGGTGGATTTAATGGGTTGATCTAACCTTAATCACCTTCATGATGATTGAATGTTGCCTACATATTCAAATTACTCCAAAGAGAGAATCGTGACCACGTAGTTCTCCCATCTAGAGTGCTTAGTGCAATAGTGTTTTTCTACTACATATATGCATCTAGAGATGGCTTGAATATTTGATAATGTTTTTCTTGACTCGGATATAATAGGTTCATGATTTGGCTAAGGGTTTCTTCAAGTAAATAGAATTGAATTTATAAATAATAAGAAAGTTTATCTCAGTTTACAATAGTTTTAGTGTACTTCAATAATGAAATTGCTAAAATTGCCAACTAGTAGAATAAGTGGCTTAGATGTGCATTTATAATAATCCAAATTTTTAAAACCTCACATTACCTATCCTAAATATATGAACCAACCTACAAGAAATTATTTAAATTTTGAAAAAAAATTATTGTTCGAAGAGGGGTAGGATCAACTTGAAAAGGTCGGGATTGACTATTGATCATGACCTACGCATGTCAATTCTGACCTGGAAGGGTAACATTTAATTTTAATATTATTAAGTTTTATACATATGCTTATAGATGTTTTTATAGATTAATAATATTTCTATAAGTGTTAAAAAATAACTTAGAAGGGATAAGCTAGTACAAATACTTAAGAAAGGGTGACATGGTGAAATACGACCAATTTAAGTGCTCAAGTCAATTAAAGTAAATGTGAGCCAAAACTAACATTATCAAGTATTCATGACTAAATTTTATTATCTACAATACCTATCACTACAAAACTTATGCATCCATGTTTTGACACCCATCTTTTGATAATATACCTTAACTTCGATAAGAGGCAAGATAATCTTTCTAGATATTCATAAAATTACATGTATATCTCTCTCAAGGGTGTTAGAGGGGAGAGAGGGAAAATTGATTACTTTTTTAATCAATCACATTTTTTATATAGAGCTACCTTTACATACATCATGTTTCTTACTATTAATTTCCATGAGGTATACATATCTTAATTGTGTACATGGATCTGTTTACACAATTTATGGTATATTGTTACATTGGAAGAGTACATTTTTATACATCATCATACTCAAATTTGAATTTGATTTATGCCTCCATAGATTTATTATATTTTATATTTTATAGATTTCACATGGTACTTGCCTTATATTTTCATTAATATTCTTCTAGCTGCTTGTTTCATGTTTCTTGGTGTATTTCATTCGCCTTAACTATTTCATTATTGGTCTCATTCTTATCACTTACACTAGTCCTCCTTATGATGATAGTTTACTTATCAGGATTTTTTTCTCAAAGCATTCATTGAGTTCTAAAGGAAGTTTACATATGCTTAGAATCCTCATCATCTCATTCTTCTAGTTTGCAAGTCTTATTCCTTTTATTTCATGTGCAACCTTATTCGACATATATAGCTAAAAAAAATAAAAACATGGTTTTATACAAGATCATATATATTTGCCTATGGGGGCATCATACCCAAACATAATCTTTAATGAATACATAAATGTATACATATTTTCCTTTGGGGGTATTGTTCCTTTGCATGTTTCTCATCGACATGTTATGTGTAACGCCACTTATGTTGAACTATTGTTCCCTATTCAAACCAAGCACTTTCATCACATTCTACAAGTTTGATGACCCCTTAAGTGATTATGAGGATTTGAATTGAGTTTCCTCTTTGTGTGAACATTTAATTCTCCATGCAAGGTTAAGAGTGTTTAAGCAAAGTCTCTAAAACCTAAGCATATAAAAAAATCAATGAAAGCTAAAATTAAATCAAAATTATAAATCATAAAAGTTCAAATATGTGGAAAATAGGTGTTTAGACCTTATAGGAAGGCTAAAGGTGCTAGATAGTAAGGGACTAGCCTATGGTTGGCGGAATGTGCACGTGGTTTGAGTGAGTAACTAAGGTTATAAGCACATTTATTGATTTTATAAAAATCTCATGTGGGCATGTAAGAGATTAATTGCACTTCATTTGAGTATGTAAGAGATTAATTTCACTTCATCTGAGTATGTAAGAGAGTGGGTTTAATTCTGCAAGTAAACCCACATGGGTCTTGTAAGAACTTAAATTCAATTTTAAAATAAGTAATTTCTTGGTAAGACAGTAGATCCCCCATTAATAAGTTTATGTGGAGCTTTTTTAAGGGTTATTTTCCATTTATTTCTAAATTTATCTTGAGTGAAGGGTTGATCTTCCATTGTTGGACTTGGGTTTGAAAACCCTGAGCGAGGGGCTTGGAGAAGGAATTGTGGAAAGTTCTCATAAAGGCTTAAAGGCAAGGTAGGCCTTTTGTCTTTCTTTTTACCATTCTTAATAGCCTTTCTTGTTCTTTGAAAATATAATAATTATAAGAATGTAATACTTGCTTAATTGGAAATCAAATGATTGAAATTTTCTAGATTAAGAAATATATTTTTTATTTACTTGTATGATATCTTTTGGATTGTTAAGATTTCATCACATGCATCCTGCTTGGATATAGGAAATGAAATTCATGTCATAAAAATCCTTATTAATTTTAAACATATTGAATGTACAAGAGATATTTATTTTTAAAACATTATTGTTTCTTTAAAATGGAAATTATACTTTGTTATAGAAACATCCTTCTACCTTGAAATTAACCAATGCATCTTACTTGTTTTATGTGTGCTGATAATCTCTTATTATAAATATTTTTCTTATAAATATATTAAAGTGAAGAGCATAAATTAGTTAATTCATAATATGAATGAAGATTGTACACAAAAAATAATGTCCACTTGTTGAAAATATGAGAATGATGACTGCCTTAATTATTGAATAAAAAGTTAAAAATTGTAATTTTAGTGTTATTGTGTAATTCTAGAATGCATCTACATTAAATTAAGGATATATTCCCATTCCTCTTTAGGCTCAAGGTTTTACGTATGTATGTATGTATGTATGTGTACATATATGTGTATATGTGTATATGTGTATATATATGCACATATATGTATGTACATATATGTGTATATATGTATATATGTATATTTATATGTATGTGTGTATATATGTATGTATGTATTTATATGTATATGTATATGTATATGTATATGTATATGTGTATGTATATGTATATTTATATTTATATGTATATGTATACACTTTACAAATTGATTGATTTGAATTCAAAACTCATAAGTAAACTTATGGCATATTCTCATTGAGGAGTGTGTGTTTGTGTGTGTGTATAAAAATAAGAGGGATTAAATTAAAAATATTTGCAAGGGTCAGGTTATATTTCAATAGAGGTCGGCCCTCACCTTTTGGTTTCAACTAATAACAGGATCAGGACATCACAATCCCAGCCATGGCAACTACACAGCTTGGGGGATGATGTGAACCACCCCCAAATGCACCTATTATGGTGGAGGGGGCAAGAATTAGGGGTCATGGCAGTGAAACTATCACAATCCCATTGCCATTTCTTGGTTGAAGACAACAAAGGTGGGGTTCAACTTCCCACACCAACACCTTTTGTGTGTGAGAGAGACAGTTATGGGATACCACAACTCCGGTCATGAGTCGAGCTCCTTCCTATGATATAGAGTCTAGATCCTTCCTATGATTTTTAAAAAAAATACATTTTATTTATGTGTGTGTTTGTGACACTTCTTCTCCTAACTTGGCCATCAACTATTGTTCATACCTACAACAAAGAATAAAAAGTGAAGGAACAACAAAAAAAATAAAGAGAAAAATAAAAGTTTATAAGATAGATATGAACTTTTAGGGTTTGAGTCCAAGGTTGGGAGATTTTTTTATCCAATGGATACGATCACTTACTCCATTCTTGGAAGAGTTTCCTTTTAAATAAAGTTTTTAATGTTTCTTATTTGGAAAAACGTCCTAGTAACCCTCTTAGCACTATAAAACTTGATTTGGTAATGGATCCCTTCTATAATCTATAATTCCCTAACAAGTTTATAAAAATTAACATTTGAATTAGGGAAAATCAAATAGGAAATATTGTGTTTTGGTGAATAAATCTTCAAGGAGGTCATATTGGTTGATTATTTTACACTCAAATTTAAACCCCCAAATTTAGCTACAAAATGAACAATTGCCTTATGAACAAAATTTGCCTTGAAGCGAAAACGAAGAAGACCATTGTTAGACTTAAGTGGGACCCTTATAGTATGTTGAATGAAGTTGAAAAAAAATTACGCCTAGTCCTCCAATTTAAAATAGTAGTTTTTTTAAAATAAATCCCTTAGTTATTACAAAAGTGGATTTTGCATCTTTGATAAATTAAATGAAAGGTGATAGCTTTAGCTCATCAATAACGAACAATTAAGAGTTTTGACCACTCTTCCTTTAACCTAGAAAAATAGATGGTTATTCAAACTAGCTTTATAGTCGCAATGCAAACTAGTATATAGGTATTACATTGTTTTTAATTAGGCCAACGAAGGCATTCTGGAATTTGAATAAAACAAATATGTAAATTGAACTACTTTTAAAATAGGTTATAAATAACAAATTAATGGGTAAATGATTTTATTACCAATAATTGTAATTACAATGGGTCAAATTTTAATATCTTTTTCACAAGCACTTTATTGATGTTTTACTAGTTCATAAAAATCAATTTAGAACTGAAGTAGAATATTTATCTAAAAATGAAATTTATTAGATATAACAATTGAAACACTTTTTCAATGACTTAAAATTCTTAGTTTTATAATAAAATAATTTTATTATTTTTTATTATTAAATTTATATGGATTCTAAAACAAGTTTCACGTGTAATTTTGTAGTGTAGTTTTTGCTTATAAAAGTTACTCGAGAACGCTAGTCATTTTTATCGCATACTTCCACACATAAAAATATTTGATGGTACATTTTATAATTTTATTAGCTTATAAAATATGATCAAAACTCTAAAATAATTTATTGTTTGCTTGCTCATGAAATTATAAAGTAGTCATTTTGTATGTACTTTATTAACTTTGAATGTGTGGAAGATAGTGTTTACCACTATAACTATTTAGTGTTTCATTATGATAAAATGTGTAGGTGAATTATTCATGTTTTATTTAATATTAAAGATGAAATGGAATCATAAAATAAATTTTTTGGTCATTTTGGATAATTGATTAAACTTTGTTTCATTTGTATTTTGCTAGCCTAGAATAGACGTACAAAAGATTGTTTGTCATTGTCGTTTACTTTGAGAATTGTTTAATGCTTTATTCTATAAATAAAATTAGGTGATATGTTTTATACACTCTTGTTAGTTTAGAAAATGCACTTAAAACATTAGTTAGATTTATTAACTTTTAATATAATTCAATTAAGTAGTGTTTTAGTTATCTTATATAAACCTAGGGAAAATAGTGTTGGTTGTATGGTTAAATGAGTGTTCTATAGGTAAAACCAATATTCCCTTATTCAGACTTTGGAATTCTAAACAAGCCCTAATTTTGTGTAAGTCTTATGAAGGTATAACTCTGTGTGGGATAGTTAATGGCCATAATGTTACCCATAGAGGTAATTGTGAAAGTGAACCCTGTGAGGCTGTGTGATGAAGGTCGGTCACCTTCGTAGTAAGGAATAACACTCATCTTTATAACGAATGAACTATAGCCAGTGATGAGTCTACTTATAAAGGTGGTCATAAGCAGATATGCAAGCAACTTGAGAAGTGAACATGGAAAATAGGAACTAACATTTAGGTGTTTTCTTTGTGTGTGTTAATCATACTTACCCACCTTACTCACAATGTAGGATGGAATTCTAATTGATATGTTTAGCCTTAATTATTTGTCTAGGTGGTATCCTAAGTCATAATTATTGAGCAAGGATAGGATATATCTACTAAGTAGATCATTGTCATTGATGAAAACACTCTTGTGAGATGGAGTTATTCCTATTATGTGAGATCAAAATTTGTTGGAGCTTTGTAAACAATTAATGTCTACAAAAATTTAGGATTTTTTGTTTACATGAATAACACAAAATTGACTTTTTTTTGAGATGGTACTTTCGTGAGAGCATAAAGAAATAGGAGGTGGAAATTACTTTGTATCGCTATCTCACTAACACTTATGGATGAAATTAAATTCTTAGTCTTAATGTAAGCAATGGTTTATGTTATTGTTCTCATGTCTCAAGCTTATATAAGTCCATATGTATCATGATAGTTTTATCCTTTTTATTATCTTAAATTACCAACCCCCTTTGGTGATGATGTCTCATGGAAGAGGCACTTCACTCACTCAAGTGGAGAATTACATCTAACCATGATTTCAAGGAGATAAAATGTACATTGTCCAAGTTGTGGGGGCATCGGGTCATAATTCTTAGGCTAGGTTAGGGTTTCCTTGTCATCAATCCTTGAATTAGGCTGACTCTTTTGAAAGGCTTGTCAGTAAAGATTAATTAAAGCATTTATGTGAAAACTTGTCCCTAGTATCATTGGCCTTATTGTTATGCACTTTATGTAATGATTGGTGTAAGAATATCTTCTTGTAAACTAAACCTAGTACATTCTTTTGGATTCTGATAAGGGAATTAGTTGAACCAACTTTTAAATGTTTCACATGGGAACTAAGGTTTTGATGCTTAAAAGAGTAATTGGTTGTTTCATGTGCTTATTTGAACCAATAACATTTTGTTATGTTACAAATTGGGTTAGTTCTTTGGTTATGCATCACACTCCCTCTTGACATTATTGCTAGGTAATCTAGACTAATTAGATAAATTAATTAAAAAAAATTAAAAAATTACAATGTTTTACTTGGGTTTTCTTGTACGAAAAAATTGATTATCACATTATGAGTTTATTTGAGCATGAATTTAGCACAATCTTCCCATGGGGGTGTGACATTTTGATTTTATTTTATACATTATTATGATTATACATGTATCACTTTAATGGGTCATATTAATTGAATGCCTTGCCTTATTTCATTAGTCGATGCTTTCATATCTTTAACATTGTTTTACATCTTGGCATTGCTTAATTGTCATATGCATTATTCCCTTGACTATATCTTTCGCATTGGTGTACATGACACACATTTTCCTATGGGGTACATTGTATCCACTAATTTTATATATACAATTAGCACTACATATTCTTAACATCAAATTTTAAAATTAACATATAATGATTATAATTGTTATATATAGATTTATTTGAGTATTTTCATATTGGGGGGCAAGAGGTCTTCCCATGACATTGATACCCTTAACTTACAATTCACTTTCTAGTGGGACTTATCATGTCATGACATCTTGATTTTATACTATAGTTTGGGACCCATATTAGATATTTAGCTTACACTACTACATAGAACATGATGCCAAGTACCATATTCATGAACTTTATAATGATATGCTTATCATGTTTGATGACTACTTAGCTCATATATTTCCTATCAAGAAATGGAAACATATTGAAATTGGTAAAATTCAAAAATTCAAAAACATTGGAAAATAATTTAAAATTTAAAAATATTGAAAAATGTAAAAATCAAAAACATTGCTTTATACATGTTACATATTCACCTATTCTAGAGTTTTTTTTATTATCAATGGTTGATATATTGTAACATGTGAATTTGCATAACACTCGCTCAAAAAAATACCATGAATATATATATATATATATATATATATATATATATATATATATATATATATATATATATATATATATATATATATATATATATATATATATATATATATATATATATATATATATATATATATATATATATATTCATGGAGTGAGTGTTATGCAAATTCATATGTTATAATATAACTAAATTACACATTGTGTGCCCACATCTTAAAGGGGTCAATTTCCTAGATAGCTTGTCTTAGTTTGAGGACATTGTCATTTTATAAGTTTTTTGCACAGTGATATCTATCTTTACTTATCCTTTTTCATATTGAGTTGGATTACTATATATTCTACTAGTGTATTATACATCTTTCATCTCATAGATATTCTACATTACAATTGTTATATTGTTACATTAATTGTTTTTGAGTGCCTGTGTTCCCTATTCGTGCATCATGTTCATATAAGATTCTCTTGTTATCATGGTTTGTGAGTTACGTTGTGAGTCGAGTCACTAACTTGTCAATTCACTAATTTGGGTGTGGTCACTAACATTGAGTGCTCTTAACTGAAATACATTATATACACAACATATTTACATGGTAATTTTTTTTGTGCTCATGTTGTCATGGTGTTCACCATGCATCTATGGAAGCATATTGCTTGATGTTCTCATTGTTGATATCTTACCCATCTAGGGATGTGTTTCTTACATGATATATATTAGTTGCTCCCATTTTTAAATGGAATTTGCCTGATTTATTATGGCTTGACTGGATGCTAGTTCAAAATTCAAATGATACAATAATTGCAAAAATCAAAATCAATTTTCATATGAAGATAATAATAAGCTCTAGCTAATTTATTTTTCAAACATATGAGGGCAAATTTTTAATTACATATATTTTGGATAATAATGTGGTTACTATATTATTTTTCCAAACATATGGTGCTTTTAACATGTGTTTTTGAGATGGGTGATAGCAATAATAGTGCTTCATCCATCACCTTAATAGGGAGTATATATAAAGACATTTTAAAATTCAATATGGATCGAAATGATCAAAGATGAGCTGAAATTATTTACTTCCTTGATCAATAAGTGTATTGGGTGTTAGGGATTCCCAGAAGAGTGTCTTAGTTATGTTTCAATCACTTTTCAAAAGTCTATAATGTGTGCATAGGGAATTGGTGACTCTTTTGAGAAAGTATTGGACTGTGCTTTTAACACCTATTGAAATTCTAAAGGTGGAACAATTATGGTGGCATTTGGGGGCAATGCCAAATAGGGGTGATGTTTTCTATGTTTTATTTTAGTTTCAAAAACTAATTTTGAATTTGAAGTTACAATTTTTTCAAAAAATGCATGTATATCGTGAGTAATTTAACTACCCACAACAATTTGTGTTTGTTCCAAGGAAATTAGCTAATCAAATGTGGATAAAAACTTAGAAAGAACAAGGTTAAAACCCTTCATTCTTCCTTAAGTAAGTGAAGGTGTTATTTCAAATTATTAACATTTATACTTTGATACACGCATGTATTTCAATCATATACCCACATAAAAATAGGGGCATTATGTAGACACTCAAATTTGGTGGAAAACCTTTATTCTGTGTTGTTACTAATTAATCATATTTATCAAACTTGTACACCATTTCTAAGATGGCACCAACCCCACATAAGGTTTTTTTGGTTCATAGAGCTTAAATGCATCTCGATGCTTAACCAAAAGGTATTTATTTATACATTGGACTACATCTTACCCATTAGCCAGCTCTGCCTCAAAAACAAACCCTAACTTATCCCTTGGACAAACATGTGACTATATGGACCCATCTTAGACAAACTCGTACTCATATGGGTGTGTCTCTTTAGTTTTGTGGGTCCATCTCTTTATTACCGTTGGCCATGAGCCATTTGGGAGATAAGGAAAAAAATAAAAAATAAAAGAACGGAAGAGGAAAACATTTGACACCACTACGCCAAGGGTCAAGCTTAGAGCCAAGTTTATCCATTCAAATTGTGCTTCATTTAATTAAATCCTACACACTTGCGACATTTATCCATCTTAATATTTTTATAAATTCTCTTGCATCAAAGAAGGGTAACTAAATTTCAATAGTTACATTGATCAATTATATGGAAGAGGAGGTTGAAACCCTTACTCAAGCTATTCCATTTACACACCACAAGAACTATGTAGAAATATAATTCCAAATGTGTGAGATACGTACTTTGCAATGTTGCTTTGATGATTAATTGATTTCATTACTTTTGTTTGTTTTGATGTACGTAGGCTAGGTCAAAGTGAAGATTCAACGACATTATATTTTGCCCTGCAAATTTACGAAGTGAAGGTACAATCACAATCAAATAGAGAGTGCAAGGTACTAAAAATTTGAGACTACAAAAACACTACAGAGAAATACTCTATGACAACAAGATGCCTCTAACAACACAGGGGTAGAACAGAAATGGCTTGACTTGTCGTAGGTGAACTTGCACATGATGGGTACGGGTTCATCCAAAGTAGTGTGTAGATCCATAAACTCAAAGGATGAGGCAAATATAATCAACACAATGAAAGTACACTTTAGAATTAAATAACTGTTGAAAAATTAACCTTATTTGGGTCATTTTCTATAATTATTTAGACTTATCCTGAGTCTTATTTGTATGTGCATTTATTGTATTTATAAATACATGTTATCCTAACCTTTTGAGGTGTCAGTCATCTCTTTAATCCACTTATTAGATTTGGGAGTTACTCTCTCAATTAACTCCTCCCCCCACATGACACGCATATCCTCCTCAATTGTAACAAGATTAGGACACTTGGCACACATGTTGAAGCTTGTTCATGTAAGTCATTTTCTTTCTTAGCTCTATATAAAGAGCTCTCTTCTCCCATTCTTCTACACTTGCTACATCACAATAATCTTTCTTTTTGCACAAGTGTTCTTGCATCCTTGATGCTATCTTAGCTTATGGTCATTTTTCTCTTGGTTTTTTCATGTTATGTATTTGGAAACAAGTTGTTTCAAAAAAATTAATACTAATGTGGAGTTTTTCTCTGTTCGACAATTTCTCCACTTGTCACCTTTGTCTCAACATTATGGGTTGTTTCTTTCAAGATGATGTTGTTCTTTTACATTTATTTATTCATTTATCTCAACATTAATTCACGACCTATGTAATAAATCTAAAATGATGTAAGAGACATGGTTTATTTTAACGTTTGAATTTTTTGACCATGTGTAAATTTGGAGGTGTAAAAAAAGTATTTCTCCTCTCTTTTTTCTTATCATTTGTATTTATCTAACCAATTTTAATCTTTGTGAACTTAAACTTTGGTCGGAAAAGAAATGTTTTTTGTCTTTTGCTAACCTTGTCTTGGAGGCTATTCAAAGGAGTTTTTTTTTCTTTAATTTATTCCATTTAAGTATCTTTTGCTCTCTATTTTGCATATTTTAATCTTGGTTTTTTTTTACTCTCCTTGTATTAAACTTTAAGCAAAATAAACACACTTATGGATTTATCCCTGTGCTTACAAGTATTTTGGTTATTCTTGAACACTAAATATTGACAATTTTAAAAAAAAAATGTCACATTCAAACAACGAAATCTTTTGATTGAAAAATATTTTTTTTCTGAAATTTATTAATTTTTTATGTCTTTAAACTGAAAACAATTTATTCAAATTTCATGAAAACCCAAATTATTATTTTTAAAACATTATCATAAAAAATAACTATCTTTTTTTTAAATAAAATGTATTGCATACTTGGTATTTTACCTTCGAATCTCTCTTATATCCTTAACATTATATTTTGACAACAGAATATTTCTTTCTTTTTCTTTTTAATATTTTATAATAACACTTTGTTTTTTAAAAACAAACCAAAAAAAATATTTAATATTTAATTGGCACGTTTTTGTAATATAATCTTCAAAGGTGTTTTTTTAAAATATATATACAATAAACAAAAAAATTTATGACACACTTTGATAGACTTTTATGCATACCACTTCGCAAGTTTTTCATACTACGACTATTCAATTTACATATTTGTTATTTTTTTAAATAAAAAATAAAAGTTTTTCAACTTTTTCCTTTCAAACTAAAAATATATATTTAAACTCATTTCCTAATAATTTTTTAATTAACAAGTGAGAGTATATTTATGAAGTTTATTTTGATTTATAGAATCTTCAAACTCATAAAAAGACAAATCGCTATTTTTTGGTTGAAAAAAAAAATCAAACTTTTAAATCTTTGGTTTTACTATTATTTATATTTATATTTATATATATAATAAAAATAAAAAAAAATTGAGATTTAATTCATGCTATATGGCAAAGTTCAAATGTAAAAGCCTTTTGTTTTATATCTTTAAAGACATAGATGAATATATTTAATGCCCTTTTTTTTATATATTATATTAATAAGTAATTTATTTTATTTATATTGATTTTTTGGTATAAGTTTACATTTACGAGTTAATTGATTAACTTTGTGCACACTCATTTTATTATTGATTTTTTTTTAAAGTTTAGACCTTATTTCTATAATATTCAAATTCGTTATTTTTTTAACAATTCAAAATATTTTATATCAAATCAATTTGAAAAATGAAAAAATTGGTGTTAAAATATGAAATAAATGTCAAATTGATACATTTTTTAATTTATATAATTATGTTGATGCTCTTCAAAATGCTTTTCAAAATCAAATGACAAACATGCAATCCTTTTTTATGTTCTAAATGAAAAATTTACGTCTTTTGCAATTGATACTCGTTCGAATGATAAAACTCTTTATGCATCTAATCAACCTAACATTTCTTTGAACACTTCTTCCAACTCCGAAAATCATGCAAAGCATAGGGTATTTGAGTGGTGGGCTTGGTAAGAACAAAAACGGTATTCGTGAACCTCTTTTATCTAATTTTAATGCAAATTGTGAAAGTCTTGATTTTGATTAACTGTTCTCATGCAAATTTATCATCTTAATGTCATTTGCATCGAAAAACTTATAATAAAATTTTTGTTTAATTATAATGCTTTTAATACTCATGTTATGGTTAAAATTGTTAAACATTATGTGCATTGTAGAAAACAAGGGCATCGAATCGCTAAATATTGAAAATTACATTCATCCAAATCTTTTGATAAATCCACTCATAACAATTTGTATTGTTGGAAAACGACTAGATCATCTTCTTCAAAAGTTAAAATTGTTTGGATTCTTAAAACTAATAAATTTTCTAAAGACTCTTATGTGTTTTCATGTGATAATTTTTTTATTATTTCATGTCGAATATATTTTGCAATTGACATATCTTCTATTTCCGTTTTGATTAAATTCAAACTCTTATATGCATTCCTTGTTTTTTGTTGCAAAAGAAATATGTTTTGATTGTGTTCTTTAACTTCTTTTCGTACAGAGTTTCACATTTTATAATGGAAATTGTATTTGCCCTATTTGCCATGTTGTACATCTGTTTTGATTAGATTATGTATATAGATCATATTTTTATGGTATATTGGTTACTTATTTTGAAAGTTTGGTATTAACTTATTTGTTTTACAAATTTTATAGATTATTTTTCTTTCTTGTTGGTTTTTATTCTATTACGAACTGACCACATTATTCAAAAAAGATTACTGAAAATAATTGATGATCACACATTCATTCTTGTGACACCGCCTTCATTATTTTTCACACTATTGTAATTTCTTTTGAAAGAAGTTTCTATTAAAAATAAGTATTATGTAATTCCAAATTTCTTCTTTATTTGTAAACAAAATCTCTACTTTTGTAACTTCAAATTAAACTTACAAAATAGTGTTAGAGAATTAACCTTATTTAGATCGTTTCTTCTAGTCTTTTAGACTTATCCTAAGTCTTATTTGTGTGTGCATTTATTATATTTATAAATACACTTTATCTTTACATTTTGTGTTACTCACCTCTTTAATTCACTTGTTAAATTTGAAAATCTCTCTCAACTAACTCCTTCCACATGGCACACACATCCTCCTTGTAAGAGGATTTGGACACTAAACACACATGCAAAAATGTATTCGTGTGACACACATGCTAAAATTTATTCGTGTAACTCATTCTTTCTTAGCTCTAAATAAAAAACTTTTATCTCTTATTCTTTTACACTTGCTAAATCACAATAATCCTTATTCATGCACAATTGTGCTCATACATCTTTCATATTCTTTGGACCTTAAATCATTCTTCTTTTAGATTTTTCATACCTATGCATTTTGAAACTCATTGTTCTAAATATTTTAATACTACTGCAAAAAATTTCACCTTTGTTTCGACATTATAAATTGAATATGTTATTTTTGTCAGGATACATGAAACACCGGAAGCATACAGTTGATTACCAAACCAAGCAACTTAATATGCGAAATTAACCAGAATCACAAGTAACTAGAATTCAGAAATAACACATGATATGAGAGACAGTACACAACTTGTATTAAAACTCTTGAAGAAAAAAATACAATAAAGAAGATGCCACTTCTTCTCCACCACCTCTTCAGAGGCTTCCCACACCTCAAGTGAACAGTGCTTCTCTCCTCAAAGCTCTCTCTTAGGTCCCAACACCCAACTCAAACACAGAGTTGGTGTTCACCTCCCGTGCTCCACGCACACCACAAGTGTTCCACGCACTCCACAAGTACTCAACGTACTTCAAGTAGATCTCCCATGAACCTGCAACAACCTGCAATTCAACAGACCATATTTATGGAAGGAACTCCCTTGCCTTCTTCTTTGCTCTATCTGAGTACACCCCTGTACTCCAAGTAGATCATTCCTGATTCTGCTCCTTGTTGTGTTGCTGTCCTATCTGATCTTGCACACCTGCAAATCAACCTGGTTCTGCACACTTGTGAACCTTGACCTTACACATACATACCCCTGCAGATCAACGATCTTACTTACCATGTAGATCTCTTATATAGGCCATGCACACCTGCTGACCAAGATCCTACACCCCTGAAGAATTTTGCTGACTCTCCAAAACCAGCACCCACCTTGGTACTGCTGTGGAACTAGGAGGAACACCCTTGCTCACCTCACACACAAAAAGAGCTAACTTTGCTCAACTCAAACTATAACACATTTCCAATACAACCATGAGTCTATTATATAGATCTCATCCAAACAATAATTAGACATCTAATTACAATAATTAGCTCCGCAGCTCTCAGTCTAAAAATAGCTCTCATCATGCAAACACTTGGTTCGTTAGCTAACTGCCCGTAATAAACTCGCAGTCGAACCCCATAGGGGACCGACGTCGGTCCCTGTCTGCCTGGGGGTCGCCGACGTCGGCCGATCCATGACCGACGTCGGTTGCCTTCTTGTCTAATCCTGCCGACGTCGGTTGGCCAGACCAACACCGGTGTCTGTGACACTCCGCAACTCATCTGCAACCTCCTCCATGTCTGCATCAGTGAAGCTTTTAGCTCCACAACCTAACAATCTCCCACTTGAAGATAAACAGCTACACTGTACCTGTACATGTACCCCGTCTAATCTGTTTCCTGATTTGTATCCCTCTTCAAGATCAATCCTGAAGACAACCCACCACACATCTCGTGGTGTACCTCCTGTCATCCGAGTACCCTGCCACATCCGAACCTACAAACACATGTAGTGAAGCCCTGACCCTGCATAGCATGAATCCCTACTGCTGGTCCCTCTCAAATACCTGAAAACACACTTCTCCGAATTGGCTCCTAACTCTCTGACAGCGCCCACTGCATGAGAATACTCAGGTCTATACCAGACCTCATGTGATTTCGGACACTGTACATGTCCAGCCCTTAGTGTGCTCCGACTCTGCAACCTGAACCTCGTCAACCCCTGATTCACATCAGCTCCCACTGAAGACAAAATCACCTGTGATCTCCATGTCTCCCATGTCAAAGAATTTCGCTGCTCCAAACTCCTCATGACATGCCACTGAACTAACCTTACCCTTAGCTCAGCGAAACCCTGTATGTACAATCCTGCTAGCAAAACATACCATCCACATACAGCAACAGAATGATATTGCAATCATCATCCCCCTGGTAAGACAAAACCACAGTAGTTACCCTGACATTGACTGAAGCCATGTTTCGTCCTCCACCTGTCAAACATGTACCACTGGCCTGCAGCTCCTCAAGACCATATACCTGATCTTCCGTCTCACGTGTCCGTTCACTCTATTCTTCAACTAAGGAATCCATTCGTCTCTGTGCTTTCATACTTGCTGGCAACCCTACCAAAACTCTCGTTTGGTTCTGCATCATATCCCTGCCATGCTTCCACATGTTTCCTGAATCCTTGCTGCTCTACAATCAGCAACGAGTATAAAGAAGAGGAACAACGAATTTGATGCTTACTTACGTCTTCAGTCTTTCGTATGGGTGTTTGAGACTCCTTGACAGCGTGCTGTCCACCCAAAATCCATTACAGTGACCGACCTCGGTCACTCCACAGTCTGCATCCGACCGACGTCGGTTCCCATGCGTCTGTCCCTGACTACCGACCCTGCCGACGTCGGTGTCCCTGCTGCCGACGTCGGTCTTTCTGACCGACATCGGTCTTGCTTACTGCCGACGTCGGTTCTCATGACCGACGTCGATTTTACCCTGCCCGACATCACCGGCTTCGGTCTGCACATGACCGACATCGGCCCCTGTCTGTTCGACGCCGGTTCCTCCTGATCGACGCCGGTACCTGTGTTCGCCTGTGAGTGATGACTTTTTACCCGCAAGCTCCTTTGAATCAAAACCCATGTCCAAACTGCTCTGCTCAGAAGTATCCAGCACCATCCACTGGTTTATGTCCGCCATCTCCTCCATAAACACCAAGGCTTTCCAGTTTTTAACCCTGTCAAATATATCTGTCTTTCGCTTAAGAACATGCATCTCCTTCCTGCTCATGTGACCAAGCCTACGAAGCCACGTCTCCGCAACAGAAAAAAAATCAGTAATATAAACAAGTAGATAAAGAGTCCCTGTTTTCTTACCACCAGTTAATTCAAGTGGATCCGCTGTGAGAGTTCTTGTGCATCTCTCATCACCCAATCTTTCTGAAAAAATTAGCCATATCTCCAAACCTGAGACCTTTATGACCTTCATCAACCCCTGTGTGTTGGCCGCCTGCAATTTCAGCTTCACTTCCCCTTTGCCAATTCTTTGGCAAGGCTCCCCAGCTCCTCTACCTGGGGCTGCATGGAAAGAGGCAACCGAATCTATTATCCAAGATTCAACTTTATCCAAGAAACCTCTCAAAGCATTCTATGCAACAAAACTTGCAACATCTGCATCTTCAGTTCCTTCACGCTGATCTGCTACCAACCAACAATAATCTTTTACCTGCTCTTTCTTTTCATGGGACCGTAAGTGACCATCTGTGCTTTTCAACTCCTCCATTCTTAGCTTACTTTCATCTGTCATTGCTCTACTCCCACTCAATCAGAAACCCCTGAGAGTGACCTGTAACCAAACACAAAACCTGCTCCCTGCAACCTTAGCTCTGATACCACTTGTCAATGGTATCAAGCTATGAGCCAACAACCTTGCTCTGATACCACTTGTCAGGGTACATGAAACAGCGAAAGCATACAGTTGATTACCAAACCAAGCAACTTAATATGCAGAATTAACCAGAATCACAAGTAACTAGAATTCAAAAATAACACATGATATAAGAGACAGTACACAACTTGTATTAAAACTCTTGAAGAAAAAAATACAATAAAGAAGATGCCACTTCTTCTCCACCACCTCTTTAGAGGCTTCCCACACCTCAAGTGAACAGTACTTCTCTCCTCAAAGCTCTCTCTTAGGTCCCAACACCCAACTCAAACACAGAGTTGGTGTTCACCTCCCGTACTCCACACACCACAAGTGCTCCACGCACTCCACAAGTACTCAACGTACTTCAAGTAGATCTCCCATGAACCTACAACCTGCAATTCAACAGACCATACTTATGGAAGGAACTCCCTTGCCTTTGCTCTATCCGAGTACACACATGTACTCCAAGTAGATCATGCCTGATTCTGCTCCCTGTTGTGTTGCTGTCCTATCTGATCTTGCACACCTGCAAATCAACCTGGTTATGCACCCCTGTGAACCTTGACCTTGCACACACATACACCTGCAGATCAACGATCTTACTTACCATGTAGATCTCTTATATAAGCCATGCACACCTGCTGACCAAAATCCTACACCCCTGAAAAATCTTGCTGACTCTCCAAAACCAGCACCCACTTTGGTACTGTTGTGAAACTAGGAGGAACACCCTTGCTCACCTCACACACAGAAGGAGTTAACTTTGCTCAACTCAAACTAGAACACATTTCCAATACAACCATGAGTCTATTATATAGATCTCATCCAAACAATAATTAGACATCTAATTACAATAATTAGATCCGCAGTTCTCAGTCTAAAAATAGCTCTAATCATGCAAACACTTGGTTCGTTAGCTAACTCCCCGTAATAAACTCGCAGTCGAACCCCACAGGGGACCGACGTCGGTCCCTGTTCACCTGGAGGTCGCCGACGCCGGCCGATCCATGACCGACGTCGGTTGCCTTCTTGTCTAATCCTGCCGACGTCGATTGGCCAGACCAACGCCGGTGTCTGTGACACTCCGCAACTCATCTGCAACCTCCTCCATGTCTGCATCAATGAAGCTTTTAGCTCCACAACCTAACAATTTTCACATTTATCTCAATGTTCATTCACAACCTAGACAATATGTCTAGTAAAAACAATCAAAGTGTAATTATTTTAAAGCATCTAAGTTAATTCATTATTATTTTTAACTTGTATTTGCAACACTTGGACTTGTTTCAGTTAGTTAACTTCTTAAATAGATGTAAATTTTATATTTTAATTATACATATTTTAAATTTATTTAATCACTACTTGTTTATACCTATTTTGTGCAAAAACCCAAAATTAAGACAAATAAGAATCACATATTCCATCAACATTTCCCACGCATCGACCCATGCACCAAAATTCCAATTGACGTGGGGTGTAAATTGGCCTATCGGTGCAAAATATTGACCATCAATGTTTTTTTCACAAATATTGTTAAGTCCAATTGGCAAATCTAAATCTTTTTTAAATAATGGAACATGAGGCCGTATGAGTTTTATAATGAGACCGTACGAGTTTCGAAGTCCAATAGATAGGTATTAATATGGATGAAACTACTCTCTGTTTGCCACACTGTTTTATAAAAGCTTGCCACATTGTTTTATAAAAGCTTATAATTTTTAGGGCAGCGAAGGGGACAAATGGAATTCATGCTTGTTTCAAGCTGAAAGATACAATGGACACCCCTATGACCACGACATATAATGTTCAAGAGACGCAACATTTTATCTACCAGTCAATAGATAATGATGACTTATAAGCAATATTTCGTGTATGCCAACAGGCCTTTGAGCAAATGTAACTAGGGTCAACCTAACTTCCAGCAGTGTGTAGAGACTCAGGTGTTACTCAATATAATCTGGTACATTCAAAAGGACATGCCCAATTTCACGTTAAGCTATAGATTTATTTCACATTGATTACAGTATATACAATAAACAAAAGACCAGACAAACTTACGTCCTGCATCAATACCATTTCTAGGACAGTGACAGATCAAGCAACCTTTATGAGTAGAAGATGCCATACCAGCATTCAAAATTGACCGAATTCAATATACGTATCTCATAGTCTCATCTTCCCCAAACCAGAATTCAGAATAGATACTTGCGTTTTTCGTTTTTCTATACTGGTGCCACAAAAGTAGTACTCTAAAATTTCCAACATTGAAGATAAAGAGAGGATACATCTGTGTTGCAAAGAAAATTTGGGGAGCAATATCAAAGTGATAACAAAACATTCATGATTGAGAGCAAGTACTTCAGCACACTAGTGCAAATGATACAGCAATAGCTCCCCCGGTCCATGTGCCTCTATGCGTCAAAGAATATATCGTTGCACTTAATTGTAGTAAAACTACAAGTAATTTAAGTGTTTTCTGGTCCACATTGGTAAGAGGGCTCCTAATAGACCTCCAATTGCTTCTAGTCTTGGCATCTGACACAAGGCATGGACCTTGCATAAATCATGTATAACACCTCGACCCCAACAAGCAGTCGGATTTCCAAAAAAATTCACTGTCCACTTATTCTTCCATGAGAAAAAAATTTCTCATTAGCCTGTTCCTCTTTGGCCTCATCCACTGCCTCGAGGCCGTTTAAAAGTTGTGTCATTGTGCAGCACTGGTATCTCCTGCAAATGTTCTTCTATTCTATTATTGCCGTCTGCCACTCTCCCATCACGAACTGGCACATATAGTTGCCTCACGTTTCGTGGCGACCCATTTTGAAGTGGTCCATATTCTGATCGCCGAGGGGTCCTGTTTCCTGGGCTGATACCAGGGCCCGACCTTGTTGCAAGAGTATTTCCTCTATCATCATATATATCTGTATCTGTCCCTTTCTGAGGAGTCGCTTTCTGCTCATCTGAGCATGATGTCCTGCTTAAGGTGCTTGAACAAAACCCTCGTTGATCGTGAAAGCTTGATGTCCTTGAGCCTGAAAACCCTCCTTGTTGACCATTCCATCTTGACATCCTGTTTATTGTGTGTGAAGAACCTCCACGAATGTCTGACATGGTCATTGTCCGTGAATGGAAGTTCTGATAATCTCTTTTTGTAGGAGCCTCCACATCCAGTCCTCCATCATACGACAACATACATGCAATAGCAAAAACTGATTCTCCAAGAATGGGAGGCAAAGTCTCGCGGGGATGCTTGATCTGACAAAGAAAAATTAGATTATGTAAGATTCTTGGAAGCATTTTAGGTCCAATTCTGACTCTGGGTTGCTGTTATCAATAACCCAACATAAAATCCCAAGCAATCTACATATGAATAAAACAATTATACATACAAACTAAGCATGACAAGCACAAACTGACATAAGAGTGGTCGCATCTAGAAAAGTTATTCCTAATATCAAAGACATAATGCTTCCACAGTCCATAAACTAGTACACATTTTAAATACATCTATCTGAAATACACCAAGAGATTTCAATCTCGAGGTTTTATCTTGGATTTTTCACATACAATACCCTCTCCAATTTTTCACTAATTGCTGACAAATGGAATCCATCCAGCTACACCAATGTGTTGGGCTCGCAAAATTCTTTCCAACAAAAAAAAACCAAGTTCCAAACTACACAGTATGGCCAAGATATTATGATTTTTCGATTGACTTCCCCAAGCCAAAAAATAAAAAAATTCTAAATGATGGTCAAATGGACATCAAAATTAAGGTTGAATTTCCATGTGACAGTGAAATGGACATCAAATTTAATTTTGAACATAAAAGTGAACAACTCACTATATTACGCTCCACCCCAACACTGCCATTGTAGAACATCTATCGGCATAATAACAATAATTAATACAAAAAGATTTTTGACAAACTGTGTTTGAGGTTTTTGAATCAATGTTTTGGATCACACCATGTGATCCATCATGAGGATGAGAAATTTAAAAACAAAATAAAACCACAAGGACATCTAACCCCGCTCTATGGTCTCCTACGTAAAAGGAATGCCTACCAATGTAAAGCAAAATTCAAAAGAAAGAAATCATACTTTGAATGACACTGCAGCTGAAAGCCTCTCCCTTAAGCAATAAAGTTGAGCTGCATCCAACGATGTTGCTTCAAATCTAAACCAGCGATCGACAACCACCATAACTTCCTTATCTGGTGAAGACATGACTCTTTGGTGTTGCTTTTCAGCAGGAAGTGGTTTAAGACTCTCATCTTCCTCCTCGCTGTCAATCACTTCATCATCTTCATCTTCATCATCCATTTCTTCATCAGGATCAAGAGGAGCAACCACCATCTCTGTCGCAAGGATAAGTAATGGATAGGGTTTGACAAGAGTACAATTTTTAATGAACACCTGTGACTCCCCACGGGTTACCTCGTCAAACACCAGCAAAGGCCTTTGCAATGAATCAGATGTTTTTGAATTATAATGTACCAATCTGAAATTTGATGAGTGCGGATGAATCCGGACCTTTTCACCTCTGGCAGTCTGCACTACAGCTTTCTGACCTGTTGGAAGAGGTGGTAACAATGTTCCAACCTTTGGATACAATCCGGCTACTATAACTGCACGCAAAATACCAGTATGTTGGGCATTCAAGCTGCAGGAATGTAGGTTCTCGGGGATAAATCCCTTTTGAGCTAGTTCTCTCCGTAACTGCCTACGCATACCATCTAACATAGACATTATTGCCTGAGAAACATAATAATTTTTACAGAACTCAGCTTGTTGTCCCTTATTCTTTGCTTGTTTCCAGCCATCAAATGCTGCAATTACCGCCAAGTGATCACTGTAGCCACCATAGTTTGCTATAAGCTCCATCTTTGCTGCAAAGGCCCGTTTTTTCTCATGTGGTGCCATTGGTAAAACAAAAGGCTCTCTGTAGCCTGCTACACACGCGATCGTCAAAGCAGGATCAAGGCAGTTCATCAATATTGCAAATAAAAGCATCTTGCTTGTTGATGGATGAACTGGCAATGAACCCAACTGCTTTCCTAGTTCTGTAAGTTTCTCATCGCGTGTCAAAGCCCCAATATCTTGTAGCATTGTGATAGCATTACGAACAGCAAGATCGAGTGGGGGATCAATAGCCTTACTTATAAAATCATTAATGTTACAACAAGAATTTTGTAACTTCACCTGAATAATTTACATTAAAGTCATACACCAGTAAGCATCTACAGGAAATATCATACATGGATAATCATAAACATCTTGTCTTCAAATATTATGAATCTAAAACTCACCTGCAAACACAGCTCCTCAAGAGGAGTCCTTTTAATCTCAGGTATCTGATAGTCGGACAAAGCGGCAGCGCGGACTTTAGAGAATACATGATAACAGATCCCTGGTTGGCATCGGCCAGCTCGTCCTTCACGTTGTCTTGCACTGGCCTTAGATACCCAGGCCATCTGAAGTGTAGATACATTACTATAAGGATCATAGCTTTTCTCTTTCATGCGACCACTGTCAATAACATAGACAATATCATCAATAGTTATTGAACTTTCAGCAATATTTGTGGAGAGCACAATCTTTTGAACACCAATAGGTGGGCGTTTGAACACTTTTTTTTGCTCTGCAGATGGAACCATAGAGTGCAGTGGCAGAATTAGGTACTTAGAACTGTCCCCAAAAATAGGAGATGCTTGCAAGCACTCTCTACAACGTGATATTTCCTCCCATCCTGGTAAAAATACCAGTATAGCTCCTTGCTTTGACTCAGTTTTGGTCATGGTAGGATCCTTGCATATCTTTTTTAGCAACTTTTCAATAAGTTCAACATCAACCTCATCCACATCAATACTGGCCATATATTGTTTTAGCAGCTCTGCTTCCTCTGTGGTTGATTGTAATTGGGATTTCTCCTCCAAGTTTTTAGATATGAGCTCTGCAGCTTCATCTTGATGCTCTCTCTGAGCCCATTCTAAAGCTGTACTTCCATCTTGTGCCTGTAGAAAACAGTCAGCACCAAAGGAGAGCAGCAGAGAAACATCATCCACTCTGCCTTTACCAGCAGTGACCATTAGTGCTGTCGCTTGAGTTAAGGAATGTTGATAATTACAAAGTTCCGGCATCGGATTTCCTGAAATTATATCCATTAGCAAATTAAAATCATCTTCTAACCAGGCTAAAGTGATAGCGTCGTCCATAGCATTTCTGTCTTCTTCTGTCAGTGATGAGCTGTTCTCATTTGTAAAATTCTTATCATTATCATTATTTATAGTTTTTCCATCCTTCTTGAATTCTACCAGAGTAAGTACATCCTCCAAATAGTATGAACGGACCTAAAAATCAAAAGAAAATGTCAGCTTAATAATGTAAAGGAATATGCAATCTTGTATTAGGTGTAAAATCGCAATACTTACAGCATGGAACAATTATGAGAATGAAAGGCCTACCGGGTAAGTGAATCCAGAGATGCGAATTATGGGACAGTTATTAAAATACTTTGAAAACTTTTCCGCATCAAGAGTGGCACTCATTAATATCTGTTCATAACGAAAAACATTTTTTCAGACACATAAATTTTCTTCCTTTACTTTCTGTTTAAACAAACAATGTAAAAAAATATATCAACAAGAGGTAGAACTCCATATAATTGAAAAGCTTTCTCAATTAAAGAAGTTAAGAATGCAGGCAATAGAAGCTAACCAGGCGTAAATCTGGCCGAGAATGTAGTAAATCTCTGCAGCCAAATTTTTAAATGAATAAGAAAATGTTGCCGGTACAAATGAAGCAAATTATAAACTATAAATGCATAGTGACGTATTACCTGAGTATAACTAGCATAAAATCACAAAAACGATCCCGCTCGTGTATTTCATCCTGTATAAGAAATATCAGCACCATCCACATGAGATTTTTATACATATTGGCAGTTTTGTGAGCAAAAATATGCAGAAATACTATAATTAACAGGTTTACATAAGCAACTTCGCACAAGAAAAACAGAGGTAATGCCTGAAATGGACCTTATACCATCATATGATAAACTACCAATTAACTCCTTGTCCCTGAAGATCCAGTTTCATTTAACAACCTTTATTACTCAAATGCATAACTAGTATGAGGTTCTTAAAAATAAGTATCCAATTTTGTGATTATCAACCAGATGTAAATAATTTTAATATTTGCGTCTCTCTCCCATCCTTGTAGGAGAAGCTTTGTGCACTCCTGCATTAGCATTGTTAAATGGTGTACCTAATAATCGATTTGACCTACTTTAGGTTACATATTGACATTAATACAAATTATTTATTCTTTCCTTTTTTCCTATATTGAAGATGCTGAAATAAAATATTGGTGTTGGTTTATTGTCTCAAACCTTATTCTTCAAGATTTGGCTTGGTCTACAACCTTTGTAATCAAGCACGGCAGTGTCAGTCAGGTTTGTTGGTATTACCTTGTAAAGCTACATGTATGATAGACTTGTTTACAAGTTTTTTAGTATTTTAGATATGGACCTATTTTTTTCTATTGGAATTGCCTTCATTACATTTTCAGCAATTACAAAAAATAGTGGGCTGTTGTACATATACCCAATTATTCAGCTAAGGAATTTACGACAACTCAAATTAAACAGCCCGAGTGTAAGCTGGCCAGGGGCATGCCCACAGGATTGGAACCTTGGTCTCTCTGCAGTAAGTGCCCCAACTTACCACTCCACCAAGCCCCTAAGGACTGGACTCGTTGTTCAATTTCATTGTATATTAGACTTCTAAAGTGCTTGTTAGCTCCAAAAACAACACTTTCTATTATCTCAAGATTCACCTCAAACAATCCAAAAGATAATTTAGGGAGCAAGAGAACCAAAATCATTTGAGTAACGAATATTGAACTTTTTCTTTGGTCCAAGGGAAGCAAAATGATTCAGTGGAAGCTGAGTTTTGCCATAAAGATGCTGAGAAAACAAAGTCAGCACACAAAAAGTTGACCTGTGGGACAATGTAGGTGCATTGGCTATATCTAGGTTTCCCAATAAACATGTTAGATCCATCATCACTATCATTCATTATACAATATTAATGCAGTCAAATTCACAAAGGTATATAGCATCACAATCTGAAATTCTGAGTGTCATTTCTGCTAAATCTTTTCCCAAACTTGAATGTCTAAAACCCTCTTCTGACATGCCAAAATTTTGAATAGCTCAAAGGCATGCAAAATGGAATATTTAATTCTGGAGACAAGTAATCACACAATACCTTTGTCTTGTAACGAACTGGTAAATATAACTAAGGTTGAATTTGAGAGGATCAGGAAGTTCAAAAACCCTGCCTTCGATGAAAAACCATACAGGCATTAGGAATTCAGTCCTATTATTTTCTTTTATTGTTCCAACGGAATTGTTGACCTTTAATGTGATCTATATAGCCACCCGCCCCATAGATAGGGTATATAAAGACTCGGCCTCCCGAGAGAACCCCTATGCCCTATCCTCTATGCCCTATCCCCTATGCCCTAGAAATTTAAGGGAAGGGAAGAGAAGGGGACCCTAGACGCTATCCCCCACCCCTCCCTATATATAGATTCTAGATATGGAAAGGGTAAGCCTATATATCTATCTGGGGAAGGGAGGATGAGCTTATATATATATATATATATATATATATATATATATATATATATATATATATATATATATATATATATATATATCTGTGTTGCATATGGGGTGGGGCCAACTCTATATATATCTGCCTGCCCTTCGCCCAGATAGCCCCCAGGGAGAGTAGATATAGATAGATGGGGCCGAGCATAAATGCCTTCGTCGTGAGATTAGATAGATGGGGCCGTTGGTTGGCGTCCTCGACCATATAGATAAAGTTATGGCCCCATCTATAGAGTATAGAGTATAGAGATCTTAGTGGAAACTCGTAACACATTGTAGATTTGTGAACATCACTGTCCTGTTTATTTTAGTCTGGCACACATAAGAAGCCAAGGAAAGCATAATCACATCAACTAAACTGTCATTCACAGTATCATAAAGCTTCAAGTAAATGCAATACACCATATATATTGTGCACTCCTGTCCCAAGTTTTAAAATTCACAACCCTTCAAATTTACAACCATTAAAAACATGTTGTTTCACAAGCGCAGCATGCAATTTAAAAGAACAACAGCATGTGACCACCTCGGAACTTTAAGTAAAAAGAAAGAAATTATATTAATGTCCTCGAATGACCAAAAGTAGGTCAACAGGGCTTGAGAAAACATCCAATTACAATAGAAAGTGCTAGGGTAAAAGGACCCTAGGATCAATGACTAACTAAATAAAAGAATAAGAACAAAAGCACTGAAAATAAACGAGGGGAAAACCAAACATGCAATAAAGCCCCAAACCATGTGGTTACAGTACCAATACATATAGCCATGTGGGAAGAGCAAGAACCCCCAAGCAGCATTAGTTCATGAATGCCGGAAAGACTGGATGGTAGTCTCGTCAAACATCTTTGACCATGCCCAGGGCAAACTAGGGCAGAAAAATTATCCATGTCATTGTCTATAACTGTGAAAGGGCCAATGCAAGATCTGATAATGCTTATCGGGGGGTGTCTAGCACTAAGGGGGCTAGGTTGGGTAAATCCTAGGAGGAAGCAAAGCACTCCCCCTAGAATCCCTCCTAACATCCAAGGCTGAAGAAATACCTGAGGTGGTGAAGAAACTTGTAATATGTGTTGTCTCCACAGCCCAGTAAGTGGTCGCGACAGAGAAAATCCACGACGCCAAGGAGTAGATCCATGACACTAAGCAAGGGTGGATCCCTGTCGCTGAGAGCTAGTAGAGCACAAAAGAAAATATGCCATATTGATAAGACAAACACAACATTAAAGTTATTGTAAGAAACTAAACCACCAGGTTAATAGAAAGACTTACAAACGAAGTCACCAGGATACATGTTTAAGTTTCAAAATGTAACCATTTGATTGGGGGAAATTTTCGGGTATAAGGACCAAAACTTTGAGAAATGAAAAGGGGAATTGCAAATCAGCCATCTTGGTGGAAACCAAGCTCTCTTGCTAAACTGTAAAAGTATCCTTTGATTTAAACCCAACTGAGTGCCAAGAGACTTACATAATGGTCTCCTATACTTGATGTTGGGGCAGAAACCATGAAACCTAAATGAAATATTTACAAACATATCCCAAAAAAAAGAAAATGTACACTATTATAGCCAAAATTATGAATTCCAAATTTGATATTTATAAACATACACCAGGTGGGCCCAAAATAAATATGCTTGATATTTTGTGCAAAAATAGTGCCGAAGGAAAAGAGATACAATGAGAAATTAAATGAATTAGAAAATATATTATGCTCCAGCAAACTAACCAGCAATTAAGTTTAATGAAACATAAACCTTTTAACTTAAATAGAATGTCCAAAGGGAGTTGATTTGCTAACACTATCCAGACCAGCAAAAAGACATGCTCTAAAACTTTGGAGTTAACCATTAAAGAGGTGAAACCAATATTGCGGATACAAGTATATCTCTATTAACTTGTCAAAGATTTTATAGAGAATAATGAACCATCACAATACTGTGTTTTACACCAGGAAATGAAGCTGATAAATAACCATCCCAAAATAGGATACCCTACGTAATAGAGTAAAGATATCTGTAATGACAAAAATATGATGGGCACACCAGAGAAAGCAAATGAAACCAAAAGAATAGGAGGAGAAAAGAAGACATTTGGTATTCTAGGATACTCTCCAAGAACCACCATAAATTCCCCGACAACTAGGGAGACCTGCCAAAAGCATGAGAAAAGCTCTCTCTCACTTGCCTTTTTTCCTATGACCATGTTGTCACCCTGCCTGTTTCAGGGCTGAGGGCCAACATGATACCTAACATACAATTTACTAATTAATAAAATTTGTTTTACAAATAAATACCTTACACGTATGATACTACGTTACCGAATACGCCCATACGCCCCACCTGGTATGGGTACACAGCGTTTTGATACGGATAAAGGGGTATGCCATCCCTATAGACGTACCCAGGTATTATTCGTAGGGGCTAGGGCATACCCTGGGCGTAGGGATGGCGTACTGCCCCAAAAAAAAGCATTTTTTTTAATTTTTTCCTCCTTATTTTGCTAGTCAAAGTCAAATGTGGACCTCAAAAAACATTTAAAAACATTTTAAAGTGCATTTGCAACCCTAAAAGCATGAATCACGCTCATTTTATCAAAAGATAACAATACATTTACCTTTCATTGCATTTTTACCTCCCATTGCATATTTGTCCACTCTTGCTCATTTTTTCAATTGAATAAACTTGAAACTCCTTTGTGCTAAATCTACACCATTACCTCTACCTATTTGGCACCAAAGACCTTGAGGAGCTTGCAACAAGGAGGATTCTTCATTCAAAGTACCTTTTTTTCAATTTTGTAGGGTTTTAACTTTTTTTTGAAGTATTTTTTTCTTCTAGTTTTTAAATGTATGTTTGTTTGAATGATTTTTTTTGTTGTTTTTTTACTAAATTTTAAAGATTCTTTCAACAAATGCTAAATATAACAATATTAATTAGTATTATAATTTTATCAGGTGTTATAGGGATTTCCGATTTGCCAAAATGTCTATCGATGCAACTGTTAGTTCAGTGGACCAAGGGTTACCCTCCAGAGCCAGTGCTCGAGCCTCTTTTTGAAAGTATGTGACATTGCTTGAACAACTACCAGGTGGAGGGTGTTTTCTTTGGCAATGTTCAGAATGTGGCTATCAATGCAAGAGCTTGTATAAATCGGTGAAAGCCCATTTGTGTGCAATACTAGACGAAAGAATCAAAATTTGTGATGGGCCAAGTATAAATGGAAAATCAAGAAAGGGCTTGCCACATGCAAAGGTTCTTGCATACATCAAAGAGCAAGAAGAAGCAGATGCCCTTTTTGATAAAATACATAACCATCCTTTGAACAAGAAAAGATCAACCTCTGTGGATATTGATCAATCTCCTCCTAGTATGGCTGCCCCATCACACCCATTTCTTGCTACACCTGGCATGGTCGTAGGGGAAAAGGATTCACCTCTTGCTCGCAAGAGAACAAAATATTCGAGCCCATTAGAAAGGTCATTCTAGAATGAGTCAAGGGTCATAACAAAGCAAAATTTTGCACGTTGCCTCTATACATGTGGGCTTCCATTTAGTGTTGTTAGACCACCATATTGGCACGATATGGTGAGATCTATCAATGCTGCCCCTAAAGGGTTCATCGGCCCAGTGTATGAAAAGGTGTGAACCACCTTGTTGACAAAAGAAAAAAAAATGTTGAAGATGCATTGAAGCCCATCAAGGATTCGTGGGTCGAGATAAGGATGTCCATTATTTCCGATGGATGGAAAGATACAACAAATAGACCATTGATTAATGTGGTCGCAGTGAGCCCTAAAGGGCAAATGTTTTTGAGGGCCGTTGATTGTGAGGGGCAAGGGAAGGATGCACGATTCATTGCCAACATCCTGATAGAGTCCACTGAGGTGATGGGGCCTCAAAACGTTGTCCAAGTTATAACAGACAATGCTAAAAATTGTAAAACTGCAGGAATGTTGGTTGAGAGGTATAGGCACATATTTTGGACACCTTGTGCCATTCATTCCCTCAACCTTATGTTGCAAAAATTGGGCACAAAAATTGATTGGATCAAACAAGTCTATGAGGAGACAAGCGAGATCCAAATGTTCATATCCAACCATCATTTGTCCCAAGGCATCTTCAAAACCTTCCCAAAGTTGCAGTTGTTGAAAGTAACATTTTATTTAAATTTTTAAATTTTATTCATGAATCATTTTTTTTTTTTTCAGTTTAATTTTAAATCTGTAAGTTCGTAATTTGAACACTTTTTTTAATTTTAATTTTAATTTGTTTTGATTTGGTGTTAGGTTGTTGAGACTTGGTTTGCCTCACACCCTCGTCTTGAGATGACTTGTTCAGGTGTGTGAGGCATTAGGTACCATGGTCATCAACAACCTTTGGAGTATATGGGGGCAAACAAACATTGAGACGACCACAAAGATGAAAGCACGGATTCTTGATGATGCATGGTGGGAACGTGTGGATTATTTGTTGAGTTTTACTGATCCCATCGTCAGCATGTTGAGATATGTGGGCATGGATTATCCATGTTTGGATGAGCTTTATGATGGAATCGACTCAATGATTGAGAACATTAGATCCATCATAAATGCCAAAGAGCAAGATCCCACAAAGAGGTTGTAATGTCCCCAAATTTATGATAAAGTGATTTAATTAATTTAATTAATTTAAGTTGTCCAAAATTTAATATTACTTCAAAAGGATGACTTTAATTAATTAATTTTAATTAATATGAAAATAAAATATTAAATAAGTTGGCTTCTTCTAGAAGATTCCTAGGAGCCTTTAAAAGAAATTGAGGGCAAAGCAATTTTCATCTTTTGTTGCTTAAAAATTCTGATGCATTATTGTGAAGCTTGAATCTCTGATTCGGCTAAATCTCTGAGGACAAAAACCTTCAGCAGATTGAAGAAGAGTTGGATAAAAACCTAGCTCTTTTCAGAGGTGGATTCGTGACGGAATTCACATCGAGCTTATTGATCAGATCTGGGGTTTCAACAGTCATTCGCTTCAATAAATCAGTAGCTGAAAAGGACAAATACAGAGGTTTTCAGGTATTTATTTCATTAGTTTTGATTTAGAAAAATTTAGATCTTTAGATCAGGGGTCCAGTATATAGGCTGTGCTATACTGTATTTCGCCGCTGTACGAAACCGCACAGATCAGTACCAGGTCGTACCAGCGGAACCACAGATTGAAGAAGGGCGCCATTCGCAGTTGCAAGCCGCAGGGTAAAGCAGAGACCGACATCAGTCGACTGAAGACCGACGTCGGCAGAGTGGTCAACCGACATCGACCGACGACAGCAGTGTATCGACCGACGACGGCAGTATAACCGACGTCGGCGACTGTGTTTTGAACACAGTAATCCCGAGCTGTTCCAGATCCAGGGTTATTTCCAGTTTGCAGAAAGATCAGTCTGGGACGCAAACCCCAGCTTCTTCACCTTCCAGCTTGACATCAAATCTGTATTGCACTTGGGAAATACATTGGATTTATTGCTTGGTTCTATAATTCAGACAAATCTGCCTGGTACGGTTGCAATAAATTCTGATTTTTGCTGCATACCTTAATTATTTCAGTCTTGTTACCTGTTTGTTGTTCTCTGTTTCTTTTCTATGTTTTAAATTCATCAAAACACAAAAACAAAAGAAAGAAAACATTCAAAAGCAGGGAAACATAAATTCAGAATACAAAATTACAGCAGATCTACAAAAGAGATCCATCAGGGATCTTTCAGAGGTTCTTTAATGAAGTGCAATCGCATCTCATTGAAAGGTGGATCAAAATGACCACACCATTGCATCTTTTTGTTTTTGCCTTGACACCCAAATACTACAGTACAAAGATCCTTTCTTTGCCAAAGAGGGTCGCACCATATAGGGATGTTGAAGTTAGCGAGAGATATAAAGCGACATTCTCTAGACTCTTCCCTGATCCAATAATTGAAGACCAAGTTAGGGAAGAGATTGCACATTTCATATCCTCCGCAAGTCACTTCCTTATTGCCATCCGTGACAAGTACAAGAAAGAAGCTCAATTTTGGTGGCACCTCCATGGGCAAGCATACACCCACCTCCAACCACTTGCTATTAGAATTCTATCACAAGATTTTTTTTTTTTTTTTTAAAAACTCTCTACCCTTCTTGTTCATTTCTATGTTTTGTTTTAACTTTTTTATTTTTATAAATTCTAATATAAATTGACTTTGTGACTTGCCTCAATAGGTTGCAAGTTCATCATCCGCCGAGCGAAATTGGGGTACCTACAACTTTATCCATTCAGTGAAGCACAAGTTGGCAGCAAAAAAAGCAGAGGACTTGGTCTATGTCCATTCCAACTTACTTCTCCCACACTAGCAACCTGACTACAAGAAAGGGGCAACAAAGTGTTGGGATGTGGACCCAAAGACTAGCAACTTGGATACCTTTGTTGCCTACCTTTCATTGCTTGATACGGATTTGGAGGTTGCTTCACAGGGCCTGCATAGTGGAGCTAGTGGGAGTGGCATTACTGTTTCTTGTGGTTCTAATGAACCATATCATGATGAAGACATGGGAGACGAAGATGAAAATTTTTAAATTAATATAAACTATAGCAAATGTTGAGTTGTCTTTATTGTTTTCCATACATTGTAATTTGTAACATTTGCACTATGTACCTATTTATAATTTATAAAACTATTCAAAGTTCGACCTTTGGTATTGAAATTATGAATATGTTTTGTTGTTATTTAACTTATTTTGTTTCCTCCATGCATATTATGTGGTTACTTTTGCTTATATGCCTATATTTTTAATGTTTTATATATAGTTTTGTATGGTTGTACCCAGTTGTACCCAAACCCCCCAAAAACAATCCATTGTATCGACGTACCCGATACTTGTACCCGTACATGTACCCGTATTGGCTACTTAGGTATGATAGAGGCAAAAAAGGATGGAGGATTTAGGCAAGGAAAATGGGGAAAATGGCGGGGAGGGTGAGATAGAGGAATATCAAATATGGAATCAGAAGACAGCAACTGAACCACACCTTGGAGAAATAGAATTCTAGAAGAATGGTATTGTGGAAGGTGTTTTTTAAAAGAACATGAGAGAAAAATAACAAGATATGAAAAGCTCCAAGAAAAAAGCATTGACAGCAAGGAAAAGTAGGAACCAACAAATCAGTGCAATATTTTCAAAGGATTCCAAATGGCCAAGGAAACCCTAGTCCTAGTGATTCACTGATTTAGGCTGAATTGATTGAACCAAAATTAAGATTCTAACTAGCAAAGCTATAATAGGAAAATCCATAGGTAACTGGCCTACTATGGAAGAAATGTGTATATGCATAGAGAAAAAGTGGGGACGATGTGAAGAAATAAGGTTCCTAGCAAAGAGCTTCTTCCTACCCATGTTTGAGAGTCCGGAGAATAGATATATAACTTGCCAAGGAGGGCCTTGGATTATGAAAAATGCAGGATTATATTTTCAACCATCGACACCAAAACTTAATTTAGGTAAAGAATTGATGATAAAAATCAGCTCTGTTGGTTAAGTTATTTGGATTACCATCAAAAATGTGGAATGACTCGATTTTTAAAAATATTGTTGAAGAATTTGCTAGCATAATTAATGCACTAGGAAACGCTATGACCACCTCTACACAAATTTGCATTAAAAAATCTCTCTCTAAAGTTCCTCAAACAAAAATTAATCTTCGCATACTTAGGAAACTGGAACCAGGAACTAGATTATGAATGTTTGTCCTTAAGATGTGATTTGTTTCATGAAACAGGGCATTTGGAAAGGATTTGGCAAATATAAAAGCCAACGCAAAATTCAATAACAAACAAACAAGATCGATCCTATGCCGAGGTGATCAAGCTTATACTCTGCATGGGATACTAAAAAGAAAATGGGGAAAAAAATTGGTTCCAACACATCGAGAAAGGCAAAGCATCCAATGAATGGAGGACATGAAATGATGGGTTCCTAAACAATTATCAGAAGGGAAAAAAATTAGTAAAAGAAATCATATGAGTTTTTTGGCATGAAAGCGTAACATTTTTGCAAATAATAAAAAGGAGTTGAGAATATTTTTGTAATATTGAGTCAATTGCAAGCAAAGATATTGAACGACGAAGTTAATGAGATTTATGATATCAAAAAATGAAGAAAGAATAAGCTTTGGGAAGATCAAAATATCCAAGGAATAGACCTCGGTCACAAAAGAAAAACAGAGTGAAGAGAGAGAATATCAATAAGTGGTTTTGGAAACCTAATTTCCAAAAAAGAACAAGAATGATAAGGATCCATAGGCGCTAGAAATTAAGAAGAAATGATTAAGATAAGGGAACCCTCTTTGAATCGAAATCTTGAGAAAGGAGAATCTTCTCGTGTGTCCTTTAGAGATGTTCTTCAAGGCCCTCGGGACCAGTATTCTCCCTCTACACCTAGTGTGAAACAACCAATCCAGATAATGAAAGATGATCCTAGGAAAACTTCAGTTGGATGTATGAAAGCGGCAGATGGTTCCCCGGTGCTCAAAATAGCAGCTTCAGACGTTCAAACCAGTATTCGGGAACTAGAGGATCGTGCCCTTATTGTTTGTTTCTTGGGATTTAAACCATCTTTGTCTGCTTTTAAGGATTGGGCCCGGAAAACATGGGATATTCAAGGTGAGTACATTGTTTCTGTATACCCCCACAGTTATTCCCTAGTTGTTTTTGCCAATCATGCAGACAAGGAACATATCTTTCAAGGGGATCCATGGTTTTTTGGGTGAGCAGGTTTGTTTATGAAACCATGGCAACCTCTTTTTAAAGCCGAAGAGGAACTCCCTTCTGTTGTTCCTATTTGGATCCGTCTTTTTGGATTGCCAGTTGAATTCTGGAATCCAATGATTTTCCAGGATATTGGCAATGCCATAGGAAAATTTGTTAGGGCTGTTGATTCTTCAATCAAGATGGAACAAATGGTTTATGCTAGGATGTGTATACGTGGATATGAATCAACCTTTGCCTGCAAAAATTATGTTGGACATTGGCAAAGAACAGTGGGAAAAGCAGATTGATTATGAGAATATTCCATTCAGATGCTGACTCTATCATGAATATGGCCATTTGGTGGACTGCCCCCAGAGGATAAAAGCTTAAAATCAGGAACAACCTCGATCGAACGAATTTATTGCCCCGCCAAAAAGAAAGACAGCTAAGGAAAAAAGTACCGGGAAAGCTCTATAGAATAACACCAATAGATTTAAAGTTCTTCAAACTGAAGATACAGAGGTGGATATGGAAGAGGTGAAGAAAACCCAAGTCCCTCAAACTCAAGGTGATGATGATCTCCAGCAACTTCAGGGGAATATCTCCTCAATTAGTATCTAAAGCATTAGTGATTCACTCAAATCATGCGGGGGATTTCAAAAGTTACCAAAGGAAACACAAGCTTACAGAGGAACATAGGAAGAAGTGGGATTGGACATGGAAAATAGTCATTGCCCTGTTTTACCTTTGCTGCCTTCATCTGCAGATATGCCCCTAGTTAAGGACTCTCAGTTGATGAAAGCTCCCTCAGGTATTCAGCAAGAAAAACAAAAGAAGTTGCGAGTGGATTCTACTTTGAAAGCAGGGAAACCATCCAACCAAATTAGTATGCAAACAATAGGACAGCAATTATCTATCGCTGGCAAAGTAGGAGACTTGGCGACAATTTTTGAACAAATCCCTCAATGAAGGTGATTACTTGGAATGTTCGAGTGCTGAAAGGAAGCCCTTCCAAAGTTAATGAAGTTAGACGTATTTTGAATCAGCATCATCCTCACATGCTTTTCCTTCAAGAGACAAAAGCATCAATCGAGTTTATGGCAACAGTGACTCCTAATATCAAGAAAAAACTTGAAGTCGTTTCTCTAAGTTCTCAAGGAGCTTCCAGAGGTTTGGCATGTATTTGGGACCCTCATCAAATGCAATGTATAGATAGTGGGGGACATCATGGTGTTATCTACATGGTGGTAAGATCTGTTGTAGATACTCGGCTTGTTTTATTCGTGAACAATTACACTTCAGTGCAGGTTGAAGCAAAAAAAACTCAATGAAAGCTAATCTATAATATTGTTGCAGCCCATCCTGGAATCCCTGTGATTATAGGGGGAGATTTTAACATAGTTCTTTTTTATCATGAAAAGCAAGGCCGGAATTTAGGTCTTGATGCCTCTTCAAGTAACATGTTAGATTTTATTCATAAGATGAATTTGATTGATGTCCAAACCCAAAATGGCCTAATGACATGGTCTAATAAAAGAGTGGGGGAGAATTGTATTCTGGATCGACTGGATCGATTTTTAATTTCGGAACACTGGTTAGAGAAGGATATTATTATGGTTGCAAATGTTTTGGGAAATTCAGGGTCGGACCATTGGCCGATGGTGCTGGAAATGGTTAAATCAAAACCTTTCAGAGCTCCTTTTAGATTCCAACTGATGTGGTTAAGAGATGAAAAACTCCCCTCGTTAATTAAGAAATGGTGGGCAGAGGGCCAACCCAAATATGGCACCAAAAGGTTTTGTTTTACCAGAAGACTGCAACATGTTATTAATAATTTGAAACAGTGGAATAAATCTGATTTTGGGAATGTTCATGGAAAAATACGAGAAATCTTAACTTCTTTGCAGGAAGTGGGCCATCAAGCCAAGATGCAGGGGTACTCTTAAGACCTACATACTAAGGAAATATTCCTTATGCAGGAGTTGACAAAATGGGAATTACAAGAAAGTTTCTGGAAACAGAAGTCCAGAATCCAATGGTTGAAAGAAGGGGATAAAAACACTTCTTACTTTCATAAATCTCTCCAGAATCATCGTGCCCATAATCATATTGCTTTCTTGGTCAAAGAGGATGGTACTCAAGCTAAAAAGAAGGATGATATACAACATCTAGCAATGCAGTACTTTTCTAGACTCTTCGCGGCTACCAATCTTGGTGGGAATGCTCAAAATCAATTGTTTAATATCATTCCAACGCTAATTGGTAAAGAAGATAATATTTTTTTATTGCAACCGGGCTCGGAGGAGGAACTCCAAAAAGTTGTATGTGCCATGCAAAAAGGAAAAACACCAGGACTTGATGGAATTCCTATTGAATTTTATCAAGAATTTTGGGACATTATTAAAAGTGATCTATTGGAAGTGGTGGAAGAATGTAGACAAGCTAAGACTGTTCTAAAAGTCATTAATCAAACTTATCTTGTGTTGATTCCTAAGAAAGAAGAAGCTTCTACACTGGCAGATTATCATCCTATTGCTTTGTGCAATGTGTTGTATAAAATAATCACTAAAGTTATCGCTGAGAGATTGAAAACCACTATCCATAAAGTCATCTCTCCAGAGCAAGGAGGATTTGTACCCCACAGACAAATTTATGATGATATTGTTTTGGCTCAAGAAGTTCTCCATTCCATGGAGCTTCAGAAAAAACCAGCTATGTTTATGAAATTGGATTTGTCTAAAGCATATGATAGGGTGGACTGGTCTTTCCTGCTAGAAATTTTGTTGAGGTTTGGATTTTCCCCTTATGGGTTTCAATGGATTCAGGTTTGCATTACTTCAGTTTCCTATTCTATTTTGGTTACTGGGTCTCCTACTTCAAGATTTACTGCTTCTCGAGGAATACGGCAAGGGGATCCATTTTCTCCTTTTCTTTTCATTATTGTTGCTGAATCTTTGGGCAGATTGTTTTCCAAAAAGGGAACTCGGAAGCAGGTAAAGGGTATTAAATTAGCCAAACATGTTGATCCTTTGACTCATCTCCAATTTGTTCATGATTCTACCATTATCGGAGAAGCATCTTTAAGAGAAACTACCCAAATTCACAACACTCTACAGCGCTTCTCAGAAGCTACAGGTCAAGATATTAACAAACAAAAATCAAAAATTATATTCTTCCACTGCTCGCCCCGGCTGGAACAGGGCATTCTGAATAAAATGGGATTTCAAAAGGGTGAGTTACCTCTAAAATATTTGGGTATTCCGTTGGATTCTAAACAATTAATTGATTGGAATTGGCTTCCTATGAGGGCTCTCCACAAATACAGTAAATGGACTCATCGATGGTTATCTTTTGGAGGATGTATCACATTGATCAAAGCGGTTTTGCAAGCCATTCCTATTTACTTTTCTTCCCTTGAATATTCCTACCAAAATCTTACACTAGTTGGATCATATTAGCCAGAAATTTTTATGGACAGGGGTTCAACAGGTTAGAAAATGGCACCTTGTTAGTTAGAAAACTTTATGCTTGCCAAAAAAGGAAGGGGGTTTGGGTTTCCGATCAAGTGTGTTGAATAACAAGGCTTTAGCTGCAAAATTATATTGGCGATTGTTGCAACATCCTTGCCATTTATGGGCCAGTAATATTAGAGCCAAATATGCAGAGGGCATGATGCCGTATGAGTTTATTCAACATTCCTTACCCTCTCAGGGATCGCCAATGTTATCGTTTCTTAAAATTGGTGAAGAAATTATCAAAAATCAGATTTTTTGGAAAATTGGAAAAGGTGATCAGGCTAATTTTTGGACTAACTCGTGGTATGGGAACCCAGCTTTGATTGAACAATTTCCGGCTTTTAGAGGTATTATGAATACTCTTCATAGTAAAGGAAAGATAAAGGTTGCTCATTATGTGCAGACATCGCCTCAGGGACCCGAGTGGATTTCTCCTTCCTCGTGGCAAGCCAATTTGTCTAGGGCCCATATTCAATTTTTTCAAACTCTCCTTCACAATCACATTCTGCCTCTTTCTTATAATCCTGATACCCTCGCTTGGGGGAAATCTTCGGATGGTAGTTATTCGGTGGCCGAGGGATATAGAAGTTTGTTGGGTATTCAGCCTCATCCTTGGAAGGATATTTTTGTTGATCTTTGGCAACCACTTTTGTGTCCTAAGGTTAGATTCTTTGTGTGGCTTCTTCTCTTTAAGAGGATTCTTACTGGGGACAATTTGATGAAAAAGGGTTTGGTGGGACCTTTCCGGTGTCTTCAATGCAAAGAAGTGAATGAAACTTTAATTCGCCTTTTCTTCCAGTGTCTTTTTGTTATATCCCTTTGGAATACGATGGCTGTTGGCTCTCTGTTAGTTGGTCTCCTATGAATCTTGTGGAAACTTTTAGAGCCTGGAAACGTTTGGTCTCTGATACTCAGCAGCTAAACAAAGGCATTTGGCTCGCCATCTCTCTTATGTTGTGGAATGTGTGGAAGGAGCGCAACAGACGAATCTTCAAATCTCAGCATAGAGACATTTGGTATGTTAAGGAAGTTATTCAAAGCAATATAGTGGAAAGTATTGAGCATACTGTTAAATTTCCTTCTCCCCTACTTGATAAATGAAAAACTATGATAAACAAGCTTAGTTTGCCGGAACATAAATTGAAGCTCGTTCCTAGTACCAAAAGATTGGTGCCAGACACTATAAGAAAATGGAAGCCCCCTCCTTTTGATTTTATTAAAATCAATACTGATGGAGCAGCTAGAGGGAATCCGGGGCCTGCTAGCATTGGAGGCATAGCTCATGATTCTATGGGAACTCCCCTCTTCTTCTTTGCTCATCAATTGGGTTTCGCTACTAATAATCTGGCTGAAATTATGGCCATTCATCGTGCTCACCAAGAAGTAGTTAAAGTGGTATGTTCTCAAATCATTGTGGAATCTGATTCTAAAGTTATTATCCATCTTCTCTCGGCTATAGAACAACAAAGGTCAAATAATTGAAAAATTGCTAAGATTCAAGACAACATTTAGGTTATCGCTAGACAATTTCAGACCATCTTATTCCATCATGTTCCTAGAAATCAAAACAAATTTGCAGATGCTTTGGCAAATTGGGCTTTGGATCATCATAGTTTGATTAATTTCGTCCCTCTGTCTTTGACATGGTCACCAGAGAAAAGGCATCAGATTGAAAAGATTCTTCAATTACATTCATTAGATGTATAAGATGATGATATGCTCTCTTATTTCCTTCTTATGCTATTGGATGTCTAAGGATAGCTCATGGAGTATCAGTACCATAGCATGGCATTGTATTGATAATTTCTTATTTCTAGTAATATAATTTTTGGTTTTTAAAAAAAAAAACCAAAACCAAAACCAAAACCAAAACCAAACAAAGAGGAAGAGAGACAAATACGTAATTAGCATATAAAATCTATTACCAATTCATCAACACGGATACTTAAACTTCTCATTGCCATCTTGATTGTTTTACATTCTGCTATCTTACGAATTATCCAAAAAAATAGTCAAGTGTGCTTCCAATTAAAATTATGTGATGAAATTGAAATATAGATAGGAACATGCATAAGAAACAAGGAAGACTGCGAGAAATACAGAGAAACAAAGCAAGAAACAAGGTTGTTTAACCTAGATAAATACTACACATGAAAAACTCCAAAAGAATGATGCCTCTTAGCTGCTCCGTTACCACTATCTTCTTGTTCTTACAAGTTTGTTGCCTTCTCAAGGCCTTCATGGACATTCTCAATAATATATCATATACAAACACCTATACAAGCTTTGCAACTTGCTCTGAAGCACTCTCTTTCTGCTGCACTCAACTCTTAAGACACTCAACGTAAAAGAAGTAATGAGAATAAACAAAATTGAATGTTTTACAATGACCTCTCGGGCCCTCAGGTTATATTTATATGTTTAACTTTACATCATGATAATCTCAAACTAGTGTAGACATCCAATTCCTATAGCTATTGTGCTGAAATTGTCAATCTAAATGATATTTCATGACAACGCACAATCTGGACCAAAATCACTAAAACGCTCTAAATCATTCAAACTTGTCACGTACAAGTGCCGATTTGTGCTAATGTATCCTTGAATGGGACAGTGCATTTTATGTGATTATTATCTTTTCTTAAATTATTTCGAGTCAAATTGCGCCCATGCAAAATGACATCATCGACCACTAAATTCTTCTAATTCGGTAGCACACGTCACGTGCATGTGTTATTTCACGTCCATAATACCCTAACTGGGGTATTACCCCGTATGCAACTGACATCTTCTAATTATACTCCAAGCAAATTACGACTCAGTAAAATGACATTTTCGACCAGGTTGATTAAGCATGCAACAAATTTCCAAACAATTAAGGAAAATTAATCAAAGTCACTTAAGCAAATTAATCCAAATTAAGAACTTAAGTGGAAATTCCATGATATTTTGGAATATTTATTTATTGAAAATTCATAATCCAAAAATGCAAAATATCAGGGTTATTCATCATTGTTTTTGTAAGTTGTCAAGCCACTTGCAAAATATCTGGATTGGGTGGACAACAATCATGTTGACCTATGTCGCTCACATGGCCCTCGTGGTTAGCCTAACTCAACTCAGGGTTAGTTTGAACTCAACCATGGTTAACTCTAACCTAACTACGCTTGGGTTAGAGTTAGTTTTGGAGGCTATAAATACAAGGCTTCACCCATTGATCTCTAAGCTTTAGTTGTACAAACTTACTATGTAAAATTATCTATAAAGAAGCTTCATTTATTCATCCAATTAAACCAAAATTGAAGAGCCTAAGCCATTGGTAATCTAGGAGATGATGGAGGCTCATGCCCAACCTTATTGACGAAGAATTAGAGCACCAAATCTGAAGAACACGTTTCTTGGCCGCTTGTAAGGGAGAATAGCTACTTGGAAGGTATAGTGTTATTGTATTTTCATAACTAGTTACTTTATTTCATTAGCAACACCCCTTGAGGGAATAGGCTTGGTAATTTAGCTCTTTATGTTTTTTTCAGAGTTTTTCTTAACTAACACATGATCTAACCTATTTCATAATCCTACTCTACATTTTGGGATGCCCGGTGGGATAACTCTTCATAAGCACGCACCCTACAAAATTGTCTTGTTCTTAGTCTTTTAATTTGATTTGTTTTTGTTTGTTTTGTTGCTAAAAAACGGTCTATAAAGTATTCATAACTTTTTGTTTATTAACTATTTTTTCTCAATTTTTGTATGGATATATGTAAATTTTTCATTAAAATGCTCTAAATTTTTTTTTTTTTAAATTAGTTATAGTTTAGTAATTATCATCAAATTAGCGACTACCACTTTTGTTTTCTAGTTTTCTACTAAAAAACAGTTTTGATCTGAATTTTTGCAAAGAAGTGCGTCTTTGACCTATGAACAACCTCCAAAAAATTTGTGAAGAACTGATGTATAATTTATAAGTTATGATCAAAACACTGACTGCTGCTTTTTATGTTTGTGTGTTCGGTTTTGTTTTTAACATTGATTTTGCAGGTTGTCTTTCATTTTTTGGTCCAATAAAACTTCTAACAAGTTTTTTGTAGATTTTTTCAAGCAAGGAAAAGCAATATTGCATCCCAAAATGCTATTTCATATTATATTTTGGTGGTTAAAATCCACTTAATCACACTTGTCTTTTAATTTTTGAAATTTTACAAATACAACGTCAAAAAATGAATTTCACTTCATATCTCATTTGATGCTCTAAAAGGAACTCAAACGTTAGTCAAATGCTCTTAAGAGCTTTTGATTTTTTTTTTTGTGTGTTTGTTTTGCAAAACGAGTCTAGTGTGTATGCTCTCCCCCCATCCCCTTTAGAGAACTTAGGTGACCAAAAACACTTCACTTATTGTTTTTTGTCACTTTGTCCAAGCATGGAAGCAAAGATGTTAAAGCACTCCCCAAAATCTGAGTCATTTGGGTGATCCCAAAATAACCCTACAGTCCTACAATTTTTATTTCTTGCATCTTGGCTTGTGAGCGGGAGCTCGCTTCTCCCTCACAAGTTCTCTAGGGAAGTGTTGACCTAGAATTTCGTCTCTCGGCATCACTTCAACAACACTACATGGTAGCAATATATAAATTGAGATCGACTTATTGGAACATTTATTTAAACAGTTAAACAAGCTCCGTTACTAAGAGACTGCCTCGGAACTTAGTGTTAACTCGGACATCGCACTACTCTAAGCAATTGACATATGTAGTGGTTGTAAAAAGGACAAAACCTTTTCACAACAAATCGGTTAGCACGTATCCAAATGACGTGTTGTGCCCTAGTGTTAACCACACATATGGGACCATTTAAAATGTACAAAAATTGATAGTTTTTTTTAAAAAACCCATTTGCCGTAGAGTACTATTGGTGCAGGGCAAGTAGCCCTAAGTTCCAGTTGTCGTACGATCTTTTGAGAGAAGATGGGACATAAAAACCCTACTTTTCATGTGCATCTAAATTTATTAGATTTACAACTTAATTTCCTCTCAAGAAGTATATAGACGAAATCCAAGAGTACAAAGCCACCTTGTCAGTTTTTTAGGATAGGACGTACACTTCGGTGTTTTTCTTGTTCTTGTTTGCTTACATTGTTTTTGAGTTTAAAAACTACTTGTGTGTACCAAAACATATCCAAACCAAAACACATATTACACACTAACAAAGAGATGTTATGTTGGTCAAATCAAGTTCAAACACGTAGTCCACTGCATACTTCCATTTGAGGTGTTATTCTGCCCAATTTTCAAGCAATCTTTACCTCATGTTAGTGTTATGATACCGTTATGTTGTCCGCATAGTACCGTTGTGTTGTCCAATTGAAAACCATTCACATTAAGTCCATTTGGACTCAAATCTGGTTTGGGATAACTTGTTTACATCAAGGTTCATTTTTGAACCCGCATACCTTTTGTGAGCCAAGTCATGCCGAATCAAGGTTTCTTTTTTGAACCCAAATACTTGTTAGAAGCCAAGTCAATCCAAGTCAAGTTCATTTTGAACCGCATGCCATACCACACTCCATTTCGCTGGACCAATACCGCCCTTTCTGGGGGCATCTTTTCTAGACTGATATCACCCTTTCTGGGGCTAATTTTTAATTACCAAATCAATCCATGCCAATTTTCATATGCCAACCCCGTCCTCCTCCTTCGGCTTGCGCAAGCAACCAAGCTTCGCAAGGCACAAAGGTTACCATTTTAGACCATCCTCCTTCGGCTTGTGCAAGCAACCAAGCTTTGTAGTGCCCAAAAGTACCATTTTAGGCCCTCCTTCGGCTTGCGCAAGCAACCAAACTTCGCAGTGCCCAAAGGTTACCATTCTAGGCCCTCCTCCTTTGACTTACACAAGCAACCAAGCTCCGCAACACCCAAGGATTACCATTTCAGATTTTCCTCCTTTAGCTTGCGCAAACAACCAAGCTCCGCAATGCCCAAAGGTTACCATTTTAGGCCCTCCTCCGGCTTGCGCAAGCAACCAAGCTCCGTAGTGTCCAAAAATTACCATTCTAGGTTCTCCTCCTTTGGCTTGTGCAAGCAATCAAGCTCCGCAGCGCCCAAGGATTATCATTTCGAGTCCTCCTCCCTTTCCTTCCAATTCTGGTAGCTCATTACCTAAACAAGGTTGTGCAATCGTGACTAGACGTGTTAAAGTTACTATCATGGGCGTTTATTGAACCTCTCCAAGCGCCATCTTTTGAGGACCAAAATGTGTTCAAAATTGATATTTTGCAATGAAGTGTGTACCAAGGTCGAAACAATCAATCAATTCTTGATGTTATTGTTGGAACACCCATTCATGATGAGTCAACTTGTGATGAATCACATTTAGATCATTTCCCTGTTGTTGAGGAACCTCACTTTGACAAGCCAGTCTTAGTAAAGTTCCTATCAACCCTTGTCCTTTTTTTGAAACACCTCCCTTTGACAAGCCGGTCCTTGTGGAGTTGTCTCTGGACCTTTTTCCCCTCGTTGAAGAGTCTCACTTTGACAAGCCAATCTCTGTGGAGTCACCCCTCAAGTTGTTCCCTCTCTTTAAAGGACTTCACCTAGACAAGCCAGTCTATGTTGAATCCTTCTTAGGTGAATCTATTTTCAAATAGCCCATTATGCCATCATAGGCTATTACTTGTCCAATACCAAGCATTCAACATAGCATCTTTGCTACCACACCAGATGAAGAATCAACATTAAAATCAAGTTTGATTTTTGAAATGATATCAGATTTAGCATCAAAAGTAGAATCAACGTCAATCTCGACATCGGATTCAGAGTCCCTTGAGCCAGACTCATCTTCAGAATCAGAATACGTTTGTGGTTGTTACAACATTGACTACACATGCCTTGCAAATCGATTTGAACACATTTGTGATCCTTCCACGGTTTTTGAGGATGATTACTTCAGCTTGGACACGAGTTCTCCTAGTATCTTCTACAAGGATTGTGTTGCATCTTCCCATTTCATTGTCGTTCCACATACCATTACCACCAACCAACATAACCATTATATTGACACTCCACCTCCCACAAGCATCGCTTGGGACCAACATAATCACACTTTGTTGAACTACATCCATGGTAACATATCAGTTGTAGAATATCAAGGGGACCAAAACCACATTCATGGAGAAGAACAATCTCCTAGTGAAACCTTTTTAGAGGTGCTAGGGGGCAATCAAAATTCAAACTCAACATCTTCTAGTGAATCCTTGTTTGAGTCGCTAGAAGACAATCAAAGTCAAAAGATAACATTCCTTAGTGAAACCTTCTCGGAGGTGTTATCGGACAATCAAAACAACTTTATTGGTGAAAAACTCTTTGAGGCACCAATAGCTGAGCACAACAGTTCTTCACTGCTTGATTAAGACATTACTAAAGATAACATCAGTACAACTACCAGTCTACAACATAATCAGATGGTAGTTACTCTCAGATCCAAACAACAACAAAATTCGGTCTTATCAAGAGCATGTGCAGAAGTCTTTGGTCCCACCACAACCAAAATTACGTCGAATCTGGAATCAACAACATTGTGTGTGCCTGAAAATCTCTATCTTCATTTGTTGACCAACCATTATACATTCCATTATGATCCATCTCTTCATTGCCAAATCAGACCTTTTATCCATTGTTTATTCTTATTTACTATCCCTGGCCGCACTTTCCTTTATAGAGGATACGAAGACATCTTTTTTCGAAATTTGAAAGAAACAGAGTCAATGACCAATGAAGATCACAACATTATTAGAATCCAAATCAGCAGTAGGTTCTTGACAAAGAAATTACTCAGAAGAGGTGTGGGCTAGCAATTTTAATTGACTATTTTGGTTGTATCATATGTTGATCAAGACGTGCATCTCTACATCAACAGGAACAACAAAACCATTATTTCATACCTTTCCATGTGTCTTGCCTTGCCCTTTGCCTCGCCCTACCATCCTTTCATACCTTGCCACCGTTTGAACTACAGTGACTTGAGGTCCTTTGAAACTATGTAGGCAGCGCTCAATTCACATTGAGGTCAGTTCGGTCACCCCTTTTGCCACAATATGCCATTCTTTGCATCATACCATACCCTATACCGTTTCCACCATGCTATTAAAGCCTTCGCCAATCGATTCTTTTTACCTAACCCCCCTTGTCATGTTTAGTCTTGGTTCTGACTCATTTATACTTCAAGCACTTTCAATGGTTGATGACAAATTTAGTTCCAACAATTGTTTCAGAATCACATGTTCGAATGGCAGTATATGAAAGCAATATGACAGTGGTCCTGGCAATTGCATCGTTCATTTGTTGTTACGTTTCATTATGGGTGCCACCGATTATAACCACCTTTGGGCAAATCAATGCCCCACCCTGTGCTACTAATTATAACCGCCTATGGGCAAATTATTACAACTGACCCTTTGCCGTTGTTTCTTAAATATAAACGCCTATGGACAAATTAGGGACAACACCGTTACCATGCATTGCCGCATCACTTTGCCATTATTGTTACCATTTGTCTTGCCATTTGCATATGCTTGAAACTTGTTGGTACTTAGTCAGACGCCTTTTGTGTAGGCGAAACTACAGTGACATGAGGTCTCATTCGGGACTATGTAAGTAGTGCTCGATTCATGTTGAAGTCAACTCAGTCACCCTAAACCACGCTCTCGTCGTTTTACAAGCAATTTAAGCCCACGCTCTTGTCATTTTGCGAGTTGGACCAATAAGTCTCTCGTAATTCTCAATTGAGTTGAGACACTTAGAAAACCCCTAAACTTTTGTAAATGTTCTAGAAAAACCCCAAAAATCACAAAATCAGGAAAATTGGATTAGGATTTCCATGAGGGATATAAAGCTGTCAAAATTTTCGGGTTGGGTTATCTTGTTTGTTCAGTTTATTTATGGACCACCTTGGCCTTTTTCCTCCCATATCCTAGGAGAACTACATTGCCTTGAAGTATATGCACAGACTATGTAGACAGCACTTGGATACATGGAGTATCTCGGGTTAGCTCGGCCACATTCACACTTTCTTTTCTTTTTCGACCACTTCTTTGCCTTAAGGATCCTAGGACCACTGGCTATTTCACAAGTAACCACTTGTCCTTTAGTTTCCCCATCTTTATTTTCTCTCATCCCACGCTCTCGTTGTTTTGCGAGACCCTTGTGTGCATTGCTTGTTTGAACAAAATCTATTTTTGCACTCTTGGTTTTTCTTACGCTCTCTCGCCATTTTGCAAGATTTTTCTCTTTCTCAACTTTAGATGCAATAGGCACTCTGAATTCCCGATTCGATTCATTTGTGCAAGCTCAACTCTTGTCTTTTAGTGTGGTTTCAACCTAAAACCATACTCTCTTTTTTAAGCACTCGTCGTTTTGCGAGACTATTCTCCTATTCCTCTACAACACAATCATGTTTTCTTATAATCATTTTCTTCTATCCAATATCCTAGGAGAACTATATTTGGCCTAAAGTTCATGTTGGATCTTGTGCCCATAGAACCATCTAGACAGCATCCACTTGCCTTGTGCATCTGAAGTCAGCTCAACTACCCCTTACTTTTCTTCTATTTCCCCCTCCCATTTTATTTTTTTGTGGCATTTTCCTATCATCTAAAGGCAACTTTGTGTCCATTGTTATTGATTCGTTGTACCAATATCGTTATCACTTAGCTTAGGGGTCACCCTATCACAAAGCGTAATGCCACTATTGCACGCGCACGAACAATTTGTTTTCTATCTACACTAACATTGTGATTAACCATTGTTTGTGTGTTTATTTGAGCTTTATTGTTGTTTTGTTGTACCTTGATTCTCTCTTCATTTATTTTTATTGTTGTTTTGTTATGTTGTGTTGTTATTTTGTTTATTGATGTTTTGTTATTCCTTTATTTTTATCAGTGTTTTATTTTTTGTTTCTTGGTGTTTTGTTGTGTTTTTGCTTCTTTTTCTTGTTATTTTAATGTCTTTATTTATTTTCTTAGTGTTTTGTTGTGCTTTTCTTCTTTATTTATTTTCTTAAGTGTTTTGTTGTGCTTTTCTTCTATCTTTTGTTTTACTGTTTTGTCTTGTTTTTTTACTGTTGTCTTTGAATACATTTTGTCAACATTTTGAGTCTAGCCTTAACTTGAGCTTGACTTGTTTACAATTGTATTTAACTTGTTTTATTGTTTGTTTGTTTTTCAAGTACACATTGTTAATACACGTGGATCTTGATTATTCATATCTTGATTCCAGGGTGTTTAAAAATTTGTTCTTATTTTGTTTTTATATACATTTTTGTTCCTACTTGAATCTTGATCGTTCATATCTTGATTTCAAGTTGGGTTACATTTTTGTATTGTTATTTTTCTCTTTGTTTTTGTTTGTTTTTTGTTTAAACATAAATAGTTGTATCTTTGGTTTTAAAAAAATTTATCATTATCTTTGGTTATAAATATTCACATTTGAACCGGTCAATCGCAAACGAAATACAATGTTGTTATTAGTTATTCATATTTATGATACATAATTTCATTTTGCTAAATTAAACACCAAGTGCTCCAAAGTCCAAAAGTCAATGTGACGCTGAAAATCATCTTTGAACACACTATCCTACATATCCACTACCTAAACAGAATATCATAAACACAACTGAACATTGGTTCATCTTTCTTCTATTCTTCGTTCCTCATTCCATTTTCTCCCTCTTCTGAGAGAACTACATTGCTCTGGGGTACATCTGGACTATGTAGATAGTGCTTGAATACATGACGTATCTCGGGTCAGTTCAGCCACCTTTATTCTTCCAATCATCTTTTTCATCACTTTGTGCATCCTTGTATCCCTGATTTTTTGTGGCTTCTTCAGTTATTAGGCCCTCGCATCTGTGTTTGCGCTTACTCGTATTTAATTTATGCAATAGGGTTATATCCTTGAGTTATGCTTGCAATTTGCCCTACTGGGACAATATTTAAACCAATCATCCATCCAATCAGCCCTACTAGGGCAAAATCAATTATTAGTGGTCAAATCGTCCCTCTTAGCGCAAAATCAATTTATCAACTGATCAAATCTGCTCTGCTAGGGCACATTATTTCATTCATTGACCTCCTTTCTCTGGAGCAATGCTCTCATTTTGTTTTTCTTCTAATTCCAAACTCTGAAGTTTTTGCCCACATTTTGGCAATTCAAAGTATGCAACTTGTTTCAGGATTGATCATTCCCTAAGCCCGCAACTTTCGCCCTCTTTTGGGTATGTCAAAGTGTGTCGCTTCTATTTTGGGATGCATTAGTCCCACTTCCCCTCGCCTTGAGGCCCATTATATTCTATTCTATTTTGATCATTGGGAATCAACGCGTGCAAGCATTAGCTCATATGGATTTAATCTCATCCATGGGTTAATTTCACTCTCTTTTTCAAGAGTTATTTTTCATCCCCGCATGCCCTCTCAAAGGGGCATCATGGGTCACTAATTATTTCTTAATCATTATCTCTCAACTTCTTCTCAGCAACCTTTTTATTCTTTGAAAAGATGTTTTTTCAACCAAATGTCTCACCATGTATTGTCAAACAAGGGCAAAATGTAGACATCCAGATTGTATCACTATTGTGTTGAAATGTCAATCTAAACGATATTTCACGACAACGCACAATCCAAACCAAAATCACTAAAACGCTCTAAATCGTTCGAACTTGTCACGTATAGGGGCCGATTTGTGCTAATGTATCCTTGAATGGGGCAATAGATTTTATGTAATTATTATCTTTTCTTAAATCATTTTGAGTCAATTTGCGACCATGCAAAATTACATCCTAGACCACTGAATTCTTCTAATTCGACAGTGCACGTCATGTGCATGTGTTATTTCCCATCCATAATACCCTAACTGAGGTATTGCACCGTAAACAACTGACACCTTCTTCTAATTATACTCCAATCAAATTACGACTTATTAAAATGACATTTCCGACCAAGTTAAGCATGCAACAAATTTTCAAACAATTATAGAAATCAAAATCACTTAAATAAATTAATTCAAATTAAGAGCTTAAGTGGAAATTCCATGATATTTTGGAATATCTATTTATTGGAAATTCATAATCCAAAAATGCAATATATCAGACTTATTCATCATTGCTTTTGTGAGTTGTCAAGCCACTTGCAAAATATCTGGATTGGGTGGAAGACAATCATTTTGATCTGTCTCTCACATGGCCCACATGGTTAGCCTAACTCAACCCAGAGTTAGTTTGAACTCAACTGTGGTTAACTCTAACCTAACTACATTTAGGTTAGAGTTAGTTTTGGAGGCTATAAATACAAGGCCTCACTCATTGATCTCTAAGCTTCAGTTGTGCAAACTTACTATGCAGAATTATCTCTAGAGAAGCTTCAGTTATTCATCTAATTGGACCAAAATCGAAGAGCCTAAGCCATTGGTGAACTAGGAGATGGAGGCTCATGCCCAACCTCATTGACAAAGACTTGGAGCACCAAATCTGGGGAAGAGCACATTTCTTGGCCGCTTGTGAGGGAGAATGGCTACTTGGAAGGTATAGCATTATTGTACTTTCATAACTAGTTATTTTATTTCATTAGCAACACCCCTTGAGGGAGTAGGCTTGGTAAGTTAGTTCTTTATGCTTCTTTTGGAGTTTCTCTTGACTAACGCATGATCTAACATATCTCGTAATCCTACTCTACAACTAGAATTTTAGAAGACACAGAAGAGGAAGAGAAATTGTTTGCAACAATTACTCCATTTGCGGATTGTCTTCATGTGAAACTGCCACCTTGTGTAAGACAAAACCACCACTTTAGGCAGTGCCAATTACACAACCGCTTTCGCAGTTGCGTAACTTCTGTGGCACTAAAATTACCACTATTGATAGACCTTTCTTCACTAGTGGTTTTGCAACAGTCAACATTATACTGTGTTCTATTTCGTTTTGCAAAGAATTGTTTATCTTAATTCTAGTTTTACTCAAAATAGGAATAAACTAATTGCAATTTAAAATATCTAAGCATACATCCATGAAAGTACAAAATTCAAATCTATCTAATAGGCTGAGCTCAACAACATGTCCAAGTACAACAAATAGAACTAGGCTATGCACAGTAAAAATAAAAAGTTTAGGAATGATCACATTGTTTACTATTCTAGAATTTTGACCCTGTAGAATGAGTGTGCAAATGGTTTGGATTCTACGCTTGAAATCTGGGACTCGGCAATGTCATGTCCCATTTTTCAAATAAAAAGAAAATTAATTTAATAATAATGCTTTAAGTGTTCCCCAACATACTTTTAAGTTACAACTTTAAAAAAGGACATCTAAATGTTGTTATTAATTGAATAGGTTCAAAAGTGTATTAATTAAAAACCCAAGTGAAAAATAGAAAAATAAAAGTAATTATTTATTACTTTTAGATTAAAAGGTGAATATTAAATTAAAAAGTAATTATAATTACTTTAGGGTTAGGGTTGAATTGAAAAGTGAATCTTATAAAGGACAAGAGGGGCAATGAATATCTATTATTGATTCATGATTGAAAACAAATTCCTTTTCCAAAGCGTGAGCTTCTAAGTTCAACTTCTCCATCTCAAAATGAAAACCCTCCAAGTGTATAGGATTTGAGGACGAAAACCCTCCCATCCTCCGTGGTGGTTCCAAACAAAAGTCACAATTGTGCCGAATAGATCATATCCATTTCCAGTTTCAGTTGATTGGAGGATTATCATCAATTTCAGAATTTGTGAGGTATTTACAGGGAGTTTTCATTGGAGATTGACTGTTACTACTACTGGACAGCTGTACCATATAAAGACATCATTTGGAATACCTTTACTGAATTATTTGTGAGGTGGCATCACACCCCACAAGATCTCTTTTGTCTTTTCTGCAGTCGTGGATCTCTTTTGGTAACCAGTAAGCATTCATTGGGGACTCGCGTCACACGTCTTATTGCTGCTGTTCATGTCCCCCAAAACTGCTGGCCTCACTCTTTGGGAAGTGCTGGGCACAGTTCACAAGTTGCGTGGGACCTAAGGAGACAGCTGGGTTCATTGAGTGGGTGCTGCATGGTGATTGGCTGACCATCATGTGCTTGGTATGCTGTGTTCCACCTACATCCCTGCCATAGAAGTGAATACATCAAACTAAGCATTGGTATTTGTCTAAATTCACTTTTGACTGCTGCGATTTCCTAAGTGCATGCTTTGGACTCTAGCGTGGGTCCTTGTTTTGGCATTTTGCTAGCTGCCGAGTGTTGACAGATGTGAGTATTGATATTTGTCTTTTATAGACTCATGTACTATTTGAGGAAGAGCTTCGGATCTGCTCTTGAATCAATATAATCAGGTTGATATAATAATTTATTTATCATTTGGATAAAGCTAACATTTTCAGCTTATTGAAATTAAGATCACGGTTCCATTCTTTTTCCCTTTCTTTCGATATTATTATTGCATGTATTATTTTAGTATCTCATCGAAATTTCAGAATCAATTTAATTTCAGAATTCAGAAATTTATCAAAAAGGGTTTACAGAAATTCCGAAACTGTTGCTCTTTGTCCAAAACGGGACATTATAGTGGTATCAGAGCTAGCATTCCTGCCAGCCTGTTGGGAATTCTAGCAGATCTGAGAATCCGTGAAGGTGGTGTTCGGGATTCATGCAGTTTCAGGCCAGAAATAGTGGAAAGAAAGGTACCGGCAAGTTTGTCATATCCAAGGGTTAATCAAATTTTTAATTTGATATCTATTTCAGGGAATCATGGCAAAGTTATTCCATGAAAAGATTACTGCTCTCCATGCTCAATATAAATCTTCTCTAGCCAAAATGCAAAATAATATATCGTTTTGAGTTTTTGCCATTATATTTTGAGGTGCCATTGCTGGAAAACCCACAAATCGAGAGAAAAGGTTGTATGAGGACATCAAAAAAGAAAAACCTTAGGCGAACACGGAGCTGCAAATAGAAGACGAAATGGATTTCCAAGGTAGCCATATGGGGGATTCTTCCTTATAGGGAGAAAAAAATTCTTTTGAAGAACATGCAGTCCCAATTACAATCATCCAGCTATGTGTAGTGAAACCAGATGTTGTCAAGTCCAATATAAGGCTCACCATGACAGTTGGCAAAGAGGATAAAGAAGAGCCAGAATTTAATAAGGAAGAACATTCAGAACTTTCTTTTGAAGAAGAAAATGTCTTATTTCAAGAAGCATGCATGGCAGAGTCCCATAATGATTATATTGAAGGATTTGCAGCTATGAATGTTGAAATTGAGTTTGCAGAAAATTTCATAACAACCTTTGATAAATACTTAGATCAATCCAATGAAGTTTATTCAGATATTGAAGGAGAAGCACATGAGAGTAATGGCTCCTATGATGACACCATTGGAGGGTATGAAGAAAAATTCTGATTTTGGTATGTATACTAATAGCAATTCATTATCTTTGCATGAGTTTAGCATTCATGAGGAAGATTGGAAAAATCAATTAATGGTAACAGCCAAGAATGAAGGGCAAATTCTATCAAAGATGGACAACACAAAAAGGTTTATTGAAAGATTCATGCAAAAGGGACAGAGAGATTAGCATGAACAAATTGCCACCTATTCAGATTTACAAACATGTATGAGCACAATGGAAGAAATCAAATCAGCATTGTTGCACATGATCAAAGATAGAGACTTGGCTACCAAATTTGCAGATGAAACCAAGACAAAGGTTGAAGAGCTCACCTTTGAGCTTAAGTCAGCTAAGAATTCTTTGCAAAGCACTCAAATGGCATTAGTAGAAGCAGAAGATCAGCTTGTTACTATTACAAAATTCAGGGAACAAGAGAATGAAGATAGGGCTAAAGAAATCAGGCAGGTGATTGATGAGCTTGACAAGCTTCAAGAAGATATTGATTTGAAACAGCGTCCTAAAATTGCTTGTTCAGATATGGAACAAGAGGTTTGGTCTAAACAAGTAAATGAAAATAACGTCCAGTCCTTTGATAATCCACTTTTTGTGATGAATGCTAAAACATTTATTGAATTTAGTAGCACAGATGGTGTCAAAAACAAAGATATGAGATCCAAGTGAGGTTTTCAGACATGAGGTGATGCCTCGTGAGATGATTAATGGACCACCAAAAATTGTTAATGATTGGTTCCTTGGTTCACATGAAATAATTAATGAAGCCCTGAGATCAAATCTCCCATGGGGTATGATGACATGAAGACTTCATTATTTCAAATATCTCAAAGACCCCTCCTCTAGATAACTTTTGGTATAAGAGCAAGGTACGCAATGTTTTGGATTTTGTTGTAGAACATCTATATGATAGAACTTGCTTTGTGTTGCATCAGAATTGCTTAGCATCTGAACTTAAATGTTTGAGTTTACCAAGTAATTGGAATAATCGATACCATGGAAAGTTGAGGCATTGTGTTGAGTATCTTTTTCTCTATTAGGAAGTCATCATGAATACCATATGGCAAAGTATAAGCATGTGGGTACCGCTTCAATATTCAATTTTCATGCAAGAGAGCATCAGTTGATGGTGTTAGAAGTTGGAAATGACAAGAAGGTTGCACAGAGATTTACAAGTCTGAATTTCATCATTAATATTGATGTTTTGATACAATCCAGCCACCAACAAGTTACATTTGAGTACTTACAGGTGTTATGGTAGACATTTGTGGATGAGGGAAAGAGCACATTTTAAATGTTGAAGGAATTAGGATCCGCAATGAGTTGTTCTGAGTACCATGCTTACTTGTTAAATAGATTAATTTTTCTCATACCCAGAATCATGATTGACAGTGGATCTGAAGGTAGTGTCTACATTGGGACACTTTGGAATGAGGTGTTCTATTTATCAGAGGATGAATCCAAATCTTGCAAGTATCTCATCGTGGTTCCACAGGGTAGCTATTATTTTGGGCTACAGGAAATGAAATCAGAGAGTTGACACACTGAACTTTCAAATTATATCAGAAGCAACAAAAGCCATCTACATCACTAGAAGGAATGGTATAAAAAACAAAATTAGTTTTATTGTTTGAGGGCAAGCAATCTTTGGAAAGGGCGGACTATCATGTCCCCTTTTTCCAATAATAAGAAAGAAAAATTTAATAAAACGCTTTAAGAGTTCCCCAACATACTTTTAAGTTATAACTTAAAAAGGGGACATCTAAACGTTGTTATTAATTGAATGGGGCCAAAAGTGTATTAATTAAAAGCCCAAGTGAAAAACAGAAATATAAAAGTAATTATTAATTCCTTTAAGATTAAAAGGTGAATATTAAATTAAAAAGTAATTTTAATTACTTTAGGGTTAGGGTTGAATTAAAAAGTGAATCTTATAAAAGACAAAAGGGGCAACGAATATCTATTATTGATTCATGATTGAAAACAAATTCCTTTTCCAGAGTGTGAACTTCTAAGTTCAACTTCTCCATCTGAGGACGAAAACCCTCTAGGTGTACAGAATCCGAGGACAAAAACTTTCCCATCCTCCGTGATGGTTCCGAACAGGGGTCACAATTGTGCCGAATAAATCCTATTCATTTCCAGTTTCAGTTGATTAGAAGATTAATTCAATTTCAGAATTTGTGAAATATTTACAAGGAATTTTCACTGGGGATTGATTGTTACTACTACTAGACAGCCGTACCATATAAAGACATCATTTGGAATACCTTACTGAATTATTTGTGAGGTGGCGTCACACCCCACAAGATCCCTTTTGTCTTTTCTGCAGCCGTGGATCTCTTTTGGTAACCAGTAAGTATTCCTTGGGGACTGGCGTCACATATTTGTCTTATTGCTGCTGTTCATGTGGCCCCAAAACTGCTGGCGTCACTCTTTGGGAAGTGCTGGGCACAATTCACAGGCTGCGTGGGACCTATGGAGACAGCTGGGTTCATTGAGTGGGTGCTGCACAGTGATTGGCTGGCCATCATGCTTGGTATCCTGTGTTCCACCTACAGCCCTGCCGTGGAAGTTAATACATCAAACTAAGCATTGGTATTTGTCTAAATTCACTTTTGACTGCTGCGATTTCCTAAGTTCATGCTTTGGAATCTAGCGTGGGTCCTTGTCTTGGCATTTTGCTAGCTGCTGAGTGTTGACAGCTGTAGCATTGATATTTGTCTTTTATAGACTCATGTACTACTTGAGGAAGAGCTTCGGATCTGCTCTTGAATCAATACACTCACGTTGATATAATAAATTATTTATTGTTCGGATAAAGCTAACATTTTCAGCTTATTGAAATTAAGATCACAGTTCGGTTCTTTTTCCCTTTCTTTCGATATTATTATTGCATGTATTATTTTAGTATATCATCGAAATTTCAAAATCAATTAAAATTCAGAATTCAAAAATTTGTCAAAAAGAGTTGACAGAAATTCCGAAACTGTTGCTCTTTGTCCAAAACGGGACATTGCAGGCAACCTCTACTAGGCAGACATGCGCAGGGAGTGGGTTCATCCTGTGCAGTCTCGACCTGGTCTGTAGCCAAGTTTGGCGTGAGCAGAGTTTCAGAAACTGATTTTTTTTGTCCCTGGTGCACTCTCTTTTCTGATGTTCTTGTACCTTTGCTTTGTTGTTGCGTTGAGCAGAATGTGCAAAATTGATGTTCTTGCTCTTTGACCTAGGTTGACACTCCCAAAAAAATAAAGAATTACATATTCAGGGAACCACCAAAGTGATGTTGCAAACTACATAATTTGCATGCTCAAACCCAAACCCCCACGTAATTCTGAGTGTATGTATGGAATAGCTCGAGTGAGAGTTTTGAACCTCCTCTTCCTAGAAGTGATAAATGCAACTATATGCAAGCTAATACCCTCCTTTGCCACAAGGGAAATAACGAGAGACCAAGAAGAACAACTATGTAGCAAGTGTGTAGGATATAACTCAATGAAGCTCAAGTTGAAGTAGAAGGAATGTTATTTAATGCTTGGCTCTAGGCTTGAACTTTGATATTCAGATTTTGATGTGTCTTTTCTATGTTCTAATTCTCATTCTTCTTTTGGCTTGACATGACATTGTATATATAGGCTGATCTAGGACAAGTTATGCACATTAGCCAACTTTTTTATTGAAAAGGGGCTAGGTTAAAGGCACACAATCAACAGCAATGGACGAAAAGACCCACAAGACTAAAATGGACAAACACACACAAGACGCATGTCTGACTATGCAGGTCTGACTTGGAAATGACACAGGTTTTGTTTTCAAGGCAAAGAGTGATAACAGGTGATATATAGCCCAAGGATACTAACAAATACGTTATGATAAGTGTTAAACTATGTTCTTTAGGCTCAAGGGCTAAATGGAGACCTAAGTGCGGCCAAAATAAGACCAAGAAACATGCCAATATGTACAAGTTTTCCAAACTTAATAAATTTGGAATAAGACGCTGGGAATAAGGATCTTTTGGGCCAAATTTTAGGGGCCACAAGAACCACTTCAAATGTATTCAACATCTAAGATGTCTATATCACCTCAAATCCTCCTCTGTCTCTGTGGACCCATGTACCATATGTTCTTACTCCATTCTTGACTAAAAATCCTCTAAAAACAATTGTCAACCAATTTTTCAAGTTACATACTTAGTTGAATTATCATTTAACTACTATTTGAAAATAGCAGCTTAGTTAGCTAATTTTGCTAACATTTCATGGTCCAAATTGGATCACACCTCAATTAGGAGGTGTTTGGTCCCCAAAATCTTAGGAACTCATAAGGTGGGGAGATTTTTCCTCCACTTAATCCTTCGAATACATTTATTATTTAGCGTTTCTTGGTAATCATCCCTTCAACCCAGTTTGTCAACTTTCCTACACTCCTCTTTGTTGTTAATTCCTTCCTTTGAAAAACATCCTAATCCAACTCCTCTTAGGAATTAGGAGCAAAATCTTCTTAGGAATTAGGGGCAAAAGCTTCAATGGAAGGCAGCAAAATGCCTTCTTTCTCTAGCATAGAAAGCTCAAAGAGACACGAGTTTTCAACATTCACAATGGAATAAATCTGCATATATAAAGTATGTCTAAGTTGAGAGCATCCTTTCCCACTTATTACATAATCTCAAAAGGATCATACATGAGAGGTTTAAGCTTCTTAGCATTATCTTGGGATCTCTCTTTGCTTAAGTACAGCCATATCTTGTCCCCAACATTGAACTTATGCTCGACTCTATGTTGATCATGCCTCATTTTGTACTTTTCTTGAGGCTTTTGTAACCTCTCGCATGTATAGGTGTATATGTCTCATCTTTTCAATGAATTTCTCAGCGTTGTCAATTTTCGTATCCACTTTTTCCTACTCCCTGTGTGGCTATCCTGACACAACCTCAAACGGACTAAGAGGTAAGCGACCAAAAAAAATCGCAAAAGGAGATCCATTAGTAGAAGAATGAATTGCCCTATTATAAAAATGTGTAATAGAAGTCAAATTTTCATCCCAAATTTTAAGATCCTTCACCAATAATCTATTGACCACCTTCGTTTGCCCATCAGTTTGTAGGTAAAAAGCTATAGATCTCTTCAACTTAATGTCAATCAATTACCCACAAGGTTGTCCAAAAATATTAAATCTCGATCTTTAATGATAGAATTTGGCAAACCAAAATCAACCAAAACATTAGTGAAGAGTGAGGATTTACATTTTGTTTAGATGTATCATTGCTCTTAACAATTTTATTGCAAGGAGTGAGGACGCACATTTTGTCAAACTAGTCTACAACAAAAAAATAAGTAATCATACCCCTTCTCTGAAGAAGATAAACCTCCTATAAAATCCATAGATATACTTTTCCATGGCCTAGAAGGAACCGGTAATGGCATATACAAACACAACTTTTTATTACTAGGCTTGTGGTACATCACACACATCCCCTTATTAATTTTGAAAGCATAAACTTGCACGTTTAGCCAATAGAATACCTTTGCAAATGTGTTATAGTCTTTCCAAATCCAAAATGACCTACAATTTTCAAAATATGAGCTTCTCTCATTAGTTGAATCCTTCATTGCATAGGCACATGGAGCTTACCTAACTTGAAAAACAACCCAATCTTGGAGATAGTAGTCCTCTTTGGGCTCAAAACATGCACTTTTTGCCCCTTTTGCTTGCTGAATATCTCTCCAAAGTTTGCATCAAGCTCATATTCCTCACTATACATCTCATGGACAAATAACTTAAGCTGAGTTATAGTGCTCAACACTAAAATAAAATGAGGTATAGACAACTTATCAGCCAACTTGTTAGTCACACCTCTTTTATATATGACAACTAAATGAAATTCTTGCAAAAAACCTATCCATTTATGGTATCCTGATTGCTACAACTTTGATTGGATTCGCAAATATTGGAGTGGTTTATGATCCGTATGAATAATGGTTTCTTTCCCCATTAGATAATGCCTCCATTTCTTAACCACTTGAACAAGAGCATACAATTATTTGTCATATGTGCTATAATTCAAAATTGCTCTATGAAACAACTATGAATGACAACAAACATGCTTACCTCCTTGCAACAGGACAAGCAAATGCCATAGTATAATCACTTGCATCCATTTTCACCTCAAATGGTAGCTGCAAATTAGGTACAGCCAAAACTAGTACACTGCTAATATTTTGCTTCAACTCAACAAATGCATTTTGCTAAATTTTTACCCCAAGGAAAAGGGTCATTCTTGCCTTCAATAAAATGGAAAGGTGTAGCTACCGTAGAAAAACACAATGAAATTAAGTACATAATTGCTCCTACAAAATTCTTTGTTTCGGTCACATTGGAATGTTTAAGCCACTTCAAAATGGCTTCCACTTTTACCATATCAATTCTCAACTCTTCACCTCCAACAACATGCCCCAAATAAACAAGTGATTATTGTACAAATCCACATTTTGTATTTGTGCAAATGCACATTTCTTATTGAACGACTTTTTCTCCTTAAACACTTGCAAAACTTGTTTCAAATGCATTAGGTACTCATCATAAGTCATCATATATCAAAATATCATCCAAGTAATAGTGATAAATATTCATCAACCTCATAAAAGTAGCAATAGCAGTACATGACCCAAAAAGAAGTAAAAGCCACTCAGACAAACTTTGTAGTCTTGAATGTTGTTTTCTAGACATCCTCCTCTTTGATGAAAATCCAACTTTGTGAAATACTTAACATGTTGAAGTTGACCTAATAGATCATCAATCCGTAGAAGAGGATATTTTTTCGTGTTGATTATCTTATTCAATACGCTATGATCAATACACGCTCTCCATGAACCATCATTCTTAGGGACAATGACAATAGGAGAACCTCATGGGGATTACTAGAACGGATTACACCTTGGTCTAACAAAGATTGCAATTGCTTCCATCAATAATTATCTTTAGAAACCAATGTCGAGAAGAGGGTGATCCGATAATAATTGGATTTGCATGCATGGGACCTTTTGGAAAACTTATTTAAACTGTTGCAATGACTTTTCCATTTACTAATGCTCTTTCTTAGTAGACATGTTAGAAAAAGTATTGTATTCACATGCTTTATTATCTTGTTTATCTCTCAAAAGTAAAGAAAACTTCACACAAGCTTTTATTACCCTCTTTGCTTGATTGGCACTTACCAATATTTTTTTTATTTCCCTTCATAAGCTTTGATGATGCAACTTTATACATCCTTGACTATGCTACTTGTTAGCATTTCTCATAAAAATGGCATCTCTAACATATTTATATATGGACTACCAAAAAACTAGACCACAAACATCGAGAGGTACAACATCCAACAAAACTTTATCAATGAAATGTTCATTTATCCCAAACATGACTTTACATTGTTTGGTCACACCTCTATTTCTACTCCTTGCTTCACCCAACCTAAAGAATATAATTAATATGATTATATGTTTCCAACCCAAGCTTGTCTACTAACTCTTTGGAAATCAAAAAAGCTTGAAAGCATCGAATTTCATTTTTGTAAATCTTAATATGAAAAAGTTTGGTAAGTTCACCTTAGTCATAGACTTCATTGCTACTTCAAAATACCTCTATACATATTGAAGTACAAGAAAGATTCTCATCCACGTCGGAGTTACACCCAACTTCTCTCCCTTCAAAGGAAATCACAGCCTTCTATTTGTTCTTAGAATGATGGAATTCCAAATACAATTTCCAACATTTATCTTTTGAATGACCATCAACAACACAATGCCCATAATGTTTTTTAGAATCCTCCTTTGCAAAAGTACTAATAGCATTATGCTTAACTATCCATTTTCTATTTTCTTTTTGCTATGAACCACCTCACTATTTTGGCGTATTTTAAGCAAATGATGGACCCTTTTTTTGGTCCATCTCGAGGTAGTGGGCTTGAAAGCAAGCATCATCTACATCCTACACAAGTCTCCTCAAATGAATATGGTGCCCTCCAATACATTTCATTAAGGTGTCATGATCTTGCACATCCTTGCCCATTTGGGCATCCTCCTTGTAAAAAGGGCTTGTATAATCCTGCCCATTTTGACATTGGTGACTGAAATATTGTCAATTAATTGACTTTTCTTCTTCATAACAAATTGGATAGAATGGAATCTTAATCAAGTTTTTAAACTCATCTCATTTAATTATTGGTGGTAACTTTTCCAAAGCTAAGCAATAACAATAACTTTCAAACCAAGTTAAACCCTACTAAACAATTTCAATCTTGCAAATGATATTTGTTGTTGTTCACTAATTTGATATAAGCTGAAATATACCACTAAGCGGGCCAACCAATGGTCAAGTTATTCAGCATTCGCATCACCTTCATATGGAAAGATTTCAATCTTTCTTTCCATTTTGAATAGAGGTGGGGATGGAAGAATTATGTTGATATGGGGTTGCTCCTCCTCACGTTCAAGGGGCTGCTCTTTCATGAACTCCTCACTTGTTTTAGGACCTTCAAAGAACATGCCTAGCTTTCCCATGAGAGTTTTCATAATCTTTCCCAACCGTTCAAGCTTTCCAATAGATTGGGAAATTATAGCAAAATCTTCTTCCAACTTGATGAATGTCATTGATTCATCTTGAGGCATACTTTAATTCTTCATATTCCACGCTTCTTACTTCTCTATTCCACTTCCTTATGGATATCTCTTGCAGCAAAAGAGCTAGAACACTTCTTCCACTGGCACTCGATGCTCTATTAACAGACATAAATATGCCAAATGGTCACATCCCAACAAAAAGCACACAAACAAGGAACACAACCTGCTCTAATACCAATTTGATACATAATTGCTAATTAGTATAGAAATTCCATTTTTTATTCATCGGCATGAACACTTAAACTTTTCATTGTCATCTTTGTTGTTTTATTTGCTACTATTTTACGACTTAAGAAACAAAATAGTCAATTGTGCTTCCACTTAGAGTTGTTATGCAATGAATTTGAAATCTAGATAGGAACATGCATGAGAAACACAGAAGATTGCAAGAAATAAAGAAAAACTGACCAAGATGCAAGGTTGTTTACTCTAGAGAAATCCCAAACAATAAAATTCATAAGAGTGAAGTCTCTTAGCCTCTTCTTTCCACTATCTTTGTGTTGTTACAGGTTTACTACCTTCTCAAGGCCGCCTTTCATGGACATTCTCACAGTACAAAAAAGTCCAAACACCTATACAAGTTCTGCAAGTTGCTCTACAGCACACTCTCTATTGCTCTCAACTACTAGGACACTCAACCAAGAAGAACTACTGACAATGATCCATCGATATGTTTATATGCATACATCATGAGAAGCTCAAAAAAACAGAAGAGAAACCATTTGTAGCCATTGCTCCACTTGTGCTTTGTTTTCATACAAAATCATGTGCAAGACAGAACCGCCACTTTAGGTGGTTCCAATTACGCAATCGTATCTGACAGCTATGCAATCACTGCTGTCTTTAGTGGCAGTTTTGCAACTGCCAGCTTTACACTCTCTTTTGTTCATATTTTCAAGGAATGACTTCAACTGAATTCAACATCTAAGGTGTATGGATCACCTTATTCTTCCTTTCCCTCTTTAGGAACCTATACCATATGTTCTTACTCTATTCTTGACTGAAACTCCTGCTTCTTGAGAATAGTTGCTTAATTAGTTTAATTTGCTAACATTTCATTATCCAATTCGAGTCAAACTGATGGAGTAAGAAAATTCAAACCAATGGAAAAACTTACCACTAGTAACCTGGAAAAAATAAATGTGGGGTTTGGTTTTGAGATCCATGGATGTCATGAATTTAGCTTTGGGAGCAAAAAATGAAATGGCAGGTATATAATGAAAAGGACAAGCTTTGGAGCAGGATGCTTAGAGGGAAGCATTTGAACAGGCAAGAAGCTAAAAGGATATTTTCTTTAGAGCCTCTTCCGTGTGGGTCTCAATCATGGAATTTTCTGAGAAGTTGTATCTTTTTAATTAAATAGAACTTGAGATGGAATGAAAGGGAGAGTCACAATGTTTTTTTTTTGGGATGATACCTGCACATGATCAGCTCCTTTGGCTGAAAATGAGGAGTTTTCTGATCTAGAGGTCTATGCAAAAAGGACTCTAGGTGACAAGGTTAAAAGCTATCATATATTAAGAAAGACAAAAATGGAAGGATTTGGACTGACGATAGAGATAAAATTGCACATCTGGAAAAAAAATTGATAAATAACTCTCCTTCAATCCTTCAAATGTGAGAGGGAGAGATCAGCTAATATGGGAGGACATATTAGGAAACATTTCAATTAAAGTGACACATGAAGATCTCTTTCGAAAAACTGAAAGGGAAGGAAGGAAATTCCCGACCGAGCATGTGTGGTTCACGCTTGGACTTCCAAAGGCAAAACCCTTTCTATAGTTAGCAATTTAAGGTAAGGTACTGACATATGATGCTCTTACTCATAGAGGATTTAATGGCCCTTCAAGATATCCTTTATGCAAGAGCAACTCAAAAGATGGGGATCATCTATTTCTGCATTGTACGATGGCATTGAAGATTTGAGGAAGATGGAGACTTCAATATCAGAATTGGTCAATACTTGGAAGCCCGGATCAAATAAGCCACATGAAAAAGGTGAATTCTAAAAAGATGGAAGCTGATTAAGATACATGATAATTGATTTGGTGGGAATAGGCTGAAAAAATCCAAAGATGCATGGAAGAAACCTCCTAAAGATTGGATTAAGCTCAATTTGATTAGCAAGAGGGGATGATCGTTAGAGATAATGATGGATAATTGCTGTGGATGTTTGCAGCCCACTTGGGACCGAATACAAATAATATGGCAGAAGCAATGGCTCTTTTAAAAGGAAAACGTATGTCGGAAACTTCAGGTGGAATGGTACTTAATGCTAGTTATTGAAGCAATCAATAAAAGGCAGTACAATGATTCGAAATAAACAGTTTCATTTAAGATAACAAGATGAAAACTAAGAATTTCAGTACAAGATAGTTTATACTCGTCATTTTACCTCAATGGCATTAAAACTAATATTTTTTTTATAATGAGTAATACAAAAACCTTTCTTCGTGTTCAGCAAGTGAAGATATAAGAGACTATATATCCATTGTGATCATAAAGCACCATATCCATAAAACAAGGCTAAAGAGAAAAGCAAGGATTGTGCCAAAGCAGAAAATTTTGCTCTTCATTAACAAATGTAAAACTTGGGATCAAAAAGAGGGAAGCCTTATGGATAAAAATTTGTCTTTATGTGCACTCAATAGTAACTTTTCATGTTTAAATCAAAATTGAAGAGAATGATAAAAGACAAAAATGTGTGATAGATAATTTCTGAAAAACTGGAGATTCATCTTCCTATGCTGGTTCTCAAAGACAAGATGCAGATGAGGATGTAAGTTAGTGGCTTTTGCTTGTAGACGTTGGGAACATTTATGGACATTAAACAAATAAAATTTTGATTTTTAGATAGAAATTTACAATCAAATAATGCCAGAGTAGGACTTTTTGGTTACATAAAATGATAATCTATTATCCATTGAATCTATTAATAATGTTCATTATTATATCTACTGAAAATAATAACCTAATAGCAGCCTTTAAGAATTTCGATTGTCCAGATTCTAACTTGAAAAGGCTAAATCATGATCTAAAGATTTGGAATATAAATTTCTAATTAAATAAACACTAAAAATATCTATGCCATGTTAAAACCCTAAAAAATGAATAAAAAATTATATAATTAAATAGAGAGATCATTTACACTTCCCATTAATACATGGACAAAAGTTAAAATGGAAAACAATCGACTGAACTTTGAAAGCCTCTGAACCAATCTAAACATAAAATAAGAAAATATTATGTATGAAGTAATCAAATTAATGAACAAATTTGTAACATTACCACAATGACATGAGTTGCATCCAAGCCATATGAGTTATACATATTTTGGCTTTGAAATCCTGCCTCCTCTTCAGAAAGTTGACTTCCAGAGTCAACCAATTTCCGTAACAGAACACCATTTGTACAAAACATCAAAGATGAATGCTTCCCTCCCTTTGACTCCAGTCTTATCTGTAGAGAAAATTAATAAATAAATCCACATATGGTAGCTACTCATTTACATGCATGCATGACTGTCGCTGAATTAAAGTGTTTGCAAGGCCAAACCTATGTTTATGATAAATTCACCAAACCAAAATGCTGCAAGAAAGAACTTACACTGTCCATTTATAGAAAGGCCTCAAGTGATATACACGTCGTGGTTTTTTAAAAGAAATATTTACAAGTCTAGTTGTTTCATCCAAGAGCATATAAACACAAGAAATATAAAAACCATAAAATGGATGGGAAATACTATCTTTGCGAGGTTATAAACCACTACAACAGAAAACAACCCCTTTGATTTGATATAAATACACACTGTCCAAGGTCTGTGTGCACAAGAGGCAATGCATCTGAAATGTATATAACCAGCAATGTAGAAAGTTATTTTAGCAGAAAAGGAGTTAAGTGAAAGAAAATCTGGCAGAGTTCAAAAAAATGAGTCACGACAATTGTCTGGACATGAGTGATTAACCCAAGAAAAACATACAGAACACATGCAAGATATTATAAAAGCCTGTGGTACTATCAGCTTTCTTGTTACCCTCTGACACAGAATCCTAGACTCCATGAAAAAGCATCCCATCTATCTTCAAGAAAAATATAAAAGATAAATATAAAATGTCAAAGAATACATCTTAAGCTTGCAGTATGCAAACTGCTTGACAGATTAAATTCAGGAAAGGCTACTACACATTGTGCAAATTTCCTAGGAAGGAGGCATTTTCCTTTTCAGCCTGAATACAAGATTTAACAACGCACATTTCAAACAACATTATAAGTGCACACAAAAATATTATAATAAATGGTATGAGTATTGAGAAATGTGAAATTTCGGCATTTATATTCTGGCTCCTATTATAGATAGATCAACCACTAAAGTAATTTTCAATTCAATGGCACGTGCTAAAAACAGTTAGATAAAGATATGTAATAATCCAAAGAACACCAAAGACATAAGAATATAGGTCAATAGACAATGTTAATGCATAAGGGCGTAGAGGTTACCATGAAAGATGTTTCTCAAATCATTCCAAGAACCAAAAGACACCATGAGAAATGAGATGTAGATCTGATAAGTTACATCTTCATAATTTTCCGAATAATTCATATATGGGCCAATTTCAACTCATTTGCATATTTGAAATCTGTTTTCTACAAATATTTCAAACAATTGACATATTTTTTTCAAGGAAATTTTGGCCATATATTTAAAAATTAATATTAATTTATTAAAAGTTAAGACCCTACTCTACAAGTACACACAATTAAACCAATCGCTAGTGTCTCATCGTTCCAGATATAAAATTTCCATTAAATGCATTTCTTATTTCTATGATATTAGCGCATTTTTGTTTATATTAAAAAAATTGTTTTACATAGATCACCAACAAATTGAGAAAAAATGAGTTCTGCTAGGATTAGAAGATAATTCCTTCTAGGGTTACAGTATTTTTCTTGTTGATCGGAGTAGACAAGGACCCTGATTGATGTGCAGTTTTCTAGATGAATCCCCCTCGGGGGGGATTTCTCCCTTCCTAAAAACCACCACTCAGACAAATGGTGGTTGGAGCAAATAGTTCAATTTCGAAGACCGAGATTAGCGCCCTAATGAAGGCGGCTAGCAAGAAGATCATCCAAGATCATGAGAACATGCATGCAAGTGCCTAAAGAAAACCCGATCACCCTGCTAGATCCAACAAAAATCAAGAAGAATATAGCAGGCCTGCATGGACAAAGTCTGATCTACAAATTTCTAGGAGCTCAACTACTCTAAAGGAATTGCATGCATGGACTAGAAGAAACTAGAAGACAAACGAAGAATAAGAACTAAAAACTTGTGCAAAAGGGTAATTCATAGAAATCTTAGCCAATGAATCGCACAAAGACAAAGTGTTTAAAGGAAGGCCATACTTCTTCAAAAACGTTGGTCTCTTCATGAAGCACTAGCACACAATGTTCAAGCCAACGGAGGAACTCCCGACCACAACACCTATCTAGATCCGGATGTATGCACTACCACAAGAATTTTGGTCCAAGTATGTGTTTGAAATCATTGCTAATACTATTGGTAAACCTATTGATATTTCAAAACCATATCACGGTGAGGGCCTTTCCAACTATGTTAGAATCTATGTGGAATTAGACCTCACCCAACCCCTCCCCAAGAACATCAAATTGAAAGCAAGAGAAATGGAGTGGGTGTAAGATCTCGATTATAAGAGTATTCCTTTCCACTACAGAAGCTGCCATGTATATAGGGATCTCATCAAAGAAATCCCAACACTACATAAAATCAATATCATGGTGAAAGCCCCTAAAACAACTGATAAAGACTCCAAGGGATTTGTTAAGCCAAAAAGAAAGCACACAATCAAGGATAAGAATAAAACGGTAAAGAAATATCTGCCGAAAGATAGAAAAATAGCCGTCAATGAAAAATCCACCTTAACGGAAGTTACAAAATCTATTCCAAAAACTCAGCCCCAGTGGAAACAAAATATGGAAGTGGAAGATATTACAGCAGATTATAGATTTAGGGAGGACCTGAAAAATCTGCTCAAAGAGCCAATTACGAGAAATTCACATCAACAAAAGATCAACCGTCCTCAAGACAAGTAGACAAAAGGAAAAATCATAACAGAAGACTCGAAACACAAGGAAAATTGGACAAGTCAGGTTGAGGAAGATGAGTAGGATGAGGAAACAAAAGAGGATAACATGGGAATTATGCAAACCCCAAATTGAAACTCCAAAGGAAACTTCGGAAAGAGAAGAAGAGGGAAACCTAGTAAAAAGGAAAAAAGGCACAATGAATCAATGAAAGCCATTGGAGCAGGGACACAAATTCAAATAGATACCCTCTTGGCAAACACCAAACAAATTAATCTTCCCTAATGCAGATAATCTCCTAGAATATAAGGGGTCCCAATTGCCCCCCCAAAAAAAAGAGATAGCAAATGATTACTTAGTATAACCCGGATGTCTTGATGCTACAAGAAACAAAGCTAGAACATTTGTCTGAACATATAAAAGGTCTTTCAAGAAGCCTTAGAAGAGAAAAGGTGAGGAGTGATGCCATAAGTACTGCTGGAGAAAGGTGTCTCTTACGTCAGAGACCAACTTTTTTATGATTGATATTTATGATTCCCACAATAAGGGAGAAAGAGAACAAGCCTGGCAATAGATAGAGGCTAAAATCAAATCAGATATGAACTCATATTGGATCATCAAGGGTGACTTTAATACTAGAATGGATGCTTTCGAAAAGAAGGGAGGAAATACGAGAGATAAAGACAATTTGAGCTTCAACAACTGTGTCAAGAAGGCAAAATCGTGAGATCTAAAAACCAAATAAGGGGGGTTCACATGGAGTAATAGAAAAATGGGTAAGGATCTTATCCTGGAAAGGCTTGATAGGTTTTTGGCCTCTAAGAATTGGATCGAAGGCAACAGCATCCTAGAAACTAAGGTTCTCAAATCATCAAGTTCTTATCACTAACCGATAGCCCTATATATTATGCAAGATGAGCAGCCAGCCAGAGCTCCTTTCAGGGTTGAAAAAAAAGTGGCTTGAGCACCCTGAGTTATAAGATTTTATTACTCAACAATGGCAAGCCCCTAAAAACATATATGAGACTAAGATGTACCTATTCTCTCATAACCTTAGAGAACTCAAAAAATCCTTAAAGAAATGGAATCAACTTATATTTTGAAATATCTTTCAGGCCAAAAAGGCCCTAGTGAAGAGAAGTGGGGAGATCCAGGAGATAAGAATGGAAGGTAACAATTCCATATATCCATTGGAAGAAGATAATATTGCACAAAAATTGGAAGAATTTTACAAAACAAAGAAAATTTAATGGAATCAAGCATCTAGGGTAAGATGGTTGATGGAGGGAGATCGGAATACAAAGTTCTTTCATCTTTTATGTAAAATCAGAAGACAAAGAAAGCATATCCAGAAACTAGAAACTATGGAAGGCACAAGCCTGGAAAACCCAAGGAAATTAAAGATTACATGGTGAGATACTGGGAAGATACTCTAAAGCAGGATATCTAGGAGAATTAGGAAGATCAAGAAGTTTTCTGGAGACAAATTCCCCAATTGGTCACTCGGACAGAAAATAAAAACTTGATGGAGGATATCTCACTTGAAGAAATCAAGAATGTGATATTTGAAATGGCAGAAGATCGATCACCTAGTCTGAATGGGTTCCCTGCTCTTTTCTTTCAACAATTTTGGGATCTCATTGGAGAAGAAATCAATGAAGTGGCACAGGAATCCAAAGAATCTCAAGGGATGCTAAAAGCATTTAACTCTACTTTCCTAGTTCTTATTCCTAAAAAATCGGAAAGAACTATGGAGGATTTTCACCTGATTTCTCTTTGTGATACAATCTACAAAATCATCTCCAAAATCATTGCTATCAGGCTTCGTAATATCCTTCATAAGATTATCTCAGAGGAACAAGGAAACTTTGCAAAGGGAAGACAAAGTTCAGATGGTATTGGCATCACTCATGAAATCATTCATTCCCTATATGTTAGCAAGAGACAAGGTATGTTGATTACGCTGGACATCTCTAAGGCCTACGACAAAGTCAATTGGTCCTTTCTAAATGGAGTGCTCCAAAGATTCGGGTTATGTCAAGAATGGAGAAGATGGATTCAGAAATACTTCTCCTCTTCCAAGTTCTCGGTGGTGATTAATAGATCCCCAAAAGGACACTTCTCTTCCTCTAGGAGTCTCAGACAAGGTGATCCCCTTATCTTTTCATCCTCATGGCAGAGGCCCTAGGAAGACGCATAAAGTCTCTAAAATAAGAAAACATGATTAAAGGAATACAAGTTACAATTGGAGAAACAACGCACACTCATCTGCAATTTGTGGACGATACCATGCTTTTCGCCTTCCCAACTTATCAAGGGGTCAAGGAAATAGGGGATTTGTTGTGTAATTATTGATAAGATGTGGAGAAAGCTAAGTAGCTTGAAAGGAAAACATTTGGCGTATGCAGGATGGATCACACTTATAAGGATAGTGTTGCAAGCCACGACCATATGTTGCTCTTCTCTCTTGACGGCTCCTTAAAAAACCATCTCCGAGATGAATAAAATCCTTCGAAACTTTCTCTAGAAAGGAACGAAGGACAAAGCTAAATTACCTCTCCTCACGTGGGACAAAATCTGCAAACCAATTACACAAGGAGTAGGAATAAGGAACCTCAAAAAGGTTAACTTGGCTCTTGTTGCTAAACTAGTATTGAGAATTGGATCTAATCTCTTCGAAAAATGGAGCAAAATTTTAAGAAATAAATACCTCAATGAAAAGAACCCAGAAAGAATCTTCACAACAAATGAACTTTCTCTTGGATCTGCTATTTGGAATAACATAAGGGAAGCTAGAGAGATACGAAAGGCTTATTCCGACAGGTTCAAAATGGGGAAACAACAAACTTCTAGGAAGATAGATGGATCACCCAAAAACCCCAAAGACTCGAACCTAATTTTGACATCATTAGAGAGGTAAACATAAGACAATGGGGGCATAAAGTCAAATATTATTGGATTAAAAATGTTGAGCAAGGTCATAGTACCTTCACTTGAAAACTTTCCAAAACGTTGATGGTACACAAGATGAATCCCAAAAGATATTAAACGGTATCCTTCAAGGTTTTCGAGTTCCCTGGAGTTCGAAAAAAGATTCTTTAAATTGTAGCACTAGCAGCACATGGACTTATATACAGTAAAAGAAGGATATGAAGCTCAATTGGGAGCCCACCCCAGTGTCTCTGAAAGATCTTTATGGAACAAAATATGGAGCTCAAAAGCATGGCTGAAATCTAAATCTTTCCTTTGTTTGGCCAGGCATGGAAATATTTTAACAAGGGAAAACTTGAAGAAAGGCTTCAAAGGACCATTGAGATGTGGCATGTGTTATAAAAATTAAGAGAACGTGGAGCACCTTCTTCTCCACTGTAACTATGCCTCAAGGCAAGTACAACCTAAGTTGGACTCTGAATTACACTCTCCCAAATCATCTCAGAGTGTGGCAATGTAACAAGAGACTAAACATCGTAAAGGATATATGGGAAATGGGACTAAGTTTCTTAACTTGGAAAGTTTGGATCGAAAGGAATAATAAAATATTTGAAGACATAAGTAGACACAAAGTCCAAGAGCAAGTTTGAAAATAAATAAAGTCAGTATTAATCATATTGTCTTCTCTTCCGAGCAAAGGAAAAACAAGGAGGCTAACCTGGAGGAAATAAAAATACTTCAAAAGTGGGGATCGGTTAGAAAGCATTTTGAAGCTATGAAACCAAGCAATATCCTAAAGAAAGAGATGATAAGAAAAAACATTAAATGGTCCCTTCCGGAGCAAGGCTGGCACAAAATTAACTTTGATGGGGCATCAAAAAATAATCTTGGGGAATCAAGAGCAGGAGCCGTAATAAGGGATAATAAGGATCAAGTGATAGCTTATAACTCCGCCTATACTGGAACTAATACAAACAACATAGCGGAAGTTGAGGGTCTCATTTTACTTTTTAGGGATGAAGTTGGCACTGGAAGCAAAATCGAGAACATCATCATTGAAGGGGATTCACTCATTATTATCAAAGCCTTGAAAAATCATAAAAACCTGAATTGGAGAATTAAATGGATAAACGAAGAAGGCATAAGACTTTGGAATCTATTCGAGGGAGTGAAACTTAATCATATCCTGAGAGAAGGCAATCAAGTGACGGATTGGTTGGCTAACTATGGTCTTCAATCCCACTCAAAGAACAATAAAGGAAAAATGATAAATATCATCTGAAACAAGGATATGGAGCAATTGAAGGATATTATAAAAAAAGAATGTTCAGTTTCCTAATTGAATACCCTGGGACTTAGTTCTTTTTAGCAACTGTCATAAAATAGCAAGCGCATGCATCATTCATGCAAGTTCATTTTAGAAAGCATGGTTCGTAGGTAGAATTGCATGCAAATTTCATGGACATGCTAAAAAGAGAAAAGAAAATATGCTTGTTCTTTTTAGAAAGCATGCATTGTCTACCTTTTCAAGGTGTGAGATTAGAAAGTTAGCTTGTTATGAAAGCTAGCTTCTTGTTGTATTAGAAAGTTGTTATTCTAGTAATTCTTGACATCAAAAAATACATATATATATATCCAAAAAAAAAAATTGTTTTACATTTTGAAGTTCTGGTGTAACCATGATAAATAGTTCGCCTTGCGAATGTATTGAGAGTTAATTTACCACTGCTACAAGAAACAAAATCTGAATGTTTAAGATTTTAAACAACAGCAGCCCATTCTGACCAGAACTACTTGGAAGGGTGCCAGCAATTATGTCTGCGTGTCTTGGTAGCATATTGCCATAAAATTCATTTATATTGAAAACAGTGTGGCAAACACAGTTTTTTTTGATACATTAACATTCCATTTCAACTTTATTATTCTAGTCCTCCACATTTGAACTGGTAATATGACTATTCCATATGCTGAATTCCTTTGTCATGACCAGTCCAGAGGATTGTTTTGGAGTTAAACTAAGTTTTCAAAGTTTCAATTCATTGTGCCCTGTATCCATCCCCTTTGTCTTTAATTTTTAACAGGAACAAATAAAATTTCTTTGAGAAAGGAATAAAATAACTTCATGTGAGGATTACTATTACTTCTAGATTCACAAGAGCTTCATGTTCAATCTTCAGTATCAACTGTACTGCATTGAAAGTAGCAAACAAAATACTTCCAGCTATGAACATTATTTCTCCTCCGTACTTTTTGTTTCTTATTATCTTAGCATTTATTTATTCAATTATAAAGATAAAACATCACATCATGGAAAGAAGCAACAAAATAGCAATACCTGATACCCAACACTGCCTCCAATTTTCTCTCCTCTCTCAGCAGCAATTCTCTCTGCAACTGAGATCATTTATTGAAAATATGTCAGTTTCATAACCTTTCCTCAAACATCAAAAACATTGACAACCAAAAAACGTTTGAGGGATTGAAACCAAACCACGCACCTGAAGTAGCTGATATTCGCCGAGGTTGTGTACACACTATTTTACAAGCTTTGCCTTGGTTCCACATGTGATCCAATATGAACTGTGGGACCTGTTATGGCAAAAAGGAAAAGTACTAAATATTCCATCCAATTAAACTTCTCTAGTCAGTTGCCAGCATTATAGAAAATAGTAATCAGTAATTTTCATTTTGAATTTCCTATAAGGTAACCCTTACATAAAAGGGTCCATATTTGCATAAATTCATAGAAATATTGATAAAGCGGTATCCTGATCAGTGAATATAACAGATATTCTAGTATCACATATGAGTGAAGCTATATGTGGTAAATGCTCAGACCTATAATTATAATAATATATTTGCATTTTTATAAATTGTTGGCTCAAACATGTTCTCTGTTATTTAAAGCTCTGTACTCTAAAGCACCATTAAAAATGATGCTTTCTGATAATTTCCAAAAAGCATTGCTGAAAGATTCAGTTTATGATGTGTTTCCATCTAAAATAGGATATGCCCACCCTACACGTTGTATCCTGTATCCACGTGGACACATGGCATTTTTGGATCTCACATGTCCAACACGGATCTCACATGTCCAACACACCTGGGATACGTGTCCCGTGCTGGACACGTATCCGATGCATGTTGGACACATGAGACCCATGTTTCTGAGTGTCCAACATGTGGGCTTAAAAATACACACCCAAAAGTGAAATTTAGGGTTTGTTTGGTTTTTAAAGGCACCATTTGGCTCAGAAATTGGTCACCATTCAAGCAAGGAGGCAAATGCAGTGTGGAGGTTGACTTATCTTTGATATTCTTCGCATTTGGTGCAAGAGATATCTGAATTTCATTTTCTGAGTTTTATTACGTGAGTGTTCTTCCACCAAAACCATGGCTCAGTCATCAAGTGTTGCTGCTCAAACAAAGGGGAAAAATGTTCGTGTTAGTCTTCCTCCTTCCTCTCCATGTCCAAGTGCCATCACTGCTGCTGTTACTGCTCCACCTGCTGCAAACGGAGCTGCCACTGGCAGAAAGAAAGCTCCAACAGGAAGACAAGTTAACTCAAGACAGCAGGTACCCACTTTGGAAATATGTAACCAAAAGGCCAGTGCCCAGGAGTAAAGGTGGTGGATATTGCTATTGAGCATGCTCAGTTTGCAAGGTTGAATTTAAGAGTACCTACTTCCACGTCAAGGGCCCTTTGTTGGCCTCGAGATAGGGATACTTGGTTTGCCTCCTCATTCATCGTGCATAAGAGGTTGAAGGAGGTCAAAGCTGTCTCGCAGCCATGGTTATTTCAGTTTTTTAGACTTTCTGGAGAACAAGATGTAAATGCCTCAAAGAAGGTCCAGGATACAATGTTGAATGATTGTTGATGGGAGAGCAAAGAAGTTACCATTAATATCATGAAGCCTATCATTTCTTTGTTGCAGATTGTAGATACAGACCACGTACCATGTATCCTATTTTGGGGTGTCAACATACCTCATATCATATAGACTTGTCTCGTATCCCCGTATCATGTCATGCGACTTAGGTTTTCATAGTGCTGGAAATATATATGTAGTTCTGTTGGTATCAATAATAGTTTGAAAGAGGAATGGGAGGAACAAAATTCTTATTACAATAGTGTCATCCACTTTAAGTGAACTGGCATGGTCAAAACATAAGCCTCAACTCTTATGGTTTGTGGGGCAAAAGAACTCTTCATCCCTACTATCATCTATGCAGGTCCACTGTCTTTCATTAATCCAAAAAACATCCTTACTAGATTTTCATCAACCCGTGTCCACTCGGTCCCACTGATTTAGATATTTTTTTGTAATTTCTGTCATCAAAGGAGGAAGCAATAGCAATGGTGATTGCATGGATGAGAATGGTCAGAGTTGTAAAATGGAAGGCCATAAAAATGGCTGAGGTGCACCGTCAGTTGTGGACATCACATGCCCAACCTGTGGATAATTCAATGCATAAGTAATAACATGTTGAAAAGGGTAAAAGGGAATCATCATGTGTGGGAGTAAGGGGGGTGAAGACGTTGAGTGACTAGGGAGGGGGGCGAATGGAAAGCAAAATGGAAGGCCGTAAAAATGGCTATGAGGTACACTGTCAGTTGTGAACGTCACATGCCCAACCTAGGGATGATTCAATGCATAAGTAATAACATGTTGAAAAAGGTGAAAGGGGATTGTCATGTGTGGGAGTAAGGGGGTGAAGACATTGAGTGACTAGGGAGGGGGGCGAATGGAAAGGTAAGGGGTGGGAATTAGACATATGTTGAAATAAAATAATGATAAAGAAAGACTTGGGGGAAAAGGGGAACAGTTTAGGTGAATGAGGCCTAGGACTTACCCTGGGCGTATCCCCACCGTATCCTAGCCAAAAAAACATTTTTTTTAATTTTTTTTCAATTTCGCCCAATGAAAAGTCAAACATGGCCCTACAAATGTCATAGTGATGGTACGAGATGAGCTTTTTTCTCTGTTTAATGCTAGAAAACATACAGCTGGCAAGACGTCGACAGATGGCAAAGCTTTGACAAAATGAAAGAGGATTAGGTGGGTAAAGTGCCTTACATGTGTGTGATGAGGTGAAATATAAATAAAGGAACTTTTAGAGTGTAAGTTGGCCCATGTCAAGGTGTGTGGTAGTATACTTAAACATCATCGTAGCTATTTGGGTTGGAAATTTTATCTAATTCAACCAAAGTGGATAAAAGGGTTGGTAACTTATCTTCACCTATGAAGATAGTCAAACCTGTGTACTTGTAGTGTCAGACTACAAGAGTAGCCATGCAGTCTACAACCTTATTCTTGTGGCTTTTTTCATAACTAAATAGCTACATTACCAAATACGCCCCTGCAAACACCTAGGTACAGTAAGATATGGCTCAGGATACAAATACAATGGGGATATGCCCAAGGTACGTCCCTGGGCCTGTGGATACACCTGGATACATCCCAGGATGTATCGAGCATATCCACAGGCCCAGGGACGTACCCTAGATGTATCCACACTGTATACCAACCAAAAAAATATTTTTTTTATTTTTTTCAATTTTGCCCAATGAAGAGTCAAACACGGCCCTGCAGATGTCACAGTGATGGCACAGGATGAGTTTTTTTCAAACGCACCCTGGCGTATCCACAAGCCCAAGGACGTACCCTGACCATATCTCCACCATATCCCAACCAAAAAACTTTTTTTTTTAATTTCATCCAATGAAAAGTCAAATATGGCAATGTATCTTGGCACATCCACGGGCCCAAGGGCATACCCTGGGCGTATCCCCACCATATCCTAGCCAAAAAAATGTTTATTTTTATTTTTTTCAATTTCGCCCAATGAAAAGTCAAACATCGCCCTACATGTCATAGTGATGGTATGGGATGAGTTTTTTTCAGACGTATCCAGGGGTATCCGCAGGCCCAGGACATACCCTAGGCGTATCCCCACCGCATCCCAGCCAAAAATGTTTTTTTTTTTTTTCAATTTCACCCAATGAAAAGTCAAACATTGCCCTGCAGATGTCAAAGTGATGGTATGGAATGAGTTTTTTTCTCTCATTTAATGCTAGAAAACGTACAGTTGGCAAGACATTGTATGATGGCAAAGCTTTGACAATATATATTTAATTATAATACTAAATCTCCTTAAAATAATATATTTATTAATACTAAATCTACTTTGACCTAGAGATTTTTGTTGCAATGTTTTCCCTAAAACCCACTGTTATAATCGAATATACATTTTATTGTGAGGAATGGTTCTCCAAATAAATCTACACTGTTCCAAAAATTTTGCACGCATTTAGTGACAGCGACGGAAAAAAGCATGCGCTAGGGTAATTTTTTAATGTATTATCTTAGCAGGTGTCATCACCATTTACCCCAATTTTGATAAGAGTGCTTGAATAAACATCAGTCTCTTGTGCTTGGGTTACAACAATCCCGAGATAAGTATAGAATTCAAACCTATACCAAAACACATATTATCAAAGTAATAACTTTAATAAAAAGTATTATTAAAAATTAAATAATTATGAAGTTTTTTAAAGTTGGTTAAAATTTATATAGTTATTTGTGAATCATGAATATGTTGATTTGTCTTCATTTTTGTCCATACGTTGAAACATTTGCACTATGTACCTATTATAAATAGTAAAACTAATCTAAGATCAACCATTGAATATTATGCTATTTGGCATTGAATTATGAGTATGTTTTGTAGTTATTTAACTTAATTTGTTTCCTCTATACATATTATGTGGTTCATTTTGCTTATATGGCTATATTTTTAATTTATTTATTTATTTTTGTACGGCCATATCCAAAACATATCCAAGCCCCAAAAAAAATCCATGTATCCACGTATCCAATTCTCGTACCCATATCTTCGGTAACATAGCAAAATAGGATCTCCTGAAATTGTTGAAGCAAACTAATTATGTGAATCTGTGAATGTTCCATCATCCAATGGCATGTATAGTGGGAGTCAAGTCCCTATAGTTCAGCTTCAAGTGTCTCACAAATTTTGTGAATTTTCTTTATTACCAATTGGGAGTCACCCTCCATGGGAATATGGGAGATGATTTTTTCCACTATTATTTGAATCACTTGACCAGGGAAAATATGTTAGCATAATTGTTGGTTTGAATGCCTATTTCTTGTGGGTTTCATATAATTCTTCCAATGCCCGTTGAGCTTGGGTTCCTCTTTTCTACCCCATCAAAATTAAGCTTGTAGAAACCAAGTGTAGGTGTGACCCATTTTCCTTTCCTACAGCCCAAACCTAACATAAATTACAACAGAATGACAGATTCCAAGAGTTGCACATTAGTAGTTCGTCCATATTTGATGAATGGTATAAGTTACATCCTGAGTGGAACTGATGGTGAAGGCATGTTCCTCACAACAGAGATCACAAATTTGAATTCAAAGGGGAGTAGGTTTGTACACCTTGCCGAAAAATGTATAAGGTATGGAAAAATGATTCCCTTCTGGGCTTCCACAAGAGGCATCTCATACACCAAATTAGTGCCTCGCTTAGCAATGACCTAAAAAACTACATTTACCTTTACCACTTTACTTATATAAGAGCAATTGCACAGAGTTGCATTTGGGGTATTCGGACCACTATAGTCATCGACATCTTAATGCCTTTAAATATTTACTGGCTACTTTCATTCCAAATCCCCCACATGATAATAAAACTTGGGGCTAGCTTACACACTACTTGGGGAACTTCTAAAGGCCTACCTTATTGAGTATAGTATTAGTTTGTCGAGACTCTCAAACTTGGGGGTTGGAATATTTATTGAAGATGGTATTATTTTTTATATTTCTTTTGCATATGTGCCATGAAGAAAGAAATGTTTAATATTGTTAGCGTCTCAATAATAGCCAGGGCATCTTGAGAGTCCAACCCACCGTTTTTTGTAGATTGTTGACAATAAGAATTTTTATGTGCAACAAGCCACAAAACAGTTTTTACTTTTGGCCAGCACTTTGCTCGCCATAGCTTTCACCATTTCGTGCCTTGTTTGAGTGTTTTTTTTAGTGTGAGAAAATCAGAGGAAATTGTGCATACACCATTCAGGGTTCTTAGCCATACCTATTTCGCATCCTTGTTTGAGTAAGCTATGTGGTGATATCTAAGCACATCAAGAAACAACCCCTCATGCTGGACATATGCTTGCCCAAATCATTTTATTGTAACCTAAATCCATCTCATAGTGGGAGCCTTTGATGGCTCAAGCTAATCTATCAAATACATGTTCCCATGATTTTGCATGATTTGTTCCAACTCCCTTGTCTACAAGTTGTCCTCCCAAAAAAAAAAAACTCGTTGTTGACCTGCCACATCGCACGTTTCTCAAGTATTTCCTTTTTTCAATCGTTTAGCAAGAGTCAAGAGTTGAGGCCTATAGAGAATATAGGAAATGCCTTCCTACAAGGAGTTAACATACTTATGTCAAATCATTTGGCTCCATTGTGAGTGTGCACTTTCCCTTCCTCGTCGTGCCATTTTGTATCCCAGAGCCTTATTGAATTGCCGCATATCCCTAAAAGTTAAGATTGAGTGCTTCATCTTTATTTAGTTTGTGTTATTTTGGACCAAGAAATAAGTGGATGTTTAAATTTTTCGAATTTTTCCTTCAATTATCATGATATCTGTTGAATACCTCCCCCATGATTATAAAGAGAAAGGGGTTGAGGGAATCATCTTTTAGAGTGCATTGGAATTGGGTGTGTTAATTTTCTTTCCCAGGGCAAAATAATACCTGTCAAGCAATTTTTTTAGATTAGGAATTTCTCTATCCAGGTGGAGAAGACGAGTGTATCAGTGACCAACAGAAATTTGAAGAATCTTTGTCTTCAATCATTGGCTGGTAATCTAGATATTTTACCTTAGGTTTCAGCTTCAGCAATCATTCTGTTCAATACCTCCCTCATGACCATAAAAAGATAGGGGTTGGGGGGGGCACCAAGTGTGGAGACAAAACACAGGCCAAATCTACCATTTAGAAAGGCAGCAAAGGAGGGCGTGTTCACACAAACTATTGATCCGTTCTATAATTTGATCAGTAACCTGAATCATTGCAATGTTTGGGTTATGAGGTGCCAACTAAATCTGTCAAAGGCTTTCCAAGGACAAAAGCGAATTGTGTATCAGATATAATTTTCAGCAGAATTATTTTGGTTCTGCTAGCTATTTGTTTGGAAATGATCTTATACACCACAGTGCATAAGGCTATATATCTGTACTGGTTCATTTCCTCCGCTTTACCACTTCCAGAATCAACAATGGCCATGTGGCATTAATGCTCCTGAGCAGTTTTTTGTTCCTCCTCGAGTATTCTACAACAGCTAGGAGATCCATCTTGATCGGTTCCCAAAAGGTTGTGTCAGGAAGCCATTTGGCCCCAAGGCTTTGTCTGGTTGGAAAGAGAAAAGTATGTTTTTGACTTCTGCCTCAGTTGCTGGTTGCATCAACCTATTATTTTCCCCTTCCGCAACCAACTTGGGGATTTTTTTTTGTGGCTGTTTTTGTGGTTTGAACCTTTCATGGTTGATGGATAGTTTTGTAGAAAATCATAGAAAAAATATGTGGCATACTGCATTATTTTTTGCTCTGTACATAGATAGCCCCCCTCTTGCTGTTTTTAAAACAGAATCGATATGTTGTTTATTGAGGACAAACTCGTGGAAGAAAATAGTGTTTGTTCCCCCCCCACCAAGACCTTTGTCTCTTCTTTGAGTTGTTTTTCGGCCAGCTTTTGAATCAGATCCTGTGTGTCCATGGCAGTTGTGAATCCATTTTCCCTTATATGTTCATTTGGTTACCAATCTTTGTGCATTGCTTGTATATGTTGCCAAACATCTGGGATTTGCAGTCCTTTGTTTTTGTGTTTTAGGTAGTACAGTCTTCCCATGAATCTGTACATTTCATGACCTTGGAAATGGCTGACCTCCATCCACTATTTTTCTACACTGGAGGCAAAATCCAGATGAGTCAGCCAAATGTTCTCAAAATCAAATTGGGGTTCTTTGAAACCTAAGTGCCCCTTTTCTATCTCCACTTGTGTCGGCACAATGATCCAAAAGGGTTATCATGAACTTTCGCTAACATATGATTGCAGCTAGTGAGCCAAGCATCATGAATCAGAATTCTGTCTATTTTCTCTGTGATATATTGTTGTTCTTTCCTCTAATTGCTCCATGTGAAACAACCCTGGGAAAATTCCACATCAATTAGGGAGTTTGCCGTAATTAGGCATGCCAATGGAGATGTTGGTTGGGTTTGGAAACCCTGTCCACCTTTCGTTTCTTGTGGGAACTTAATAGTGTTGAAATGTCCAGCCAAAATTGGCTTGTGCAGCCCATTAGCAAGAGGCCAACCATGCCGCTGGTCAAGATAGGTAATTCTGGTGTTGCCATATATGGTAATATATATTGGCTATACAATATCATTATTGAAATTCACTAGAATAGCATAAGAAAACCAACCCCAGAGGAAAGAATGCTGTAATCTTGGTCCATGCCTGGCAGGATTTCACTAAACCATAGCTTTGGTTTGCCCGCAGAAGATGATTTGTTTTGCTCCCCATTTCACTGCATAAGTTATGGAGTTGAAAGAGCTCACTCTAGTTGTTTTTTTTGCAATACCACCAAATCTATTTTCTCCTACTTTATTTTTTTTTTGTTGAGGAAGAGGCGTTTGTTTGGGACACTTAAGCCCCTTATATTCCAAAAGAGCATCTGCATTACATTCAATGGTAATGTTGGAGGTGCCAATGGCATCTTCCATTTCTTTTATAGGGTCTTTTTTATGCCAGATCTACAATGGATATTTCTTTGTCTTGCCTTGGTTGTTGGAGAATTCTAGCTCACAAAGGTCACGTGTTGGTCTTCTTTTTTTAACCAAACTTTTGACCTACATAATTAGCACATTGTAGCTTCTCTGTGGTTTGATTTTTCCCTTGCTGGTTTTTCCCCTTGCTGAAGACTTTGAGGTGTCAGCTATTGATGTAAATTGCACTTGGTCTTTGACACCCTGCATTGCTTTGTCCTCCTTGTTTGAGATTTCATTCAGCTTGACTTGTTGATGTTTATTTGATTAGTGGGCTTTGAGGTGGCCATCTCATCCACCTGAAACCATCAGTTTTCTCATCCTCTTGCTGCAAAAGTTCTTCAGAGGGATTGGAAGTGCAGATCTGATTTTTCTATTGATTCTAATTTTTTCGCATTTATGTATATGCTCTTTTGAAATTTGTGCTCCCCCTGGTGTCCTGTTTTGTTGATGGAGTCAAACTAGGGTCAGACTTCAAAGTTCAAAGAGTTACCGCTCTCCTTGAGGCCGGCTCCCTTAATCTCTCATTGGTTGTTAGGGTTCTTCTTGATCATTCATGGCGATCTGTTCTTGGGGCAGCCGTGAGGTGCAAACTTTGGCTAAATTGCCATGCTCATGGCAGATCTGACTGCAAAAGGAAATATTTCTTAGTCTATGGGCTGCTCTCATTTGATTCCAACCACTTCCAGTATAATTTTGTCGAGAAGGGGTTTTTCTAGATCAATGTTTTTGCAAATTATAGCATAGTTCAGCATCCCTAGGTATTTGGTGAATTCAAAGTCTATGATGCATTCCCTATTGCATTACCCATCTTTTGCAGGGAAGAATCCTGCCAATATTCGCTTGGGAGGAGAGGCATCATAACCCAAACAGGCACCATGCTGGGGAGACCCTCCGTTGGGCTGAATGCAATGCTAGGGACCATGGTCTCATGAACAACCCTGATTTAACCATGATCCAGGGACCTCCTTGGAATGCTGGATCTTTTTCCTGTTTGGAAGTTCTAGAAGGTGGTCATGAAGTATCCCTTTGGCATTGTCAAATACTCGCTGGGCGTACTGGTCTCCAGTTTGTTTACACCTAAATCCAGTTTTTGGGCCAGGGTATGCTACAATGAACCAACACATGAGTATTTTGTCTTTAAGCAACCATACCATGTGCTCTATCTCATCCATGAAGAACTGGATCTTCAGTGGATCCTCCATATGAAGGTAGCATCAATTCTCCTCCTTAGAAGGAAAAGAAGACTTGATTATTGTTTTGTGTGTGTGATGATGGACATACTTGAGGAGTTCATCTCTGCATATCTGATTTTTTTTCATTTGAGAAAGCAAAGATAGAGGTAGGGGAGCTAGGTTTTGGAGGAGAGGCAATGGCCTCACCAGGAGAAGGGTGCTGTGCTGGTTGGATCCTCCCAGCCCTAGGCTGCAAGGGGAAGGAGAGTTTTGTTAATGGAAAGGGGAGAGGTTTGGTTTTGGGCAAAAGCAGTGAGCATTAGGGCATCAGAGCAAGAGAAAGGGGGGGTGCTGGTTGGACCCTCCCAGCCCTTGGCTGCAAGGGGAAGGAGAGTTTTGTTAACAGAAAGAGGAGAGGTTTGGTTTTGGGCAAAAGCGGTGAGCATCAGGGCATCAGGGTAAGAGAACTCTTTCTTTTTTCTTTTTTTCTCTATGTTACCATGTTTTTCATATTTAAAGTTAAAATATTTATGTTCTTATGGTTGCCGTATCCTAGATGTATTTGTATCCCAGATTTATTAGATCTGCATCTCTGTATCTATGTTACCTGGAAACAGAAACAGATACAAGCTTGGGAATGGTAAATACTGATTTCTTTGGGATCCTAGATATGGTATTGCACAAAAACATCCATACAAAAAATGTAAAAAGATTTTAAAAACATAATATCAATGTTAATCCGCATAACCACATAACTAATAATATCAATAGTTTATAGGGGGTTGGTAGGTTAAGGCAGGTTAAAAGTGGGTAAGGTTAGTAAGGATTATCTTTATAAATTTAATTTTAATTTTCAGTCACTCAGAGCCCGTTGTTATTGGAAAGAGAAGAGGTTTGGTTTTGAGCAAAAGCGGTGAGCATCAGGGCATCAGAGCAAGAGAACTCTTTCTTTTTTCTTTTTTTCTCTATGTTACCATGTTTTTCATATTTAAAGTTGAAATATTTATGTTCTTATGGTTGCTGTATCCTAGATGTATTTGTATCCCATATTTTTTAAATCTGCATCTCTGTATCTATGTTACCTGGAAACAGAAACGGATACAAGTTTGGGAATGGTAAATACTGATTTCTTTGGGATCCTAGATATGGTATTGCGCAAAAACATCCATACAAAAAATGTAAAAATATATTAAAAACATAATATCAATGTTAATCCGCATAACCACATAACTAATAATATCAATGGTTTATAGGGGGTTGGTAGGTTAAGGCAGGTTAAAAGTGGGTAAGGTTAGTAAGGATTATCTTTTTTAAATTTATTTTTAATTTTCAGTCACTCAGAGCCCGAATTCACAATGAAAACACCCAGTCCTTTTTGGAAACAGCCTAGAAATGCCGTCAGCATTTCTGAGAAGGGCCCAACATTATGAAGAATCCAAAACATTCCCGCAAAGAATCCGTACCCGTACCATAATCCGAAAAGTTTATAGGCTCCATTATTTTTATAATACAAATGTTAATCAGCATAACCACCATGAATTATAGGCTGGTACAGGAGCAAAAACGGAAGAGGGGGTTCTATCGTTCCTTGCAATATAGAGCTGTACCAAATACAAAATCTGTATCTGTCCAACACATGTAAGGATTTTATAATTTAGGTTCTTGATTTTTTATGGAATTTCAGAGTTGTATCCTGACCAACGCTTGTTCTAGCTGTTGAATATAATTACATTATTTTTTTTTTTAATATTATTGATTTCTTTGCAATTTGGTTTCTTTTAATCGTAGCAAATATCATGTTTCTTGTTAGCTAGCTATTTAATTTTATTAACACTATAGTCTTTAGCAATTGGTCGATTTGACTTTGTTTGTCTCAATATTTGCTCTTCCATTAGTATTATTACAAAGAGAGCCTGCAATGATCTTGAAGCATACAACATTTGGTTGGTATCTTTTTATTTTTTCATCAAACTCGTCCTTTGATATTTGATGAGGCAAACAATATTATTTTCTTCAATTTTATGGAAATTATCATGTTTCTTTAATGCAAATACAAGATGGTACAGATGAGAGACAGAGAGAAAACAATGTGTAAGTTTGCTGTACAAATTTGTCAGTGATACAACATGTAGTAGATCCATGGATCCATGTAATACTTATAACACGTACAAGATGGTACAGATGAGAGAGAGAAAACAATGTGTAAGTTTGATGTACAAATTTGTCAGTGATACTACATGTTGTAGATCCATGGATCCATGTAATACTCATAACAAACACAACATGGTACAGATGAGAGAGAGAAAACAATGTGTAAGTTTGCTGTACAAATTTGTCAGTGATACTACATGCAGTAGATCCATGTAATACTCCTAATCATAAAATTTATATCAGTGATTTATATTTATATGCAACAGCTGAGGGGTGTGACCATTATAGCCATCTCCAGTACTAACTTTTATGTTATTTTAATATATAAGAATATCACTTGCATTTCTTTACATTCAAAATATCTTGATCACCAACTGAATGTTAATATCCATTGAAAATAGGATGAGTTTGACAAATATATATTGAACAAGTCACAGTCGATCTACTTCCATGTATATATTACATGTTTAGGACTATGCAAGCTTATGACTTTCTGTGTTATTCACATGTTTTACCATGACATCTGAAATGCGGAATAGTAAATTTGAAAGCTGATAATGGTCAACCGTCAAGTACAAATATGATTAAACCAAAAGAATAAAAATGAGCCCAATTTGAGAAATGGAACCGCAAATAGAAACATACAAGAAAGAAACATGACAATTTCCATTAAAATTGAAGAAAATAATATTGTTAGCCTCATCAAATATCAAAGGATGAGTTTGATGAAAAAATAAAAAGATGCCAACCAAATGTTGTATGCTTCAAGATCATTGCAGGCTCTCTTAGTAATAATACTAATGGAGAAGCAAATATTGAGACAAAGCAAGCCAAATCAACCAATTGCTAAAGACTATAGTGTTAATAAAATTAAATAGCTAGTTAACAAGAAGCATGATATTTGCCACAATTAAAAGCAACCAAATTGCAAAGAAATCAATAATATTTTTAAAAAAAATAATGTATTTATGTTTGACAGCTAGAACAAGCATTGGTTAGGAATACAACTCTAAAATTCCATGAAAAATCAAGAACCTAAATAATAAAATCCTTACATGTGTTGAACAGATACAGATATTGTATGTGGTACAGCTCTATATTGCAAGGAACGATAGAACCCCCTCTCCCGTTTTTGCTCCTGTACCAGCCTATAATTTATGGTGATTATGCTGATTAACATTGATATTAAAAAAAATGGAGCCTATAATTTCCCTCCTTACCCACCATCCTTCCTAGTTGTGTTTGTTGTGCTCCCCAATGGGTAATTTGCTCAATCGTACCAGCCTCATACATTTTCTTTTCAAAAATAATCATCAGCTTTTATTTTAAATATAGTAAATTTTACAAAAAAACAGACAGCTCGTACCATTTCCAAAATAGCTAGCTGCCAAAATGCCAAAGTTCAAACGATGTTACATGAAAACATCCTCAGCTTTCCCAACCATACAGAAAAACCATAGAACCACCAACACTATTTACTGCTAGAACATGACAACTGTTGTTACTCCCGGCACAGAAAAATCTACAGAACCCCATATAAATATCAAAATCGTAGAAATTACAAAGGGAATCCCTTGTCATAATTTATGCAAAATTCAAACATTGTTTGATTTGTCCGTTACGAACATCCATTGCTTGAAAAGATGGGAACTAGTTGAGGCCTGCATCAGGTCCCTTTTGCTTCAAATTGGGTCACTCACTTTCTTCCATAGGGTCCCCTGGCATTTCAGGAACACAGTGGTAGGTTGCGACATTCCAGTCCATAGTTTGGGCTTGTGTTGAGCTTGTGCTACCAGCATCATTTTTTTGGCACTTGTATACGCGATTTTGCCCAGCCTGTACCTGCATAGCCTCCTGCACTAAGTGCTTGATCAGGTCATATAGCAAAGCCTTCTCAATGGTCTGATGGCAATGCTGTTAGTAATTCCTCTTGCAATTTAGTGTAATCGGTCAATTATACGATGCACTTTCCCTACAGCAGTATTTGATCCTCATGATTCCCAGTTTTCCTAGATAACCATTGGACACTGCCCTCCAAGGTGTCGATGGCTCTTAACAGAGTTGCCGGGGCAATGTTATTCTCGTGAACATAACCTCCCACACCCACTGGGTTTTCAGCATGGCTCAAGGACTGGCTCATGAAATGAATTCGATTCCAAAAATTCTTAAAGAAAGGGACGTTTATAATAATTTGCATATAAAAAAAAACATCATCAAGGGTAGAAGACACTGATAATAGTCATGGCTTTTAACACAGCACTTAAAAGAAGCAAGGAAATGTGGATGGGTGTGATCTTTGTTACAAAAAAAGTTTTGATTATTTTTCAACCTTGACTGTTTTGCCCCACTTATGCTTCTAGCCGGAGTGGATGAGTTGGCATGGGCATTGATTATTTTTCAATCTCGACTTTATTGCCCACTTATGCTTCTAGCTGGAGTGGATGATTTGGCAAGGGCATGAGCACAAGATTGAGTCCCACTAAGTCCATGAGGAGTGTGACTGGGTTAGTTTCGCAATAGCAAGGTAGCTTTAGCAATCAAAGCATAACTTGTGGCTTTATTCTGGCATTGAACGGCAATTGCCTTCATGATAGATTTGCTGCCAATGACATCTCCCTATGCCTTGATATGAAGATTTAATTTCATCTGTAGCTCATTTTTATACAAAAAAGTAGCATTGGATTGAGATATTTGCATTTCTATACCTGCTCTTGCCCTTCCCACTCTTTGGTTTATACACATTATTATACTCTGATGTTGAGAAGCCTCTAAGTTCACCAGATGTATGAGCTGATATGTCATTCTTTCTGTCTATTTGTACCTATCGGAGATGGTCATGATCATTTGTCATAACTGATATTCCAGATAAACCGCCACACAATTAAAGTGCCTTCTCCTACGTAAAAATCGAATCTCCTTTGCTTTATCAACTTGGGACAGGGTGTTATACATTCTCCAATTAATCCGCTCATGCCGGTTGTGCACCATATCAGGAGGTTTTTGTGGAATATCCATCCTATGTTTTTCAATAAGTTGTGTTATTATTTTGGATTCTCTTTCAATTTGCCTCAGCCATGAAGGGTCAATTGGAGTCCCACATAAAGGGCCATCGGCTCAAAAAAGGCGTCGGTTTGCTTTCCAATGCTCGAACTATATCACAGAATTGGCATCCACTCACCGTTTCTTACTATCCCGCCAATCCCCACTCTCTCCTGATAGTTTTTAAAGGCTCTATCAAAATTTAGTTTATACATCCCCATTGCAGGAGGAATCCAAAGCTAGGAGGGTCAAATTGTAAAACATGCATTCTCCTTGTTCTGTATCTGTCCATATCAGTTTATCTCGGTTTTTGAAAAGTATATGGCTTTTGTGCTGGTCTTATAAGAAGGTTTGGCTGATAGTACCTGAATAATCCAGAAAGGAAACCCTACTTGGTGGTCAAGCTTAGTTTGTTGACCCAGTAGTTTGCTTTTATGTACTCTTGGTGTTTCAATATACCTTTTCTCTATCACTGATTACTATGGTCTTTTATTCATACAAAAAAAGATTCTTCTAAAATTTTCTAATTAAAAGACTTCAAGAATCTACTGTTAAAAAATTAAATTGCCCTAAACTATTATTTCTGATGTCAACCATAACACTTCTTACAAGACAAAGGAAATCAAGGATCTGAATTCATCCTTATGAAATTTGTGTCATGTTGGAGGGAGCACCATGACTAACATGGTTGGCAAGCTCCACAAAATCAAAAATGAGGTGGACAGCCTGTGCTATCACATTGAAATGTTGAACGTCCATGGTGTTACAGTGGTTCACATATGGCTGTTAGCTGTTGGGTTGCTGGTTTTAGAAACATGGTTCTAATCAGGATGGTATAGCCGAGGACAGTGCGAATGGCAACATTGTGGATCATGATTAATGGCTTGTGTGCTGATCTTCGAAGAAGGTTTGACTCATAGTACCTGAGTAAGCCAGAAAGGAGAACCCTCTTGGTCAAGCTTAGTTTGTTGGCCCGTAGCTTGCCTCTATGTATTCTTGTTGTTTTGATATACTTTTTCTGTCTTTGATTGATATCATACAAAAAAAAAGTCTTCTATACTTATCTAATTAAATGACTTCAAGAATCTGTTGTAAAATTTTAAAATTGCCCTAAAATATTATTTATTAAAGTCACCACTGGCATCTTGTTTTTCACTCTCAAGATACTCAAAAAATTCTTTCACATCCCACATGTTTGTAAATACCAAGCCTATTGGAAGTACCCATGTAAGAGAAAACATTATAATAGCAACCTCCCTAAACACTTCACATCTAGCAGCAACCTACGAAGGAAATATTGTCAACTTCAAAAATACTTGAACAGAAACTAAATGAGCCAATATGTATTCAACACAAACGTCTTACAAACCTGTGTTGTTTTGCCACAGCCAGTTTCACCTGCTATAAGCACGACCTGTTCTGGAAAGAAATAAGACAACACCAATGAAAGCTCAAGTCATTTTAAAGCCTTAAGGTGAAATACTGAAACATATACATGTATAGACACACAATGTTTTCTTTGCTTAGAATGGATTTGATAAAAGGCTACCAAAAAAATTTAAAGAACAGCTGGCATAGGGTAGTTCACCTGGTTAGAGTCCACCACTGATGTAATTGTATCCTTGAAAGATGCAATTGGCAACTTCAATCTTTCATCTGCCATCTGTAAAACAGTATATAAGAACACCAGTTAAATGCACTTGCATATGTAATATGTCAAACCAAGCACTGGATTAAAAGAAGCCACGTGATTCAATAAAATACAAATGTGCTTTCTTTTCCACATATGCCAAAGTATTAATATGGCGAGGTTTAAAAATAAGATAATGTTAGCACTCTAATATAACCCCCAAGACTTGGACAAACCTGTTGCAAAGCTGGGGATTTTTTAAGTCTAGCAACAAGCATTTCCACTTGTGTGGAAATTTCAGATTGGGTCATAGAAGGCTTGGAGAAATCAAGTTCTAGTGTTTTGTCTGATTTGGTAGACCTCTTCTCTTCTGCAGAACATTCTTCCATTTTTCCAGCAAATTCTTCTTCTCTTGGAGGATATCGAGAGAAAAGTTCACTGAGAACACCCTGTGTCTCAACAGAAAATGATAAAGATGTTGCATGAGATTGCCCCTTCCGTGAGGGGGCGCTCTTATAAACAGACACACGTCGATTATATCCTTTTCTGCAAAACATTATTACACCCTTCAATAAAAATCATATGCATCTGAAATTAAACCAGGGGCAAAGTAGAACAACGATCCAAAATTTTCTGTCATCTTAATAAAAAATAAACCCCAAGGCTCATGCACTGAAAAAAAGAATAATTCTAAAAGATTTTGCTCATGTAAAGAGGATATGTATTAGAAAATTCAAGAAATGATATGAAGTGGTACAAACATTTGCACGTCCCAATAAATGTATGAAAGAATGCATGGTGAATAAATTGCACAATATGGTACACGATGTACATAAGTCTCTCAATTAGATTTTGATTTTATGAACAAGCTTTGGAGCCACACACCTCAATAATCAAATCTACTATTAATGTTACTACAAATATTTTAAAAGTTGAGGAGGGCCTTATAGGCAATTTTGCTAAACTCTACCAGATGTTATAAATTGATTGATTGCAGCATTGCTCTTTCTAAAAATTGAGCTGAAGTTTATTTTTCAGCCCATTCAATATAAGCTATTGACTACAAGAAACTTCACAATTCAAAAGCGAATAAAGATGACGATAGCATCCATGGATGGCTCCATATCATATTTTATGTTTCACTTTGCAATCACAAACACACATATATCGATGGGTGACCACATGTATAATCAGTGAATATTTTTCTTTCCAAACATTAAATCCATAACACCTGTAGGTGTGTTATACAAACTGCTATTCATAGCTCATAGTTTTAATACTGAATGAGGCATTGAGGCTATCTACCAGCATTACATTTTCAATAGTTGATAGTTTACCAATGAACTCAGAAGATCCTGAGATAAATTCTGGACATGTTGCTATGAGTTTACATATCTACTCTTTTAGGAAATAAAATTATAAATCTTATAATGTTAATGAAATTGTTAAATGTATTGAGGCCAAAAATGTTCGATTTGATTTTCAAAGGAAACTTCGTTACATGTTTTATTTATTTCTCAGTCCAAATAATTATTTTGCATAGCTATACTACATTATTAAATTTGAATCTAATATTATATTAGGTATTTTTTTCCTTCAATTGAAAATAATAACATTTTAATTTTTTATAACAGAAAATTATTTCATAACATATATAGGTTCACATTTGATAATACATTACATTGATTACAATAACACGAGCATGTTGCTATGTATCACATCACGACAATTTATAGGTATTTTAGATATTATATCTGGAATAAATTGTGTTTTTTCCCTTTGAATTCCGGCCCGATATCTGAAACTTATAAGGAAAGAAACAACACAGTTTATTCCAGATATAATATCTACAATGGCTACCTGTTTAAATCTCAAAAAATTAAATTTATAGGTATGTTTTAAGCAAGTCAAGCAGCTACTATACATAAAAATGTGTCAATTAGATTCAGATTCAAAGAAGCACATTTAATATCCATGCCTCTTGATATATCCTGAAATAGCAAGAAAGCCCATTCAATCCTCTGTGGTAAACATGAATGATTGTTTTTTATAAGAACTTACACTCAAGTACACAGGGTACATACGCATCACACCAACTTTAGTTTACAGGAACATCTGCCAATTTCATAAGACACTCTCAAGAGCAGATAAAAAGAGCCCTGACCTGAGAAACCAACCTCCTATTGAAAGTAATAATAGTGAAAGTATCAATAATAAAAATATAATGACAGTGAATAATATCAGCATAACAAATAATGAAAAGAATAAAATACTGAAGAGAATACCTAGTTCATTCATCACAGCCTTGGCAGCAGTTCCTCCAATGTCATGCAATTATTAACAGGAGGCACCAACCTACCTTTGGGTCTAACAAGACGAGACTGCATACTTCCAAGAGCCTAACGAGGACATGAAAAAAGGTCCTTATAATCTGACAAACCATAAAATGTTGTCAATGTCTCACCTGGGGACAGATGAGATTACATCTACTAATGATATGCTGCCATGTTCGTGACCATCCAAAGAATGCCACCACTAAAAGGATCTTGTGACATTGATCTTTGCATATGTTGGTAGGCGGCTAATAGGATGAATTCCAGCCCATTACCAGTTGGCTTGATCCTGTCCTACTTTATACATTCAACCCACTACACCAAGGTGTGGATTCTAGTTCTTCTACCAGTTAGGTAGGGGATTTCAAGCCCAGAAAACATTTCACATGGACACTCGTGCAATGTAATTTTCAGTAAGATCCAACAACCAAACGGACTTTTACTACCAAGTTTCAGCAGGTTCAGCACATCAATCCTGCTTGCTCCTACTAGATAGGTAGACAATGAATCCCAAGAGGAGCTTGCACTTGCATCATAATGGAGCTGTTTGCTGCTATTAAAATCAACTATAAGTAGTCCTCTAATGGTTAAAGATACCGTCAGTTGTTCCACCCACACTCTCAACTCCTTTCAGTAAGAACTGATACTTGAGTTGATGCATGTGTTGGCATCAACTACCATTTTTAGTGTGATGCACGCACGTTTTCTAGATCTGGTCCATATTAGATTTTTATAAAGTTGGCTCTGGGATGTATTTGACACATCTACCCCCTACGTCAAATAAATCTTAACTCAATATCTATAAGCTTGGTGTGGATGTTGTGAAGGTTTTTTATGAGGCCTTGAATACAAATGTATGCAAAGTTTTACACACTGATTAGGCCCAATTTTATTTATAGGAGATATAGAAGGATTGCATTAGTAATTGTAGATGCCTAATTTTGGTCTGAGGACTGTTTTGAATGTCAGTTTGCATTGTTCAAGGGTAATTGTGTGTTTGTCGATTATCATTTCACATTAGGCTCTTATTGGCACGTGGTTTCTCTGTTTTGGGCCCTGTTTTCTTCCCCTTCCTTTTGTCTTCCATCTCCTCCTTGGCTTTCTCTATTTTTCTTTTGTTTTGGATCTGGTTTTGACCAGGACTGTAGCAGTACAGTCCTGGTCCTTTTTGCTTGTGGGTCCCTCTCGCCCTTCTCTTTTGTTCCCCAGGTGCTTTTGCTTCTTTTTGTCGGCTTTCCAGCTCTTTGCATGCCAGCTTGCGTGCCAATAGTATCCCAGTTTGAATTTGTGAAGTCTATAAATACACAAGTGCTTTATTGCATATAGGACCAGAAAAATTCAAGTGAATAAAAAGTTGGAGTTCCGAGAAAAGGTCAAGAGTTCCAAGAATAAAGTAAGAAGTCTAGAGTTTGTTGAAGAACAGAAATTGAAGTGTTGGATCCGGATTTGATTTGGAGTCTTCATATTGCATCCTTACCATTTGCTCATACTAGTGAAAAATCGTATAACAATTAAGGCTGGAATCCATGAATGCTTGTTGAACTGCATTGAATGTTGGTTTCCAACTTGTCTAAGAACAGGGGTCTGATTTAGGGTTTCAAGAAAGAAGATCAATTTCCCGAAGATCTGCAGTGAATTCTAGAAAAGTAAGTGAAGTTTTTGGATCCCAGGAACAAAGGAACAGGATCATTAAATTCGTTTCGGGAAATTGTATAGTCAACCAGGAACATAGTGGTACACTCCTGGTTGAGCCAAGATTGGAGTGGTACAGTTCCGGTTAGATTTTCAAAGTTATCATTTCACCAAAAAAAATTGAGTTATGTTCATCTTGGTTCTTGTCCCTGATTCCAACTGATTTTAGCATCTGACAGTCTACAGATTTGCGACAGTTCGGTATTCTTCTTATAACCCTAGCCTTGCACATTTCAATTATTTTAGAAGACTCCTTAATGCAATTATGTCTAACTTTTAACATTTGTTAGGTTAAATCTGATTAGATCTTAATTGCACATTTTTATGGGTAGATTTATTGCACTTTGATGTAAACCACTTTCCGTTAAAACATTTTGGTGACCCGTGCCATTTTACACCCCTTTAAGGTTAGATCTTGCTTACATAATGATAAATCTAATTTTTCTAGGGCTTGTTTTATATGTATGCGAATTGTTAGCCCTAGCCCATTGTTTGTTTGCAAACTTTAGTTTGTCGTGCTTGCTTTATCATTCAAATTCTCAAATATATTTGCTTGCTATATATGTTTCCATATTATGCCACCTAAGGTGATTAGATCTATAAGATCCCTACTAGGTGAAGTTCTAGATTAAATTGCAATCCTATTGAGTTTCATAAAATTCCTTTGGTTAACACTCGTACTTATTTGAAAAAGAAAACGGTGTCTCTCGTTGATGTTAATACTCCTCCAACTACTACATGTTCTAATGCAAATGTGAATGATAATGTCATGGATGCAAATGATGTGAAAAATAATGCAAATTATATGAATGATAATGTTGAGACTGGATCTCAAACTATTGATGCTTCTAATGATGAGAAAGATAGCACTAAAGACTTGTTTTGTTTAGAAAACACATCCTATACCATCTTAAGAAATAGATGCAATGTTGTATGTGTCAAAAGATATTCAAAGAAAAACCCTTGGTCAAAAGCCTCACATTGAAGATATACCTTGTGATGCAGATAATAGATTTTTTAGTGCCACTAATGTAGATCAACCTTATATAGGGCCCACTTTCATGCTTGATAATATGATTGATTCTCAACTTGTTTCTAATGCTATTTATCCTCCTATTTCTTTCAATCATATTGTTGTTTCTTTGCCTTCTCAAAATGGTTTTAATGTTTCCCTTGTTGCATCTCACATTCCTCAACCATCTCAACACATTTCCCAGCGTTCTCTCCTTCATGGTGTTCCTCAATTCACCAATGCTTCTATCCCCACCTATACCACCAGCACATCTCTTGAAAACGCAAAAGTTACTGCACTTGGACAAACCGTGTGTGATATGCAACAACAAGTTAAATTTCTCTCTCAAGGAACTCAAAAGCCAAGCACTAGGGTCACTTCACATGATATATTACTCAGCTTGAAGGCCTGTCTATATCTATGCCCTCAACCTTCTGAGCATAACTATAGCCTATAGAGCTTTTGGGCTCGACGTCGACCGCTTGGCTTATGATATTTTTGCTTACCCTTTGCCTATAGGTTATGTGGCTCCAAAGTTTGAATTATTCAATGGTAATGGGGATGGTTCACATAACATCAAATGTTGCTATGCTTCATGTCTAGACTTTGCACATGATGATGAATTGTTGATGAAACTATTTCCTAGAAACCTTAGGAATTAGGCACTTGCTTGGTTTTATTCCTTGTCGTGTGGATCCGTACATTCTTTCACTACTTTAACTGATGATTTCTTAAGGCCATTTTTCAATCAACAGCAACATTAAGGCCACGTTTTTCCAAATTACTTAAATCAAACAAGGACCTAATGAGAATGTTAGTGACTATGTGCTTCAATTCAAGACAATGGTTATAAAAATGACTCATCAATTACGTTATAGTCAATTACAAAGTATATTTGCTCAAAAATTGTTTTATCCATTAAAGACAAAGTGGTCTTCAATATTTATCCATCTTTTGACGATTTGTCATGTGGATGAAAACTATGATATCAAGCTTTCAGAGGCTAACATGCTTAAAAATGGGGCTAATGCCCCAACCTCTAATGAAGCCAAATTCCAAGGTAAATCAACTTTCAAGGCTAAGAGTAGTGACAATACTTTCCAACCTAAGAATGAGGCCAAAAATGTGGCGAGTGAGGTGGACCAACCATCCAACAAGCTTGTCTTATCATAACAAAGAGACAGAAGACAATTTCCAAGAATGAGTGAAAGTATCAAAATGTGCTTAAATGATTACTTGATTGCAATATGATTACTTTGCCTCCAACAAGGAAATAGATCCATCAAGGCCCTTGCCTAAGAACTATGACGTTAATGCTTATTGTGATTAACATAGTATCCAGACATTCTTCAAACAAATGCATCACTTTGAAACAAGATCCAAGACCTCATTGAAAGTTATCAAATTCGGGAATAGGGTCTTAATAGTATTTTGAATGACTCAGTGGCACAACCAAATGAACATTTGAAAATCTTTACAACTTGTATTCCAAATCATACCACACAATCCAAAGTCCAAGGCAATGTCCATTCAAAAACAGCCATCACAAGATTCTAGCACTCATCCGCTTGATGGATTTGTCAGTACAGTCAATACATTGCATAAAGAGCCTCCTTCAATTATATTTTATGATCATAAAATTCCAAACGATAACTCCATAATGGACCATTCTTCATTTGAGCTTTTATTGATAGACATTCAAGGATAACAAATGGAATTATGATTGATAATGGTTCAAGTATAAATGTGTGCACAATGAAATTTGTTACTAGCCTTGGACATATTCAATGGGATTTAGCCGGTCCAACCACAATTATTAAAGGATATGATGGGATCACTAAGAAACCACTTGGAGGTATCAACTTACCTATCATAGTGGGTCCATCTTTGTTAGGTTTCATGTACTACCAGATAATGGGACATATGACATGTTGCTTGGACACCCATGGATTTAATCAAATGAAAGTAATTTCGTCCACACTTCACCAGTGCTAAAAATATGTTCATGACAATAAAATGATTACTATCCAAGGCACAATCTATTATCCTCCAACACAAGTTCAACATGAAGTGTTACCTAGAGAGCTACCAAAGAAGTAATTAATCATAAGACCTTAAATAAGTACACCTAAAGATCAAGTACCTACACATCCACGTACTGAAGCAATCTTATCACAACCTCTCGTGCCTATAAAAGATAAAGCACCTACAAAATATCTAGTTGTTTAAGCTAACATTCATATAAAGGAGTTTGTTATTTTACAGGAGGGTACAAAAGCTAACAAATGCTTGCAATGATAATGATTACACCGATGATGATTATAACAATGTTAGAAAATATCCAATTTTATAAGCTAGCATTCGTGTAAAAGAGTTTTCTACTTTACAAGAGGGTATAAAAATTAACACAACTATTTGCAATGATAATGATTACACTAATGATGACTATATCGATGATCACTACATTGATGATTCCTATACTAATGATGATTATAGCGATGATGATAATGTATTATCTTTCTCGGACTCATGGGTACCTAGAGATGCTGATATTGCCCTTGGGGACATATCTATGTCTACTTACATACAATATAATGATGGTTCACCCAATATTATTGGTTAGCCTTGTTTGCTAACCCCATAGGTTTGCACCTGAACCATCTCTATTTCATGTACATAGTTTCATTTAGTTTCATTTTTTTTTACTTTCTTACTTGTTTTAGTTTTTCTTCTTTCGTTTCATGCATGGATTTTGGGAATCCTTGCTTCTTCTTTAGCCTTCTTCCATGTTCATTCCCCCCTTGAGTCTTCCTTTGTTTCCAGTTTCTAATTTTTTTCTTCTTTATTCTTGATTGAATTTTGAAGTTATCTTCTACCTGCTTTGCCTTCATATTTTGGTTGTTTTTACTTTTGACTTCCTTCTTCGATTCCTCTCATGGCTTACATGTTTTGAGTTTCCCCTTTCCTCCTTGGTTGTTTATGGATCCTTATTGTGCATATGTGTCATTCTTCTAGCTTATTCCTTTTCTTGGTTGTGCTAGTTTCTTCGCTTGCGTCCCTTGCCTTTAATTGTTGTGTCCCATCCCATAACCCTACACGAACTTCCCTATGATCACAACATTTTATATATTGGAGCCACAGACCCCATAGCCCACACATTTCTGAAGGAAGTTGTAGGTTAGTAGGGATCCTTCCTTTCTTCTTCTCGCTTTCACTCCTTGGCTTTCTTCTTGTTTGATTGATTCCTCCAACTGTTTACCATCTTCTGAAATTTTTTTGCCTTTAAGTGTTACATGGGTACACAACTTGCCATATTATGATTATCCACCTAATGCTAGAGGTTATATTGCTTGCATATGTGTTATTGATGGTCATATTGAGTTAGATGCAAGATACATAGAAATATATATATGATTATGGATTCACAGTTGGTTGAGGGCACCTCTCATGCTCGCTCTAGAGGAATTTTTGGGCCATCTTCTAGAAGTGCATCAAGTTCAATTTTTTGTGATTCCCTTAGTCATATTAAGATTTCATATGATCATATATATTGTCTAGCATACCTTTGTGTGTTTGGTTTCCCATATGTTGCTTGATGTGTTGGCTCCATGTGCTTATTGTTTGGCGTGCCTCCCTTGTGTGCACTTTGTCTGATGTGTTTGCTTCATTTGCTTGTTGCTTGGTGCGCCTCTCTTGATTTTCCTATGATTGACGCTTTCGTCGTATAGCTTGTGTCACATGCTTCTATTGTTTACTCTGAGTGTGGCATGCTTCCATTGTGTTTGGTGTGCCTCCCTTGCTTTGTTTAATCTAAACATTGCTATATGATTGGTGCCATGATTTATATCATGCCCAATGTTCCTTGATTTTCCATAATCCATATAATACCAATGTTCTTGTGTGTTTGCCTACATTTTCATTATTCCTATCATGCTTCTATTGGGGCAAGGCTCCATGTGCATGTTTTCTTTTTACATATCTGCTACTACATTGCTTGTATTGGGGCATGTTACCTTAGTGCTTAAATCGGGGCATGCTCTTCTTTGTGCTCCACTGATCACATATTGCCCATAAAGGGGCAAGATACTCCAACACTTACTATACCTTGTCCTTATTGGGGCATATCATTATTATGCTTAGATTGATTATATAATGCCCATTAAGGGGCATGATACTCATACACCTACATTGACTGTATATTGCCCATCTAGGAGCATCTTATTACAAATTTTCCTACATTGCTTACAATTAGACATACATAGGTCAAGTTGATTGTTAAATAGTGCTTTTAGGATGACATCTTACTATGTTACATATATATGCTTTATTTTTCCTATTTTTCATATCTGCTACTACACTGCTTGTATTAGGGCATGATATCTTGCTACTTCATTTAGTATATTATGCTTACATTGGAGCATGCTCTTGTTTGTGGTTAATTGATCACATATTGCCCATAAAGGGGCATGATACTCCTACACTTACATTGGCTATACCTTGTCCATATTGGGGCATATCATTATTGTCATTAGATTGACTATACAATGCCCATAAAGGGACATTATATTCATACACCTACATTGACTATATCTTGCTCATCTAGTTGCATCTTATTACTACTTTTCCTACATTGCTTAGACTTAGATACACATGGGTCAAGTTTATTATATAGTGCTTTCACAATGACATGTTCCTAAATTACATATTAGTGCTCTATATTTCCTATTTAACACATGGTATGTGTAATCCCTTTCTTTTGGATATGCGATTCACAGGGTCATCCCACACCTCAAAAAGGGGGCATATGATCTGCTTATTTTACCTCTCCAAGATTCCAATTCACATGGTGATATACAACATACTCTCATTTTGCTCTCACACTTGAAAGCAATCGCATGAGAGTACACAACATATGTTCCTTGCTCCTACATTTCGAAGCAATCACATGGTGGTGCATAGCATACTTCACTTGGTCTCCAAACGAGACGCAAAATCAAAGGTGACACAAATTCCAAGACATGGACTTCAAAAAAATAGCTTCACAACTTCCACACAATTAGGTGCATACATTCCAATATTCTCTCATTTCGTGTCAACAATTCCTTCATTTTGGATTTATATATACATTAATTCACTTGCGAATGTTTCCTACATGTTTGCAAGTACATAGGTTTCCATATCCCAGCCATAAGAGTGTGGATGTTTATTCCAACATCTTCATGACTTTTTACAGTGGCAATAAGGTAACGTCTCTTTCCTTTTTGACTTTCAGATTGCTATCATTCCTATACCGACTTTTGAGAACTATTAAAGGTTTCAGCTACATCATCTTCTATTATCCCTCCTAGGTACACTTGTTGGTTTTACTTTGATATGTATGCACGCACACACATCAAAGTGGGGCTTTATGTAGACACCTAATTTTGGTTCGGGGTGGTTTTAGATGTCAGATGGAATTGTTTTTGGGTACTTGTGTCTTTATCAATTATTAGTTTACATTAGGCTCTTCTTGGCACATGCTTTCTTTGTTCTAGGCCCAAGTTGCTTCCCCTTCCTCTTGTCTTTTCTCTCCTCCATAACTTTCTCTTTATTTCCTTTGTTTTTGGGTGTTTGTTGGCTTTAACCAAGACCGTAGTAGTACGGTCCTAGCAAATTAACCAAGACCGTACCACAACCCTAGTCCCTTTTGCTTGTGGGTCCCTTTGGCCCTTCTCTTTATTCCCCGAGGGCTTGTGCTTTGTCAACTTTCCTGCGCTTTGTGTGTTTACTTGCACACCAATAAGGTCTTAATTTGAATTTGAGAAGTCTACAAATACACAGGTTCATTAATGTATATAGGACAATAAAATACAAGTGAATAAAAAGTAAGAGTTCCAAGAAAAAGTCAAGAATGATAAGCAAAAGTCTAGAGTTTATTGAAGAGCAGAAATTACAATGTTAAATCATAATTTGATTTGAAGTATTCATATCGCATCCTTGCCATTTGCTCATACTAGTGAAAAGTCATATAAGGATTAGGGCTTGCATCCAAAATTGCTTGTTGAACAGCACCGAGTGTTGGTTTCCAGCTTGTCGAAGAACAAGGGTCTAATTTAGACAGGCCCCTTAATGACTACCCCTTTTTAAGGTTTGCAAGGTGTTGTAAGCTAATTATGTTTCAAGAAAGGAGGTCAACTTCCCAAAGATCCACAACAAATTCCAGAAAAGTGAACAAGAATTTCGGAGCCCAAGCGAAGAGGAACAAGGTCGTCAAACTTGTTTTAGGAAATTCTACAATGACCAAGAAAGTAATGGTACAGTCCTAGTCATGTTAGGATAGGAATGGTGTGATCGAGGTCAAATTGTTGAAGTTATTAATTCGCTCTGAAATCTTTCAGTTATGTTTGTCTTTGTTCGCGGACCTATTTCTACTGATTCGAGCATCCGACAATCTACAAATTTATAACCATTTGGTACACTTCTTGTTACCCTAGCTTTGCACATTTGAATTATTCTACAATATTCCTCAATGCAACTAGGTCTGATTTTTACTGTTCATTAGGGTAAATCTGATTAGATATGAATTGCACATATTTATGGGTAGATGTATTGCAGTTTGATGTAAAAATACTTTTCGTTAAAACAGTAATGTTGATTCCAACTAGAGGAGGCAATACTTGGTTTGGCACTAGCTACACCATAATTAGTTAGGCATGGGTATACCTTGTTTGGCATGAGCTTATTCTTACCTTTGGTAATGGGGCCTGAAGGCACTAAGGAGAATTACCATGGGCCATTGAATTATGATGAACAAATGAAGCCACAAGTAAGACAACACTTCACATGGAATTACAAAGCATGGCATCAAACATAGGACTGGAGTTCTTACAGAAGTTTCAGAATGGTTATAATTCTTTCTATACTGATTTGGTGGGGACAATGGGTTCAAGTGCATTACTTTGACAGTTACATGTTCCCTAGGTTTGAATAGGCCCACATTGCATAACTTAATCTATTACAGGTGCTTTCTAGAGGTTTGATGGGCAGGTTTTTGAGGGCAATATGCTCCCAGTGAGGTGTTTTTAGGAACAAAAGACTGAGTTGCTCACAAATATATATCTCGCCAGGTATTGGAAGTTGATCTTCTAACATCTCTGAGGGCTCACATTACAACCATCTGAATGGATATTCAGATAATTATTTCTAAATAGATAACTAAAGTCTCATGCACTAAGAGAAGCATGTTTGCATCCTTTTAAGTAGCTCACATTTAACTATGTAGCATATTTCAGATCGCCCCAAAACCATTAAGGTTATCGAGTACATGCATATATTTTCACAGTTGCACAATTAGATCATGAGAACTGTTATTAAACCCTGAAAGGTATAAGACATGTCCAGTCTGTATGCTTGCTAACTTGGATCTCCTAGGTTCGAGGAGGGACACACAGCTTGTTTTATTATAAGTGCTTCCTAAAGATGTGATTGGCGGCATGTATTTAAGGGCAAAAAGATCCTCCTGAGGTGTTTTTTAGCAACAGAAGACTGAATTGCTCACAAACATTCATTTCTCCATGTATTGATAGTCGATCATTTAACATCTCTATTGTCTGACATAACAAGCATCTGAATGGATATTATTCATAAAAACATTCCTACAGGGAGTACTAAAGCTAATACACCAGTAGAAGAATATTCACATCCTTTCTAGTATCCCATGTTTAATGATATAAACATTTATCAGATTGCTCCAAAACCATATAGGTTTTCAACTACATTGTCTTATAAGAAGATGAAGAAACATTTATTTTCACAGTTGCGAACTAGCATCATGAGACCTATTATTAATCCCTAAAAATATGAAAGAACATAAACACATATTCTGGTATTTATGCTTCATAAATTCAATGTCCTTGATCACCAATCATATAGAAAATAAATCTCACTAGTGGGGTTTCTGACATCTACAAATCTTATCAGATTCCAACTCTGTCTACCCATCCTCATACCTGATGGAAGAGGCTCTCAACCATGTTACGATATTAGCTGTGGTGTGTACAAGTAAAAACGCCAAAAAAGGTAAATAATAGCCCAAAACATAAACAATGAATTTTTTTTTGAGGCCCATTAGCTTTCAATTACATACAATACATACTTTACAGTAACTACCAGCTTTCCAATTATCTTATGACTCTTGGACTTCATTACTATTCAACTACCTTATGACTATTCAACTTCTCTATGACATTTTGACTTTCCTGGTAAATTTTCAACTTCTATACTCAAATGCTTTAGAATTCTTACTTCACTCACATACTTACAAGTGATCATCACCCAACACTCTACCTCAAGCAAATCGAATACAAAGAAGGAATCAAAGACACTCCTTCCAGCAATAGAATTATAACCAGTTGAGATTATTCGTTTCCCTCTATTAAGAATTATTTCAGTTTTCAGCATAACATGCATCATCATAACACAAATTTTATTGGAATTTCTAGCAAACAATATTACATCCTCTATCCCTGGTCGGTGGCTTGAATCAGGTACCCTTTTACATCAAGTTTGCTAAACTTTTGAAACTGGGAATCCTTATAATGAGGTCATCCATCATATTCATCATAGTATACATACTCGGTGTGTACTCGCCGAGAAATTAGCTAGGCGAGTATTCTCCATAAAAACTCGCAGGGTTTTTTTTTTTTTTTTTGATAATCAGTGAGTATATACACAATACTCACCGAGTACTCGCCGAGAATTGTGTATATACTCACCCACATGTTTACTCGGCAAATACTTGGCAACACTTTTTCCACATTTTCATAGCTTTCAAGTACTCTCCGAGTACGAGTATGTGAACTATGATATTCATAGCTTTCACTATATTTAGTCATTACATAGACCTACACATGCTCCTAAAACTTGCCAACCCATTGTACTTTAGACCTTGGTAACCTAGCACAATAACTCCTCCATACTACACCATAGTTACCAAGTTCGATCGGATCTCAGCTAAATATGGTACGATGCGCATTATTTTGGTCTTCTAGATTTATCTGATCCGGTTCGGACACATTTTAACATTAAAAAATAAAAATATTAAAACCAAAAAAAATGCTGTCAATGTTAGCAAACCATAAAAATAGCAGCCGCAAACCCTAAAACACGTTATAAAATGTGATTTGGGCAAAAGGCAAACAAAAAGTGCAAGCTGATTTTTTGCAAGTTTGTCTCCAAAACTGCAAAGCGATCGACAGCGAGCTGATTTTTTGCAAGTTTGAGATTGACAGCGACCAGATTGCAAGTAGCAACAGTCACAGTGAGCGACCAAAAAAAGGCCGTCAATGTTAGCAAACCATAAAAATAGCGGCTGCAAACCCTAAAACACGTTATAAAATGTGATTTGGGCAAAAGGCAAACAAAAAGTGCAAGCTGATTTTTTGCAAGTTTGTCTCCAAAAATGCAAAGCGATCGACAGCAAGCTGATTTTTTGCAAGTTTGAGATTGACGACGACCGGATTGCAAGTAGCAACAAGCACAGTCAGCGACCACAATTGCAAATAGCTAAGTTACCAACACTCAGTTGACGGCAACAGCAACAGCAACGACGACGGCAATCACAGGCACCAAAGGCAATGGCAAGGGTTGAGCAAACACGAGTTCGCAGTAACAGACATCAACAGCGAACCAGCATTTTAGGATCCTCAATGTAGTCGATGGCAGATGACAAACGCAAGTTCAATTCTTTTGTAGTTTGGTTTTTTTAAAGCAATTCAAAGTGAAACATAGGTTTCGGTTTATTTAAAGTTAAACATTGATTTAGGTTTATTTGAACATAGGTTTTAGGTTTAGGTTTATTTAAAACTACAATTTAAATATTATAAAATATAAATTAGGTATTAATTAAGTTTATTTATATTAGGTATTAATTAGGTTTATTTATATCATAAAATATTTAAATTTAAATAAAAATATTCTAAATTAGGTTTACATATTCCATATTAAGTTTATTTTATTTTATAACTATAATATAAAATATAATTGCATTTACATTTAGATTCTAATTTATAATATTTATTTTAAATATTTTTAAATTTATATTTTTTTAAATTTTAAATTTATTAGATGTTGCAAATGAATTATTTGTGTAATATATAATAAAATTAAAATTAATAATGATGTTTTGATGGTGAAGGCGAAGGCAGGTTAGCTAAAGTCTATGGGTGGCAGGGTTCAACAAATGGTGATTGCGAGCAAGGGCATAAAGCATTTTGAGAAAAGTATTTTGTTTAATGTTGAGTAAAGAAAGAAGGGCAAGCACACTAGGGCTGATGAGAGCTGAAGGGTGAAGGAAATCAAGGGTCTTCATTTACCAATTCAAGGTTTCGACACAGGATTCAGATACGACGATCAGCTCATAGATCGGCGGCTAGGGAACAATCCCCTTTCTAGCAAGACTATGACTAGGCCAAGGAAAGTAGGGTACACGACCTTTGGGTCTCTTCCGAGCAAAGGCAATCCTCTGATCTCAAGCCAAGAACAGCACTTGGAAAGCACAAACCTTATCTATGTATTAATTCAACAAACCCTTTTCACTGTTGTGGCGCTTTTTGTAGGGCGCAGTTGGAACGCTCCAACCCTAGCCCCTCCCCTAAGCTTGTCCCTCAACCTACTACTGTGTATCCACTAAATGTTAGAGGCTGCGTGCAAAAGGGCAAGGCATTCGTAGATGGTGTTGGAGCAGTTTCTCCCCAATTAGAATGGTCAATGGTGCATCAAAGACACAAATTGAGCTAGAGCAAGTTTCCCTAGGGAATGTCTTGGTATCATTCTATGATGAATCTCCAGTGTTTGCTCTCAAGGAAGAGCTAATCAAAGATGCAAAACAAGACGGGGAATAAAGCAATGATTTGCAAACTTATGAGTAAGCGGATATCCTCAAGCGATTTAGCGATTTGGGCAAAAGAGTTTTGGAAAAATATTCTTGTTCTAGCTTCTTCTCTCCTTGCAAATGGTTTCTTTGTGGTGAATTTCAATTTTGAAAAGGATAGAAATTGTGTGGGACAATGGTCCATGGTTCATTGGGAAGCATGGACTCTATCTTTGCCCTTGGTCTCCTTTTTTCAACCCCACATCAGCAGCCATTACAAAGGCTCCAATTTGGGTTCGGCTCTACAATCTTCCTTTGGGCATGAGGAACCCAGGGTTGATTCAACTTTTAGTTGGGGTTTTAGGAGATTTTGTTTGCATTGACAAGGAATCAAAACCTCAATCAAGCAGCTTTGTTCGGGTGTGTGTTATGACTGATTTGTCAAAACCTCTTCACCATTTCACTAAGATTTCGTCTTCAAGAGGTTTGTGGACAAAATTTGTCAATTTTGAGGGGCTGCCCTTCAAATGTTTCAGGGGTAATCCGTTGGGGCCCAAAGTGGCAAATTGTAGCAAGATGTGTAATTCAAGAGCTATTTCTTTTCATTTGCATAAATGGGTAAAGAAAGATCATTGCCAAGTCTCTACCTCTGATCTTGACGGAGTTACATCAGCTGGTCTTGGTTTGGAATCCTGGATAAAGGCCTTGATCTTCAAGGCAATGATCCTCGGTAATGTAGTAATTTTAGAATCAGCAGTGGCTACTCCAGCAAATTTTGAGTAGGTTTTATCCTCTTCAGTTTCAAAGAGTCCTAGATGCCAAGGTTTAGACTCCAATCGAGATGGATAAGCTTTCCCCCCTCGAACCAGTTTTGGGGGAAGCTACCTCTCCCTCAAAGAGGAGAGATGATCTTGGCTCCAAGAAGTTTTAGCAGGTGTTGTCTTCAACAAGGAAATGAAGGCAACAAAATTCCATGAGCAGTAGCAAGGCAGTCAGTTTTCTTGAAGACGAAGTAGATTCTTTTCATGAGGATTCAGAAGTGGAATTGGCTTGTATAGAAGTGCTCACCATTTCCCAAAGTAATTGCCCGCCATCGAAACCAAATTATGGATCCAAAAAAATGTAGGGGAAGCAAGACAGAAGTGAAAAGACCCCTAAGCTTTTTTGGTTCTTTTTACTGGGTGAGGGACCCCTCAAACCCTAAATACCTATCTAAATAATAATAATAATATCATGATATATTTTTATTTTTATTTATAGTTTTATAATTATATCTTATATAGGTCGTTTAAATTTAAAAATAATAATATTATGATATGTTTTTATTATTTTTTAAAGTTTTGCAATTTTATTTTCTATAGGTCATTTCAAATTAAATTTAATAATAATATGATATGTTTTTATTATATTTTATAGTTTTATTATTTTATTTTATATACGTCATTTAGTTAAATTTAAAAAAATATACACTTTTTTAAATGTGTATTAAGAAATGTTTATAAAACTTTTGCAAGGCAGCAAAGGACAACCTATCATCATGGCAAGTCATTCGCTTGAAATGAAATACATTATTCAACGAGATTTGAATCCCAAAAACATGAAATGCACTCTTTGTAACCCAAATATCACAGGACTATAACAAGGGTTCAGTACCACTATATCGGAGCCCCAAATGTGAAGCTTTGCCCAATAGCGACAAATAACGCCATATATACACCATTTGTAAGTCAAATTCAAAGCAAATATGAAATGAAGATACTTGCATCAACATCTAAATCTTCAAAAAGGACTAAAATTCAATGCAATCTGACACAGATTGGCTCATTGTCTAGCTCAACGCATTCCCCAACACTTACCCAAGCCAACAAAAGTGGACATCAATGTCCCAAGTCTAACCTTCTTTGAAAGCTATGTGGAAGCCACAGAAAGAACATGAAATAGATAGATTAGTGGTCTAACATTTTATGCAAATGTCATCCCCTTCACTGTTTTTCGAAATCCACATATGAAAGCAATGGTGGATGGGATCACCAATTTTAAAAAATGATACACAATGCCATCTTTTGAAAGACTAAGAATTGTTCTGTTAAAAAAAGAGATGACATTCATATCTAATGAACTAGATAAAATGAAAAAACACTAGAAAAAATCAAGTTGCACTGTAATAAATGATGGGTGGTCTGACTTAGGCAAAGGCCCCTCCTCAATACATTGACTCAATGCCCTAAAGGTTCTACGTTTATTAAATCAATTGATACAAGCAATGATGTGAAGACTGCAGATTTCATTTTCAAATGTACTAGATCTATTATTTTGGACATTGGAGAAAAATATGTTGTCCAAGTTATTACAGATAATGTAGCAAAATGTAAAGCAGTAGGCGAACTTCTTATGGATAGGTTTCCTCATTTGTTTTGGACTCCATGTGCAACTCATGTTTTGGATCTCTTGCTTAAAAATCTTGCAAAGTTGGAGTGGGTAAATAGTGTTGTGAGAGAAGAGAAATAAATTTTCAAGTTTATACTTAATTACCACTTGACCTTGACTTTGTATCGCTCATTTGCAAAGCGTGAACTTCTCTCTCCAACTGAAACAAGATTTGCATCTAATTTTATCACTTTGCAAAGGGAGATGGAGGAGAGGACAACACTGAGAAGAGTTGTGGTTAGTGAAAAATGGGCACAATCTAAGATTTCTAAGGAAAATGTTGCAAAGAACATTGAGAGAATTATCTTAGGTAGTTCATTTTGGGAAGGCATCAAGGAGACCCTAAAGATGTTTGAGCCACTTGTCCAATTGTTGAGATTGGTTGATGGCATGAAACCTTCTATTAGTTTTGTGTATGAGGGCATAGAGCAAGCAAAAAAAAAATTAAAAAAGAATTGGTAGGTGAGGGTGATGAAATTCCGCAAATTTGGAACATTGTGGACATCCGATGGAACATGTTACATCGAATTGTACATGCAATAGGTTGTTATTTAAATCCTAAGTTGATAGAGGTGGATCATGATGCAGATGAGGAGGTAAAGAATGATGTATTAGCAACAATAGACAAGTTGGTTCAAGATGAAAATGAAAACGCTAAGGTGAGAAGGCAGCTGACAACATACAAGAACCAAGAAGGCATGTTTTCCCGCAAGGAAGCACAAAAAGACATTGGTAGTATGGATCTCCATTTAAGGTGGCAAACGTATGGTTTTTCTACTCCAAAGTTACAAAAGCATGCCATGTGTGTCCATAGCCAGTGTGTCAGGGTTTCTACATGCGAAATAAATTGGGGCTCGCATGATTTGATCCATACTAACAAGACAAACTGACTAGGAGCCAAAAAACTCTTGGATCTTGTGTTTATCCATAGCAATTTAAGATTGCTTGAACATGATCTTGCAAAAGAAGATGGCAATCTTTATCTTGGAGAACCATCCTTCAAAGGAGATAAGCAAAATATTAATAGTGTTGATAAGCTTGATAGAGGATTCGTTGATGGCACTGATGCTGGTGCTGGTGCTAGTTTTGATCTTGAAGCAGGGTTTGATGTTGCAAATGTTTGAATCCTTTTAAGTTTCATATCAATTTTAAGCTTAGCTTCTAAACTATGGATATTTTGCTATCTTTTAATGTGATTCAAATTTGAAACTCTTATGCATTTTTCAATCTTGCAAGTGTTAAATTAATGTTTATTGAGTCATTATTTAGTAGATTGAAATATTTTTGTATATTATATATATATATATATATATATATTCATTCCGAAACAGGTTTTTCTGAATTTTTTTCCTAACTTTTTCAATAAAGTCGGATTCCACATTTTTTTGCCCTCCCAAAAAGATTCGGATTTCCGAACTTGGTAACCAGGCATTCCACATATAAAGTATTTTTTGAATATAAACATGTCCTAAATAAAAATATTGTAACTCCCGAGATTGATCTTCATGTTCACAATAGCAATGCAATAGCATGCCCCAAAGAAGAGTTCACATGCAAACTTTATTTATAGTTATAGACCTACCAACCAAGTAAGATTTGTAAAGCCTAACAAATGCAGAACTATTGTATTTGCAATAAAACAGCTACAAGAGATACAATTTTCAACGTCCAAGAGCAACTACTTCTACAAATGGCTCTAGTTTCAAAATGAGAGTGGAGACACTTCACTGTTTTAAATATAAGAGCATTATAATTTATAATCAAATGGCATTGATACTGGGTAACCTGTATCTTGGTTGGATGTTGGATAACATTTAATGCAGAATAACAATGGATAGTTTTTATAATGTACAGTCACACAACCCACAACACCTTGAGGTCCACATCTTATTTTCTATAAATTACAGTAAATCCCACGTGGAAACCATAACTAGAATTTACTGATGGTTAAACTTCAAATAGAATGGGCTAGATATATAAATGTGCATGTGATAACTGCATATTTGTATTCCAAATATTTCTCACGGCCTACTAGAATAAATGTAAATTGTATGAAGGAATGATAGGAAAGTGCATATGAATAAATCATAATAGATACACACCCAGAACTTTTGGATTTGAAACCCATTTTCAAGCTCACTTGATGAACCACTGCCCTGTCATGATTGCTCAGATTATTTTCAAATGTAAGCACTGCAAAATAACAATATGTAAGTTACTAAAGGCACAATATTTTCCGCAAGCACAAGTTCTTCCAATTATAAAGGCATAGCCAAAAGAAATCGTACTCACAACGAGACCAAAGATGTCAAGAAATGATTTAGCCATCATTATATTTTAAATTCGAATTGCCTTTCCTAATTATGATCACTTAGCAGTCACGATGCAAAGAAAACCTCAATGTCGTCAATCTTAATGTCTCAGACATACAGGAAGAGATCACAGAGACAAATCTAAGAGCATCCATCATTTTACTATCGACACATAAAAATTAGTACTTTGAGTATATTCAAATATCTCATTCGTTAACTGCCATGCACTACCACCCATAAAACCAAGAAAGAGATCTTATCTATCAATCCTTGCTAAAGATCTAGGATAATATTTAGGCTATATGATCATACTGTTTATACCAGACAGTGATACAGATAAGAGGGCACTAAAGATACGGCAAGAGAATTGAAGAAAAAATCAGATAACAAGCTAATATTTTCAAATATTTCTACAATCTGAAAAAAATCCCAATAACATATGAACATTTTCACTCTGTTTCAAACATTAATAACCAAAAATATACAAGGAACAAGATCTTCACATTGAAATGCTCTAGTGGAATTCATTAGTGTTACAGTTGCAAGGAAGTGACATTAATAAGGGCTTTGATATTTAGCCAGCATCATAGTTACCAAATCCGGCCAGATCCGGATTTTTCGGCCGACACATGAAAGTTAGATCCAGGCGGGCCCTAAATTTTTGTTATTAATTTTTAGTTTTCTGCAAAAAAAGACACCCAACAACTTTATATATTATATAATATTAAGTTTATTAACATTTTATATTACACTATTACTTTTTTTCATTGTATCTGTTGATTTTGAATATTTATTAAATTATGCTCATATATACATGTATATATATATTCTAGACCAGAATTTTCTGAAAACTTTTTTAAAAGTCCAGATTTTCAATTTTTTTTGCCTTCCCAAATGGATCCGTATTTCCACACTTAGTAACTATGGCCATCATCCATCAAACTTCAAAAGCCCATATAGGACACCAATGGAAGTATGGAAACTAGTTTGAGGAGGCATGTCACAATCTATACATACTGAGAGTGTTGCAACAAGCAAATACCCAATGGTAAGATCCCACTTGTTGACTATCACAGTCATGGAACAAATTGATACCCACACTTCACTTCAACTGGTGCTGACAATTACTTGACAGAGAAACAGAAGCAAACAGAGCCAAAATTACATTTGCAAGGGTATCTTCGTCAGAAAATAGCACACCAAGAAATGGGAATTATGCTATGAAGAAATAAACAAAGCATCATTGGGAAAAAATTGTAAACGTTGTCATCCATAAAAAGAACTGGTCAGTAGTGTATACAATAAAGTATGCCCCAAAAATGAAAACAATATTGCATATAGTGAAAGAGGATTCCAGAATCAATTGTGTCATAGCTTTTTCATCAACGTTTTGAACCACACTCCATTATCCATCATCAGGATCACATGTTATTTCTTCTCATACCTGATGATGGGTCACACAGTATGATCCAAAACATTGATGAAAAAGCTGACACAGTTGATTCCAGAAACCTCTTTCACTAATGTCGTGGACTGTAAAAACCTTATATCTCGAATGTTGCAAACAGCTACTCTTAGACAACTCAAGCATGGATGCCTACACAGAAGTGGGAATGATATTCCCAATTAATAATAATAATTCATCTAAGGATGATTACAAAGACATGTGTATGACAGATAGGGAATGCATGCAAGACAAGTCACTTGATAAATGCAATTGTGACATTAATAGACGTTTTCTTTATGAACTACATTCAGGAAGAATATCAAAAAAAAAATTGCAGCTTCCGCAACCTGTTGTGAAGCAATTTGGCTTTGAAAGGTAATCTCAGAGTCAAGTAGAGACAAACCGGTGCCTATGACTATCTTCTGCAACAACCAGAGCTACATCAAGCTCTTGGAGAACCCAATGTTACATGATTGGTCAAAGAACATCGACATTTGGTTCCAATTTGAGGTACAGTGCAAGAGGTTATCCAATTGCAGTGTGTGCCTACAGATTCCCAAGTGGTTGACATTCTGACCAAGCCTCTTCCCAAGGGAAAGTTTGAGATGCTCCAAGAAAAACTTGGTATTGTGGAGAACGCTTTCCTCCTTGAGGGGGAATGTGTAGCTCATAAGTGTTCTTTGTACCTTTAAGTACACATTATTTACTTTATAAAAATCATTCTTGGGATTTTACGGAAGATTCCTAAATTTTAATAGAGTTGACCTAATTGAGGCAGTTGCGTTATAAGACCTCAGTTAAGGTTTAGAGTCATTAATTAATAATATTATAGTGAGTAGAACATCAATTATCTCAATTACCTAGTTAAAGGAAAAGGTGAGGCACCCCCTTCTTTCTTCAATCACAATCAGATCTACTCATAGTTAATGAGTGCAGGTGGGCAGACCCAGTTGGAGGTGATTTGGCATGCATGCAATCTGTAGTTGATGTTATGATGATTTTAGAATTGCTGCACTTGAGGTTAGTGTACTGCTGATGGACAGTACCATGTAAGACTAACAATCAAGCTTAAGCCAAGACATTCTCTCTCACAGGGGTCATCTTTCATTAGGGAGATTATTTATGTGTTTTGAATATTCACTGTTATTATTCTTGATGTTAAAATTCCAAAAGAAGTGCTGCTGATTTTCTCATCAATCATTTATGGTCCAAACTTTACTTCCGTTGCACGAGGTTGATTTCTTACTCATTTTGAAGTACAATTCCAGTATGTTATTCTGCATATCCTGATTTACGGCTTGCACATCTAGAATTTAAGTTTTTGTACGTCTAATTGAGAGGCCTTTAAGAGGTCATATTCCTCTCTTTTTTCTTCTTTCTTTCATGCCTAGACCTGTAGCACTCACATAATGTGAGCTTTTTAACATCCTTCCCCTCTGGTATTCCTTTCTATATATTAAATAATAAGAAGTAATAGGTCCCTTAAGTTCAATCTTCCTAATAAATTAGAACATTCTCCAGCCGAACTAATCCTACACTAATGATGCACATCATGATACAATTCAGAAGTCTTATTTTTTGTAACTAAGTTAACCGACTATAAATAGGTCACTGAACTACAACTACATGACTGTTTTCAACATCATGTTCCAACATCAAAAATGCTGGTCTATAATATAGGGATACTGATATTAAATTTATCAGTCACTAAAATTATATTTTACAGAAGTATCTGCACTAAGAAATGAGTAACCTGTTCCACTAAAGTATGCCAAAAATTGACGAAAAAAGAAGCTATAGAAGGAATCGAGCTCTTGTGCATCTACAGCAGTGTCACAAAGACTAATGCAGCCTGGGTTCAAGCTGTCAAAACCGATAAAATCCTACTGTTTTCCATAGTTTTACCTCCAAAACAGAGGAGATTAAGCATGATTTTTTCTTATGCCGACATTCAGGAAAAAATTCCATATATTTGCTTCCACGTTATCAAGATCTTAAGCCTATCAATTTTGATTATGTTTTCCTTTCTTTGCCACATTATTAAGATTTTAAACCTTGCCACGTGGTCTGGGCTTATAGGTCACCTTATCTGTCACAGAATTCAAACCTAATAAATGCCTTTGTCATTATTACACCACAAACCCTTATACATAATTTTGTAAGTATAATTCTATTCATTTTCAAACTTTGACCTCAGAAAATGAATGATAATAAAGAAAAACCTAAGTATTTGAAGTGAATTGCAGTCAAATCATGTTGTTGAGCTTGTATATTTTACAGCAAATTTAAATGTTAAAAAGAAAATTCTGATCGGAAGAAAACCTTGATCGGGGCCGGCACGAAACTGTTCGAGACGTTCGTCAATACTAATGCGGTTTTCTTCCGACACGGGACGTTTCCCAAATGCAAAGCCTCCTCGCCCTCCTCTGACCATTTTGTTAGAATATTATTCAGAAAACTGTCAATACAAGAAAATATTTTCTGCGAAGATATGCAGACAGCACTATGATGAAAACACAACGATTTCTGTGACAGAATGGACAACAAACGTCAAAAGTGGCCGAGTGTTGATCGGTCTAAAACTCCACGATAGTCAACACTCTTTTTTTTTTCGGAAAACCCTGGGCTCTAGTTTCTTTCAGAGACTTCAGGATATACTTCCATTATTTTTTAAGGACGGAAACTCGATATTATATTGATGGGGCTTTGGGGAACGAAATTAGGGCTAGTGTACCGGGCCACGGCCTCTCTTTGAAACTATATTATACTATCTAGCATGCCCAGTGCCTTTCGACCGACAATTTGGCATAAAGATATCTAGCGGCCGACAATTTGGCATAGAGATATCTAGCGGTAATTACGTTGGGAATATCTTCTTTTCTTTCCTCTGTTTCCTTCTGATTTGCTTTGAAAGTTGCAACGTATTACTTTAAAAATATAATGTACGATTGATCAAAGTAAAATAGGTAGTATAAAAGCACACTTTGAAGTATATCAGAAAATTGGGAAATAATAACAATAATAAAACTTTACGTAAAATAGGTACTATAAAGGCACACTTTGAAGTTATCATATCATAAAATTGGGAAATAATAACAATAATAAAACTTTATATGAGGGTGACATTAATAAAATAGAGCATAAAAAGATAGTATATCAAGTAATCGAGGCTATTAGACCTATAGACAGAGGAGGCAGTGGAGGAGGACTATCGAGCTTATCTCTCCAACCTCCCCCATGAGGGGGAGAGGTATCGAGTAAGGACCAACCATCTTCTTGTTTGTTTTCTTCTTCTTCATTCTGCTCACGACAAGAGAGATTACAAGAGCTAGTATGGAAAACTTGTCATGTTCAACGTCGTCCAGAGGGTCAAAACTAGCATGACCAATAGGTGATAGTCACCCTCCATGTCCCCCAAAGGGAGAGAAGCTCCACCTGGGAAGAGGAGGAGGGAGGAAAAAGCAGAGTGACTCCATAATCTACAATGGTTGCGGCTCTTACTTCAACCACGACCCTGCCAAGACCGATCTTTGGATTGGTCATTTCATTGAGGATCCTCTGTTGGAACTTTGCTAATAGTGCAAGGAGCACTACCCTAGTGCTTGAGAAGAGTGTGAAGATGTTGAACCTTTATTTCCACTTTTTATGCTTGTACTTGAATCTAAAGTAGGACATTAAAGAGCATAAAAATTCAATTAGAAATAATTAAATCTCTATTTAGGATATCTTGATTAAAAGCATCAATATTTTGTCTTCTCGTAGCATAAAGAGAATTTCAATGTGGAAAATATGTCTAATTTGTTTAAGCTTTGTAGGCAGGCCAACAGAATCCCCTAAAAGAATGGTGTGCCAAAAAAATGGTTCTGACCTATAGGGTTAGTAAGGTGCCACCTCCTGTTGAGCAACTCCCATGGAGGAGTGGTTGGGGAAAGCCATTGATAAGCAAGTTGGGGTTTGTACCGAAGCAAAGGTGTAGATGTGAACCAATTCCAATTCTTCCACCACTAAGAGGACTTAGTGAGACCAATTTTGTGTAAGTCATATTTTAGCACAACCATCTAAATTTCAGCAATAAATGACTGGTTTGTTAAAGTGAGACTCCTCAATGATAGGAAAAAGGTCAAGAGACAACTCCTTAGAGACTGGCTTGTCAATAGGAGGCTCTTAAAAAATAGGTATATGGTTGAGATAATGATTTGCCCAAAGGTATTTATGATCATTAAGCAGTGACTCAATAGAGACTAGGTCATCAGCATGAGACTCCTCAACAATAGGTATAAGATTGAGAGGTGATTCATCATAGGTTGACTTATCACAAATAGTTGATTCAACAAAAACATTGCTACTTGGTTGGTTCTCTTGGCCTTGGTTTCTAGTGAGTTAGAAAATACCAGTTTTGAAAATAGTTTGGTCTTTGAATGATTGGCTTGGTTAAGGGATTGATGGGATTGGTACTGGATGATGAATGGCTTGTGGTTGGATAATGGTATGGCATTGGGGAGCATGATTTTTCACACAAGCCAAATAATGAAGTCCTAACATGGTAACAATAGGGCGGTGTGGAGCTTGATTGCTCACACAAGCCAAAGGATGAGGTCTTGAAATGATGAAGGGGCATTATAGAGCTTGATTGCTCACATAAGACAAAGGATGAGGTCCTGAAAGGATAAGGCTAGAGCATCGTGGAACTTGGTTGCTCACACAAGCCAAAGGATGAGGTCCTGGTATAGAAATGGTTGGGTGTTGTGGTCCTATAATAGAAATGGTATGACATGGTGGAGCCTAATTACTCACATAAGCTAAAGCATCCAAGTCCTCCTCATAAACCATATAATCCTAGTCGATAATTTGATTTGGATGTTGTGGATTTTGACCATGTTCCCCATATGGAGTATTGTAGGGAGAATAAGAAAACTCCTTAGAAAATCTATCTCTATAGGGGTTTCTAGTCAGATTTTATGCGATCATTCTATCATAAGTTGGATTGTACGTGACTCCATTGTAAGTGTAGCTAGACATATCTACATAAATGATGAAAGCTCCAAAACAAATGGCTTAGAGTTTTACAAACTCTAAAAAATATGTCCAAAGGACAAATGGTTCAAACTAGGTCTAGCTTGGTCAAAGGATGGAGTTGTATCTCTAATGTGGTTTGAAAGTGGAGCTTTATCTCCAAAATAGTTTGTGCTAAGATTGGGCATAAAATAGTCTAACTTCAAATGTCAAACACATAAAAGGTCAAGCATCTGAATAAAACCCAATATGTCAAAGGTCTAGGCCAAAGTGTTCCAAATAAGGTTTAAACTAGGAAAGGGAAAAGAGTTGTTAGGTCTTTTGTCCAACATAGAGTCAAAAGCTAGGCTCAAACAGGATATGCTAGGACTTTTGGCCAAATAACCTCAAAAGTTAGGCTTGAAATAGAGGATTGATGTGAATTTGATTTAATCTAATAAGTTTGGAATAACTTTGACATAGACTCAGCATATGGAATCAAACATAAACAAGATCAATTGGCATAAGCCATAAGGCAAAAGGCTTTTGGAGAAAGACTATGTTTTCCCAAATAAAGGCACAAACAATGATGAGGATAGGCATTGAATAAATAAACAATCAATAGTCTTCAAATTTGGGTAATCAATTAACCAAAGTTATGCAACCCAAAAGAGAAAGATCTATGTATCAACCCCAAAAATTGAGGCCTAAACAAAAATCAATCAATGTTTGAATCCAAACTTGACAAGGTTAATTGAAAACTCAACGTTGAAAACTAGAATTTGACCAAACAAGCTAGACAAGATTGGAGAGCATGATGACTCATAAATAAGGTCCAAATGACATATGTGACATGGTCTAAAACAAATGGTTTTTAACATAATGGAAAATAAGTTTTGAAATAATTTGAGTAGCCTAACAATGTAAGCATACTTGAATGATGTGATCAATGTTATGTTTCAAAGACTCAAAGGCAAAATAGTTTGACATGTTTCGGGTAGCATAACGGTACTCATATTAGTTGATTGACACACACACAAACAAGTTTAGCAAAAATTTCAAGGCATAAATATGGTGTAGAATGGCCAGCATAACACCTCTTTGAATTAAAGAGTGGAGTATAAACAAATTGGTTTGAACATGATTTATAAACAAACAAAAAAGTTTTAGTTTCAAAACATACCAAACAATAAATAAAAAGTGATAAAAATACATTGATTATAATCATTGTAAATCCTAACAAAGGTATGACAAAGTGGGGTTGACTAAAACTAATTAGTTTTTTATCATTCTATATGGATCAATTGCATAATGACTTTCACACCAAATGATGCAAAAGAAGCACACTTTAATTGGGTGTCTACGGTACTTGGCTTGTTACAAAAAGGTCTTTCCCTTTTGGTAACCACTACATCTGTCACTTGCTCAGTGCAGTGCGATGTCCCATGTGCAGATACGTCCCAATGCTTAACCCCAACATTAAAAGGTGGTTTAACCACTCAAACCTTCGATCCTAGTGGGGGTGATGAAGTTGATGCCAAAAGATGAAACACCAAGTCAAAGCTTCCCTATAGAACTTATGGAAGGTAATGAAGTCCCCCTCATAAGCCAGGGTGTAATGAAATAAATGACTAAGTGAAAGAGCTTTAGAAGTTGTGTCTAGGTCACTCAAGCCATGTGGGTCCTTGAGGAGAGCCTTAACAACTTCTATTTCATGCCTTTAACTAAGGCACTTTGCAATAACGACAACGCTTTTGATCCTAAAAGTTCCCTAAAGGGGATGAATGGGAGAGCATATACGCAATGTCTTTTTTTTTATCAATCAAATTCTATTTAAGCAACTATTAAATACAAAAATTGACAATTGAGTTCAATTTTAAACACCAAATTGAAAATATGGTGATGTTCTTTTGACCTCTTGGTCTTAAGTTATGAACTTTGAGAGGCAATTACAAAACTTAACCAATAAAGCACCCTATAGAGTTTCTTTCAACACCAAAATGAAGGATTCCTAATTCATTTTAGTCATCCAAATGAAGTGTGAAAAGACATATTTAAGTTGTTTTGGCCTTTCTTCAAGTAGATCCTGCAATCAAAAGTGTTAGCACTTTGTTTAGCCTTAAAGCATATTTAAGTTTGAGACTATTAACTTGGGAAAATGAAGTCTCAGGTTCACATAGTGTGATCCTGCTACTCCACAGAGCAATCTAGTGACTCTATAAAATCATTATTCAAACATGTAATATCACTATTCGAGTTAGATTAATAGGGAAAATAATATCATTACTTGGGCCAACAATCTTGTTACTCGAGTTGACAATCTTGTGACTCAAGTTTGAAGGGGTTTTGTGAAAAAAATATGCAATTTCAAGATAAACTAATGGCATATTACAAACATTTAGAAAAAAAATGCATGGTTTAAAAAAGAATCATCCAAAATGGAGTCTGAATGACCCCAAACCAAGCTTTGGAAGATGGCCTATTCTACACACTACAATATCATGACTCACAGTGCAATCTTGCCACTGAGTCAATCATGGGATTGCAATACTGCTACTATAAAATAATAGGATTGTAATATTGCTACTTACGAGTAGCGAGATTGCAATATTGCTACTAGACATACAAATATAGACAAAAGTTAAGCTAAAAATAGTTCAAAACACAATATTGCAACTTGGATTGACAAAGTCACGACTGTCTTAGTGGTGAGATTGTGATCTAGAGGATAATCCCGTGACTCCATAGGTATAAAATTATGACTTCTAAAAAAATGTGTTTTACTCAAAATTTTCATGCTCTTTGCTCCCACACTCCAAGATTCTGCATGAAAATGGTTAGTAGGTTACTTATAAGAGCCTTATGACCAAATTTACGAGGCTAGGGTCCAACCAGGTGTGCCATTTTGTGATATAGGAATTTGAATTAAGAGAGGATGGTTAGTATTGCGTGAGTTCCAAAATGAAAGCAACACACTAACTAACATAACATCTCTAGGCCTAGTCACTAGGGGGGCTTAGTGAGGAAACACCATTTGAAAACACAACTAGAAATGGAAAGAAATGAGAAATATGAACACAAAACACCAATTTCTTACTAAATCCTTGATTGCTCCAAAAGGCTCCTTCTTTGGCTTGCTTGACTTGTGCTTCAAGAGATCTTCTTCAATGGAGTGTGGCTACCTTCATCTCCTCTTAGCACCTTTGGCTTTGGCTTGGCTTGGCTCAACAATTTGGCATTATGACACTAAAATGCAATGATTTTGGAATCAATTTAGCACTATAAGTTTGCACCAAGACAACTTAAAATTCATGTTCATGGCTCTTCTATTTATAGATTTTTAAAATGGTTCAAGATCAACCATGACCATCCATCTCAAGATTTAGATATGTGGCCATGAATTAATCCAATTATGTAATTAAATTTATAAATATCTCTCATAAATATTTGGGATAGAGGGGTGTTTAAGAGGCACATAAGGTCTTAATGAGGCATGGGGTGGCTTAATTTGGATATTTTATGCATTTATGGCCTAATGATGCCTTCCTAAAAAATGATGTCATTTAATGATGTAGATATTCAATATTCATTTCCAAAAAGAAATATTTAAAAAGCTCCATGGAATTCTTAATTAGACTCATGATTTGAATTAATTAGCTTTAAGCATGATTAGTCACTTTGGTGCAAATTTTAGCCTTTTGGTGCACAAATTAATCAAATTAGTAAAAATGTCTCATTATTGGCTCAAAATTTGACTAGATTGAATTAGGATGCAATGTTAGATGTGTTGGGTTTGTTATCCCATTTAAGATTTTGCCAACACAAAATAACAAAGGCACATGTCTTGTGTAAGAAATTTGGTAGAAAAGAGCAATCCATAGCACCTAAGTGCGAAAATTGCATTTTGACTCAAAATAATTTGATCAAAGTTAGCTATCTCATAAATTGCATTGCCCCATTTAATGACACTCTGGCCAAAATCAACACTTGAATATAACAATTTAAACTCATTTAATGTGTTTTAGTGTTTTTAAGCTAAATTATGCACTTTAGTAAAAATTGGTCAAAAGCCTGGTTGGAGGTTATCAGTGGTCAGTTTTAGGTGTCTACAGTTTGTCCCTATTTGGAAAGGTTTTGCAGGTTATAAGCACAGTAACGTCTTCTCAAAGAATGAAATTTTTTTGAGTGCTTACAACTTCAACAGCAATTGATAAACTGTATAATGCCCCCTCAAGGGAACGGTTGGCACAAGTAGGTCGGCAAACGATCCCTCGAAAAGAAAGAAGTAAAATAAAGGAACCAAAGAAAGGAAGATGATGGGGTGAAAACACAATGGGTTTGAAAAAGTAATCAAAATCATTGAAAATGTAAGTGAGATGGTGTACAATGGTTTGCCCAAAGGTGGTTATAATCATTGAGAAGATGGAGCTGCCCTATTTAGGACAAACAAATAAGATAAGAACATGCCCCTGTTTGGGAAAAAATAAAGTAAATTTGATGAGAACACAATAATTTGCCCAAAGGTGGTTATAATCATTGAGAAATGTAGGTGGGAGGGTGTACAATGATTTGCCCATAGGTAGTTATAATCATTGGACCCTGATATGGCAAATATGATTGATTGGCTAATGATGATGGTAACTTAACACAGAGGGTAATGATGAATTAGAACAACCTGTTAGTAGGGAGATGCTTGTTCGAACTAACAAAGGTTGAAATTATTTCATGGTTAATTACTTTGTTTGGGATATTATTAGGATGTTGGTGCCAAGGAGATGTTGATACCACCCTTGTTGAGTAGACTTCTTGAAGCTAATTTTTGTTGTAGCACTTTGACAATAAGCATTGTGATAAAACACCATGAGAACTAGGTCAAAAGATGCATAGGGACTGACTCCCAAGATCTAATACTCAATAAAAAATAATGCACCAATTATAAAACCATGATGACAATGTAAACATTTGAATATGGATGGATTTAGGTATAAATATTTAAGGAATCACCCAATGAACGCAAATAGATTGAATCAAGGCAAAAGTGTTGAAAGCAAACAAATAGGCACACAAGCAACAAAAAAAAGAAGCAAGGATATAAATAATAGTTATTCCTAATGTTAGTAGAAACAACACGACAAACATTGCCCCTAGAAAATAGGTGACAACTTAGCAAACAAACATGATGGAGGAATAGAAGAAAAAGAAGAGGGTGGCCGAGCTGTCTCCGTATGCACTAGGTAAGTGGACATTGCCTACATAATTCCATGGATGTAATATCCAACAAAAAATTTAGGTCAAATGTAGTTCTCCCTGAAAATGGGAAGAAAATGATAATTGATGAAAACAAGCATGATGGATGTGATAGAAGAATAGGAATGGTCTTGCAAAACAACAAGTGCATGGGATAAAAGGCCAAAAAAGATGGGTAAACTAAGGAATAAGTTATTTTCTTGTGACTTAGTAAAGGTTCCCATAATCTTGAAGGCAAAGAAGTGGTCAATGTTTTTGGTCTTTTCTAAACGATTTTACAAATGTTTTTGAAATTTTCTAAGAATCTTAACTCAATTGAGAATGACAAGATACTAAAATGGTCCAAACTCACAAAATGGCAAGAGCATTACTTAGGTTTCTCACAAAACGGTGAGAGCATGGCTTAGGTTACTCACAAAATAATGAGATCATGGCTTAGGTTGCTCACAAAATGACGAGAGTGTGCCTTAGGTTGCTTGCAAAATGTTGAGAGCATGTCCTAGGTTACTCATAAAACGATGAGAGCATGGCTTAAAGGGGACTAAGGTGAGCTCAACATGATTTTAGCATAGCCTATGTAGTCCCAAAATGATCTCAATTCAAAGTAATTCCATCCACACAAAAGGCAAGGAAAAACCAACTAGGTGCCAACAAGTTTTCAAATATGGCAAATGGCCAGTCAAATGAAAATAATAATGGCAAGGTGATAGAACAATACATGACAAATAAAAATTTCCCCTAGTTTTCCCATAGGCAGTTATAACTAGGATACAATAGATCAAATCAATGATACTAATTTGCCCACAAGGGGTTATAATTAGCATCAAGATCGGCGAAACACTAATTTGCCCATAGGTGGTCATAATTAGGCTCACATAAATAAACTTGATATAGGATGGAAAATGAAAGATATCTTACCAGATCAACTATCACACTACTTTCATAGACTGTCATTGTCAACATGGTTTTGATTGATTATTGAAACTTGATCGAAATTCCCCCACAAAAAGTGTGAGAAGAACCAAATGAACCAAGATCAAAATAGTATTGGGTAATTCAACTTAAAACAAGCTGTGGTCTAGATAGGAATGGAATGGTATTGATTTGAGGATTATGATTGGTTATGATAATGATTGGTTTGATAGATTGGATATAATGATAGAAGGGTTACCCCCGAGTGGTGGGGTGATTGGTTGGGATATGTGACAATGGCAAATAGATATGTAACAATGGCAATGACATGGTAATTTGAAATGATATGGTATATGTGTTTGGTTTAGGATGATGGTTATTGGAATATGCTTTTGTTGTTCATGCTAAAGTGGATATGCACGTCCTGATCAACAACTAATACAAATAGAATAATCAATCATGTTAATTGCTACCTCACATCTCGTCTAAACAGTTGCTTTGTCAAGAACTGGTTGTAGATTTAAAAGCCAAGAATGTTGTGATCTTCATTGGTCATTGATTCAGATTCCTTCAAGTGTCAAGACAAGGTATCTTTGTATCCTCTACAAAGGAAAGTGTGCCCGTGGATGGTAAAAAAGGACAAATAATGGACAGTAGGTTTAATTGTGGAATGGAATGGCAGATGATAATGGAATGTGTAATGGTTGGAAAACAAATGAAGATCAGGACTTTTAGTCACACATAATGTTTTTGATGCCAAGTTCAACATAAATTTGGTTATGGTAGGGCTGAAGACTTCTTCTGTCAATAGGATCACCAAATTATTCTATTATTTGGGCTTGAGAGTAAATACCATCTGATTAGGGTATAGATAAGATGCTATTTTGATTTCATCTTTGATTTCATCTTCGTTAAATAGGAAAGAACTATTGTGCTTAGCTATTGGTGCCTCAAAGAGGTTTCTACTAATGAAGTTATCTTGATTGTCTTGTAGCACCGTCAATAAGGTTTCACTCAGGATCATTGACTTTGATTGTCTTTTAGTGCCTCCAAAAAGGTTTCACTAGAAGATGTTTAGTGTGAACTTTGATCATCCCCTAGCGCCTCTGAAAAGGTTTCACTAGGATATTAGTTTTCTACTGCAAGAATGTGGTCTTAGACTCCTTGATCTTCTTCAACTACTATGTTGCTAGGGATGTAGTTCAACAAGGTATGATTCTGTCGGTCCTAATTAACACTTGTGGGAGGTGGATTGTCAATAAAATGGCTATGTTGGTTGGTGGTAATGGCATGTGAAATGGTAATGGAATGGGGGTAGGATGCACAATACTTGTAAAAGATACTAGGATAACTTGTGGTGATGTTGAAGTACTCATCCTAAAAAATTGTGGAAATATTATACATGTACTCAAACTGGTTTGTTAGGTATGTGTAACCAATATTGTAATAGTCATGAATGTATTATGATTTTGAATCTAATTTTGACTCTCAAAGGACTCTGAATTTAAGGTTGAGATTGATGTTGATTTTGTTTTTATGCTAAATCTGATGTCAATTCAAGAATAAAAACTTGACTCTAATTTTGATTCTGTTAGGTTGTGAAGCTTCACTGATGCAGACATGGAGGAGGTTGCCGAGTTACAGAGAAACCGGTGTCGACAGCGCAACTGACGTCGGCCATCTTTAGTGCAAAGGGAAACCGACATCGGCAGGAGTCGGCTGATGTCGGTCACCTCCAGTCAGACAGCGACTGATGTCAGTCATTTGTGCAGTTCCAAAACTGTTCATTGCACGAACAGTTAGTTTGTTGAACTGATTGTTTGCATGTAAAGACTATTTCAAGTCTTGAGCCGCGTGTCTAATTATTGTAAATTAGAAGTCTAAGTTATTGTTTAGTATGGGATCTATTTATAGACCTATGGGCATGTATTGTAATTAATTAAGGATTAAGGCAAGGAAGAGATCCTTCTAATTGTAAGAATAGGTTGATCTGCAGGTTGTTGCAAGATCAGAAAGAAGTTCTACATGGTAAGTAAGATCATTTGAGTTGCAGGTTGTTGCAAGTTCATGGGAGATCTACTTGAAGTACTTTGAGTACTTGTGTACTGGCAGTAGTGATACTGACTGGTTGGAGGTGAACAACAACTTTGTGTTTGAGTTGATTGTTGTGACCGTTTTTGGTAGGAGAGAGAACTCTTGATTGAGAATTACTGGGAGCCCTTGAGGTGTGGGAAGCCTTATAGAGGTGTGAGAAGAGTGTGGCATCTTCTTTATTGTATTTTCTTTCTAGATGAGTTGAATACAAGATTGTGTATTGTCTCTTATACCCTGTGTCATTTGTGAATTCTAGTTACTTATTAATTCTGGTATAATTCCGTGTTTAGTTGCTTATACAAGGTAATCATATTGTACTCTTATTGAGGAGTTGGATCCTGACAAGTGGTATCAGAGCTTTTGGTTGGGTTACTAACAGGTTGTATCAGATCTGGTTAGTGTTTGTTGATTACAGGTCACTCATAGGGGTTTCTATTTGAGTGGGAGTATAGCAATGGCAGAAGAAAGTAAGCTACGAATGGAGAAGTTTAATGGTAAGAATGATCAATAATGGAGGATGCAGATAGAAGATTATCTGTATCAGAAAGATTTTTACTTACCGTTGGGTGGGGTTGCATGCAAGCCCACGGATATGAAGGATGAAGAATGGAAGGTTCTTGATCGAAAGGCTCTGGGATCTATAAGGTTGAGCCTTGCATCATTTGTGATTTCCAACTTATCACAGGCTAAGACAACGGTAGAGTTGATGGATTCTTTGGCAAATTTATATGAAAAACCCTCAGCTTCGAGTAAGGTATTTCTTATGAAGCAATTATTTAATTTGCAAATGTTGGAAGGTGGATCTGTTCATAGTCATCTTAGTGATTTCCATGGTTTGGTAAACCAGTTAAATTCAGTCAATATTGTTTTTGATGATGAAATTAAGGCTCTCTTAATCTTATGCTCTTTACCTGAAAGTTGGGAGAGTTTGGTAATGGCAGTTAGTAATTCTGCGTCCGCTTCAAAAATCTTAAAAGTGGATGATGTTGTGAGTGTAATCTTGAATGAAGAAATTCATAGGAAAAGCATAGGTGAATCATCAGGAATGCTTTGAGTGTTGAAAGCAGGGGAAGACAAAGAGAGAAGATCGAGCATGGGAGATCAAGGTCAAAGATAGGCAGGAGATCCAAATGTAGGTATGGCAGAATAACCTGCTGGAATTGTGGAAAGCAAGGGCTGTAAAGAAAGATTGTTGGTTGGTTAAAGATCAGCAAGAAAGAAATAAAGAAGCAGATGTTGCAGATATTATTGCACATGATGCTCTGGTATGTTCCTTAGATAAAGTAGAATCTTAGGTTTTAGATTCTGGTACCTCTTTCCATGCATCCCCAAATAGGGAATTTTTTCATGAATATGTCCAGGGAGACTTTGGAGAAATTTATTTAGGGGATGGTAAGCCTTGTCAAATGGTTGGCAAAGGGAAAGTGAAGCTGAAATTGTAGACGGGCAACACATGGGTGTTGAAGGAGGTCATGCATGTCCCACTCCTAAAGCGGAATTTGATTTCTATTAGAAAGTTAGGTGATGAGGGTTGCACAATAACTCTCTCAGCGAACTCTTGGAAAGTTTCCAAGGGTGCACTTGTTTTAGCAAGAGGTAAGAAAGTAGGTACTCTTTATCTATCTACTTGTATTACTGATTCTCCTTCTGGTTTATCTACTTCAGCTGTAGATTCAAAGATGTGGCTTAATAAGCTTGGTCACATGAATAAGAAGGAGATGCATGTTCTTGAGTCAAAAGGTATGCTTTCAGATTTGAAAAGCGTGGATCAATATTTCTGTAAGCAAAAGAAGAAAGTGACATTTTTTGACACTGGGTCAACAAAGAAGGTGGTAGCTTCTGTTGGAGGATCACAGTATTGCAGAAGGAAGAAATCTGATGTTTGTGACAAGAACATGAAAGCCTTGGTTTTTAAGGAGAAGATGAAGAATAGAGATCAGCGCAAGGGGCTAAAGAATTCTGAGCAGAGCAAGGTTGATTTGGACAAGGTTTTGATCCAAAAGGAGCTCGCGGGTAAAAGTCATCGCTCACAAGTAAAACACAGAGACCGACGTCAGTTAGAAAACTGACGTTGGCATCTAGACAGGGACCGATGTTGGCTATGTGCAGACTGATGTCGGTGACTCCAGACAAGTAAACACCGGCATCGGTCAGGGAACTGATGTCGATAATGAGGTCAATTGCATGGAACTGACGTCGGTCGGGTGCAGACTGAGAGATGACCGACATCGGTCACTGAAACGGATTTTGGGTGGACAGTAAGCTGTCAGGGAGTCTCAAACGCCCATATGGAGGATTGAAAGGGTAAGTAAGCCTCAAATTCATCATTTCCCTTCTTTACACTACTTGTTGCTCACTGATGGTCAAGAACCAGGAAGTTATTAAAGAAGCAGAGCAGGTAGAATCTAGGAAACAGTGGGAGCTTGGCATGGATGAGGAATGTGATTCCTTGGAGCAAAACCAAACGAGAGTTTTTTGGTAGAGTTGCCAGGTGGAAGAAAGCATTGAAAGATGAATGGATTTTTAGGATAAAGAAGAGAGGGAATGGACACGTGAGACGAAAGGCTAGGGTATATGGTCTTGTGTAAGTTGTAGGACAATGAAGGTTTAACCATTGTGTTTTCTTTACCAAGTTGGATAATATTAGCTACATTATCCTGTTACTGTATGTTGTGCTTATTGCAGGGTCACATATGCAGGAAGTTGTTGAACTAAAGGTAAAGTTAGTTCAGAGGTGTGTCATGAGGAATCTGAGAGCAACAAGATTCTTTGGCATGAGTGTGTTCTAGAGACATGGAAGGTCACAGGTTGATTTTGTCTCCAGATGATTGTGTGAAACTGGTTAGCACACCGATGGTTAGACATTTCTATGAATAGTGTCTTGATTCACATGATGAGGTTGAGTACATGTGTACTAAACTTGAGTTTGCCCAAGCAGTGGGAGCTGTTAGCAAGTTTGGAGCCAATCCGGGAAAGAAGCACTAGAGGGCAGTTCAGTGGATTCTCAGATATCTGAGAGGGACCAGCAGCAGGTGCACATGCTATGCAGGGTCAAGTTATTTTATGCATGGGTTTGTAGATGCGGATGTGGCATGTGATTTGGATGACAGGAGGTGCACCATAGGATTTGTGGTGGTTGGTCTTCAAGAGTGATTTTGAAGAGGGATACAACCCAGGAAACAAACTAGATGATGTATAGGTATAGGTACAGTTGCAGCTATTTATCTCCAAGTGGGAGATTGTTAGGTTTTGGAGCTAAAAGCTTCACTGATGCAGACATGGAGGAGGTTGTTGAGTTATAGAGAAATCGGCGTCGGCAATGCAACTGATGTCGGTCATCTTCAGTGCAAAGGGCAACCGACATCGGCAGGAGTCGGCCGATGTCGGTCACCTCCAGTCAGACAGCGACCGACGTCGATCGTCTGTGCGATTCCAGAACTATTTGTTGCATGAATAGTTAGTTTGTTGAACCAATTGTTTGCATGTAAAGACTATTTCAAGTCTTGAGCTGCGTGTCTAATTATTGTAAATTAGAAGTCTAAGTTATTGTTTAGTATGGGATCTATTTATAGACCCATGGGCATGTATTGTAATTAATTAAGGATTAAGGCAAGGAAGAGATCCTTCTAATTGTAAGAATAGGTTGATCTGTAGGTTGTTGCAAGATTAGGAATAAGTTCTACATGGTAAGTAAGATCATTTGAGTTGTAGGTTGTTGCAAGTTCATGGGAGATCTACTTGAAGTACTTTGAGTACTTGTGTACTAGCAGTAGTGATATTGATTGGTTGGAGGTGAACAACAACTCTATGTTTGAGTTGATTGTTGTGACCATTTTTGGTAGGAGAGAGAACTCTTGATTGAGAATTACTGGGAGCCCTTGAGGTGTGGGAAGCCTTATAGAGGTGTGAGAAGAGTGTGGCATCTTCTTTATTGTATTTTCTTTTTAGATGAGTTGAATACAAGATTGTGTATTGTCTCTCATATATTGTGTCATTTGTGAATTCTAGTTACTTGTTAATTCTGGTATAATTTCGTGTTTATTTGCTTATACAAGGTAATCATATTGTACTCTTGTTGAGGAGTTGGATCCTGACAGATTCTTCATCTGATGGGTATTCTGTTACAATGATGTCTTATTGAATTCTTGATATTGGATAAGTGACAACCTGTAATGGCATGATGGGCTCCACCAAGATTGGTTTGTCAAAGTGATACTCCTCAATTATATAAAAAAAATGTCAAGAGACAACTCCTCATAGATTGGCTTGTCAATAGGAGGCTCTTGAAAAACAAGCATATGGTCTAGATAATGATTTGCCTAAAGGCGGTTATAATCATCAAGCATTGACTCAACAAAGACTAGATCATCACCATGAGATTTCTCAACAACATGTATACTATTGCGAGCTGATTCATCACAATTTGACTTATAAAAAATGGTTGATTAAAAAAAAGCATCACTACTTGGTTGGTTCTCTTGGCCTTGGTTTCTAATGAGTTGGAAAATATTAGTTTTGAACACAGCTTGGTCTTCGAATGATTGGATTAATTAAGGGATTGATAGGATTGGTACTAGATAATGAATGGATTGTGGTTAGATAATGGTATGGCATTGGGGAGCATGATTTCTCACACGAGCGAAAGGATGAAGTCTTGGAATGGTAACAACAGGACAACATGGAGCTTGATTGCTCACACAAGCCAAAGGATGAGGTCCTGGAATGATGAAGGGACATTGTGGAGCTTTATTTCTCACACAAGCTAAAGGATGAGGTCCTAGAAGGATAAGTCTATGGTGTCATGGAACTTGGTTTCTCACACAAGCCAAAGGACAAAGTCCTGGTATAGAAATGGTTGGGCATTATGATCCTGCAATATAAATGGTATGACATGGTGGAGCTTGATTACTTGCATAAGCCAAAGCATCCAAGTCCTCCTCATAAACTATATCATCCTATTTGGTACCTTGATTTTTATTTTTTGGATTTTGACTATGTTCCCCATATGGAGTATTGTAGGAAGAATAGGAAAACTCCTTAGAAAATCTATCTCTATAGGGGTTTCTAGTCGGATTTTGTGCGGCCATTCTATCATAAGTTGGATTGTACATGACTCCATCGTAAATGTAGCTATACATATCTACATAAATTATGAAAGCTTTAAAATAAAAGGCTTAGTGTTATGCAAACTCTTGAAAATATATTCAAAGGACAAATGGTTCAAACTAGGTCTAACTTGATCAAAGGATGGAGCTATATCTCAACGTAGTTTGAACGTGGAGCTATATCTCCAAAATGGTTTGTGTTAATATTGGGCATAAAATAGTCTAACATCAAATGTCATACACATAAAAAGTCAATCGTCTGAATAAAAATTGACATGTCAAAGGTCTAGGCCAAAGTGTTCCAAACAAGGTCTAAATTAGGAAAGGGAAAAGAGTTGCTAGGTCTTTTGTCCAAACACAGAGTCAAAAGCTAGGCTCAAACAGGATATGCTGGGACTTTTGGCCAAATGGCATCAAAATCTAGGCTTGAAATAGAGGATTGATGTGAATTTGATTTAATCTAATAAGTTTGGAATAACTTTGACATAGACTCAGCATATGGAATCAAATATAAACATGATCAATTGGCATAAGCCACAAGGAAAAAGGCTATTGGAGAAAGACTATGTTCTCCCAAATAAAGACACGAATAATGATGAGGATATGCATTGAACAAACAAACAAATAATTAATTTACCGAAGTTATGCAACCTAAAAGAGAAAAATCTGTGTATCAGCTCTACGAATTGAGTCCTAAATAGAAATCAATCAATGTTTGAATCCAAACTTGACAAGGTTAATTGAAAACTCAATGTTGAAGACTATGATTTGACCAAAGAAGCTAGACAAGATTGGACAACGTGACAATGCATAAACAAGTTCCAAATGACATATGTGACATGGTCTAAAACAAATGGTTTTTAGCATAATGGGAAACAAGTTTTGAAACAAATTGAGCAATCTAACAATGCAAGCATTCTTTAATGATGTGATCAATGTTATGTTTAAAAGACTCAAAGGCAAAATGGTTTGACATGTTTTGGGCAACATAATAATGCTCGCATCAGTCAATTGACACAGACACACAAACAAGTTTAGAAAAAAATTCAAGGCACAAGTGTGGTGTAAAATGGCAAGCATAACACCTCTTTAAACAAAAGAGTGGCATATAAATAAATTGGTTTGGACATGGTTTTTAAACAAACAAACAATTTTTAGTCTTAAAACATACCAAGCAATAAATAAAAAGTGACAAAAATATATTAAGTATAATCGCCCTAAATCCTAACAAAGGTATGACAAAGTGGGGTTGACTAAAACTAATTAGTTTTTTATCATTCTCTATGGATCAATTGCATAATGACTTTCATGCCATATTATGCAAAATAAGTGTACTTTAATTAGATGTCTGTGGCACTTGGCTTGTTGTAAAAAGGTCTTGCCTTTTTTTCAACCACTACATCCATCACTTGCTTAGTGTAGTGCGATATCCAATGTGCAGATACGTCCCAGTGATTAACCTCAACATTAAAAGATGGTTTAACCACTCAAACCTCTGATCCTAGTGGGGGTGATGAATTCGATGTCGAGAGATGAAACCCTAGATCAAAGCTTCCCTATAGATCTTATGGGAGGTAATGAAGTCCCCCTTACAAACCAAGATGTAATGAAATAAATGACTAATTGAAAGAGCTTTAGAGGTTGTGTCTAGGTCACTCAAGAGAGAGCTTTAACAAAAAAATTTCACACCTTTGACTAAGGCAATTTGCAATAAAGATGGCACTTTTGATCCCAAAAGTTCCTTAAATGGGATGGATGGGAGAACATACACACAACATATTTATTTTTACCAATCAAACTCTATTTAAGAAACTATTGAATACAAACTTTGACAAATGAGTTCAATTTTAAACACCACATGAAAAATATGGTGATGTTCTTTTGATCCCTTGGCCTTAAGTTGTGAACTTTGAAAGACAATCACAAAACTTAACCAATAAATCACCCTAAATATTTTATTTAAACACCAAAATGAAGGATTCTTAATTTGTCTTAAACATCTAAATGAAGTGTGGAAAGACTTATTTAAGTTGTTTTGGCCTTTGTTCAAGTGGATCCTTCAATAAAAAGCGTTAGCACTTTGTTTAGCCTTAAATCATATTTACGTTTGAAATGATTAACTTGGGAAAATGAAGTCTCGGCTTCAAACAATGCAATCTCGCTACTCCATAGAGCAATCCTGCAACTTTGCAAAACCATGATTCAGATATGTAATATCACTATTTAGGTTAGATTAATAGGGAAAACAATATCACTACTTAGGCCAACAATCTCTCTACTCGGGTTGACAATCTCGTGACTCAGGTTTGAAGGGGTTTTATGAAACAAATATGTAACTTGAAGCTAAAATAATGGCATATTATGAAAATTTAGAAAAAAACACATGGTTTTAAAAAAATCATCAAAAATAGAGTTTATATGACCCTAAACCAACCTCCAAAAGATGGCCTATTCTGCACACTATAATATTGTGATTCACAGTGTAATCCAGGCATTGAGTCAGTCACAAGATTACAATATCGCTACTTGTGAGTAGTGGGATTGCAATATTACTACTAGACATGCAGACAAAGACTAACATTAAGCAAAAAAAGTTAAAAACATAATATCACAACTTGGAATGATAAAGCCACGACTATCTTAGTGGTGAAATTGTGATCCAAAGGACATACCGATGACTCTGTAGGTATAAAACCATGACTTTCATAAAATCATGTTTTACTAAAATTTTTCACTCTCTCTGCTTCCACACTCCAAGATTCTACATGAAAATGGTTAGTAGGTTACTTTTAAGAGCCTTATGATCAAATTTGTGAGGTTAGGGTCCCACTAGGCATGCCATTTTGTGATCTAAGAATTTGACTCAAGAGAGGATGGTTAGTATTGTGTTAGTTCCAAAATGAAAACAAAATGAAAGAAACACACTAACTAGCATAACATCTCTCAGCCTAGCCGCTAGGGGGAGCTTAGTGAGGAAACATCATTTAAAAACACAACTAGAAATGGAAAGAAATGAGAAATATGAACACAAAACACCAATTTTTACCAAATCCTTGATTGCTCTAAAAGGCTCCTTCTTTGGCTTGCTTGACTTATGCTTCAAGAGATCTTATTCAATTGAGTGTGGCTTCCTTCATCTCCTCTTGGCACCTTTGGCTTTGGCTTGGCTTGGCTCAATAATTTAGCATTATAACACTAAAATGCAATGATTTTGGAATAAGTTTAGCATTATAACTTTTCACCAAGATAACTTAAAATTCATGTTCATGGCTCTTTTATTTATAGATTTTCAAAATGGTTCAGGATCAACGATGACCATCCATCTCAAGATTTAGATGTGTGGGCATGAATTAATCCAATTATGTAATTAAATTTATAAATATCCCCCATAAATATTTGGGATAGAGGGGAATTTAAGAGTCATGGAGGGTCTTAATGAGGCATGGGGTGGCTTAATTTGGATATTTTATGCATTTATGGCCTAAGGATGCCTTCCAAAGAAATGATGTCATTTGATGATGCAGATATTCAATATTCATTTCCAAAAAGATATTATTCAAAAAGCTCCATGGAATTCTCAATTAGACTCGTGATTTGAATTAATTAGCTTTAAGCATGATTAGTCACTTTGGTGCAAATTTTGGCCCTTTGGTGCACAAATTAATCAAATTGGTCAAAATGTCTCATTATTGACTGGATTAGAATTAGGATGCAATGTCAAATGCATTTGGCTTGTTATCCCATTTAATATGTTTCCAACACAAAATAACAAAGGCACGTGTGTTGTATAAGAAATTTGGTAGAAAAGAACAATCCAGAGCACCCAGGTGCAAAAATGCCATTTTGACTCGAAATGATTTGATCAAAGTTAGTTGTCTCATAAATTGCATTGCCCCATTTAATGACACTCTAGCCAAAATCAGCACTTGAATATAAAAATTTAAACTCATTTAATGTGTTTTAGTGTTTTTAGGCCAAATTGTGCACTTTGGTAGAAATTGGTCAAAAATCTAGTTGGAAGTTATCAATGGCCAATTTTAGATGTCTATAGATAGCATGATTAGATGGGCCCACTCCCTAATCCACCATCAAGAATGTATAAAGAGGATCTATCAAAGTAATTAAGCCACCATGCCCCACCTCATGTCCTGACATATGATAAGTAGCCTTAAGATAGATGATGTTGACTACCATATGCAAAGCAAAATTGATAATCTTATCTTATTACAAGCATATGATTTACATATATGAAAACTTATGATAGTTGTTCCACACTAACTACTTATGTGTTGGGTTTGTCAAGTCATGTACATTCTATTATAAAACATTCATTGAAAACCATCAAGGTTAATGGTTTCACCCTCCAAGCCATCTAACATTACAAAATGATTGCTGAAGAAGTGTTAAACTATCAATTTATGAGAAATTTTGTAAGCACAACAGGTTGCCTATCGAGCTTATCAAACTCATTATCCTCATTATTAGGAGAAGGATTCCTCAAATGATGAGTCACTTTCCTGCATAGGGAGGGAGGAATTTCTCATGGGTTCACCACTCAAATGCTGGTTGAAAGTAATTATGAAGCTCATGTTTGAAAGAATGAGAACTCATAGGACAGACTTTTATGGTTTAATTATGGCATCAACAATCTATGGAGCACTTGTCATGGTCGGACTATGGTTGAGTTGTGGGGCACGAGTTGGTGGGTTTTGGGTTGAGCGAGATAGAGTGGCTATGTTGGCAGAAGAAACTAGTTTATTATTTCCAACAAGGGCTTTTGAGTTGCAATCGTGTTGATTATTTCGCATCCCCACCACTTACCAGTTATTTGCTTCCCCTATCAAAGGATAAGGGTGTTTTGTTATTGATTTGGGTGGTGGGTTTGAATTGGATGTAAAGAAGTAATATTTGATCAATGTGGTTCGATGCCTAGCATCGAAAATAAGTATTAGGAAGGTTGATGTATATCACCCTCTAGGTGTACTATTGACTATCAATTTGAACATCAATGGTCTCACATAGTTTGTTACATCCTGATTTCTCGCTAAATAAATTTATATTATTATCCATGGATTTTTTTATAGTTGATAATTTGATTTGATTATTATTAACTACGTTGTAAGTCATATGTTGTTATGGGATAGTTGAATATCGATTTGGTTTCATGATTTCATTGCTTAGTTTAGCTATATTGTATATCCTTTACAATGTGATCATGTTGATTTATTGATGCAGTAATATTTTATGATAATAATGTCATGATGTATGGACTTACTACCTACTTGTCGTGAGTTGGACACATGAGAGATTCATCCCTTAGAACATGATGGAAGGAGAGCATCATCGAAGAGGGTGACATAGATGGAGATGTTAGGGAACGATAGAGGAATGGCTATAACCCTGCACACACCACGTTAAATAGTACATATTAAATACATAGTTTCAATTGATAGCATTAGTATATTTTTTTATGACTGTCTGCATTTTATTAATTGTATGTTTGTGTTAGCTCAATTTATTTCTTACGTAGAAAAAATCATGTGTGATTGCATTATGGGTATTATGCATAGGTCTGAAGGTATAATGTTGCAGTATGATTACGTTATGCTATTATAGTCATAATTATTAATGCTTTTATGAGAACGTAAATGTGTGTGAACAAGTATCTGCTACTACCAGATCTAACCTAACCATCATCTCTTATTAATGTTTGAATTTATAACGTAAGAATCAAATAATAACGTCCTAACACTTCAACAGAGATTATGATCCTGGATCATACTAGAGATCAATGTATATATTTTCACATTTATAATATGAGACATAACATAATTATGCTCAGTTTGTAATAAATTTAAAATAGTAACTATGAGTTTGAGCCATAACACGATCAATTGAGAACCACGGCTTTGCATCATGCAACAAGAATGGATTGTGTGTAGAGTTGATAAATTTATTTGTCAATAGATGCTCCTAGTGATGTTGGTTCACCAATAATATGAGTTGTAGGCAATGATGGACTGAAAGCAATCAAAGAATTATTGGATCATGTGGCAAATAGATTCCTATTCGTATTTACTAATTCACCACTAATTAAAGTGAAATGTTACCTATTCTTATTTCATGTATTAGTATTAATTATCAAAGGTTGAATATGAGAATATTCCTAATGGTGTTACCCAATATTCGCTTTAATACATGTTGCTTTATTGCCACTAATACCTAGATTATTTAATTAGCTAATTTATCGCTTCGACTGAATAATGTAACTATACCACTCAGCTAATTACTTTCTATATAAATAATAATAGTTGCCACATAATCTATGTAAATCAGAGGTCGAATTGACTCAAAAAGAGTAGAATTTGGACAAAAATAGTCTATTGACTATAACATTCGGTTCATTAATATTTCGTGAATATTAATATTTTAATATAAAATGTCAACGAAGAAATTATAATGGTTGTTGAAATCATATGAAGTCATTGTTTAGAATTTTAGATGGATGTTGACATTTACAGTATTTATTTATTATTGGTTGCTTGTATGCGATACATAGTACGAATACAATTAATATGTACAAGGGTGTATATATAGGAAATATATCTACATATGGATTTAAGTATCCATATAAATATATAACATACATGGGTGTATTGCATCATATGCCTATATCTATAGTTAATGGATTGTTAATATAAGTCACGAGAGTTTAAGGGATAGGAAACCATAACCATATGAACACAATCTCTTAGAAATATAATAAATTGTTTTAATATGTTCATACGAGGTATAACTTGGTTCTTTGAAAATATTATGACTAACTGTTGGTGTGTGTGTGTATATACAGTATTGAAAACTTGTGTGTGATACATATTATGAGTAAATTAATATGTACAAATGAGTGCTTATACATTTATAGCATATATTAGTGCATCGTGAAGTGTGCATATAAGTTATAGTTTTTTTTTTTTTTTAATAGTAAATACTAAGTTATAGATTCTTGAAGAATGGAAAACTAATTATATATGCATACAGCCTCGTAAAATATAACAAATTGTTTAAATGAAAGATTATGTTTTCGTGAGAATTATGACATTATTTATAATGAATGGTTGGTTGTAATTGAGTAGTGTGTATATAAAAGGATGGACTATGATATTGATGTTTTTCATAGAATGTACTGTATTTGAATCTACGTACAAAAATTAGTAGTGTGCAGTTTGAGCATAGATTATACTTGGCTAGTATAAACTATATTTGTTACTTATTATTATGTGGTAAATAAAATAGTGGCAATTCATTCATACATTTGATGAACTAAATGTATGAATTTTGATTATTCTTGTGTTTAGCATGTTTTATGACTGATAGTAGGAAGTAGTTTGTATGAATTTATTGGTTATATTAACTAAATCTTGCATTGCTAGTAATGATTAAGTAGTGAGATGGACTTTGCCAACTTACTAGTGTCACCAATACCAGATGAAGACAATCCAATCAAGTAGTGTGTCTAAAATTGACTGGTCCTAGAGATCAATAACTATTGAAAACTTTGGTCAAAGTAATGTTTAGTTAAATATTGTCATTTCATATGTATGATTTACATGTTTGTGTGATATCATGTTAGAACGAATTTCTTTATGGTACAGTGCATGTTCTCTAAAATCATACAACATATGGGTACTAGCTTGTTTCTCTAAATTTTTGCACTGTCACTATCTAGTCATCCATGAAGGGAGGGCCATTCCCTGATGGGGGATTATGTGAGGGATCTATGGTCTGTGGTGGGTGTGGAAAAGCGCTTAGATGATTATCTCCCTCCCCATAACAGTGCTTATTTCGAGATGACACTTGAGATTGCCATATATACTAAATTTTGGGGAACTCATGCTCTGTGGAGCCTTTTATCTTGTATCTTGTACATTATATTATATTTATTATAATTGAAACATTATCCCTTATAAGATGTAATTGTTTACTTATTGTACATTGACAACAGTGGTTGTGTGTTTATACCAACCATGGTTGGATATTTGTAATTACTTTCTATATGTCATAATTACTTTGTAGTTATGATGTGTTTCACATGATGATAATGATCGATGATGGATATATGTCACATGATTATTTTTTAGTTGAATTATTTAGCATGTTTTATTTGAATCATTATTTAAATTCTCATGGTGAAGTCTAATAAAATAATACATTATTTAAATTTAAAAATATATATTTCTAAGTAGATCCCAATGGGGATGTTACATGTGGTATCAGAGTTATGGCTCAAATTCTAGGACCTAATGAGTCAACTAACATTTTCATATCCTTCTGTTTAACAGAGAAAAGAATGGTGAAATTTAGAGTGTCCAGAGAGGGTCTTTCAAATGTCAATGATAGTAAACCTCCATTTAATCCTAACTGATTTGTTGTTGAGAAAACAACAAAGTTAGATCAGATTCTCTCAGCCATGAATGAAACCAAGGATTGAATTTCAACCTTGGAGTAGGAAGTTCATGGCCATGAAGAATAAGAATACTAAGATGAACCTGAAGAGCATCCTGTTGAGCAGGAAAACCCTTAGGATGCGAGAGCACATGTAATATTATATTGGTTAAGTGAAGTGTATTTTGGACTTGTAGTGCCTTAGTGCATAATCATGCTACACCATGATTAGAGTTATGAGATTTAGCAGGTCCTTATGTATGGCTTGATGATTATCATAGGTAATAGCCATCCATGATTCTTTGTTTGATTTTCCTAAGAACCTATTCAATTTGAATCATTTGATGCATGGAACATCAAGATAATAGAAGGAAATTTTAGAAAGGATAAGGCATAATCATATGTGACCTATTTTATGAAGTTATGAGGATTGATAGTTGATTTCATGAAATGTTGTGTGGTACATTGAGTGTGTACCCTTAGGAACACTCATACCCTCTTAGAGTTGTTAAAGGATTGGTTTATCTAGTGTCTTGATGGTGATGGTTATATACGATGTTTGGGTAGGTGAGTACATAGCATAGTTCATGAGTTAGAAACAACAGATTCCTACAATATTTTTCACTTAGATGGAACACTTCAAGAATGATTACATTTTTACTTTGTAATCAAGTCACCTCTGTCGCTTGTGTTTTGTATTGTGAGTTTTCAAAAATCATGGGATGCTTCTCACTTAAGAATACATGCATTTTAGATAGAGTTTTGTGTCTTATGTACATTAACCCTGGGGGAAGGAATCCTAAAAGACCGCTTATGGATGGGCACCACCTGGTGTGGTGGGAATTCTCCTTGTATTGGAGTGTAGTTATCTTGGTTGAGGAATCCTATGTGTTAAGATTTTGCTCATGGATGACACCCCATATGTTTATGTAGATTGGGAAGAGGTGTCATCTCACATAGATAACATAGAGGTCAATTGTTACTCTCTCACCTTCCTTTGACATAATTATAAGCCCACTAAGTGGATTCATATTTTCATTATATAGATTAAGTGTTTCCTTAATCGAAAACTTATTTATGAAATGTTGTTTTGACAATATTCCTTGGATTTCATGGAATGGATAGTGTCTTCTACTTCTTGTTGAGAGATAAGTTGTAGGAATGGAATGGATTAATGCATCTATGTGGTTAATATTTTTCCTTCTGATTGTGGAAACAGGGTGTGATACTACACTTACAGGTTTGGTAAGTGTGTAGTGATTTTGGCAACTTGGGTTGCGGTGTTTCCTTCATACCATGTGAGGGTATTTAAGAGTTTTGTTGTTGAGATGTTAGTTCACTAATTTCCACTCGTGGCTTTTTAGAGTGACACTTTCCAGTGTTATTTTATCTAAACTTGTGAACCTTGACCACGTGGAGTGGTGAACCTTGAATTTATATTGGTTCTAGATTAAGATTTATAAGTTGATTATAACTATTGTGTTATGATTCACCCTTGATTAGATTGGTATTATTTTCATCTTGCTTAAAACATGTTGTTTTGATGAGACATTTATATGCCTTTCACCTTGAGCAAGTATGGAATAGGATGTGTGGAACATCTTGTTAGTCTAAGGGGTTGAGATAAGCTTATAACTTGTTGTGTAACTAGCCGAGCAAGTAGGGAGGCATTGTCTCACTTTTTCCTTTTATAAGGTTGTAAGGATGGTGTGATCCACAACCTTTGTTATTACTTCCTCCTAACTATGAATATAACAGAGATGGGTTAAGTTATGAAATTTGATACTATTTATGTTTGGCTAATAGAATCTCAATGCAATTATGGAATGTTTGTATGATTTTTCTTGTGATAGATATTGATACATATTTAATTATTTAGCATGTATCATTGCACTCTAGGATCTATTAGTATGGATTCTTGATTCATTGTATCATGTGGACATTTTTGAAATCACTAGGTCATGGAGGCCTAAGAGACGAGTGGTGAATTAAGAACATGAGTACTAAGAAATAAGAGTGGGTCCTAGTTAGTCTCACATTGACTTGGTAGTTATTGAGTTTAGAATTGACAAGGGGAGCTTGTCAAATCTAGTATTTGGTAAGGGGGACTTGTCAAATTCAGATGTACGATCATATGCATTTATGCCGAGGAATGTTTATTCCTTAATTTTGTATACATTGGAAATGTATTATTTCTAGTTCTTATTCATTGCCATACTTATTGGGAGCTACGTAGATTAGCGATGGTATCAATTTATACATATCATTTTTGCCAAGTTCTCTAAACAATTTTCTCAAAAATGAGGAAAACACTCTTTAGGTTAGAGAGGTGTGCAGAGGGGATGGGAGGCTTTGTGGAACTCTCCCTAGCAACTTGATATACAGACACACAAGTTTTAATGCATATGAATTAGAATAAAATTAATATAAGCAGACATTGCATCTAGGGAAGCGCCTTCATATTTTGGTCTATTATTCATTTCTTTCATCAATCTCCTTACCATTGCAACATCACCCACTCCAACATAGATGTTTGACAGAAGAACATACACATTAGGAAATTGATATATAATTCAGATATTAATAAAGTGATATAATTATGCAATATTATAATGCTAAGAATGATAGTAGTTTGTGCAATATTATGTAAATGGCTAAGATTACACAATATCATAATTATGGTACTGATAATTTTAGATAATAATATTATGTTTTAATCATTATATATATATATAATGATAATAATATTATGTTTTAATAATTTTAGTATGAAAATTATTGTATTCAAATTGTTATTTTAGGTGTGGTTATTAGTACCCAAAAATACAGTATACAAACTAAGATCATTGTATATCACAATTAGTTCACCATATATTATGTACAAAGCACATATATCAATCGCAGAGCTTGTATAAATTGCTACACTTGATATTGTTGTATACATATATTAATACAATGATACAATATCAAGTGTAGCGATTTATACAAGCTCTGCGATTGATATATGTGCTTTGTACATAATATATGGCGAACTAATTGTGATATACAATGATCTTAGTTTGTATACTGTATTTTTGGATACTAATATCCGCACCTAAAATAATGATTTGAATACAATAATTTTCATACTAGTAAAATATTATGTTACCATCTTGCATAAGTACTTATATAGCCAAATTGTTCTGAGTTATAATAGCTTGACAGAGGGGAAAAAATAATCTAAGTAATTACATATTTTTAGGATAGCGAACTGATGGTAGTCTTTGGCTAATATAGGATGACCTATAGATTAAGGTAAAGCTGATTTGAGTACATTATGATTGAGTTTGCACAATGAATATATAATTATATAGATACAATGATTCATTGGTAATAAATTTGATTCAATACTTACTAACTCATTATATGATGAAGGTAATTCAAATATTCGCATAAATATAGGAAATACATTTGTCCAAGTATTAGATGCAATGCATAGATATTGGTAATAAACTAAATATTAACATATATACAACATATATTGAATCAAATTGAATCATATGATGTCCAGGTAGATACAATACTCCACTTGTGAATATTTGTAATAAGTTTGATAATGTTACATAAGTAGTGATTTAGTTCTATTTTATTTAGTTTGCTTAGTGGATAATCTGTTATCTATGTATTTGATATTGTTGCCACTAATTTGGCTAATATTTACATAGTTATCTATTAAAAAGATATGGCTACTAATAGATAAATTTATAACATAAGGATCAGATAATAATGTCCTAGCACTTCAAATGGAGATTATGATCCTGGATCATCCTAGAGATCAATGTATATATTCTCACATTTATAATATGAGCCATAGCATAATTATGCTCAGTTTGTAATAAATTTAAAATAGTAACTCTAAGTTTGAGCCGTAGCATGATCAATTGAGAACCACGGCTTTGCATCATGCAATAAGAATGGATTGTGTGTAGAGTTGATAAATTTATTTGCCAATAGATGCTCCTAATGATGCTGGTTCACCAATAATATGGGTTGTAGGCAATGATGGACCGAAAGTAGTCAAAGAATTATTGGATCATGTGGCAAATAGATTCCTATTCGTATTTACTAATTCACCACTAATTAAAGTGAAATGTTACCTACTCTTATTTTGTGTATTAGTATTAATTATCAAAGATTGAATCTGAGAATATTCCTAATGGTGTTACCCAATATTCGCTTTAATACATGTTGCTTTATTGCCACTAATACCTAGATTATTTAATTAGCTAATTTATCGCTTCGACTGAATAATGTAACTATACCACTCAGCTAATTACTTTCTATATAAATAATAATAATTGTCACATAATCTATGTAAATCAGAGGTCGATTTGACTCAAAAAGAGTAGAATTTGGACAAAAATAGTCTATTGACTATAACATTCGGTTCATTAATATTTCGTGAATATTAATATTTTAATATAAAATGTCAACGAAGAAATTATAATGGTTGTTGAAATCATATGAAGTCATTGTTTAGAATTTTAGATGGATGTTGACATTTACAGTATTTATTTATTATTGGTTGCTTGTATGCGATACATAGTAGGAATACAATTAATATGTACAAGGGTGTATATATAGGAAATATATCTACATATAAATTTAAGTATCCATATAAATATATAACATACATGGGTATATTGGGTCATATGCCTATATCTATAGTTAATAAATTGTTAATATAAGTCACGAGAGTTTAAGGGATAGGAAACCATAACCATATGAACACAGTCTCTTAGAAATATAATAAATTGTTTGAATTATGTTCATACGAGGTATAACTTGGTTCCTTGAAAATATTATGACTAACTATTGGTGTGTGTGTGTGTGTACAATATTGAAAACTTGTGTGCGATACATATTATGAGTAAATTAATATGTAGAAATGAGTGCTTATACATTTATAGAATATATTAGTGCATCGTGAAGTATGCATGTAAGTTACAGTTTTTTTTTATTAGTAGATACTAAGTTATAGATTCTTGAAGAATGGAAAACTAATTATATATGCATACAGCCTTGTAAAATATAACAAATTATTTAAATGAAAGATTATGTTTTCGTGAGAATTATGACTTTATTTATCATGAATGGTTGGTTGCAATTGAGTAGTGTGTATATAAAAGGATGGACTATGATATTAATGTTTGCCATAGAATGTACTGTATTTGAATCTAATTACAAAAATTAGTAGTGTGCAGTCTGTGCATAGATTATACCTAGCTAGTATAAACTATATTTGTTGCTTATTATTATGTGGTAAATAAAATAGTGGCAATTCATTCATACATTTGATGAACTAAATGTATGAATTTTGATTATTCTTGTGTTTAGCATGTTTTATGACTGATAGTAGGAAGTAGTTTGTATGAATTTATTGGTTATTGTTGAGTTGTGGAGCTAAAAGCTTCACTGATGAGCTAGATTGAGGTTGCTAAGTTTACCAGTAACTGGCATCGGCAGTATCACCGACATCGGTCAGGCATGGATCAGAATCGATCGACATCGATCAGGGATCAGCCGACGTCGGTCATATGCAGACCGATAGTGACCGGCACCTGTCACCTATGTGTGTGTGTATGCGTTTGCATGTGTTTCCAGAATTAGATTTGTTCTAATTTTAGGAGAATAGTTGGTTTGCATGTAAAGACTAATTTTAGTCTTGAGTCTATTTTTCTAATTATTGTTTGCCTTGGATCCTATTTAAGAGACCCATGGGGCAGTATTGTAATTAAAAAGAAAGAAAAGAGGGAATAACAACTCGGTTATTGAGTTGATTGTAATTGATTGAGAGAGAACTCTTGAGAGAGAAATACTGTACACCCAAGAGGTGTGGGAAGAGTGAGATTTCTTCATTGTATTCTGGAAGAGTTTAATGCAAGATTGGTTGTTTCTTGTATCTCCTATTATTTGCTCTTTCTGATTTCTAGTTACTTATTACTCTTGGTTCAATTTCGTGTTTAGTTGCTTATACAAAAGTAATCAATTGTACTCCAAGTTCCTAACAAGTGGTATCAGAGCGTGTTAGTGTTTGTTGATTACAGAATTCACTCAGGGGTTTCTGATTGAGTGGGAGTAAAGCAATGGCAGAAGAAAGTAAACTAAGAATGGAGAAATTCAATGGCAAGAATTATCAATTATGGAGGATGTAGATAAAAGATTATCTGTATCAGAAATATCTGTACTTACCGTTGGGTGGGGTTGCAAGCAAGCCCACAGATATGGAAGATGAAGAATGGAATGTTCTTGATAGAAAGGCTCTTGGAGCTATAAGACTGACCTAGCAGCTTCTGTGTTTTCAAACTTATCACAGGCAAAGACAACGGTAAAGCTAATGGATACTTTGGCAAATTTATATGAAAAACCCTCAGCTTCAAATAAGGTATATCTTATGAAGCAATTATTTAATTTGCAAATGCAGGAAGGTGGATCTGTATCTAGTCATCTTAATGATTTCCATAGAATTGTAAATCAGTTAAATTTAGTCAAAATAGTTTTTGATGATGAAATTAAGGCTCTCTTATTCTTATGCTCTTTACCTGAAAGTTGGAATAGCTTGGTAATGGCAGTTAGTAATACTGCATCTGCTTCAAATATCTTGAAAGTTGATGATGTTGTTAGTGTAATCTTGAATGAAAAAATTTACAGAAAAAGCACAGGGGAAACATCAGGTAATGCTTTAAGTTTTGAAAGTAGGGGAAGGCAAAGAGAGAAGGGCAAGCAAGATAAATCAAGGTCAAAGATGGGAAGAAGATCCAAATCCACAAATAGAAGAATAACCTGCGAGAATTGTGGAAAGAAAGGGCATGTAAAGAAAGATTGTTGGTTGAAGGATAACAAAGAAAATCAGCATGAAGGTGATAAAGAAGCAAAAGTTGCAGGTATTTTTGCACAAGATGCTCTTATATTTTCTTTGGATAATAAAATAGAATCTTGGGTTTTAGATTCTGGTGCCTCTTTCCATGCAACCCCAAATAGAGATTTTTTCAATGATTATGTCCATGGAGATTTTGAAAAAGTTTATTTAGGGGATGATGAGCCTTGTCAAATTGTTGGCAAAGGAAAAGTGCAGCTGAAATTGCAGAATGGCAACACATGGGTGTTGAAGGATGTCATGCATGTACCCATCCTGAAGAGGAATCTGATTTCTGCAAGAAAGTTGAGTGATGAGGGTTGCACAGTAATTCTCACAGCTGAATCTTGGAAAGTTTCCAAGGGTGCACTTGTATTAGCTAGAGGTAAGAGAGTAGGTACACTTTATCTATCTACTTGTATTACTGATTATTCTCCTTCTATTTTATCTACTTCAGATGTAGATGCAAAGTTGTGGCATTATAGGCTTGGTCACATGAGTGAAAAGGGAATGGATATTCTTAAGTCAAAATGTAAGCTTTTAGATTTGAAAAGCATAGATCTATATTTCTGTGAGCATTGTATTTTTAGAAAATAGAAGAAAGTGAGGTTTCTCAAAATTGGGTCAACAAAGAAGAAGCACAAGTTGGAGCTTGTTCACATAGACGTGTGGGGACCAGCTCAGGTAGCTTCTATTAGAGGATCACGGTATTATGTTTTTTTCATTGATGATGCTACAAGAAAGGTATGGGTTTATTGCATAAAGAGAAAATCTGATATTTTTGACACATTTAAGAAATGGAAAGCTTTAGTTGAGAATGAAACATGTTTGAGATTGAAGTGCCTTAGATCTGACAATGGTGGTGAGTAGTGCAGCAATAAATTCAATAGTTACTGTTCTATGAGTGGAATACGCAAGGAAATGATGGTTCCAAGGACACCTCAGCAAAATGGAGTTACTGAAAGGATGAATAGAACAATAATGGAGAGTGCACAGAGTATGAGGTTGCATGCTGGTTTTCCCTTATAGTTTTGGGCAGAAGCTGTAGATATTGTGGTTTACTTGATTAACAGAGGACCTTCTACTGCACTGGATGGTGGAATTCTAGAAGAGACATGGATAGGTAAAAAAGTAGATCTTTTATTTCTCATAGTTTTTGGTTTTGAAGCTTTTGTGCACGTTGATAAAGAAAATAGAAAGAAACTGGATGCTAAATCTATGCGGTGCAATTTCATTGGTTATGGTTTTGGAGATTTTGGATTTCGATTGTGAAATTTAGAAACTAACAAAATTATTAGAAGCTGGGATGTAGTTTTTAATGAGAAGGTGATGTACAATGATCAGCTCAAGAGGCTGAATAATTCTGAGTAGGGCAATCTTTATTTGGAAAAGGTTATGATCCAAAATGAGCTCGCAGGTAAAAATCATCACTCACAGAAAAACACAGAAACCAACGTTGACGACCAGGAGGAATCGATGTCGATCAGGTGCAGACCGACATCGGCCAGAGATGACCGAGATCAGTCACTGATAGAAAGAAATTTGGGCGGACAACAAGCTGTCAATGAGTCTCAAACGCCCATAAGGAGGTCTGAAAGGGTAAGTAAACCTCTAATTCGTTATTCCCCTTCTTTATACTACTTATTGCTCACTGATGGTGGAGAACTAGAAAGTTTTGATGAGGCAATGCAGGTAGAATCCAGGAAACAGTGGGAGCATGGCATGAATGAGGAAATTGATTCCTTAGAAAAGAACCATACATGGGATTTGGTTGAGTTGCCAGCCAAAAAGAAAACACTAAAAAATAGATGGGTTTACAGGTTAAAAAGAGAGAATGGACAAATGAGACATAAGGCCAGGTTGGTAGTAAAGGGATTTGCATAGAAACCAGGTATTGACTTTGGTGAATTTTTTTCTCCTGTAGTAAAGATGACTTCTATTCGGACTGTATTGTCTTTAGTTGCATTGAGGATTTGCATCTTGAGCAGCTTGATGTTAAGACATCATTTCTTCATGGAGATTTGGATGAAGAGATATATATGGATCAACCGGAAGGTTTTGATGTCAAAGGTAAGGAGAAACTTGTGTGCAGGTTGAAGAAAAGCTTATATGGTCTTAAGCAAGCTCCAAGATAATGGTATTTAAGGTTTGACAAGTTTATGACAGAGCATGGCTTTAGTAAATGTCAATCTGACCATTGTGTTTATTTTATCAGATTGGATAATAGTAGTTATATTATCTTGTTGTTGTATGTAGATGATATGTTTGTTGCAGGTTCACACATGCAAAAAATTACTAAGCTAAAGGTGAAATTAGCTCACACATTTGCCATGAAGGATTTAGGAGTAGCAAAGAAAATCCTTAGCATGAGTATTAAGAGAGACAAAAAAAATTATAGTTTGATTTTGTCTCAAGAGGATTATGTGAATAAGGTGTTGGAGAGGTTCTATATGCAAGATGCAAAACTGGTAAGCACACATATGGATGGACACTTCAAGATGAGCAAAGAACAGTGTCCTAAATCACATGATGAGGTTGAGTACATGAGCAACGTTCCGTATGCTTTAGCAGTTGGGAGCTTGATGTATGCAATGGTATATACCAGACCAGATATTGCCCAAGCAGTGGGAGTTGTCAGTAGGTTTATGGCCAATCCAAGAAAGGAGCACTGGAAAGCAGTTCAATAGATTCTCAGATATTTGAGAGGGACCAGTAGTAGGCATTTATGCTATGGAGGGTCAAACACTTCTCTACATGGGTATGTAGATTCGGATATGGCAGGTGACTTGGATGGCAGGAGAAGCACCACATGATATGTGTTCACTGTTGGTGGAACAACGGTTAGCTGGATTTCAAAGTTGCAGAAGGTTGTTGCCCTGTCTACTACAGAGGTAGAATACATTGCAGTCACAGAGGCTAGCAAGGAAATGATTTGGATGACTCAGTTCATGGAAGAGTTGGGAAAGGAGCAAGAGAGTTGTAGATTGTACAGTGATAGTCAAAGTGCAATTCATTTGGCAAAGAATTTGGCCTTTCATTCAAGAACCAAACATATACAACTTAGGTACCACTTCATTAGACAGGTATTAGAGGATGGACAGTTGAAGCTGGAAAAGATTCATACAAATAAGAACCCTACATATATGTTAACAAAGCTGGTAACAAATGAGAAGTTGAATCTTCATTCAACTTTTGTTGATCTTCAAGATTGAACTTGAAGATGGAGAAACAAGTTAGAGGATGTTGTTGTATAGGTACAGGTGCAACTGTTTATCTCCAAGTGGGAGATTGTTGAGTTGTGGAGCTAAAAGCTTCACTGATGAGCTAGATTGAGGTTGTTGAGTTTAGTAGTAACTGGCATTAGCAGTATCACTGACATCAGTCAGGCATGGATCATAATCGATTGACATCGGTCAGGGATCAGCCGACGTCGATCATAAGCAGACTGACAGCGACCAGCATCAGTCACCTGTGTGTGTGCGTGTGTGCGCATTTGCATGCATTTCCAAAATTAGATTTGTTCTAATTTTAGGAGAATAGTTGGTTTGCATGTAAAGACTAATGTTATCTTGAGTCTATTTTTCTAATTATTGTTTACCTTGGATCTTATTTAAGAGACCCATGGGGCAGTATTGTAATTAAAAAGAAAGAAAAGAGGGAATAACAACTCAATTATTGAGTTGATTGTAATTGATTGAGAGAGAGAGAGAACTCTTGAGAGAGAAATACTGTACACCCAAGAGGTGTGGGAAGAGTGAGATTTCTTCATTGTATTCTGGAAGAGTTTAATGCAAGATTGGTTGTTTCTTGTATCTCCTATTATTTGTTGTTTCTGATTTCTAGTTACTTATTACTTTTAGTTCAATTCTGTGTTTAGTTGCTTATACAAAAGTAATCAATTGTACTCCAAGTTCCTAACAGTTATATTAACTAAATCTTGCATTGTTAGTAATGATTAAGAAGTGAGACAGACTTTGCCAACTTACTAGTGTCACCAATACCAGATGAAGGCAATCCGATCAAGTGGTGTGTCTAAAATTGACTAGTTTTAGAGATCAATAACTATTGAAAACTTTGGCCAAAGTAATGTTTAGTTAAATATTGTCATTTCATATGTATGATTTACATGTTTGTGTGATATCATGTTAGAACGAATTTCTTTATGGTACACTACATGGTCTTTGAAATCATACAACATATGGGTACTAGCTTGTTTCTCTAGATTTTTGCACTGTCACTATCTACTCATCCATGAAGGGAGGGCCATTCCCTGATGGGGGATTATGCGAGGGATATATGGTATGTGGTTTGTGTGGAAAAGTGCTCGAATGATTATCCCCCTCCCCATAATAGTACTTATTTGGAAATGACACTTGAGATTACCATATATACTAAATTTTGGGGAACTCATGCTCTGTGGAGCCTTTTATCTTCTATCTTGTACATTATATTATATTTATTATAATTGAAACATTATTTCTTATAAGATGTAATTGTTTACTTATTGTACATTGACAACAGTGGTTGTGTGTTTATACCAACCGTGGTTGGATATTTGTAATTACTTTCTATATTTAGTTATGACGTGTTTCACATGATGATAATGGTCGATGATGGATATATGTCACATGATTATTTTTTAGTTGAATTATTTAGCATGTTTTATTTAAATCATTATTTAAATTCTCATGGTGAAGTATAATAAAATAATACATTATTTAAATTAAAAAATATATATTTCTAAGTGGATCCCAGTGGGGATGTTACATGTGGTATCAGAGTTATGGCTCAAACTCTAGGACCTAATGAGTCCACTAACATTTTCATATCCTTCTATTTAACAGAAAGGAAAATGGTGAAATTTAGAGTGTCCAGAGAGGGTCTTTAAAATGTCAATGATAGTAAACCTCCATTTAATCCTAACTGATTTGTTGTTGAGAAAACAACAAAGTTAGATCATATTCTCTCAGCCATGAATGAAACCAAAGATTGAATTTTATCCTTGGAGTAGGAAGTTCATGGCCATGAAGAATAAGAATACTAGGATGAACTTGAAGAGCATCCTGTTGAGCAAGAAAACCCTTAGGATGCAAGAGCACATGTAATATTATACTGGTTAAGTGAAGTGTATTTTGGACTTATAGTGCCTTAGTGCATAATCATGCTACACCATGATTAGAGTTATGACATTTAATAGGTCCTTATGTATGGCTTGATGATTATTGTAGGTAATAGCCATTCGTGATTATTTGTTTGATTTGCCTAAGAACTTATTTAATTTGAATCATTTGATGCATGGAACATCAAGATAATAGAAGGGAATTTTTGAAAGGATAAGGCATAATCATATGTGACCTATTTTATGAAGTTATGAGGATTGATAGTTGATTCCATGAATTGTTGTGTGGTACATTGAGTGTGTACCCTTAGGAACACTCATACCCTCTTAGAGTTGTTAAAGGATTCGTTTATCTAGTGTCTTGATGGTTATGGTTATATACGATGTTTGGGTAGGTGAGTACATAGCATAGTTCATGAGTTAGAAACAACAGATTCCTACAATATTTTTCACTTAGATCGAACACCTCAAGAATGATTACATCCTTACTTGGTAATCAGGTCACCTTTATCACTTGTGTTTTGTATTGTGAGTTTTCAAAAATCATGGGATGCTTCTCACTTAAGAATACATGCATTTTAGATAGAGTTTTGTGTCTTATGTACATTAACCCTGGGGGAAGGAATCCTAAATGACCGCTTATGGATTGGCACCACCTGGTGTGGTGGGAATTCTCCTTATAGTGGAGTGTAGTTATCTTGGTTGAGGAATCCTATGTGTTAAGATTTTGCTCATGGATTGACACCCCATATGTTTATGTGGATTGGGAAGAGGTGTCATCTCACATAGCTAACATAGAGGTCAATTGTTACTCTCTCACCTTCCTTTGACATCATTATAAGCCCACTGAGTGGATTCATATTTTCACGATATTGATTAAGTGTTTCCTTAATCTAAAACTTATTTATGAAATGTTGTTTTGACAATATTCCTTGGAGTTCATGGAATGGATAGTGTCTTCTACTTCTTGTTGAGAGATAAGTTGTAGGAATGGAATGGATTAATGCATCTATGTGGTTAATATTTTTCCTTTTGATTATGGAAACATGTTTGGTAAGTGTGTAGTGATTCTGGCAACTTGGGTTACGGTATTTCCTTCATACCATGTAAGGGCATTTAAGAGTTTTGTTGTTGAGATGTTAGTTCACTAATTTCCACTTGTGGCTTTTTAGAGTGACACTTTCCAGTGTTATTTTATCTAAACTTGTGAACCTTGACCATTGTGTATTATTAATGTTTGAGAACATTGACATGTTAACTTTATAATATTTTGAGAACACGCAATTATTGTTGAAAGGAATACAAATTGAATTACAGTGGTCATATTGATAATTATTTACTTATGATAGGTTAGTAGCAAATAAAGTGATTTTATTATAAGTAGTAAATGAATTGTAATAAAAATATATAAGGAAAAAGCGTCAAAAGGAAATCAAATAAATAAAAACCATTATATCTTTAGAAAAAAAAAACACTAAATAGAAAGAAATAACAAGTTTTAAAAGAGAAAGTCATATATTAAAGAGGAAGGAGAAAAGATTTAAATCATGAAAGAAATAAAAAAGAATAAAAAGGCAAGGGGGAGGCACAACATAAGAAGAGACGGAAAGAAAAGAAGTAGGAGCGCACACTTGGAGAAAAGAAGGTAGCACTTGAAGAGTTGGAACAACATAGTGAGGAAAGGTAGGTGATGTCATTACAAATTGTGTGAATATTTGTATACATGTTTATAGGCAACAATTTGTATAGGTACGATGACCTGATATTTAGATGCATAATTTTTAATACATATGAATCAAAATAAAATTAATATAAGAAGACATTACATCTAGGGAAGTGCCTTCATATATTTGGTCTACCATTCATTTCTTTCATCAATCTCCTTACCATTACAACATCACCTACTTGAGCATATATGTTTGACAAAAGAACATACACATTAGGGTATTGATATATAATTTAGATATTGATAAAGCGATATAATTATGTAATATTATAATGCTAAGAGTAATAGTAGTTTATGAAATACTATACAAATGGCTAAGATTACACAATATTATAATTATGGTAGTGGCTATATAATGTCAAACAACGATATTATGTTTTAATTTTGATAATGATATGTGTGTGTGTGTGTGTGTCTACACACACACACAAAACAATATCAAGTGTAGTGATTTATACAAGATTCACGTTTGATATATGTGCTTTGCACATAATTTATGGTGAACTACTTGTGATATACAATGATCTTAGTTTGTATATTGTATTTTTGGGTACTAGTAGTCATGCCTAGAATAATGATTTGAACACAGTAATTTGCATATTAGTAGAATACTATGTTATCATCTTGCATAAGTACTTATATAGCCAAACTGGTCTAAGCTATAATAGCTTAACAGAGGGGGGGAAATAACGATCTAAGTAATTACATATTTCAGGTTAGCCATCTGATGGTAGTCTCTGCCTAATATAGGATGACCTACAAATTAAAATAAAGGTGATCTAAGTACATTGTGATTGAGTTTGCACAACTAATATATAATTGTATAGATACAATGATTCATTGGTAATAAATTTGATTCAATACTTACTAACTTGTTATATGATGAAGGTAATTCAAGTATTCACATGAATACAAGTAATAAATTTGTCCAAGTATTAGATGCATCGCATAAATATCAGTAATAAAATAATTATTAGCATAAATACAACACATATGGAATCAAATGATGTCCGAGTAGATACAATAATCTGCTTGTGAATATTTGTAATAAGTTTGATTCAAGTAAGTTTGATAATGTTACGTAAGTGGTGATTGAGTTCTATTTTATTTAGTTTTCTTAGTGGATAATTTGTTATCTATTTATTTGATATTGTTACCACTAATTCGACTAATATTTACATAGTTATCTATTAAAAAGATATGGACACCAATAGATAAATTTATAGCATAATGATAATATAATAACGTCCTAGCACTTTAAATGGAGATTATGATATTGGATCATCCTAAAGATGAACATATATATTCCCACATTTATAATATAAGCCATACTGTAATTATGCCCAGTTGATAATAGATTTATAGCCGTAGCTCTAAGTTCAAGTCGTAGCACAATCAACTGGGAACCACAACTTTGCATCATGCAACAGGAATGGATTGCATGTAGAATTGATAAATTTATTTGTTAGTAGATGCTCATAGTGATGTTGGTTCACCAATAATATGGGATGAAAGGAGTGATGGATCGAAATCAGTCAAAGCATTATTGGATAATGGGGCAAATAGATTCCTATTTGTAATTACTAATTCATTGCTAATTAAGTGAAATGTTAACTATTCATATTCCTTGTATTAGTATTAATTACCTAAGATTGATTTTGAGAATATTCCTAATGGTGTTACCCAATATTCACTTTATTGTCACTAATACCCAGATTATTTAATTAGCTAATTCATCGCTTCAACTTAATAATATAACTATAGGGGGATTATGGTCCACTCAAATAATTACTTTCTATATAAATAAATAATAATTGGCACTTAATCTATGTAAATTAGAGGCCGATTTGACTCAAGAATAGTAGAATATGGATAAAAATAATCTATTGACTATAACATTTGGTTCATTAATATTTCAAGAATATTAATATTTTAATATAAAATGTCAATGGGGAAATTATAACGATTGTTGAAATCATATGAAGTCATTGTCTAGAATTTTAGATGACTGTTGATGTTTAAAGTATTTATATATTATTGGTTACTTGTATGTGATACATAGTACAAATATAGTTAATATGTACAAGGGTGTATATATATGAAATATATCTACATATAGATTTAAGTATTCATATAAATATATAACATATATGGGTGGTATTGGGTCATATGCCTATATCTATAGTTAATGGATTGTTAACATAATTCATGAGAGTTCGAGGGACAAGAAACTATAACTATATGAATATAGTCTCTTAGAAACGTAATAAATTGTTTGAATTATGTTCATACGAGATATAAATTGGTTATTTGAAAATATTATGACTCATTGTTATATACATTGAAAACTTGTGTGCGATACATATTATGAGTAAATTAATACGTATAAGTGCTTATACATTTATAGCATATATCAGTGCATCGTGATATGTGCCTATAAGTTATAGTTCTTTTGATTGGAAAAGACTAAGTTATAGATTCCTAAAAGAATGGAAAAATAATTATATATGCATACATATATTGATATTTTTGTCTAAAAAAATATCAAAATATCAAATACCATAAGGGAAACCCCCTATTTTTTTGGAAAAATGCCTTGTAATAACCCAAATCATACATTTCCTTTGTATTGCAGAATCCAAAACTTTGTCTGTAATTTGCAATTTACAAAATTATAAATTACTTCTCGAGGTTCAGATCCCACAATGCACTAACTGGTAATCTAAAGATCTAACTACAATTTGTAATTTGTAAAATTGTAAATTGTAGCTCGAGCTCCAAATCCCAAAAAGCACTAACTGATGTAATCTAAAAACTCGCTTGTAATTTGCAATTTTGTAAAATTGCAAATTACAAGAGGAGTTTTGGATCCCACAAACCAAACACCCTACAAAATCAAAACTCAAACTATAATTTGCAATTTACAAAATTGCAAATTATAAGCAGAGTTTTGTTTCTCGTGAAGCACTAAACTCATAGAATTAGGAACTCAAAATGCAATTTGCAATTTTGCAAAATTACAAATTGCGGTCTAGGTTCTACCTTCCCATTTCTAAAGAGGTCAACTTAACTCAACCCATAGAATCTACAGGTCAATGTGTAAATTACAAAAATTCTTAAAGACCTCAAAATTCTACCAACTACCTCCATAAGTGCATTGATTATAGAGGGGGTTTTATATAAACATCTAATTTGGAATTTTGTAATCATTTGTTTAATCTATTAGTTATGATTTGGAGCTTAGATAATGATGACCTTGTGCCACGACCACAACCTTGTAAACTTTATCCTTGAGCCACGTGCCAACCTATAAGCAAACTATGATACCCTTGCATGGTATTCCTTAGAATCTTCCTTATGTCTTTTGAGATATCATTTCCTTTAAATTGAAGCTTATTGAGATATTTCCATTCCCACAAAGCTGATTAGAATTTTTGAAGGTTTTCATTGCATAGGCCTTGTTTGGTTTTAGGGTTTATTTATTATCTTGTTATTGTTGAATAATCTGAGAGGTTGTAGTTTCCCATATAGTTTCTAATCAGTCAAGGTCTATGATTTTTTCTAAGTTTTCCAATTAGTCAAATCTAGGGTTTGTATTTTCAAGCCAGGCGAATATACTAGCATATATTCCCAATAACCAAAGAATATTACCTAAAGGATTCTTCCAAGTCCTCATGGACTTTCCAATTACTTCCAACATCTCTCATCTCTATGAGATTCCCCATTTCTCCAAACACCTCCAGTTTCCATGGGATTTCAACCTACAAATTACACCTTTCATCTCTGCAAAAATTACCATTGCTCATAACACTTCCCAATTCTACAGAGTTTTCACTTGCTCAGAATAACTTTAAGTTCCATCAAACTTTTCACCTATTTAGAGCACCTCCAATTTCCATTGGAGATTCTACCTGCTTTCAACACCTTAAAATCTTGCTAGATTTTGTAGTTAGTTTTCACTAAGTATTCTCTCTAGAATTCATGTCTAGGAAGGAGATGAAGTTCAAATCAAAAATCCCTAGGGCGAATCTCAGTCTATAATCCAACACTACTAAGATGATAGACATAGACCTAGGTCACATTGACCTAGGGGACTTCTAGACTAGAATAAATGGAGATATTAAGAACTGGATCCAAAGTATCTATGACTCTAGACTTCCAAAAGCATCAACTTCCCCCTTGATGGTGCAAAGCCCTAAGCTAGTGCTAACACTATCACAACAATATGATGCTAATAAAAGAGAGGTCCTATATGACAAAGGGGAAATGATTCTGAATTTGGACCCAAATTTCATCGATTCAGTATTTGTGATCCTAGAGTTTGAGAGTTATTTGTACATAACATTAGAGACCTCACAATTTTTTTTCAAGACAATAACTTGGGATGCCAGAGATTGATCAATAAATAATGGATTAAGACCCCTAAAGCTGCCTCTACCAGATTGCCAAAGAAATTGGGAAGAATTGATTTCAAAGATGAGGTTGGAGACATAATAATATTGTTACACAAGATTACTGGTAGTCCTAATGCCAAGAGTTTCCAAGAGTGGATGTACCAATATATTTGTGTCATTCACAAAAATAAAAAATATATCCATTTGTAGACACCAAAATTGTGTCTACTCCTTGGTCGACTCCCCCCTTGGTCCCCTTGGTCCACTTCTACACATTCTTAACCCACACACTTATTAATTTAAAATAATTATTTATTTTGAATTAATAACACCCCCCTTGACACCTCACCCTTGGACACACCCCACCTTGGATACCTCCCCTTGGATGCCTCCCATCACCCTATGACCAATTTATGACCTATTTCAACCCTCCCACTAACCTCTCACGCCTATTAAACCCGCCTTCGACCGTTTTACCACGACCACTGAACCCGACAGATGGAGGAACGGGTAAAAGGCTAAAAATAGCCTTTTTCCCATCTTCTAGCTGCCGACGTCGGTTACTAGTCGGCCGACGCCGACGGGATCGCCGTCGTCAGTCACTTAAAACAAACTGCAAATGTGAATTCTATCTCGAACTCTCTTCCTCTCTCGGCTCTCAGACCTGGACATCAATAGGAACTCTTTGAGATCAATCATCAAACTTCAACTAAACGCTCTTTTGGCTACGGACATAACAAGTACACGCATTTCAAACACCTCTGGATCTGCTCCAAGCAAGAGATAAGTATTCTTCTGCCCTTTTTATTATTTCAGTAATTTAGAATGTATAAGCAATGAGTTTCTTTTCATTGCTTCTAAATATTATCAATTAGACTCAGCGATCAACTAAACCAGACCTGACTTCTTCCTAGAAAGGATGAGAAGCCTTCTTCATGCTCTTACCCCTTTCGACAACCTATCCTCTACCCCTTGTCCCTCTTAAAACCATATTCACTGCCCTGCTAATCTGCACAGACTCTCAGACTACCACAGACCATTTCGTCAACCACAGACAATAATCAGAAACTCGTCCAAGGCCATTGCCCTGTCTGACATCGACCATTTCCCCTATCGACATCGACAGACTAACCGACGTCGACAATCTGAACAACTGATGCCAGAAGAACAATCGATGTCGGTGACTGTGGCAGACCGACTGCAAAGAAATAGGTACGCATTATCTAATTTCCTCTTTGCTAGTCATTTGTCATTTCTTTATTTTCGACACTTTTACTTATTAACAGTGGACTGTCATCCCACAAGGAATTCTTTGCACTTCTAGGACCGAGCTTCTGCTTGGCAGTCCACCATATGCCTATCTAACATTTTCCTTGTTTTAGTCTCTTTCTCTCTACAGGTGTCATCCTCCATAGCCAAAGAGGAGTCCCTACAACATCTGGATACGGTGCGCAAACTTCATCCAGGTACGTACAAACCCTTGACCATTTAATCTTAGTTTCTTACTTCCTTTGAATGTAGAAAAGCGAAAACAGTTTGAAACATTCTGGCACGCCCGGTGGGACCCTAGAGTTTTCCTTGGGTTCATTTCTTCTAAAACAAAACATTCATATAGGTGCATTAAATCTCTTCTTGCATCCTTTTTCTTCTATCTCTTTATTTTGAAACGAAACCATAAGCGAAAGTTAAAAAGAATCTTTCTTTTTCTTCTTATCACCTTTCCTTCTTGCATCTTAGAGTAGTGAAATTCATACTCTTCAACCTTTTCTCCACTTGTCTGCATCTGAACACACATTTCAATTTGGGCTTAAAAATCTATTGCATTTCATTTATGCATGAATGCATACTTAGCTCTCACATCTAGTAATTAAAAACACATTATAAATAAAGCGTAGTGCACTTATGTTACACAACCTGACCACTATCACAAATCAAACATCTAAACATACCTGAGACAAGGTCCGACTAGGATTTCATTACCTAGCGGATACCTTACCCTTCTCGGTAATCCTAATTGGACTTCACTACCAAGGGGAGAACCCACTCTATTCTCTGGCAGAGTATAAACTCTAGGGGAAGCATATACTGGCTAAGCGACCCAGCTTATCTCTGGGCTCGTGAAGTGAGGGGAGCTTGCTCCTTAGCACCAGGCCATGTACGGAACCTAATACATACTCTTGAGCACTAAAACTAACTCGAAACCAACCTTAGACTGCTTCTTCTAGGACCCGTTCTAAAAGTCAACTTCCCAAACACACCCTTCTAAAGCATAAGCCAACAAGACTCTAAAACTTATTCTTAGGAAATAACGTTTAGTGGCTACTTGTCTTCATCTCTTCTCCTATCTGTATCTGATTTTTTGAGTTGGTGAGGTCGCATTCTGAGATCTAAAGACAACTCAGACTTTCTTCTTTCTTCCAAAAACTTCCAGTTTTTGGAAACACACAGTAACCGACATCGATTTTCCAACTGATGTCGACAACCTATCTTCACCGACATCGGTCATTTGGCTGACATCGGCAACTATCATCACCGACATTAGTTTTCCTACCGACGTTGGTCACTGTCAAAAACTTCTTCCAAAACAACAGGCTTAAAACTCAACTTTCTTGCTGTTAGACACACATTCTGAGTTTTTGAAACTAAAAAAACACAGTTTCTGGAACCTGACCCTTTTTGCCTTGAATGGTTTTGACACATAGTCAAACCAAAACTCTTGTTGACCACGCAAGGCAACAACCACTTCCACCTTCGCCTTTCATATCAAGTCCCCTAATGGAGTGTACTTCAGACGCTGAATATTCTCCTATTTAGTCATCCCCCGATCAATCCCCTATCATTCTCGAAGGGGATCAAAATTTTGAGAGATTCCTTGACCATAACGTCAAGGCTCTCCAACACTATCTCGCTAAGAACCAAACGCGAGACTCTTCAATTCAACCAAGTTCGTCACATTAGAACTTGATTGTCTCGACTCCACACACTCTTGTGCCCATAAATACAAGATTGACTACCTACCCTTTGGCTAGTGTTGCCACCATCCAACCACATGTGGCGACATCAAGCCAAGTTGTGACTCCTAGCTTTATGACACAACCACCCTTGGCTTCAACTTTTGTCCCTATGACTAGGCATCAGTATGTTGCGCCTATACAAGTGCAACCAACTACGTCATATGCCCCTCCTAATACCTTCCAAGTGCCTTACAACCTAGGGGGCACCCCACCTGCAAATCCATCAACTGATCTAATCAAAATGTTGATGGACAAAATGTGTAATCTTGAGACCTCAGTTTTGGGTTCAAGAAATGTCCTTTCATATGACCAAATTTGTAATGAACCCATTCATCCTTCTATCCCAATCCAACCCTATCCTAGTCAGTGGGAACTTCCCAAGTTTACTCGCTTCCAGAGTAAGGAAGACCCACAGCAACATCTACGAGCATTTAGACATGCTTGTTACCTTATAGCACATGATGATGCGTTATTGCTACGCACATTCCCCATGTCACTTTCTGGTGCTGCCCTCGATTGGTATAACTCTATTACCAGTCACTCCCTTTTCACATTCACCCAACTGGCTCAACTTTTCCTTGACCACTTTTCGATCAATATCACCAAGAAGGTCTCAATCACGGACCTATACTCTATCATATAGTTTGACGACGAATCCATAGCCGATTTTGTTGCTCGTTGGAGAGGCTTAATCAACCAACTCTCCTTTTCTTTACCTCAACCCGAGCTCATCGAGCTCTTTTCACAGGCGTGCGCCAAACATATTTCATCTACTCTACGAATCCAAACATTTCGCACCTTTGACGAAGCTTTCACGATGGCTAAGAAGCTTGAACTACGTGCCGTCAAGGAAAACAAAGTCAAATTACGGAGTAAAAACCCCAACACCAAGTCAAATGACCCTTCCTCTAAACCTTCTTCTTCTAATTCCAAATCTAAGGCATCAGCAAATGCTGTAGTCGTTAGACCACCATCCTCAACAACAACTAACCAATCCGAACCCTCCACATCACAAAGCATCACAAGACAATTCCAACAATGGTACATATAGCGCCAATACACTCCAATAGGAGAATCATACGCTTCTGTGTTGGACAAACTCATCACGCAGGGGGCCCTCAATCTCCCTCAAATTCGACCACCCCAATTTGACCCCTTAAAACCTATCCTTGCATGGTACAGGGAAAATGACTTCTGTAATTATCATCGTGTCAAGGGTCATGACACAGATAATTGTAAAACCTTTAAAAACATTGTCTAGGACATGTTAGACAAGGGGGATCTTGTCTTGGATAACCCAAACACGCTGCCTAACCAAAACTTGGACATCTTTAGACAACCTTTCCCTAACCATCCCCCCAGTCAAAATAATGTCCAGACCATGGCTGATGACCTTCAAGAGTGTAACATACGCATGGTCAACATGGTCTTTCCTGTCATTTCTAACCAACCTCTCCCATAGTCTGAAGAGGTTAATCAATCTATCTATCCAGTACATGTAGAAGAGCCATCTTCTCCTATTTGTCCATCACAGGTAGAAGAGTCTTCTTCTCCTATTTGTTCACCACAGGTAGAAGAGCTTTCTTCTCCTATTAGTTCTCCATCGACCCCTCTTATATTGGAGGATGCTTTGACCACAGCAACACCAGTGGCCTCGCCCTCATCCTTCTTATCATCAATGGGGGATCATACTTCTTCCACTCCTCAACCACACGAGGAAGCCATGATCATCCCAACGCTCTCTCCACCTGAAGAGCCACATTATCCAATTCCTTCTCCACTGAGAGAACTTATCACTTCACCAACTTCGACCAAAGAAGATCTAGTGATGATTCTCTCACAATCACCTCAATCTTTTAAATGACCAACTATAAAATCTCATGCAACCTCATCCAAACCCTTGCAGTCATCTACCATGCCGAAATAGGTTAAATCCCTCGGTGTGTGCCCTACATCCAACCTCACTCACCCACAAGTGACGGTAGACTTAAACCTCACCCCGCATAATAGTAGTCCTCACACTAAACCAAAGAAGGCTACTAAATCCCGTTAGAGAACTCCTCCCCCACCTTTGCCATTACCATCCATATTGGGTCCACATCTGTCTACTTTAGCAGGATTACTCCCACATCCAACACCTCTCAACAAGAACGTGCCATCTCCACATGTGGTCATACCGCCAACTAAAAAGGTGACACGACAAACTCTCCAAACAACTCTTAAATAGAAATTATCAACCTCTACTGCAACGAAGAGCGCATACCCATTAAAGGGTTCTTATGCTTCAATGTTATGTCGATTATTGCAGTCATCTAGCATTGTCCTCCCACCTATCAAGCCTTACCAACCTCTCAGACCAAAACCACCTTGGTTCGATGACACTAAAATATGCTGGTATCATCGCACACTGAGGCATGACACTGAGTGTTGTTGCACCCTTAAGGCTGTCATCCATCATCATCTGGCAAAGGACACCCCTCACGTTGAGGCTTCTTCTGACCACATTTTTGACCAACTACCGACACCATCCCATGACTCTCAAACCTCATCACCTAAATTGGGATCCCAACATAAGACTATGGTCCCTCAACCACCTCCTCAACCGTTATTCAAAATCAACACAATCAATGTGGCCACCAGGCCCCAAACTGTGAAGAATAAAGGAAAAGACCAAACATCTACACCTTTGACATATCCATTATTCGTCAAGACCTCTCAACCAACACAACCCAAGATTTCTATCTTAGACATGTCTCAACCATCATCTCTGGGGGAAATTCCTCCTAACCTCACTAGTCCACATGACGCTTGGTATAAGCGACTTGTGGACTAATTGACATATTCTATCACCCCTCCCAAACTCTCTAGCAATAGACGACGAGCTTTTATCAAGAACACTACTCGCTACACCATGCTAGGGGGACTTCTTTACAAGCAAGGTCTCGATGACCTCCTTATCTAATGCCTAACAACCACTAAAACATCCCACATCATCAAACAAGTCCACGACAGGATTTGTGGGGGACATTTCGACGGTAACTCGCTTGCCAAGCACATCCTCTGCTTGGGCTATTATTGGCCCACTCTTCACCAAGATTGCAACAACTATTTTCGGCATTGTCCCAAATGCCAACAACATCTTGACCAACTTCACATCTAACATCGACCAAAAGATGCCAACAACACATCAACCAACCAAGCATCGACCAAACATCAACCAACCAAACAACGACCAACACGTGACCATTCTGGAATGAAGCACACGGGGCAAGTTTGCTCCTAATTGACTCAGACCATAAACAAGCATGGATTAGGGATTTATCATCTGTCTTTTTTTGAAGGCTAGCCAAAACTTGAGCCCCTTTATGCCTTACATCTACGACCATTCTACTGTTAGTCAAGTAATCATTCACTTGGCGTTTAACTTGAGCTCGATCCCTTGAGCAACCTCCCATCATCGTCATTCCTATTCCTTTTCAACCCTCAACCATACAAACACTATGTAACCCTTTTATAAAGTATGAATGCTTTGTCCTAATAAACTTTGTCCTAATAAAAGGGAAACCCTCTAAACCTCTATAGTCAAGTCCATGGCCAAAAGTCCAGTCAAAAACAAAAAAAATATATAAAAGTGGGATGCCTATTCAAAGGTCATAAAACTAAATGTAGACTGTTCCCTCGAAGGACAACTGCATAATTGCTGTACTAAATAGACTGCTCCCTTGAAGGACAACTATTCAAAGCCCTCAAAAATCTATAAAGCAAGAATATAGACCACTCCCTTGAAGGATGGCTATGCCTAAAAATATTGCTACAAACATCACTCTCTTAGAAGCTTCCTGCATCGATCAGCTTCACATATGACCACAAAACAAGACAACATCCCCACGTAGACTTCCCGCATCGATCAGTCTACCAAAAAAAAAAAAGGGGTCGTGGACTTGACTTATAGTCGTTCTCAGGGTCTCCTATAAAAAGGGGCAACGTTATCCCTATTAAAAAGGGTTACCCTATCCTAACACATCACGTCACCTACTCAAGGGATTTTGAGCTCATTTTAAATGTCAAAGTGATTCGATTACTTCTCTAACACAATCAATGGTCAACGACGTAATGCATGAACGGGGCTTTTGTTTCCAAAAACCTCACCTATGCCATCATTATGGTCCTTGTCAATGAAAGAGCAATGCGCCTTTCACTTCTTATACCTCTTGGTCACATACACATTCAACCAAATCATTTCCAAACCAACCCAACCAAACCTTTTTCAAACCACTAACATTATCATAGCCGATTCACACTAGTTTCTATGGACAACAATACACATAGAAACTATCGACCACACGATTTATGTCAAGCATAAACCATTACTTGCTGAAGCATAAACATACTCAATTCATTTTTAGCATACATCCATCACCAATATGGAAAATTGCTAGGGATGAAAGACCACTCAACCAATGTTACAGAATACACCGTCACACAATATGAAAAAGGGTGTAACATCATCTTACCCTCATCATTTATAACATGACCAAACCAACCTATCAACCATCCTAAACTACATTGGTCTGAGGCCCTCAACACAGGGGCTATGTAGGCAGCACTCAGATGACATGACGTCTTCTGGGGTTAGCTCGGCCACATCCGTTCGTCTATCTATCTGATGGACCAACCATTTGACCTTTAACCATGGCTTAACATGACCAAACCAATCATCAACCATTTTGACTCTTCTCCCGAACTACATTGGTCTGAGGCCCTTCCAACAGGGGCTATGTAGGCAGCACTCAGATGACAAGATGTCTTCTGGGGTTAGCTCAACCACATTCGTTTGTTCGTCTACTTGATGAACAAACCCTTTCAACCTTTAACCATGACTTAACCTCGTCCAACCCCCGTCCATAACCGACCCTCTTCCTCCCTTTTAGGGAGAACTACATTGGCCTGAGGCCCTTCCAACAAGGGCTATGTAGGCATCACTCAGATGACATGACGCCTTCTGGGGTTAGCTCAACCATATCCATTTGTTCATCTATCTAATGGACAAACCATATTACCTTTCAGCATGACTTAACCTAGTCCAAACCAATCCATAACCGACCCTCTTCCTCCCTTTTAGGGAGAACTATATTGCCCTGAGGCCTTCAAAATAGGGGCTATGTAGGTAGCATTCAGTTGACATGGATTCTTCTAAGGTTAGCTCGGCCATTCCTTCATCCATCCATCTAATGGACCAACTATCTATCTCGACTTGATTCGACCAATGACTATGGAGATCGTGACTATCTCCTCAGACCACGACCATTTTTGAGGCAACTTTGCCTTAGTTGTTTTGATTATACGTAGGCTACTTCACGAATAGTTAGCCAAATTGTCTGCACCCACATTACGACCCTCACAAGTATTGGATCGCAAGCAAGTTGATCCCCACTACTTGTGACATTTTCATGTTTTCTAGGAGCACTTCCTAGGCCCAAGATACTTGGAACATGATGACCAATTGGAGCTACAACTTGGATCGAATAACCCAATCAGCTACGACTAAATGTTGGGGCCCAATTATTTTGATTTTGGCACTCCTCGACCTTGACTTGCGATAATTTGACTTGACCATCACGTGAAGTGGTATGCACGCAATCTCAACTATTACAGCGTTCACACTCAACCTTCACCATATCCATCCACTATCTATCAAATCGACACCCGATATCAGGTTACCTTCCCTTGACTCCCGCTTTGAGGGGGAATACCTCATCCTATACTTGGGGCAATCAACTCTTATTTTTGTCTTGCAATTCATTAGAACAACTAACAGGACAAAAAAGGACCTCATCCTATACCTGGGGCAACTTACTCCTGTTTTTGTCTTGCAGTTCGTCAGAACAACCAACAAGACAAAAAGGGGCAAATGTAGGCACCAAAATTGTGTCTACTCCTTGGTCGACTCCCCCCTTGGTCCCCTTGGTCCACTTCTACACATTCCTAACCCACACACTTATTAATTTAAAATAATTATTTATTTTGAATTAATAACACCCCCCTTGACACCTCATCCATGACACCTCACCTTTGGACACACCCCGCCTTGGATACCTCCCATCACCCTATGACCAATTTATGACCTATTTCAACCCTCCCACTAACCTCTCATGCCTATTAAACCCGCCTTTGACCATTTTACTATGACCACTGAACCCGACAGACGGAGGAACGGGCAAAAGGCTAAAAATAGCCTTTTTCCCATCTTCTAGCCGCCGACGTCGGTTACTAGTCGGCCGACGCTAGCGAGATCATCGACGTTGATCACTTAAAATAGACCGCAAATGCGAATTCTATCTCGGACTCTCTTCCTCTCTCGGCTCTCAGACCTGGACATCAACAAGAACTCTTTGAGATCAATCATCAGACTTTAACTAAATGCTCTTCTGGCTACAGACACAACAAGTACAAGCATTTCAAACACATCTGGCTCTACTCCAAGCAAGAGATAAGTATTATTCTGCCCTTTTTATTATTTTAGTAATTTAAAATGTATAAGCAATGAGTTTCTTTTCATTGCTTCTAAATATTATCAATCAAACTCAGTGATCAACCAAACCAGACTTGACTTCTTCCTGGTAAGGCTGAGAAGCCTTCTTCATGATCTTACCCCTTTTGACAACCTATCCTCTACCCCTTGTCCCTCTTAAAACCATATTCACTGCCCTGCTAACTTAAACAGACTCTCAGACTACCACAGACCATCCCGTCAACCACAGACAATAACCAAAAACTCATCCAAGGCCATTGCCCTGTCCAACATCGACCATTTCCCCTACCGATGTCGGCAGACTAACTGACGTCGGCAATCTGAACAACTAACACAGGTAGAACAATCGACGTCGGGGACTGTGGCAGACTGACTGCAAAGAAACATGTACGCATTATCTAATTTCCTCTTTGCTAGTCATTTGTCATTTCTTTATTGCCGACACTTTTAGTTATTAACAATGGACTGTCATTCCACAAGGAAGTCTTTGCACTTCTGGGACTGAGCTTCTGCTTGGCAGTCCACCATATGCCTATCTAACATTTTCCTTGTTTTAGTCTCTTTCTCTCTATAGGTGTCGTCCTCCACAGCCAAAGAGGAGTCCCTACAACGTCTGGATACGGTGCACAAACTTCATCTGGGTACGTACAAACCCCTGACCATTTAATCTTAGTTTCTTACTTCCTTTGAATGCAAAAAAGTGAAAATAGTTTGAAACACCATTAGGCCCAACTCATTAGTGACCCCTTCCATAAATAGTTGATGAAGGTGTAAAAGACATGTAAATTCTACATGACCTCTTACTTAGTGTAAATTTTGGCTAAAGGGAGAGCTTTTCTAGGGCTCAACACAGTGGTTGGTGAAGCAAACAAGGTGTATAACTATTATCCTAACCTCACTCTAGAGGCCAATAGATAAAAGTTTAGGAGGGTCAACAATGCATTTATATATTTTATCATAACAATGTTTGACAAAGAGCTTGAGAGAAAGAGATTTTTTGATGCAGATACTACAAAAATCAGCCAATGGGGCTCCTACTTCATTCAGTTCCCCACCTACTCCTATATCAGGGTATGCAAATTCAGTGGCTACCCTTACACACTCCTAAGATATGTGAGTGATAAGTGGGCATTGATAGAGCTAGTAAGCCAACATGTGGAAACTCATAAGCTTCTTTCTAGCAAACACAAGTCAGGAATTCATTTCCCAATCAATATCAAAAGATACACATGCCCTTCCTTACTCAAATCCAAGTGTGCTAAGGCAGAAATGACATAGATGACACTGAAGGATTTAGAGGTAAGGCCATATTATGATGTTCATGTAAAAATAACTAGTACATTGGGAATTTCCAAATATTTCCATGTTCCATATTTTGAAAATTATTAGGAGGATTTAGATGATGAAGAGGAGGTCAGATTGAAGGACCACTCTATAATGACTTTGGATCATGTCAAAGTTTTTGATATAACACTAATCCCTAAGGATTTGGTGAGTGGTGAGTCCTCTGTGTATAAACACTACTACAAACATATCATCACTCAACCCCTTTCGACAGTATGGTGGTAAGCCCCTAAATCTTTCTCTTTGATAGATAGAACTGCATATGTGATCAACAAAACACTCAATTGGCTCAAGAATAAAGGGGTCCAAGTGACCAAAGATATAGTGAGTATCATGAAGAAGTTATTAAAGATCAAGGAAGAAGGAATTCTTCCATCAGTAGAGGGTCTTAATGGCACAACATGAGAAAAATTAGAAAGGCCAGTGATCTCTCATAAGAAAAAGAAAAAAATCTAAGGCCAAGAAGGGGTAGTTGAGAAAATATGGAGTAGCAATGAACCAACCAATTATTAATTCATCTGAGGACATAGTTGTAGTTAAAGCATCTACAACTTCAATCCCCATATTAGTCATAATGACAACTCCTATTTCTATGGTTCATCCTACAATTATCTCTATTGTTCCCATAGCTCTAACATCTCCACCTCTTATCTCCACTCCTCTGGTATCTCAAGTGACTCCACCCTTCATTCCTACTACGTTACCCACAACAATAAGTCCATTGCAATCAATGTAAATAAGTCAAGTGGACACTCAAGGTCCCCCTTCAGTGGATCCTCAGGGTTCCACTCCACTCTCCCTTCCCATAATTTCACTTCCTCCTTCCATTCCATTTGTAATTCCTTCCATTTTAACCCCATTGATTTCCAACACCACTCAAAAGTATATAGTCATGGACTCAATCAAGCTGAATTTAATTCTACTAGCCATCCCAACTCTTAGGATAAGTATTTTTCCATCTTCTTCCCCTTTCATCTTTCCTACCTTACCACCCTTGAGTGTCCTTACCACTTTAATTGACTCATTTGATGCTTTAACTTCCACTCTTCCACCAGTCCCTAAGTTCTAAATCCCTATGTCTATTCCCCCTTTAGTATCACTTTTATATTCTACACCCCTAAAAGACACATTAGCTCCCATTGCCCCTACCTCTTCCACTTCCACATTTACCCTAACCCTTTTAGTGGAGATAGGTGATAAACAGGTCCTTAATGCCAATGTGGAACTTCAGCCTATAGATGGAGATGAAATTGCAAATACATCTACCAAGCAATCAATGGTTATATCAATTTAAGATTCAACGCTTGTCACCATGCCTACTAGTGCAATAAATTTAGTTTCATATTCTCAAGTGACAGTGTCTGTATATTAGGATGCTACCCCAAGTTGGTTAGCACAAATAATGGGGAAGAAACACAATCAAATGATTTCCCCTATTACATTGTATTTTGGTCTTTCAGATGCATGAAAAAAATTGAAGACTATTCCCTAGACCTTCTCAGGATTATTGTGTAATGCCATAGGGGAAAGCTATGTATAAATTGTAGTCCCCCGACCAAACAAACATAAAGAATATCTTGTGGTGGGGGACTATCAGGTGTGAAAGGTTCACCTTGGACATCCTACAAGGGAGGGTTTGAAACCGGATGTTCAATCCAACATCAACTCCCTTTTTGATAAAATGGATAGTGACAAAGTCACTAAAGATGAGTTGAAAAATAAGGTTGAACAAATTATGACTACATTGAATAAGTTCTTAGAGCCCACTGATCCATCAGTACAACTTAAACCAGCATAACTGTCATGTAAATCATAGATTAGGCAACACTTGATGTGGTGACTAAAATTGCAAGCATGGGAATGGCTACCAAGGAATGGTCAAAGGAGCTCATCTCCAAAGGTAACAAAATTATTGACATGATAATGGATCATTATGAAGTTTTTAGAGAGAAAAGGCTCACCATGAGAGGCCTGGTAAATAAGTATGAGGGAGAGGTACAAACCTTGAATCTTTACTATCCCAAATTGATAGATGTGGACACTATTGATATGGACATCCTCCTTACACAAAAAATATTGAAAAATGATGAAGAGAAATAGGAATTACATAGAGTAGATCAATTCTGAATAGAAGTACTTACAGAGACTACCCATAAGACCAAGGTTACCCATGACAAGGCCATTGACATGTTGTATGACATGGAAGATTTGTTGAATAAATTGTCATGTAGGCCAACAGATTATGAAGACAATCTCCTTTTACTAGAGGAAGTACATCATAAATTCAAATAAGTGGTTGAAAATGAATCTACACAAGACACCATATTTAACTTAATATCTATCCACCACTATGTCAGGTATGAGAACACATTGGATCAGACTAGTAAAGAGATTCAAACATACAGAGCTTTGAGTAGAATTTTTTTTTGATACAATAGTAGATTGTGAGATCACCAACCTCTAATTCTTTGGACCAGATGAAGATAGAATATAAGAGATATTCAAGGCCTTTGATGCATATGTTTTAGAAACTACAGGTTGAGAAAGATAAAGAGGCAAAAGAAGTATTGGATATTGATTAATTGTTTTTGTTAAAAAACATTCTCATATATTGTATTTTCATTATTACAAAATATTGTAAAGTTGCAAAAACATGTCTTGTAAATTGCAGTTATTCTTTTGATAGTGATTTTTTAGAAATAACCATGTTTATTTTACACTTATATTTTGACAGGCTGGAAATTGTAAAAAGCAAACTTACAAATTACACTTTTCATTTTGACAAGTTTTACTTGCTTAAATTCTAAAAAAACACATATTGAAAATTGCAATTCCAGTTTTGACAAAGTGGTATGACTTGCAAGTTGTAAAAGTCTCACTTGAAAATTTCAACTTAGGGTTTTACAAAAAAGAAACTAAAGTTATTTCCTAGTTATATTATATTCTAAAAATGAGATCCACTTTGGAACTCCATTTGCATGAAGAGCCATTGCAACTACATGAAGGAGAAAGAAAGGCATTGTATGAAGTTTTCTCAAGTCTATCCACACCACACCAAGTTGAGGATCACACCCAACTCTTGCATGCTCTCTTCCAAACTATTTTACCAAGCCAAGGATGCCACAAGATGAAGATCACGCCTCTTTTTACATGAAGTTCAAGATTTACATGATTCTTTTAATGGGCATTATAGTTTTTGATAACTACATCTCATTTATAAGCTCTTTTGTATAAATATGGGCAAGACCCCGTAGCCCAATCTATGTTTTTGTTGTTAGTAATATTATTCTATATTTTGAATGTACATTCTACAAGTTGTAACCTGGAGAATGAAAAATCATTGAAGATTTTCCTTTCTTGTCTAGGAAATCCTTGTGTATGCAAGTTATTTGAATATTTTTGGAAGTTTTGATTCTTATTTCAATCACAAAAATTCATTTGTGGTATTTTATACCCTTATGAAGTATTTTTTGATTAAAATAAAAGAGTCTTTTCCCTTCTATGAAAAATAACAAATATTGCCTTTGATTTCCCATTTTCATGAGTTTGTGCTCCTACAAATTTCAATCTATTTTATGTTCTATTGTGTTCATTCAAGCAAGCATCAAAATCCACTATAAAAATATTTGGTGCAATCACCATTTTTAGTTTTGTAAATTTCATTCTCAAACGCTTTTCCCAGTCAAACCCTAGTTTTGGAGAAAAAACACTAAAGAAGCATAATTTTTATAAAATTAGTATTTTAAGAATTACATCAAATTTAATGAAAGGAATCTGGCCTTCTCTAGAGGTTCACCTCAATTCTCCAAGGTGATATAACTTGGAGGTGTTCCCATTGTATCATTAGTTTTTGTACAATGAGCTACTACATCAAGAAATAGGTGCAAAATCTATTTGATAACAATTTTTGGCACGTCTGGTGGGACATAAAAATTACAAAGAGATTGGTGCTATGAGCATTTTATGATCTTCGTATGAATTTCAAAATTACATGGTGACTCCACTGGATTATGGATTCAAAATTTCAAAGTTTACGTATGCCAAGCAAACAAACAAGATCATTTACTAAAGGTAAGTGAGCATATTTTTTTGAACTATCATTTCCTTCTAAAAAGAGATTAAAATAAATTATAATTTTCCCTAGAGTATATCTTGTAATTTTATTTGCATCTCCTCCAAGTACTCATGTTAGTTTCATACCTCTCATAATGGCTAGAAGTTTGAATTTCATAGCTTTCAATGGAGGCAACCCACTCTAGTTAGCCCAATATGATGATATACCTACCTCAGATTTAAAAATCCTACCATGTTTTACTGGTGAAACTTCCACCATTCCTATGGAACACATGTAAGATATTGATAATCTACGTTTAATCCACAACATGGTATAAGATAATGTTATAATTAGGCTCCTACTCTCCTTTTTCAAAAGTAAAACCTTACGGTGGTACAGAGGTATTGCTCCCAATTCCATCCAAGTTTGGGATGACTTTGGAACTACATTATGTACTCAATTTGAAGACAAGAGTGACCACCTTTACCTGGTTGAATAGTTAACTGTTGTTCAATAGGCTCCTCATGAGCACATGAATGACTTCAATTTCCATTTTTAGAAAACATGGAATAGAATTCCGGTATTGGTCAAGCCAAATCCAAACAATGCTTTCCTATATTACTTAAGAGCCCTAAATAGTGATATAACTATTATGATTCAGTCAATGGGTGGCACCACACTTCCTAATGCCTATTAAATTGCAATAAGGGCAAATTTTTTTTTGATTCAAGCAGGGAAAAATTTCCCAAGGTCACTAATGCCCCTATTTCCAAAAATACCTCTTATTTAACCACCTCCAATTTCTCCAATTCCCACCATGAGCAAGGGACCAACTTTAAATCCTGCACCTATAGATGATTTATATGAGGATAAGTCATTACTCAAGAGTTTTGGCAATGAGTTAGTATCGATAAAGAGGCAGTAATCCCAAAACTATAAGCCTTATCAGTAGGCTAACCCATCATACCAACCCAATAGGTAGCAATATAAAGGTAATTCACAACTGTAGGGTTAAAATATGGAATCAAAACCTCCAAATATTTGTGCTTTACCTGCATCAGGTGCTACCAAAGCTATTGTACCTATTCAAAACAATCTAACATAAGAGTATGAATGGTGTTATTCTTGCTCTCAACTACATAACCATAATACTTGTCCTAATGGTGTTATCAATCAAGCTTTGATGGTGCAAGACATATCAAGTGCACAAGGACAACAAGAAGAATCCACTTTTTAACAAGCAAATACACATGAACCTACTCAAGGTGAGTCTAATCTTCTAAACTGGTAAGAGGAGGATTTTTGTGGTTTGAATCAAGAGGAGGCATTGTTCAATGGTGGAGGTCTTATGGTAGCCAATACATGTTAAAAAAAAAGAGCAATAGAAAGTGAGCAATCCCCCAGGGTGGAACAAGCTATAACTTCCAAAGTTGTACAACAACATGTAAAGAGCAACACATTATAAAGGCCACCCTTTGTACCTACGGTCCAACCCAAAGCAAAGTTGCCAACTCTGAATCTTATAAAAGAAGATATAGCTCTTGCAAAGGCATCGACAAAGGTTGGTAATATCCCTTTAGTATATTTCAAAAAATGAAGAAGACTAATTTGAATGTCACTATGTAAGAAGCACTATCCATTCCCGTTTAGAGGGATTTGCTACAAGAGGCTTTTAAGAACTTCTAAATAACAAACAAGGGACCTAATGCTGCAATTAATTTGTGTCAATCACAAAATAACACTAAAATGAGTAAAAGTGGTAAACCTCCCTCTTTTTATCTTTCACTTATAGTAGGGAAGCAACTTGTTCATAATTGCATGGTAGATTTAGGAGATAGTAGTTCAGTAATGCCCAAAAAAAACTTGATGCCCTAGGTATAAAATATACACATGTAAATAAAGATGTGGTTCAATTAGACGGGATTGATGTTGAAATAGTAAGAATAATAAAAGGGCTAGATCTCACTATTCATGCTTGTCCAAGCTTATTAATTTCACAAGATATCTCAGTTATAGATCTTACCCTTACTTTGCCATTTGTCTTTCACGAGATTTCACTACAAAGATGGGAGGATATCTATCTATGGATTGGTCTCACATATTTCTTAGGATTAGATATGAAACAAGAGCTGAACCAATCGTGAAAGATCATATTGATCCATACAATCCTAGCCCTATAGACATGAACTATATACTACAGGACCAGGAAGAGGATATTGATCACAAAGTTGCAATACCATTAGAAGAGATTCCAAACACTCATCTGGATGAATGGGGATCGACCCTTCAATTTGATCCTTATGACCATGTACATGAAATAGGGTTGGGTACATATTGCATTCATGAAAATGATGTAATTATCCCAAACCTAATAAATCCAGTTGAAGATTTTCAAGGAATGTGGTAATTGTTCTTCGATGGTTCAAGAAGCAGAAATGGCACAGGTGTAGGTATTGTCTTGATCTCTCCACAAAATTAGATCTATTTTTATTATTTCAGACTTTACTTCAGCTCCACAAATAATGTAGCTAAATATGAGGCTTTGATTCAAGGTTTGTAATTGGCTAAAGAGAGAGGGATAAAATCCCTACACATATTTGGTGACAATGAGTTGATTGTTCACTAAGTCATATCCAAAAGTGTAACTAATAAAAATTTGCTAAGATATTACAAACACAAGGTTTAGGACTTGTTAGAAGACTTTATCGCTTTGAACATTCAAGAAGTACCAAGAGCACAAAACAAAGATCTTGATCATATAGCCTTATTAGGCTCTCAATATTGTAGACACCTAAATCTGGCCACCAATGACCTTCAACCAGGATTTTGACCAATTTCCACCCAAAATGTACAATTTGGCCTAAAAACACTAAAACACGCTAAATGAGTTGAAATTGATATATTCAAGTGCCAATTTTGGCTAGGTTATCCCTAAATGGGGTAATGCAATTTTTGGGCTAGCTAACTTTGATGAGATCATTTTGAGTCAAAATGCCAATTTTGCATCTAGGTGCTCTAGATTGCTCTTTTCTATCAAATATTTTATATAAAACACATGCCTTTGTTATTTTCTATTGGTAACATCTTAAATGGGATAATGGATCCAATGCATCTGACATTGACTTCCAATTCCAATCTAATCAAAATTTGGACCAATAAAAAGGCATTTTGATCAATTTGAGTAATTTGTACACAAGGTGCTTAAACATGCTTAAGAGAAAATTAACCCAAATCAAGGCATAATTAATAATTCCATGGAAACTTGTTGAATAATTTTTTTTAGAAATGAATATTGAATATCTGCATCATTAGGTCACCTCATTTCTTGTGAAGACATCCCTAGGCCATAAATGCCACAAATATCAAGATTCATGCCTCCCATGCCTCATCAAAGCCTTCCATGCCTCTTAATTGATCCTCTATCCCAAATATTGATGAGCCTATTTATCAATTTTAATTACATAATTGGATTAATCCTTAGTCACACATCTCAATCCTGAGATGGATGGTTCAGTTTGATTCTAATCAATCTCAAAAATCTATAAATAAGAGGCCTTACCACATCATTTCTAAGTTATTTTGGTGCAAAGTTATTATGCTCAAATATCTTCAAAAATTTATTTTGATGCAAAGTTATTATGCTCAAATATCTTCAAAAAGACATGATTATGCAAAGTTATAATGTAGAATTGATTACAAAGCTTCATGAAACTAGTGTTATCATGCCAAATTGATTCCAAGCCAAGCCAAGCCACAAGCCAAAGGTGCCAAGGAGAGATGGAGGTAGCCAAGCTTCCATTGCCAAGGACTTCATGAGCACAAGCCAAGCAAGCCACTACAACAAGCATTTTGGAGCATCCAAGGGAGGTAAAAGAAGGCTTCTTTTGTATTTAGTTGTGTGTTTTATTCATGTTTGTTAACTAAGCTCTCCCTAGTGTCTAGGACTAGAGATGTTATGCTAGTTAGTGTGTTTCTTTCATTTTGTTTTCATTTTGAAACTAACACCATACTAACCATTCTCTCTTGATTCAAATTCCTAGTTCACATAATGGCATGCCTAGTGGGACTAGATGCATCCCACACATGAAGAAGATCATTATGCAACTTTAAAATCTTCATTTGGATCATTAAAACTCTTTCAATTTGATTTTCTAACTTTGTTTTGCCATTTTTATTTATCACAGGTTTACACAGTAACCAACGTTGGTTAGTAAAACTGTCATCAGTTGGATAACTGTCGTTGGTCATTATTAGTATAACTGATGTCGGTTAGATAATCGTCTTTGGTTAGTAAGTGCAACCATTGTCAGTTATAGAACCAACGTCAGTCACTGTGTTTTTCTTAAAACACAAAATTGAGATCTCTTTTTTTGAAGTTCATTGTTTCAAACCCAAAATAGCTTCAAGGCTAAAGGACATGCTAACATTTTTATTGCAAGACCAAGCTTGACATTTGCTAAAAACATGTTTAAATCACTTTTTTCATGCTTAAAAATGAATTAGGAACATTATTTTTGTGCTTAAAGTAACATTTAAGGTGCTTAAATAAGTGTTTTTAGCATTAGTTTTCAAATTTACAACTAAGACCAAGGGGTCAAATGAACACCACCTCATTTTTTGAATTTGAGCTTAAAAATGAATTCACCTTTCCAAGCTTTTTGTATTCACTTAGTTATTTAAGTTAGATTTTGTTTGGCAAGAAGAGGGATGTCGCATGTATGTTTTTCCATTTGTCCCCTTTAGAGAACCCTTAGAATCAAAAGTGCCATTCCTATTGCAAAAAAGCTAGTCTAAGGCAAAGAAAGAATGTTGTCTAAAGCACGCCCTAAAAACTCGTCATTGTTTGGGTGACCTTGAAAATGACCCTAAAGTCTTTCTCTTAGTCTTTTATTTTCATGCAAACTTGGATTGCAAAGGGGACGTCATTACCTTCTGTGAGTTCTTTAGGGAATCTTTGACCTGAGGTTTCACCTCCTGACATTGATTTCACTTACTCTTTTTGAGTTGCACATAGGATGTATTTGCATTTGGACATCACACCACACTAAGTGAATAGCAAGATGTAGTGGTTATAAAAAGGACTAGACCTTTTTACAACTAGATAATGCCATGGTCACCTAATTTTCATGCTTGTCTTTTACATCGTTTAATGTGAAAGTCATTATGCAATTGATTCCCCTAGAAACATTTGAAATCTTACTAGTTTAGTCAACCCCACATTGCCATACCCTTGCTAGGATTTGGAAGATTATACTTAGTGTATTTTTGTCATTTTTTGCTTGGTATGTTTTGAGACTAAAACTTGTTTATTTTTTCATAAGCCATGTCAAAACCATGTATTTGATTTGAGTAGGGTAGTGTTATGCTACCCAAATCATTTCAAAACATTTTGAGCCTTTTTGAGTCTTTGAAACATAACATAGATCACATCATTCAAGCATGCTTATGAGATTATGTTGTTTAAATTATTTTAAGACTAGTTTACCTTGTATCAAAAACTATTTGTTTCAAACCATGTCATGTATACCATTTAGACCTTTGTCTTGTGTTGTCATGCTGTCCAATCTTGTCTAGCTGATTTAGTTAAATCCTAGTTTTCACTATTGAGTTTCCAATTAGCCTTATCAAGTTTAGATTCAAACACTGATTGATTTCTATTTAAGCCTTAATTCATGGGGTTGATACATATATCTTTCTCTTTTGGGTTGCATAATTTTAGTTAATTGATTACCCAAATTTGAAAACTATTGATGGTTTGTTTGTTTAATGCCTATCCTCATCAATTTTTATGACTTTATTTGGGAGAACATAACCTTTCTCAAAATGCCTTTTGCCTCATGCCTTATGCCAAATGATCATGCTTATGTTTGATTTCATGTGCTAGGTTTATGTCAAATTTGTTTCCAAACTTGTTAGATTAAATCAAATCACATCAACCTTTGTTTCAAGTCTAGATTTTGACATTGTTTGGCCAAAAGTCCTAGGACATACCTATTTGTTTAAGCCTAGATTTTGACTCTGAATTTGGATAAAAGACCTAGTAACTCAACTTTTCCCTTTCTTATTTTAGACCTTATTTGGAAAACTTTGACCTAAACCTTTGACATGTCAATTTCTATTCAGATGCTTGATCTTTTATGTGTATGACATTTGACGTTAGGCTATTTTATGCCAAGTCTTAGCACAAACCATTTTGGAGATACAACTCCACTTTTAAACCACATTGGAGATACAACTCGACCCCTTCGACCATGTTGGACCAAGTTTGAACCATTTGTCCTTTGGATCATTTTTTAGAGTTTGTAGAACTCTAAGCCTTTTTATTTTTGTAGCTTTCATCATTTGTGTGGATATGTCTAGCTACACTTATGGTTGAGTCATATACAATCTAACTTATGATAGAATGGCCACATAAAACCCCACTAGGAACCCTTATAGAGAAAGATTTTCTAATGATTTTTATTATTCTCCCTACAATACTCCATATGGCGAACAAAGTCATAAACCAACACAAGATCCAACTCGAGACCTGGATTGGTATGAAGAGGCTTGTGAAGAGTACTTTGAGGACCCAAATATAGATAATGTTGATTGGGATACGAATCTATACCCTCTTTACAATAATTAGTACGTGAAACACAGTCAAGAACCAACTTATGAGCTAATTCATGACTGGGATGATATGGTTTATGAGGAAGACTTGGATACTTTGGATTATGTGAGTAATCAGGCTCCACCACATTGTACCATTTATATTCCAAGAACATAATGTCACACCATTCCCATACCAAGACCTCATCTTTTGGTTTGTATGAGCAATGAAGCTCCACCATGCCCCTGCATCATTCCAGGACCTAGTCCTTTGCCTTGTGCAAACAATCATGCTCCACACCACCCTATTGTTACCATTTTAGGAATTCATCCTTTGGCTCATGCAAGTAATCATACTCCCTAAGGCCCTACCATTATCTACTCATAAGCCGTTCCTTATCTAGAACCAATCCCATCTAAACCTCAATCGATCTAATCCTTCAAAGACCAAGTTGTGTTCAAAATTGGTATTTTTCAACTCATTGGAAACCAAGGCCAAGAGAACCAACCAATCTAAGATGTTTCTATTAAATCAATAATTTGTGATAAGTCAACGTGTGATAATTTGCCTATTGATCCTATACTAGTTATCGAGGAGTCTCACACTGATGAACTAGTCTTTATCGAGTCACTTCTTAATGATTATAACAAATTTAGGGCAAATCATTACCTTGACCATGTGCCTATTTTTTAAAAGCTTCTTATTAACAAGCTAGTCTCTACAGAGTTCTCTCTTGACCTTTTCCCCATCCTAGAGGAGTCTCACTTTGACAAACCAGTTTTTGTGGAGCCCATTATGCCATCATAGGTCATTACTTGTCCAAAACTAAATATTCAACAAGACATCATTGTAATAGAGTACTCATTAGATGAAGAATCAGAGTTAGATTTAGGTTCTATTCTTGAATTGACATTGGATTTACCATCAAAATTTTAATCAACAATAGTTTCAACATTGAATTCAGAGTCCCTTGAGTTAGAATTAGATTTAGAAGAATTTGTTTGTAGCTATTACAACATTGGTTGTGCATGCCTTGCAGATAAATTTGAATACATTTGTGATCCTTACAAGATTTTTGAGGATGATTACTTTAGCTTCAACACAAGTTATCCTAATATCTTCTATGAGGATTATGTAACCTCTCCCCATTATATCATGATTCCACAGGCCATTACCATCAACCAAAATGGCCATATCATTGACATTCCATCTCCCACAAGTGGTTATTGGGATCTACAAAATCACACTTTGTTTAAATACATCCATGGCGACATAGCAATTGAAGAAGAGCAAGGAGGCTAAGACCACATTCATGTAACAAAAGAGCACTCTCCTAGTGAAACCTTTTCAGAGGCGCTAAGATATAATTAAAGTTCTAACTTAGCATCTTCTAGTGAAACTTTTTTGGAAGTGCTAAAAGACAATCAAAGTCAAAAGTCAACATTTCTTAGTGAAACCTTCTTGAAGGTACTACGAGATAATCAAAACAACTTCATTGGTGAAAACCTCTTTGAGGAACCAATAACTAAGCACAAAATTTCTTCAATGCTTGATGAAGACAAAATCAAAGATCAAATCAAAATAGCTTCCAATCTATAGCCTAACTAGATGGTAGATACTCTCAAGATCAAACAACAAAAAAATCTAGTAGTCCTATTGAGAGAACAAGTCTTCGGCCTCACCACAACCAAAATTATGTCAAATCTGGCATCAAAAACATTACGTGTGGCTGAATGTCCCGATCTTCATTTATTTCCCAACCTTTCCACATTCCATTATCATCTGACATTCCATTTCACAATCAAAGCTACCATCCATTATTTGTCCTTGTTTACCATCCATGGCTGCACTTTCCTTTGTAGAGGCTACAAAGATACCTTGTCTTGACGCTTGAAGGAATTAGAATCAACAACCAAGAAAGATCACAAAAGCATTCTTGACAACCAAATCTACATCTAGTTCTTGACATAACAACTATTTAAATGAGGTGTGGGCTAGCAGTTGACATAATCAAGTATTTTTTTTGTATCATTTATTGATTAGGACACGCATCTCCTCATCAACAAGAACAACATAATCAAAAACCACACCTATGCCAAAAACATGTACCATACGATTTCATATTGTCATGCCATTACCATTGTTACATATTCCTATTTATCATTATTATGGATCCCAACCATTTACCCCATCACCTGGGGGCAAGCTTCTTACCATTTTATCAAATTGATCAAACCATCATTATACTTAGCAAGACTGTGCCATCTAACCATTCCATTCCTATCTAGACCAAAGCCTATTTTTAGTCATCCTACCCAATCCTATTTTGATCTTGGTTCTTTTGGTTCTTCCCACACGTTTTGTGAGAGGATTATAATCAAGTGTCAACAATCAATCCAATCCATGTTTCAATGATAGTCTATGAAAGTAGTATGATAGTTGATTTGATCAGATATCTTTCATCTTATCAAGTTTATTTATGTGAGCCTGATTATAACCGCCTATGGGCAAATCAGTGTCTCACCAGTCTTGCTACTAATTATAACTGTCTATGGAAAAATTAGTATCATTGACCTATGCCATTGTATCTTAGTTATAACTACCTATGGAAAAACTAGGGGTAACACTTATTTATCATGCATTTCCGCATCACCTTGCCATTGTTGTTTTCATTTGATTGGCCATTTGCTAGTTTTGAGAACTTGTTGGGAGCTAGTTAGTTTTTCTTTACCTTTTGTGTGGATGGAATTAATATGACTTGAGGTCATTTTAGGACTATGTGGGTCATGCTCAATTCATTTTAAGGTCACCTCAAACCCCCTTTCCATATACTCTCACCATTTTGTGAGCAACCTAAGCCAAACACTCTCTCCATCTTATGAGCAACCTAAGCCACACGCTCTCGCCGTTTTGCAAGCAACCTAAGGAAAATGCTCTCACCATTTGTGAGTAGGTATCTTGTCATTATATAATGAGTTAAGATACCTCAAAATACCAAAAATATTTATAAAATTTCAAAAATTCTAAAATATTTATCCTGTCTAAGCCTAGTAAATTATCCTCGATCCACCTTATTAGGGCATTGTCATTGTTAGGATGCTTTCTTTTACTTTTGTTTTTAAGATTTCTATTTTTTTGTTTATTTATTTCAAGTTGTTTATTTATTTGTTTTTCTATTTGTTTGTTTATTTATTTGCTTGCCTGTTTGTTTACTTTCAGCACTGTTACCTTGACTTAGTCTACATGTGTTCATTGGGTGATTCCTCAAGCACATTATTCTTGAGTCTATCCATATTCATACATCAACATTGTCATCATGGTTTTTATTATTGGTGCATTGTTTTGATTTATATATCAGATATCAAGAGTTAGTCCTTATACATTTTTTGGATAGTCTTCATGGAGTTCTATCATGAAGCCTACCATCACATGCTATAGCAAAAATTAGCTTCAAGAAGGTCTACAATCAATGGAGCCACAAAAGTTTATCTTTGGTACCTTGGAAAATCCTCCTTCCCACCCTTGATAAAATCAACCCATTAACTATTCTAGTTGTATCATTGCTAATCAGAACAAGCATTTCCTCATTGCCAGATACAACCAAATCATTTCTAATGATCAATTTTATTCCTCTATCCATCTATTTCATCACTTTGTACCCACTCAAATTTAATCTATATTCTAGGTTATATCCTTGAGTTATGCTTGATAGTTAGCCCTAATTGGGGCACATTCATCTTTAGCCAATCTAGGTTCTCGTAATGATTATAACTGTCTATGGGCAAATCATTATTTTGACTTTTATTCTTGATTATAATCACCTTTGGTAAAATTAACATCCTTTTTAAATAAATGCATGGAATCATTTTCTCATTTGTTAATTCCACAATTCTTCTTATTTCTTTTTTAGGGATCCTCCATCAACAAATGCGATGGCCACTCCCTTGAGGGGGCATCATCCTAGGCTTTCCAAAACCATTTGGAGCTTTGTTATTCAACCATCATATTATTTTTGGAATACATGACATCTCTCATTATTTGAGAAGACATTTCTTTACCTATGATTTGCAACATCTTCCTAAATAGGGGCAAACTGTAGACACTTAAATCTAGCCACCAATGACCTCCAACCAGGGTTTTGACCAATTTCCACCCAAAATGCACAATTTGGCCTAAAAACACTAAAACACACTAAATGAGTTGAAATTGATATATTCAAGTGCCAATTTTGGCTAGGTTATCCCTAAATGGGGTAATGCAATTTATGGGCTAGCTAACTTTGATGAGATCATTTTGAGTCAAAATGCCAATTTTGCATCTAGGTGCTCTGGATTGCTCTTTTCTATCAAATATTTTATATAAAACACATGCTTTTGTTATTTGTTATTGGTAACATCTTAAATGGGATAATGGACCCAATGCATCTGACATTGACTTCCAATTCCAATCCAATCAAATTTTGGACCAATAAAAAGGCATTCTGATCAATTTGAGTAATTTGTACACAAGGTGCTTAAACATGCTTAAGCGATAATTAACCCAAATCAAGGCATAATTAATAATTCCATGAAAAATTGTTGAATAATATTTTTTAGAAATGAATATTGAATATCTGCATCATTGGGTCACCTCATTTCTTGTGAAGACATCCCTAGGCCATAAATGCCACAAATATTAGGGTTCATGCCTCCCATGCCTCATCAAAGCCTTCAATGCCTCTTAATTGATCCTCTATCCCAAATATTGATGAGCCTATTTATCAATTTTAATTGCATAATTGGATTAATCCTTAGCCACACATCTCAATACTGAGATGGACAATTCAGGTTGATTTTGATCAATCTCAAAAATCTATAAATAGGAGGCCTTACCACATCATTTCTAAGCTATTTTGGTGCAAAGTTATTATGCTCAAATATCTTCAAAAATACATGATTATGCAAATTTATAATGCATAATTGATTACAAAGCTTCATACAACTAGTGTTACCATGTCAAATTGATTCCAAGCCAAGCCAAGCCACAAGCCAAAGGTGCCAATCAGAGATGGAGGTAGCCAAGCTTCCATTTCCAAAGAGTTCATGAGCATAAGCTGAGCAAGCCACTATAAAAAGCATTTTGGAGCATCCAAGGGAGGTAAAAGAATGTTTCTTTTGCATTTTAGTTGTGTATTTTATTCATGTTTGTTGACTAAGATCTCCCTAGTGTCTAAGCCTAGATATGTTATGATAGTTAGTGTGTTTCTTTCATTTTGTTTTCATTTTGAAACTAACACCATAATAACCATCCTCTCTTGAGTCAAATTCATAGTTCACAAATATAACCTACTTGAAGAAATAAAGAAGAAAAACAACCAACAAGGTTGGTAGTTAGGCCATCTATTCCTGATAATGTGACCAATTGGTAAGTCTTTGATAATGACCAACAAATTATCAACTTCCTGAGAGAAGAAGCTAAATTATCTGATAGGAACCAGTCAAGACTCTAAGATCAATATGGAGATTAAATCATCAAGTTGAAGACAAACTACCTATGGGTCTTATTACTCTAGAGAACATCTTCAATTCAGATAATGAATTGAAAGGTGAAAAGAAGAACATCACTGTAAATGAAGAGGATTGCAAACCAATGGTTATATCAAAAGTCAAATCAATGAAGATAAAAAAGGTATGAAATGATTCTAAAAAATAATATTTTGTTGTGTAATGTCAAGAGTTTGATGATAACTTCGCTTGGAGTTATCATGATCTAAGAGGGTTTGACCCTAGCTTAGCCCAACATACAATAGAGCTTGATCCAAATACCAAGCCTTTTAGATAGAAGCAAAGAAATGTTAATCCAAAAATATAACCCCTGATGAAAAGTGAGCTATCTAAACTGATAAAGGGTAATATTTTTTTACTATTAATCACTCATCTTGGGTTGCTAATTTGGTCTTTGAAAGAAAGAAAAATAGTGAAATTAGAATTTTTGTAGATTTTAGGGATCTGAACAAAGCATCTGTAAAGGATCATTATCCTCTTCCCCCTATGGAACAAATTTTGCAAACTATGTTAGGATTTGAAAGGTTTTCTCTTCTATATGGTTATTCTTGCTATAACCAAATCCTAGGGCAAGAATCAAACTAGTTCAAGACTAATTTCACCACAAAATAGGATATGAATGCATACAAAAAGAAGTTTGATAAATGAGATGATCCTAGTATACCTAGATGATATCACTGTCTACTCAAATCATGTTGATGCACACTTGGATCACCTTAGGAATTTTTTCAAAAGGTATAGAGAATTTGGGGTTTCCCTCAATCCCAATAAATGCATTTTCATATTTCATGAAGGGAAACTTCTAGGAAACATTGTGTCAAAGGAGGGTCTTGTAATAGACCTAGAGAAAATTAGTGCTATATTTGTATTAACACTACCAAGCCATAAGAAAGGATTATAGAGTTTTCTTGGAAAAATCAACTTTTTAAGAAGATTTATTCCAAATTTTACCTCTATGGCAAAACCCCTTACTATAATGCTCAAGAAGGGTATCATTTTCAGCTTGACATAAGAGGGAAAAGACAGCTTTGAAGCCATCAAACAAGCTATTTCCCAGGATCCTACCTTAGTCAAACCTAATTATGAGAAAGATTTCATTCTCTATGCTTTTGTGGGGGAAAGTAGCATCTCAATTATCCTAACTCAATAGAATCAAGGACAATTGGAACAACCAATATCTTTCTTCAGCCAATCCTCGAAGGATTATGAAGAAAATTATAGTTTCATGGAGAAGCAAGTATATGTTGTGATCAAGGCTCTAAAAAGTTTAGGCATATGATCTCCAAAAATAAAATTCAACTAATGGTAAGTCACCAAAGTGTCAAAGAATTCCTACTGAGCTGGAAGATAAATGAAAAAAGAGCAGGATGGATCACAAAGGTCATGGAGTATGATGTGGATATCAAAATCAAAAATCTTGTAAGAGGAAAAATATTGTGTGAACAATTGGCTTCTGATATCAAGACTATTGAAGCAATATCTAAAATAGTATATGCGCAAAGTGCACCTCAGACAACCAATCTACCTCTTTTCAATAGCTAGATCTACGACATGACCATTTTCTTATAGACTGGTGAGTACCCTTATGACTTTCAATAGTCCAAGAAGAGGTATTTTAGACTCTAATATATTCTTATGTTCTTGTTGATGGAATATTGTTTATAAAATATATGAATAGAGTTATGCTAAGATGTATCGAGTACAATCAAGTCCCCAAGGTGCTCGAAGAATTTCATGATGGCCTATCAGGTGGACATTTCTCTACAAAAACCAGAACCATCAAGATAATGAGAGGGGATATTATTGGACTAAATTATTCAAAGATGTTCAACAATTGGTAAAGGAACTATGAGAAGTGTTCTTACTTCATTGGCAAGCAAATATTAACATCTTTCCCCCTCAGACCAATACATATTGATCAACTGTTCACTCAATGGGGATTAGATTTCATTGGTATGATCATCCACCATCGAGTGTAGGACATAAATGGGCCCTTAAAGCAATTGTATATTTCATAAGATGTACTAAAGTAGTTACATTGAAAGATGCCATAGAGGCATCTATCTTATAATTCATGGATGGCATTATCTCAAGGTTTGGTGTTCCCCATACCATTATCTTATATAATGCCAAAGCATTTATGGGCACTCAAGTGAGTGAACAAGATGTAAAACACAATGTGTACCTAAGCACTTCTTCCAATTATTACCCTCAAGGTAATGGCTTGGCTGAGTCAACCAATAAGAACCTCATAAGAATTGTTAAAAGAACAATGGAAGATAACCAAAGGACATGGCACACCAAGTTGAAATCAAAACTATGGGCTGATAGGATCACCCCTAAGAGAGACATTGGCAACTCCTCATTTATATTGGTATATGGAAGGGAATCCTGAGTCCCACTATCAATTGAGTTACCATCTCTGGAGCTCAATCACCAATTGGATTTGATTGATAATGATGAAATGATAATAAGATTGGCTAAAATCATGGAATTAAAAGAAATCAAGAACTGGTAAATGAAAGGCTTGAATGTAAATTAGTCTCAAAAAAAGAGGAATTTTTACAAAATGCATCTGATGGGAGCTTTAATGAAGAAGACATGGTTCTCAAATGGGATGCAGACAAGGCTAAACCAGGCAAGCACACCAAGTTTGATGTAATATGGAGTGATTTATATATTATAACTTAGTGCAAAGGAGCTAATGCATTCCAACTATCCAACCTCGATGGAAAAAAACTACCTATCCCAGTCAATGGGATATACCTCGAAGCTTGATTTTGAGGTAGGAATTCATTCCAAAAAATAAAATTTTGTATATAATAGGGTTAGTTGTGTTTTCCAGAATAAGTGCTTTTGCATAAGTCAACTCATAAGAGTTTTTGTTTTCTTAGTTTGTTCCATTTTACCCTATTTTATTTTTGTTTAGGTAAGTCCCAATTTATTCTTCACCAGGTTAAAGTGTGTTAAGCTTAAAATAACTCCATGCCCAATGAACTAAAAGACTACTGAAAAGAAACTGATTAGCAGGTAATCATTCTATAGAGGTCACCAAAAATAATGATATTTTTGTCCCAAAAATAATGATATTTTTGTCCCAAAAATAATGATATTTTTGTCCCAAAAATATCAAGATATCAAGTAACTTGAAGGAGACCTTCTATTTTTTTGGAAAAATGCTTTGTAATAACCCATATCACGTATTCCCTTTGTATTACATAATCTAGAACTTTGCCTATAATTTTTAATTTGAAAAATTACAAATTGCTTCCCAAACTTCAGATCCCACAATGCACTAACTGGTGGAATTCGAAGATCTAACTACATTTTGCAATTTTCAAAATTATAAATTGTAGCCCGAGCTCTGGATCTCACAAAGTACTAATCGATGAAATCTAGAAACCTGCTTACAATTGACAATTTTAAAAAATTACAAATTGCAAGCGAAGTTCCAGATCCCAAAAACCAAACACACTATGGAATCCAAAACTTAGATTGCATTTTGTAATTTTGCAAAATTGTAAATTGTAGTCTGAGTTTTGTCTTCCCATTTCTGAAAAGGTCAACTTATCTCAACCCATGGAATTTGGAGGTCAACATGCAATTTTCTAAATTACAAAATTGCTTGAGGACCCCAAAATTGTGCCAACTACCTCCATGAGTGCATTAATTATAGAGGGGGGTATATATAAACATGCAAATTTGGGAATTTATAATCATTAGTTTAATCTATTAATTACGATTTTGAGCTCTGACAATGATGACCTTGCACCATGACCTTAAACTTTCAAACTTCAACCTTGAACCACGCACTAACCTTCAAACAACCTATGACACCCTTGCACGATATTCCTTAGAATCCTCCTTGCATCTTTTGAGATATTATTTCCTAAAAATTGAATCTTGTTAAGTTATTTCCATTCCCACAAAGGTGATTGTAATTTTCTAAGGTTTTCATTGCATAGTCTTTATCTAGTTTTAGGGTTTATTTATTGTCTTGTTGTTGTTGAATAGTTTGAGAGGTCATAGTTTCCCATATAGTTTCCAATTAGTCAAGGTCTAGGGTTTTTTCCAAGTTTTCCAATTATTTGAATCTAGGGTTTGAATTTTCAAGCTATGTAAATATACCAATGTATATTCCCAATAACCAAAGAATATTCCTTAAATATTCTTCCATGTCCTCATGGACTTTCTACTTGCTTCCAACACCTCTTATCTCCTTGATATTATCCATTTCTCCAAACACCTTTCATTTCCATGAGATTTCAACCTACAAATTACACCTCTTATCTATGTGGAAATTACCATTGCTCAGAACACTTCCCAGTTCCATAGAGTTTTCACTTGCTTGGAACAACTCTATGTTTTGTTAGACTTTTCACCTGCTCAAAGCACCTCCAATCTCTATCGAAGATTCTACCTACTTCTAGCACCTACAAATCCTACCAACTTATGTAGTTGGTTTTCACTAAGTATTCTCTCCAGAATTCATATCTCGAAAGGAGATGAAGTTCAAATCAAAAGGCCCTAAAATGACTCTCAGACTAGAATCCAACACTATTCAGATGATAGATACAAACCTAGGTCACATTGACCTAGGGGACTTCTAGACGAGAATAAATACAGAGTTTAAGAATGATTAGATCCAGAGTATCTATGACTCTAGACTTCCACAAGTAGCAGTTTTCCCCCTAATGGTGTAAAACCCTGAGCTAGTGCTAACACTAACACAACATCATGATGCTGATAAAAGAGAGGTCTTGAATGACAAAGGGGAAAAGATTATGAATCTGGACCCATATTTCATCGATTCAGTATTCATGATCATAGAGTTTGAGATTTATCTAAAATAACTCCAGAGACCTCTAAAAAATTATTTCAAGACAACAACTTGGGATGCTAGAGACTGATCAATAAATAATGGCTTAAGACCCCCAAGGCTGCCTTTACCAAATTTCCAAAGACATTGAAAAGAATTGATTTCAAAAATGAGGTTTGAGACATAATAATATTGCTGCATAGGATTACCGATAGTCTTGATAATACGAGTTTCCAAGAGTGGATGTACTGGTACATTTGGTTCATTTATGAAAATAAATAATATATCTAATGGGCCCAACTCATTAGTGACTCCCTCCATAAACAATTGATGGAGGTGTAAATAATGAGGAAATTTGACATGACCTCCTACTTAGTGTACATTTTGGCAAAAGGGAGAGCTTTTCCAGGGTTCAACACAGTGGCCAATGAAGTAAACAAGGTGTATAGCTATTATCCTGATCTCACTCTGAAGGCTAGCAAACAACACTTTAGGAGGGTCAATGATGCATTTATCTATTGCATCATAACAATGTTTGACAAATAGATTGAAAGAAAGAGAATTTTTTGATGTAGCTACTACAAAAATCACTTGATGGGGATCCTACTTCATTCAGTTCCCCACTTACTCCTATATTAGGGTATGTAGATTTAGTGGTTTCCCTTACACACTCCCAAGACATGTAAGTGATAAGTAGGCATTGATTGAGATAGTAAGACAACTTGTGGAAACTCATAAGCTTCTTTCCAATAAACATAAGTCAAGAATTGATTTCCCAATCAGTATCAAAAGATACACATGCCCCTCCTTAATAAAAGTGAAGTGTGTTGAGGTAGAAATGGCACAGATGACACTAAGGGATTTAGAGGCAAAGCCATACTATGATGTTCATGGAAACATCACCAACACATTGGGAATTTCCACATATTCCCATGTTCTATATTTTGAATATTATTGGGAGGATTTAGATGATGAAAAGGAGGTCAGATTGAAGGACCACTCTAGAATGACCTTGGATTAGGTCAAATATTATAATATAGCACCAGTCCCTAAGGAATTGGTGGATGGTGAGTACCTAGTGGATAAAAAATACTACAAATAGATCATCACTCAACCCCTTCTAGGATTAAGGTGGTCAGTCCCTAAATCTTTCTCTTTGATAGATAGAACTACATATGTAATCAACAAAACACTCAATTGGCTTAGGAGCAAAGGGGTCCAAGTGACCAAAGATAGAATGAGTATCATAAATAAGATATTAAAGCTTAAGGAAGAAGGAAATCCTCCATCAATAAAGGGTCCTAGTGGCACAATAGGAGAATAATCAGAGAGGCCAGTGATCTCTCATAAGAAAAATAAGAAATATAAGGCCAAGAAATGGTAGTTGAGCAAATATAGAACACCAACAGACTAACCAATTATCATTTCATTTGAAGACATAGTTGCAGTTGAAGTATCCACATTTTTAACCCCTATATTAGTCATAATGATAACTCTTATTTTTGTAATTCATCTTACAATTATCTCTATTGTTCTCATAGCTCCAATGCCTCCACCTCTTGTATCCACTCCTCCTGCATCTCAAGTGAGTCCACCCTTCATTCCTATTACCTTACCCACAATAATAAGTCCATTGAAACTAGTGAAAATAATTCAAGTGGACACTTAGGGTCCCCTTCAATGAATACTTAGGTTTCCACTCCACTTTCCCTTCCCATAATTTCACTTCCTCCTTCCATTTCATTTGTAATTCCTTCAATTCCATCCCCATTGATTTACAACACTAATCAACAGTATATAGTCATGGACTTAGTCATCCCAAATTCAGTTCTATTGGCCATCCCAACTCCTGAGATAAATACTACTTCATCTTCATCCCATTTCATCTTCCCTACCTTACCACCCCTAAGTGGCCCTACCACTTTAATTGACTCATTTGATGCTTTAGCCTCCACTCTTCCACCAATACCCAAGTTCCAAATTCATATGTTTATTCCCCCATTAATATCACTTCCATCTTCTACACCCTCAATAGACACATCTATTCCCATTGCCCCTACCTCTTCCACTTCCATAGTTACCCTAACCCCTTTAGTGGAGATAGGCGAGAAATAGGTCCTTGATGCAAATGTGGACCTTTAGCCTATAGATGGAGATGAAATTACAAATACATATATCAAGAATTCAATGGTTATATCACTTTAGGATTCAACACTTATCACCATGCCTACTAGTGTATCAGCTTTAGTTGAAAATTCTCAAGAGATAGTGTCTACATAATAAGATGCTACCCTGAGTTGGTTAGCATAAACAGTGGGGAAGAAATGCAAAAAAATGATTTCCCCTAGTACATTGGATTTTGGTCTTTTAGATGCATGAAATAAATCTAAGACTATTCTCCAAACCTTCTTTAGAATATTTTGTAACTCCATAGGTAAAAGCTATGTCAAAATTACAGTCTCCCTACTAGACAAACATAAAGAATATCTAGTAGTGGGGGACTATTAGGTGTCAAAGGTTCACCTTGAATGTCCTATGAGGGAGGGTTTGGAACACAATGTTCAATCCAGAATCAACTCTCTCTTTTAGAAAATGGATAGTGATAAGGTCACTAAGGGTGAGTTAAAAAACAAGGTAGAACAACTTATGACTACATTGAATAAGTTTGTAGATCCCACTGGTCTATCAATACAATCAAAACCAATAGAACCAGTCACTTAGATCATAGATCAAGCAACACTTAATGTAGTGACTAAAATTACAAGCATGGAAAGGGATATTAAGGAATGGTTAGAGGAGATCATCTCCAAAGGTAACAAAATTATTGACATGATAATGGATCATTATGAAGTTTTGAGAGAGAGAAGGCTCACCCTAAGAGGCTTGGTGAATAATTATGAAGGAGATGTACAAAACTTGAATATTTACTATCCCAAATTGATAGTTGTGGACTCTATTGATATGGATATCCTCCTTGTAGAAAAAATATTAAAAAAAGATGCAAAGCAAGAGGAATTACACAGAGCAGCTCAATTCTAGATAAAAGTACTTTTAGAGACTTCCCACAAGGCCATGGTTGCCCATGACAAGGCCATTGACATGGAAGATTTGTTGAATAAATTGTCATGTAGGCTAATAGATTATGAAGACAATATCCTTTCAGTAGAGGAAGTACATAATAAATTCAAGGAAGTGGTTAAAAAGGAATCTGCATTAGACACCATCTTTACCTTGAAATTTATCCATCACTATATTAGGTATCAGAACATGTTTGATCAGATTGGTAAAGAGATTCAAACATATAGATCTTTGAGAAGAGAAAATTTTAAGACAACATCATATTGTGAGATCACTAACCTCTACTCTTTTAGACCAGATGAAGACATAATCTAGGAGACATTCAAAGCCTTTAATGCATATGTTCAGAAACTACAGGCTGAGAAAGATAAAGAGGCAAAATTAGTATTGGAGATTGATTAATTATTTTTGTTACACAATATTTTCATTTATTATATTTCCATTATTGTAAAACATTGTAAAGTTCCAAAAACATGTCTTGTAAATTACAACTATTCTTTTGACAACTCTTTTTGAGAAAGAGCCATGTGTATTTTACACTTTATATTTTTATAGGTTGGAAATTATAAAAATTAAACTTGCAAATTACACTTTTTATTTTGACAAGTTTTAATTGCTTAAGTTGTAAAAACACATATTGAAAATTGTAATTCTAGTTTTGACAAATTGGTATGACTTGCAAGTTGTAAAAGTGTCACTTGGAAATTTCAACTTAGGGTTTTGCAAAAAAGTAACTTAAGTTATTTCTTAGTTATATTTTATTCTAAAAATGAGTTCCACTTTGGCACCCCATTTGCATGAAGAGCCATTACAACTACATGAAGGAGAAAGAAAGGCATTTCATGAAGTTTTCTCAAGTCTATCCATGCCACACTAAGTTGAGGATCATGCCTAGCTCTTGCATACTCTCTTCCAAACCATTTTACCAAGCCAAAGATTCCACAAGTTGAAGATCACACCTCTTTTTGCATGAAGTTCCATATTTGCATGATTCTTCTACTAGGCATTGAAGTTTCTGATAAGTACATCTCATTTATGAGATCTTTTGTATAAACATGGGCAAGACTGCATATCCCAATCTATTTTTTTGATGTTAGTAATATTACTCTACATTTTGCATGTATTTTCTACAAGCTGTAACCTAGAGAATGAAAAATAATTGAGGATTTGCCTTTCTTATCTGAGAAATCCCTATGTATGCAAGTTATTTGAATATTTGTGAAAGTATTGATTCTTATTTCAGTCACAAAAATTCATTTGTGGTCTTTTCTACCCTTTTTAAAGATTATTTGATTAAAATAAAAGAATCTTTTCCCTTCTATGAAAAATAACAAATATTGTCTTTGATTTCCAATTTGCATGAATTTGTGCTCCTACAAATTTTAATCTATTTTATGTTCTAGTTGTGTTCATTCAATCAAGCATTAAAATCCACTATAAAAATATTGGCTGCAGTCACCATTTTTAGCTTTACAAATTTCATTCTCAAACTCTTTTCCAAGTCAAATGCTAGTTTAGGAACAAGAACACCAAATAATCAAAATTTCTATAAAATTGGTATTTATTAATTACATTGGATTTAGTGAAAGGAAGTTGGCCTTCTCTGGAGGTTCACCTCAATTCACCAAGTTACTATAGCTTTGAGGTATTACCATTGTATCATTAGTTTTTTCACAATGAACTACTACATCAAGAAACATGTGTAAAATCGATGTGATAACAACAACCTCCTAAAATATAACAAATTATTTAAATGAAAGATTACGTTTTCATGAGAATTATGACTTTTTTTATCATGACTAGTTGGCTATAATTGAGTAGTGTGTACATACAAGGATAGACTATGATATTGTTGTTTATCATAGAATATATTGTATTTGAATCTACTTATAAAAATTAGTAGTGTGCAGTCTGATCATAGATTATACCCAGTTGGTATAATCTATATTTGTTGCTTATTATTATGTGGTAAATAAAACAATGGTGATTCATTCATACATTTGATGGACGATATGCATTTTGATTTTTCCTTTGTTTAGCATGTTTTATCACTACTAGTAAGAAGTAATATATATGAATATGTTAGTTATATTAACCAAATCTCACATTTCTAGTATTGAGTAAGTAGTGAGACAAACTTCCCCAGCTTACTAATATCACCAATGCTAGATGAAGGTAATCTGATTAAGTGGTGTGTATGAAATTGAATGATCGTAGAGATCAATAAATATTAAATTTTTTGGCCAAAGTAATGTTTAGTTAAACATTATCATTTCATATGTATGATTTACATGTTTGTGTGATATCATGTTAGAACGAATTTATTTATGGTACACTACATGTTTTTTGAAATCATATAACACACATGTATTAGTTTGTCTCTCTAGATTTTGGCACCATCACTATCCACTCATCTATGAAGGGAAGGCCTTTCCCTGGTGGGGGATTGTGTAGGGAATTGATGGTCTATGGTTGGTGTGGAAAAGTGCTCAGATGATGCTCCCCCTGCTCATAGTAGTTTTTATTTAGAGATGACACTTGAAATTTACATAGATACTAGAGTTTGGGGAACTCATGCTCTATGGAGCCTTGTATCTTGTACATTATATTGTATTTATTATTATGGAAACATAATCCCTGATGAGATGTAATTATTTACTTATTGTAGATTGACAATAGTGGCTGTATGTTTGTACCAGCCTGGTTGAATATTTGTAATTACTTTTTATATTCAATTATGATGTGTTTCACATGATGATAGTGATCAATGATAGATAAATGTCACTTGCTTATTTTATAGTTGGCTTATTTAGCATGTTTTATCTGGATCACTAATTAGATTCTCGTGGTGAGGTCTAATAAAAGAATATGTTGTTTAAATTAAAAAAATTGTGTATTTCTAAGTGGATCCCAATGGGGATGTTACATAGTTCTTTAGAGATATTCAACCCCAGTCCCACGCAAACCCAATGTTAGGGACAATAAGTTTTAAAATAAATAAACCAACCTATGGGTTTAACTAGTTGTTCCATAAAGGGCTAGAATGACATGGGTAGGCCGTGTAATTTTATCTAAATAAGGACTTTAAACGTATTGTTTTTTTTCTAAACAACAAAGTCTCGTGTCCATAAAGAGAAGACAAGCAATAAACTTCACACATACACTGGGCCATGTTTATGAATGATGGTGTAGGTTTTAGGGTTTTCAAACCTAAAGAGAAATAATACCTTAGTTAGGTTTTGAATGCCATCTACTTTAATTCCATGGGGTGACCAGTTGGTTTGAACCCAAATTCGAATCATGGATTTAGTTAGGACATGATCCACAAAATAACTGATAAGTGTGTGGATTTAAAACCATTGGGAAACATGATCAAAATCAAGGAAATCAAGAAAAACATCAGGAGGAAAATCTTGAGAGATGAGTACATTACCTCATACTAAAATTTTGGAATAAACTTATGTGCTCACTTCGGTGCCATTGTTGCTTTCTCCCAGTTGAGCTGCATCAAGTGATACAAGCTCCTAAGGTGATATTTTTAAATAAGGAAAGGACCACCTATAGAGTAGAATCCCAATAAACAAAAGAAATAAAGACAACTAAAAAAATACCATAGAGCTGAGAGATATGGTGATGGTGTGATAGAGGAGGGTAAACCCTAATTAAAGTAAGACATGACATGCACTCTAGACTCAAGTTGAATATTAAGTTTAGATTTACCACTTGTCTTTGTTATCATCACTTTATATTTTAGAAAAGTGATATTTTGTTAAATGCTTGTAAGAACAAAGTGATATATCAATTTGAAAGAAGCAAACAAAGTGGGTAAAATTCTTATGTAATGGTTTATAGAGAATATTTATAGTTGTTGTAAATGTTATGGAAGATGTTTTGCACCATGTCTTGATTCCTCTTATTTTTGGAGGTTTGTGTATTTACTATTTTTAATTATTGGGAAGTGGTTGAAGGTGAATGCATATGAGATATGCATATCATACAATAAGCATCCTAATGATATTATTGTAAAGGTCAAACTTTAATGATTATTTAAAAAAAATCAATTATTACCTTATCGAGAGTCATCCCCTATGCTTTATGTATGGTTATAACCCATGCCAATTCGAGAGGCATATGGCTACAATTTCCTTGTGTAATTGGAGGAATCGATAGATGTGTTGGATGGGTGATATCCCATTAGGGACCAAAGTATTTTTCAAAGGCAACAAACACATACATGGGTAAGGTAGGTGCTTTTGAATCTAGATTATAGACAACGTGAATAATTTCCCCGATGACTCTATTTACTAACCATGCTTGAACCCATATATTGGATGTCAACTTAATATTTTATCCTTTACATAGAATCAATTTTGGTTCTAGATGAGTGTAAATATGGTTAGGTGTGCCCCATTATCTATTTTGTTTTGCTCTGCATATTATAATTAGAGTGCTTAAATTTTAAGAATTTACTTGTTATACAAGGTAGCCAAATTATTAGTTATGTTCAAATGTATCAAGACTTTAAATGCTTGTTGTTCTTCAAGAAACATGAAGGAATTTGTTCTTGACATGAATATATTCTAGCCCTCTTTTGTTGGGTTTGTAATTATAATTATGGTTGATAAATTTATTATTAGTAGTTATTGGGTCATGCATCATTGTTGATGATAATTTGTATCTAATGTTACAATCATGTCAAATGTTTTCCATAGTGTGTGACCAAATGATTTCCTCACATATATTTGCATGTCATTTAGAGGGGATAGGTCACAGTGTTGACCTAAGTCCCCAACAAGTATATTTGAGAAACAACCAAAACATTTGTTGTTATTTTGAAGGAACACCTCATGCAAATGATTATTTATATTACTAAGCATTTTTGGGCCTATGAAGTTCATTTCATCAATAAACATATATTCAATGTGTTTCATTTATTCTTGGAAATTTTCTAGTGCTCGTCCCTCAAGTGACTTCATTTCTTGGATAGGAATGTGAAATCTTGAATGCATAGTTGATGCATGTATGTTTATGTTTCATCAAAATTTGTATCAAGAAATAAATCTAATTTAATTTAGACAAACTATTGAGTAAATCAGAATGTTAAGATATACCATAAATCACACACACTAATATTATACTTAGTGTTTTTTGAAATGTGCTAAAGGGGAAAGTACCAAAGAGGAATGACTTGGCTAGAAATCAGATAGCAAGATTGAGATCGTGATTGTGTAATTGACTGTATGGTTGTATGAGGGTAATGTCAATCAAGAATAGGGATTTGCATCTAACTGGGATAAGGTTACACTATTTGGATGAGGTCAGCATATACTAGTGTTTATATGGTGCCCTGGTGGCTGGTAGATTTTTTTACCTTTATGTAAATTTATATTAGTACACCTTCACTTGTAGGTTCTATGTGTGTGATCTGGATCATTCAATTCACTATAGAAGCTGATGTGTACCTTCTTCTTCACTTATAACCCTAGCTCAATAGACAATGAGGAATAAATGGGGGAAAAAGGGCTAGTGGCTAAAGTTTTGTTTGACCTCAACATCCCCTATGTTGAGTGCTGCCTACATACCAATACTCTGAAGAGGGATGAAACTCTATGTAGTTCTCTCATGTTATAATGGTGTGTGTGAAATACTAGTGTAATCTTATATGTTGGTGAAATTATGGTGTAATTATGTGCTTAAACAATGGCTTATGACCTTAGAGGTCTATTTAGACTTAGCTCAAGGCTACTTGGGTTATGTGAAATCAAAATTGGGAAGCATAGGTACTTTCCTCTCAATGTGTAGTGAGAATAAATTTAGTGTTTGCAATATAGAATCTTATTGCTAGCTAGTGAACAAATTAATAGAATATATGCTTATATAGTGGATTTACTCATGCAAGATGACCTATTAAGTGAATTTTAATTGAGAAATTAGCCTTTATTTAGCATGAGGATGAAACCAACAAATTTAGATGCTACTACTGAGCAGGATAGACCTGAAAAACAACCTTGTATAAGGAGAAAATACAACTAAACTGGAGGTTTGGATCAATCTAATAGTGAGTTTAGACAACTTGGAATGAAAAATAAGAATGTTTTGTATCATAATTTATTAAAGGTATGGGTCATCTACAAAGAAGTAGAGGAATAATGGTTTAGAACCATGGAACTGAGCATGAGCTAAGTGTGTATAAAGGGATGGTCATAGGTGCATTGTTTTAACATTAAATTTTAATTTTAGTGATTACAATTAAATGTTTCTACATCACTTGGATAAAGGATAATCAAGGGTGATCTAATTATGCATATTGTAGATGATATTTTATGATTATGTAGCACCTCAGTCTTGTCCACTTAGTAAATTAGACCTTGGCTATTCCTCTCAGTTTTAGACCTTTCCCACTTCCCCAAGTCTGGTATCTACTCTATCTTATGCCACTTATCCTATATTTTTGTTTGACCAGTCTTATGTTGATGACACATACCTTTTATCTTTCCCATAATGTTAAAATGTACTTATCTTCCACTTCTAAAACTTTTGAACTCATACCTCCTTTCTTGATCCTTAGACAATAATGTTTGGGATAGACACTAGCATTGATGCTAGTGTCTTGCTCTGATGCAAGTGTCCAGTGCCCTAAAGTCATCTAATTTGGAAACTTATCATAAAGGTTGACTTAAGTGATTTAATGTGAGTTATTATTTCAAAGGGATTGATATAAATACAAGATCAACCATCATTCATTCCTCACTTAGCAATCAGACAAAAATATAATTCAAATAACATTCAATTGCGTAAAATCTTCCCTATTTATTCCAATTTTTATATCAATCATAGAGTCAACACATCTACAAGTTTGAGGTACTAAAGGAGCAACCCAAGAACTATATTCAACAAGTTACAAGCTAGGTCACTATTACACATATTGCATGTTTCACCCACAAACCAATGCATAAGGGACAACTACATGAGTTTGAGGCCATATTCTAAAGTATTGGCTATGTAGGGAGTGTTTTTTGATATTGGGGTCATGATAGGACCTAAGTTCCCCAAAGCTCTAACACAACTTGTTAAATTTAAGAGCACACATGATTACCATTGTATAAGCAACTAAACATGCAAAAATACCCAGAAGAACAAATAAATATCAATGAGAAATAACACAGAATATGAGAGGCAACACACAATTGTATTCAACTCATTACAAAGGAAATTATAATAAAGAGATCACACTCTTCTTTCACCTCTGTGAGGCTTCCTCCTCAAGGGCTCCCAATAATCTTCCCACCTGAGTAATCTTCTCTCAATAGGTCACAACACACAGCTAACACAAGCTGTTGTTCACCTCATTGTACTGCCAGTACAATCGAGTACAAACCGATACTCCAAGTAGATCTCACCATGATCCTGCTCCTAATGTATTGCTGTCACCTTGATCTTGCTCCCCCGCCGATCTCCTTTCTGACCCTCACATACACACACCCCTACAGACCAACCTGATCTTACTTATCACATGTAGATCTCCACCATGATCCTGCAACACCCTGCATATCAAACGTGATCTTACATACATGAAGAATCCTACTTGATTCTACCATGGGAAGAACTCTCCCAGTTCTACCTAGTTCTTCAACTTTACAATACAGCCCATGAGTCTATTATATATATCTCATGCATACAATAATTAGACAAGTAGCTCAAAGAATCGAACTAGTCTTTATCATGCAAACTACCTGTTCACTTAATTGACTGTTCGTCAATAGCAGTTTTGGAACTGCCACAGGTGACCGATGTCGGTCCCTATCTGACTGGAGCTGACTGACTGCTGCTGAGGTCAGTTTCCTTCTGCACTATCCACTAACTGACGTCAGTGATCCTGCTGACACCGGTGACTGCATACTCAGCATCCTCCTTCTATTTGCATCAAGGTGAAGCTTTTAGCTCCACACCCTAACAATCTCCCACTTGGAGATAAACAGCTGCACCCGTACCTATCCCAATACTTTGTCTATTTTGCATCCTGGCTTGTATCCCTCTCTAAGCTCCCACTTGAAGACAACCCACCACACACCCTGTGGTGCTACACCTGTGTCTAAATTTCTCCATTCTTCTACCTTGCTATACTTCCACTCAAACAACAACCCCTGTGAGTACCCTGTAATCAACAACACTTAACAGATCTGAACCACCTGTTAGTCAAGCTCGCTCTGAGAACATCCAACCTCGCTCTGATACCATTTGATAGGACCTAAGTTCCCCAAAGCTCTGACACAACTTGTCGAATTTAAGAGCACACATGATTACCATTGTATAAGCAACTAAACATGCAGAAATACCCAGAAGAATAAATAACTATCAATGAGAAATAACACAGAATATGAGAGGCAACACACAATTGTATTCAGCTCATTACAAAGGAAATTACAATAAAGAGATCACACTCTTCTTCCACCTCTGTGAGGCTTCCTCTTTAAGGGCTCCCAGTAATCTTCCCACCTGAGTAATCTTCTCTCAATAGGTCACAACACACAGCTAACACAAGCTGTTGTTCACCTCATTGTACTGCCAGTACAATCGAGTATGAACCGGTACTCCAAGTAGATCTCACCATGATCCTACTCCTGATGTATTGCTGTCACCTTGATCTTGCTCCCCCACCGATCTCCTTTCTGACCCTCGCATACACACATCCCTGTAGACCAACCTGATCTTACTTATCACATGTAGATCTCCACCATGATCCTGCAACACCCTGCATATCAAACCTGATCTTACATACCTAGAAGAACATGTTCTTCCAGGGGAAGAACTCTCCAAGTTCTACTTAGTTCTTCAACTTTACAATACAGCCCATGAGTCTATTATATAGATCTCATGCATACAATAATTAGACAAGCGGCTCAAAGACTCGAACTAGTATTTATCATGCAAACTACCCGTTCACTTAACTGACTGTTCATCAACAACCGTTTTGGAACTGCCATAGGCGACCGACATCGGTCCCTGTCTGACTGGAGCTGACCGACATCGACTGACTACTGCCGAGGTCAGTTTCCTTCTGCACTGTCCACTGACTGACATCGGTGATCCTGTCGATGCCGGTGATTGCATACTCAGCATCCTCCTTCTGTTTGCATCAAGGTGAAGCTTTTAGCTCCACACCCTAATAGGTCATTAGGGTCAACTTGACACTATGTGCCCACTAACCCATTTTTTCTAGGGCATCATTCAAGGTTAAAGAAGAGTACACCTAGGTTTTTTATAAATAATATGAGATCAATAGATTGTGCACAAAATCTAAATACATCAAGTGACAGGAGACAAAAAAATCCATAAAAACCCAACTTTTGAATTAAAAAAGGGAGCTATATTGTGGTTTGGATGCTATCATCAACATAAGGACACTATCATCAATGCAAGTGTCAACCTTGGATGCAAGTGTCTATTGGTTAAACATAGTCAAAACTCATAATGAATGGAACCTATATCTATGTCACAGTCTTGTGATGATTCCTGATCACTATCATACTCTAGAATAGAACATCAAGTAAGATATGTTATCTTTTATCCCTTAGCCACTTTGTACTTGTAATATTTATTTGCACATGCTAAATTAGGAAAAATATGTATTATTGAATGTAATTTAGTGTAAATCTAAATATTTTCACTCCATTTAAAGATATTTAATTACTTGGGTATTATATTGTAAAATTTCAAAAAACATTAAAACATTTAGGGAAGCCATCCTATGTTTATTGAACCAAAACCCTAGTTTTCATGGGTCTTCACCTTCTTTGAAAGTTAATTTCAGATTTCCATATTTTATTATTAGATTTAGTTTATACCTACCTTATGTGGGCATAACTTAAGAATGCTTAGTTACATTCTAGTTTCATTCGTCATAGTTGTGTGCTCGTGATGCAGGAGCACATAGCAAGTTAACCACCATTTTATGTTATTGAAGTGATATATGCAGTTAGGAGTCATATTTAGTATATTTTGGGGTGTAGATGAGTGTGAAGGATCCTATAGGATACATTTGTGTCTTTATAATCCATTTTGAGTCATGGGAGTGAGTTCTATATGTGTTTGGATATTTCGCTCCAAAAGTATAAATTTAAAAATTCAAATATTGGAACTAAGTCTAGAAGGGGCATAAGCATGATAGGAAGGGAATAGGTGAGATAAAGTTTGAAAAAGGGTCCAATAAGTCATGTAAAGAGTGGTTTGAATATATTTCATGTCTAAGTCATTAAGGGGTAAAAATTAAGAGTCATATTTAGTAATATAATCACTATTATCATGTTGGGTTGGTATGAGAGAGTCTTGTTGGTAACCACCTCACAAAACCAATGTAAATGTTTGGATGAAAAATGAAGTTAAATCTAGTTGTAGCTTGTATGGGAGAGTAAGGAGAATGTGAGAGAGAGGGAGAGAGAGCTCCAAAATGAGGAGAATAAACCAGAGCAAGAAGAATGTAAAACTCCTCAAAGAAAGTTGATAGTGTCTATAAATAGACTGTTGATGTAACAAATAATGATTCAAATGGATAAGAAAAGATTTTTGAGTGTGTACCTATGATTCATTTTAATAGTTTTGGATTGTTACTAATTATATATTTTCCTTGAAAGGCCTTGAGGCCATGATTAGGTCATTATTTGTGTAATTATACGTTGGAGCCATGGACTGTAGGTTACAGTAAAAAAGGAGGATTTTAGTGACTTGTCCACCTTGGTGAGACAAGGATTATCATTATGTATTGTTTATTTAATGTATTAGGACCATACAAAACTTTTTATGATTGAATAAGGTATTTAAAAGTGTTATAATTTTATAAGAAAATATAACTCTGCCATGTACCATATTTATGCCTGTAACAGTCAAGAAAGAAGGTGAGTTAGTGTTTCTTGAAGTGTAGATTATGGTTTGGGATTGAGATGATGGACTTTAAAAATATTATCCTTGGCTTGTGTGGTAATTTATAGAGTTTTGATGTAGAACAAGTGACAAATTCTAATACACAATTCATATAGGAGGAAGAATCCTGTTGGTATATTTAGAAACTTTGTTGGCTTAGTTAGTATGCAATGAAGGAATGCATTGAAGAGGTGAGTAGTTGTTTTGTTTATTCAATATTGATATGGAATAAAGGAGAAAAAGTGTGGAAAAATTCCCTTTATAAGTTTGGAATCCTTTTGTAAGTGATTCAATCTATTAAGGAAGAACCCTGTTGGTATATTTAGAAACTCTGTTGGCTTAGTTAGTATGCAATGAAGGAATGCATTGAGGAGGTGAGTAGTTATTTTATTGGTTGAGTATTGATATGGAATAAGGGATAAAAAGTGTAGGAAAAGTCCATTTATAAGTTTGGAATCCTTTTTTAAGTGATTCAATCCATTAAACATTACACAGTCTTGTACAGTCAAGACCCCTATTTTTGCACAGTTACATACCAAAAGGAAAGTGTTAATACTCAAACAAGTGAAAGGGGAATTGTGTTAGTGAAGATTTAGTGTTAAATAAGGTGAAAAACCTAAAGAATAACCCATGGTGAATTTTGGATCATCTTTGAAGACAAACATATCCTAAACCCTCACTTAGTCTTATACAATCCTTTGATCAATACACAAAATTTTGTAATTTGAGTGTTAGAAGATACAAATGACTTGATTAAAGATTATTATTAATTAGAAAATGTGATCCTTGTCATAGAAGAATTGGGAAAGGTCTTATACTATTTTTAAATGATTTATATCCAAAGGTATGGGTTTTATACCCTTCTCGGCCTGCACAGTCATGTTCATAAGCCTAGCTAGGGTTTAGTATTTAAAAAACCCATAACTTTTGATTGAAATAGTCAAATTGGTTAAAACTTCATATTCTGATGTTATTAAATGACCTTTATAAAATTTTAAAGGTTCTAGGTTGATACCATGTCCATATAGTATGAAACAAATACTGTTGGTATATTGAAGGGCTAGAAAGGCCTAATTAGGTAGTGTTTACAAAGGAACTTACAATTAGACATAGAGTTGAACCTTGAAACTTGATAGATACGTATAAGGAGTATATAGGGTGGTCTAATGTGGTCTTTGATATTTATGTAAGTGTTCAAAAAATTTAAATAAAGAGAAATTGTGAAAAAAAGGCTAATAGGCATTAAGGTCACTAATGAACTTGAGGGGTGGCAATGCACAAAATAGAGTTAATGAGAGGTTTAGTGGGGTTAATAAAAGTGTAAAATGGTCATGAGAGATCATCTATGATAACAGGTTGAGTCCATGAGACCAAGATTAAGACTTGGTGTTTTATGCCTTGAGTGGTGACTAATGAATGAGCAAAGTGAGTGGAGATGAAACCGTGAATGGAATGAATGAGTGGATGAAAATTGAGAAGTTTATACAAGCCTTAATGACACTAGTGAATGAATTAAAAGGTTCTACTTGAATAGGGACATGAAAATAATACTACCAAATCTAGTAAGCATGAGAAGGACTATTGGTGGAGCTTGAAGCTTTAAAATAAAGCAAAGTATATCATGAGATAAAATCAAGGTCAAAGCCAAGAGATTGGTATATCAAGAGACTTTCTCGAGTACCTCTAAATCATTTGGTATTAGAGAAAGGTAAGCTCTTGGTTTTATTTTGTATTGAGTTATTAAATCTTGTTGATTTGAGAAAGGTAAAGATTGTTATGAGGATTGCATGAGATGACATTGCAGGGTATTGTGGGAGAAGAGTATGTTGTAGATGTGACCTATGGAGGTTAGTATAGTATATTTCAGATTTTTGAAGAGAAGATAAAGCCCTTAAGTCCAATGAGAAGGACTTGAGACTAGTCAAGAGGGGACTAGTAAATGTAGATTGAAGAGATCATTGAAGCTCAAGAGAGGAAAAGGGAAGGACTCCAATAGAGAGTCAAGAAGGATAAGGAAAGTCCTAGATAGAGGACTAAAGGAAGAGAAAATATACAAGAGAGGTCTAAGAGGAAAGATTTTTAAGCTTTCTAAGAGATTGGTCTAGGTAGGCCTAGAAAGCAAAAAGAAAGAGAGAAGATGGATGTAGAAGAAGAGGTGAAAGATATGAGAAGATAGTTTGGGTAGAGTTTGAGGAAGATAGAGCTCATGGTGAAGCTCATGAAAGATTAAGGAAGCTGATGGTTTGGCTGTCATGTGAGAAAGAGAGTGAAGTGGCCACTATAACTACTTAGGAGAGAGAAAAGGCACAAGATGAGTGCCTTGAGGAATAAGAAGAAGAAAGATGGTACAACCCATAAAGGCATGATGAATGAGGAGTTGCCAAGAGAGCAACAATATAAAGAGGTTGAGAAAATAGTTATCATTTAGGAGAACACGGAGAGAGAAGTGCGAAGAGAAGCACTTGAGAGAGTAAACAAGAAGAAGAGAAGAATGTCTATGCAAGAGGCATTCATAGAGACTATGTGGTCTCTTATTTTATATTCTAATGTTGCATTTGAGTTTTTATATGTAGGTATGATGAAAATTTTGATGAAGGATAAGCATAAGGCCTTAAAACTTGTGAAGGATGGGCCTAACACATCACCCATCAAGAAGAAATAAGAAGATAAAGAAAGAGAAACTATTGTAGAAGACAAAATGATAGAGAGTTAAGGCATTCAATATGTTGAAGATGAAATAGAAGAGGATTTTTATGATGTTATGTTAAGTATTGCAGTTGACGTAAGAGAGATAGCTAACTAAGAAGACATGAAGGCAAAACATGAAGTTATGAGAGAATAAATGACCTTGCATTAGTCATTTATGGATGTAAATGAATGCTTAAGTGTTTATTTTGATTGCACATGTAAAAGGAAAGAAGCTAATATGCAGATTGGAAGAAGGAAGAATAAAGAACAACCATCAAAGGTGATAAAAGGGCATATATATGCTTGGCCTAAGAGGATCAAGACATCAAGTAGTAAGATATAGAAGGTGAACCTAAAGTAAGAGGTCATATAAGCCAAGAACATAGGTGGAAAATAAGAACAAATATGGAAACAAAGAACAAAGGGTAGAATACCTCAAGTTGACATGATAGGATACCTAACTAGGAAGCTTAAAGAATGTTAGGAAGCAAACTTTAATTCAAGAGAATGAAAAGTAGAAAATGGGTTTTAAAGATCATGGAAAGCGTACAAGAGTATAATATTGTAGATATATCCGAAGAGAGCATTGGAAAAGAGGTACATTGCAACTCAAAGAAGCCAATAGAAGAGATGATGGAGCCAATCAAAGACCAAGATGTGAAGGAGAAATTGTGTAAGCAAGATGATGAGTGTGAAGAAGATAAGTGGACTCCAGGTTTGATGTCTAATGTTATTTATGATGATTCATATGAATCTGATTCAAGTAATGAAGATATTTTATATATAGAAACAATAACATTATTAGATGAGCTTATGGAAAGGCAAAGAGAAGATGAAGCACCTCAAATAGTGCTTAAAAAACATGACATATAATAGAATGAGATTAATTTGAATCTCATGAATGAGGGAGTCCAAATACAAGTCAAGGATCAAGATGCCCAAGAAGGTGAAGAATAATATTCTCCAAAATTTGATGAAGTTGATGAAGAGGTGGATGCTCTCATGTTGAAGGAGGAAATGGAGATGCTAGAGGATAGTTTTAGTCCATCAAAAGGGATTCAATTAGGTAAAGTATAATAAGAAAAACTCATGGATGAGCTCAAATAAGAAACACGTATGGAGTAACATAGGGTATCACAAAGAATTATTCAAGAAAATCTACTAGCAAGCAAGCAATGGGAGTATAATCAAGCTAACAAGTTAATCTATTCCATGGGTGAAGTTGAATTAGAGTTATTAGTTGAATTTTACAACGATGGAAAGACTAGAAGGTGATAAACAACATTGTAACATGCTAAAGATGACTTGGTTGAGAGAATGTTCTTGCAAGATAGACAAAATCATGTGGAGCCACGTCAAGAAGTGTGAAGAAGAGGTAGCAAAAGAGATTATAATTGAGAAAATGATAGAGTTTGATTTTCATATGAGGCCCTTATATCAAAGAAACAACATTTTCAAGGATCGAAGACACCTAAAGATGCATGCACCAAGTGAGATCCATGAAGAAGGCCATAGAACAAGAGCAAGAATGAAGGATAATAATTATTTTTTGGAAACAAGGTATGAGGAAGGAAAAAATGATTTGGAAAAGATAGAACATGAAACAAACAATAAGTTACAATAGCTGGTGCACCTCATTACGATAGAGGAAGAGTTGACAAGGAGACTAAACAAGGCAAAGAAGATAAAATACAAGAGCCTAGTGAAGAGAAAGGAACACAAAAGGAGGAAAAACATCCAAATGAGCATGGAAGATTCTCAAATATTGAATTGGAAGGCAAGAAATAATATGACACTCAAATTTATCCCTCTTGGGTAGTATGATGCAAGGATATCTAGCAAGTTAACCACCATTTTGTGTTATTGAAGTGATATATGGAGTTAGGAGTTCATAGTTAGTCTATTTTGGGGTATATATGAGTGTGAAGTATCCTATAGGGTAAATTTGTGTCTTTATAAGCCATTTAGAGTCATGGGAGTGAGTTATATATGTGTTTTGATATTTCCCTCCAAAAGTATAAATTTGAAAATTCAAATATTGGAACTAAGTCTAGAAGGGGCATAAGCATGATAGGAAGGGAATAGGTGAGATAAAGTTTGCAAAATGGTCCAATAAGTCATGTAAAGAGTGGTTTGAATATATTTCATGTATAATTCATTAAGGGGTGAAAATTAAGAGTCATATTTTAGTAATATAATCACTATTATCACGTTGGGTTGGTATGAGAGAGTCTTGTTGGTAACCACCTCACAAAACCAATGTAAATGTTTTGATGAAAAATCAAGTTAAATATAGTTGTTGCTTGTATGGGATAGTAAGGATAATGTGAGAGAGAGGGTGAGAGAGATCCAAGAATGAGGAGAAGAAACCAGAGCAAGAAGAATGTAAAACTCCTCAAAGAAAGTTGATTGTGTCTATGAATAGACTGTTGATGTAAAAAATAATGATTCAAATGGATAAGAAAATATTGTTGAGTGTGTGCCTATGCTTCCTTTGAATAGTTTTGGATTATTAATAATTATATATTATCCTTTAAATAACTTGAGGCTATGATTAGGTCATTATTTGTGTAATTGTAGGTTGGAACCATGGACTGTAGGTTATAGTAAAAAAGAGGAGTATTTGAGTGACTTGTCCAGCTTGGTGAGACAAATATTATCATTGTTTATTATTTATTGAATGTATTAGGACCATAAAAAACTTTTGGTTATTGAATAAATCATTTCAAATTGTTATACACTTAGAAGAAAAGATGACTTTGCCATGTACCCTATTTATGACTGTAGCAGTCAAGAAAGAAGGTGAGTTGATGTTTCTTGAAGGATCATGGTTTGGGATTGAGATGATTGACTATAGAAAGATTATCATTGGGTTGTGTGGTTTTATAGAGTTTGAATGCAGAACAAGTGACGACGTCCAATACATAGTTCATATAGGAGGAAGAACCCTATTGGTATATTCACAAACTTTGTTGGCTTAGTTAGTATGCAATGAAGGAATGCATTGAGGAGGTGAGTAATTGTTTTTTTGGTTGATTCTTAATATGGAATAAGGGATAAAAAGTGTGGATAAAGTAAATTTTGAAGTTTGGAAGCCTTTTGTAAGTTATTTAATCCATTAAACATTACATAATCCTATACAGTCAAGATACCAAAAGGAAAGTGTTAATACTCAAACAAGTGAAAGGGGATTTATGTTAGTGAAGACTTATTGTGAAATAAGGTGGAAAAAAATAAATAATAACCCATGGTGAACTTTGGATCATATTTTAAGACAAACATACCCTAAACCCTCACTCAGTCTTATACAGTCCTTTGAACAATACACAATTCTATAATTTGAGTGCTATAAGACACAAATGACTTGATTAAAGATTATTGTTCATTTGGAAATGTGATCCTTATCATAACAGACCTAGGAAAGGTCTTAGATTGTTTTGAAATGATTTATATCCAAAGGTATGGATTCTATACCCTTCTCATCCTGCGCAGTCATGTTCATAGGGCTAGCTAGGGTTTAGTATTTCAAAAACCCATAACTTTTGATTGAATTGGTCATATTGGCTAAAAATTCATATTATGATGTTATTAAACTCCCTCTATAATATTTTGAAGGTTCTAGGTTGATACCACATTCATACATAATGGAACCAGTGTTGTTGGTATATTGAAGGGTTAGAAAGGCCTAATTAGATAGGTGTTTACAAAAGAAGTTATAATTAGACACAAAGTTAAACCTTGAAACTTTATGGATACTTGTAAATAGTATAGAGGGTGGTATAATGTGGTCTTATATCTTTAGGTAAGTGTGTAGATAATTCAAACAAAGAGAAATTGTGAAAAAAAGCTATTAGGAGTTAGGGTCACTAATGAAATTTAGGGGTGTCAATGCACAAAAGAGAGTTAATAAGAGGTTCAATTGGGTTAATAGAAGTGTAAAATGGTCATGAGAGATCATCTATGATAATAAGTTGAGTCCATGAGACCAAGATTAAGACTTGGTGTTTTATGCCTTGAGTGGTGATTAATGAGTGAACAAAGTGAGTAAAGATGAAACAGTGAATAAAATAAATGAGTGGATGAGAATTGAGAAGTTTATACAAGGTCTAATGACACTAGTGAATGATTTCAAAGGTTATACTTGAATAGGGACATGAAAAGAATACTACCAAATCTAGTAAGCATGAGAAGGATTATTGGTGGAGCTTGAAGCTTCAGAACAGAGCAAAGTATATCACAAGATCAAATCAAGGCCAGAGCCAGAGATTGGTGTATTAAGAGACTTTCTAAAATACCTATGCATCATATTGGTAGTCATCATAGACTACTTTCTAATCTTTATGGAGTTCTTAGCAAAAGCTCATGCATGAAAGCAAAATTATGTTAGTTTATTTAACCCAACTGATGATCAATGTATTGCATATGAAGACCTAGAAGAACACCCAAAATAGAACAAAACCACTTTTGCTTACAATTATGATAATGAAAAAACCAATGATGAAAATGCAAATCTAAATGAGCAAGGTAGTGATAATGAGATTTCTGCTTATGAGTTTGAATGTAATAATATCCCTCTTGAATATGACATCTCTACTATTCCTTTTCTTTCCAACGATGAATCACTACAAGATCCAACAAAGATGCAAAATGATATTATCCCTAATGTAAAAATACCAATTATGACATCTCTACCTTCTTTAGTCATCTCAATAAGTGAGTGTGACTCTCCCCTTTTAAATGTTATAAAAGTTGAAGAAGTAAAATGTTCCTCCACTATCCCTCATAATCAGAATCTTGATGAAATCAAGTGTGTCTCCCCTTCCCCAAGTAATACTAGTATTGAAAACCCTCTATTTTCTTTACATGATTCAAGTGAAATTAATCTATTTTATTTATCACCTCTAGTATGTGATGCACAAAATACATGTCATGTGTCTCCCATTGTTATCATTGAATAAAAAAATAAGAGTACAAATTAATATCATAAGGAAACACTAACAAAACATGCATTATTTGGGGACACACAAAAAATCCCAATTATATTTGATGTATCTTGTGGAAAGGTCACACCACAAAAAGTAAGAGAAAAAAATAAACATGTTTCCCAAAAGGTTTCCTAACGAAATAAGTTCCTAAGATAAATAGCAAGGATTCAAATGATAGTTGTGTCAATATTCATTTCTCACATAATAGTGATGAACCTAAAGTAGAAATTGATATTACATTACTTACTCCTCTTTCTATAGGATGTGACACTACAACTCAAAGTGAAAGTGACATTCTTACATCTCCTGATGTAGTACATGACATAATAAATGTTTCTTCCTTTTACTCCTTTACAAATTTTCTTCAAAAGGAGTGTGTGGATAAGAATGAAATTATCCTTCCTACTACTCTAGTAAGTCACAAAATTTCAAGCAATATAACACCTTGCAATGTTATGAGCCTTTGCAGGCTCGAAAAAGATAGACCTACATCTCTAAACATGGGTGTTTATTTACCAAATATTGACAAATCATGTGATGAGCCTATTCCAAGAACGATGAAGAGTCTATGATGAAGAGTCTGTCATTCCTATGTTCTATATGAATAGTAGTTTTAAACCACTAGCAAAAGCCTCAACTTATTCATGTGACATGTTATCTATTATGACTACCATCATATATTTACAACAAATCGATACTCTTAAATTACAAGTTTCTTCTCATGAAGCTATTCTTGAAGAGAACACATTATTATAGCAACCTATTTCTAAGAATGTGTCTGAGCATCCTTATCCCTCAAAAATTTTTATTCCTAAATTGTCCTCCTTCAATGGTCAATGGGATCGTGCCATTCATTTACAATAGTATGCACACTCCTTTGAACATTGGGCCTAAAATGGAGGCTTGATCTTAAATGCCTTTTATCATAGCTTAACTAAAGGGGCAATTGATTGGTTTTATACTCTACAAATGGTTCATTATCAACTTTTAAACAACTTGAATATGTATTTGTATCACATTTTCATCATTATACCTTACCTAAATTACCATTAGAGATTTTACAAATGATGACACAAATAAAAATGAGACTGTACAAGATTATATCATTTGACTTAAGGATGTTTTATATTCCTTAGATTACATAGCCTTAGATTTGAAAACCTACTTTATATTTAGCAGAAGTCTTCTTTCTCCACTAAGAGAAAGAACATTACGTAATCCATTTACTTCATTTAAACCTTATATTAGAATGTGCACAAATATGCATGCACTCTAAATAATACACAATTTAAGTTGCCTATTTCTACATTTAAACCAAAACATGGTAAAAATATTGTCCCCAAAGTAATTAAACAGGATACAAAAAAACCTAAACCACTTCAAAATCCTTCTACATAACCAATCCAATATGTCACAAAACAAACTATAAAGGTATTGAATAAAAGAAAGGAGCACATTTTCATAGTACCTCCCATAGCTAGACCATATAACACTAAAAAATGACAACCTCTTCAGTTCAATTGGTACCAAGATAGACCACATGACATATTATGAACTTTATTAGATAAATGCATTATCAGGTTCCCTCCTAATTCACATTACCCACCTCAAATATTTGAGAAGCGAAAAGGACAACACTTTTGCACTTATAATGGTATTAATGGTCATCAATATAATGATTTTTTTTCTCTCGAGCAAAATCTCATATAGTTATCCAATCAGGGAATCATTACATATTGAAAATACATATCTAGATCTATTCTACATACTTATCCTAGAGGCTTATCTAAGAGGGTCGAGCCATCCCATGCTGATCATTGTGAAGAACACATGGTCTATCGACCTTCATAGAATATGACTTATAGTATAAGTCCTTCTCTTAGTATACTATCTTTTAGGACTGATCTCTCCCACACTGATCCTACCAAAGAACCATTAGTCGATTAGGGCCTTCATATAAAGATACAGGAAGGGGATAAACTTACCCAACAAATATGGGTACTTAAATAAATACATACATATTCACCATGCCTTTCTACAGATACTTCAGAGATGATTATAGAAGCACAATCCATAGTCTCGTTTAAATATGATCATTATAGTTAGGATTTATTATATCCATCCAAATTTAATTGCATATAATGATTTATTGATTATTAAATATAATACACACATGTCAAAAATACACATACTTTTTACACAAATTTACCGTATCCAAACATACATTATGAAAATAAAATAAGCAACTAAAGGCACACTATCATGTGAATTGATAATACTAAATACAAATCTCCTAAAGAACCATGATACAAAATCCTAATTCCACTTAGCACTATGTTTAGACATACAAAGCACCTACACATGTACCTATTACTGCTGTTTAAAATAAACAACAAAATACTCAATGATGGTTTCCATGAACCCTTACTCTTATTAGTCCTACCATCTCTCCTAGACCACATAGTCTGATTTTACATATGCGGAGCATCATATATACTACACTGACATATATTGCACCTATACATGCTCCTTAGTAGCCTTGAAATATTATTACACAAGGTTCACAGTGGGGAGATATATATTAGATGGAATCATAAGATAGTCTTTCCATTTAAAATATACCCAAAAAATTAAAAAACATTAAAAACCAAAAACACTTTTTAACACTTACATGTTCCATTCACCCCTTGGCATCCTTGTGTTACTTCCATAGTGATAGACAACATACTCAATTACTTCTACATACACATGTGTCACACTTATACTTGGGTTTGATACAAGCATACATAGATACATGATACACTCCTATTTAGGATGTTGGGACTTCCCTCTACTCATGTCATATGGACATTGGATGCATCTGCTTCTTAGATATTAATACACAAATTATATATGATTCAATGATCAAGCTACATTATCATGTTTGAACTTACATATGTACTTACACATGCCTATTATCCATGATTATATCATACACATGGTACTTCATATGTCATATAGTTGACATGATTTTCCTAACACATTAGATCCATGGGTCACTATGACATGTTTATGTTGGTTGCTTATGCTTTAATTTATACACTTCTTTGAGTGTCTTGTCTTGCTTGTTTGAGAATTTGAATATTCTCTTTTTTTTATGGCCCCCATGCCTATGTATTCTCTCTTTGACATTTGCATATGCCATTGTTTATATTTGAATATGTCATTCTTATTTTCTTAGACATTTGACTAGGTCATGTCCCTTTTGATTATGCAACATTTGAACATGCCCCTTATTTGTGGTTTCCTTGGACCATTGCTTTTTGACTTGATTTTGAGTGATCTTATGTGTGTGCTTGTTTGTTTATTGAGATTTTACTATTACTATCTAGAAATTTCCATGATCTTTATCATGTATCTTAGGCCTACATGTGATCACATTGATTTATGTGCTTCAATGATACATTTACCTAGACATGGTCCTTCTATATGCTACATGGTTACATTCACATATTAAACAGTTGTCTTACCATTTTGAGGTGAGGTAACTCCCAATTATTATATTTACCTCACCTCAAAGGGGGGGGCATATTAGTGGGGTCATGTCATAGAGACATGTTATCCACACTTGGCATCATTTTTAGATTTAGTGGGGGCATGCTTTGGAAGCATGTTCTCCACACTTATTTAGTATTTGGTACTTATATCAGTTTACATATTCAGTGGGGGCATGTCATATGGGCATGGATTCCATACATTCATAATTTTTAGATTCAGTGGGGGCATGATTTGGAAGCATGTTCTTCACATTTATCCAGTATAAGGTATTTATATCAGTTCCCAAATTTAGTGGGGGCATGCTTTGGAAGCATGTTCTCCACATTTATTCGTTATTCAACATCTCTAGTTTACAATGGGGGCATATTTTGGAAACATGTCCTCCACATTGGTACTTATATCAATTTTCAAATTTATCCATATATAGTGGGGGAATGTTTTGGAAGCATGTTCTCCACACTTAGACAGCTATCCAAATTAGCCAAAACACATAATTATATGATTTAGATTCATAGTTGTGGCATAATTATATACATTATTACTATTATTATACATAGTTTTAGTAAGAGGAATATATAAGGTGCATATGCTATGCAACATGTGTTTAATATTAAAAAATTCAAATTAGTTTTAGATTCTAAAACTATTACACACAGTAGTACCCTGTGGACTCTTATAGACCATATTGAAACAACCTATTTTAGTAGTTGGTTCACCTTTTGGTATGGTCTAGGTGATCAAATCACTCAATTTTTATAAGTTTTTAGGTTTGGATTGATCATCTAGCCTCACCAGGTTATAAGTATCATTGGGTTGCATAGTTGAGCTAATCTCAATTACTAGGTGGTAACTCACTTTTGCTCTAAATTTTGGGGCATGTGCCTTCCAATCTCTCTCTCTCTCTCTCCCCTTGGATATTTTCAATTTAAATATTTATCTATATTTATCCCAATCTCAATTTTAATAGGTAAGGCAATTACATCAACACATAGACATACTCTTAAACCTTTCTCTTTCATTTTAGTCTATTTTAAGTACTTTTAACACATATTACATGCACTAATTTTACACTATAACATGCTCTTGGTTACATGTCAGTCACCAATAAAAACACTCAAATTCAACTCAAGCAAAGACAAGGTGTGCATACACACCCATGTACTTATTACTTTCCTTTAAATTAATAATTTCATTACTAGACTAAAGGGGGGGGGGCAAATGTAGATGGTATTTTGTGATTATGAAACACCTCAGTCTTGTATAATTGGAAAACTCAGAGATTGGTTTTTCTTCTCATTTATAGACTTTTTTCACTTCCACAAGTCTTGTATCTACTTTATCTTGTGCCCCTTGGCCAATGTCTTAGTCTAACCAGTCTTATGTTGATGACACGTACCTTCTATCTTACCCAAAATTCTTAAAATATACTTATCTTCCACCTCTACAAGTTTTGAACTCTACCTTATTTCTTGATGCTTGGACACTAATGTTCAGGATAAACACTAGCATCAATGCTAGTGTCCTAATCTGACGTAAGTGTCTAGTGCCCTAAAGTCATCTAATTTACAAATGAAATATATCTTAAATGTCAGCTTAAGTGCTTTAATGTGAGTTATTATTTCAAAGGGGTTGATATAAATACATGATCAACCCTCATTCATTACTCACCTAAAAATTAGATAAAAAAAAGCATTCAATTGAGCAAAATCTTTCATATTTATTCATATTTCCATATTAGTCATAGGGACAACAAATTTATAGGTTTTAGGTACTGAAGGAGCAACCCAAAAACTATATTTTCCAAATTACAATCTAGGTCATTATTACATATATTGCATGTTTCACTTACAAACAAACATGTATGGGATAATTACATGAGTATGAGGCCCTTTTATAGAGTATTGGGTAAGTAGGTAGTACCCTTTAACAATAGGGTCATTTGGGTTAGATTGATACCATGCACCCACTAACCCATTTTTCCTAGGGCATCATTCAAGGGTAAAGAAGAGTGTAACTAGGGTTTTGATTAATAACTGAGAGTGATAGGATAAAAGGTGACAAAAAACCCAACTAGCAGATTAAAAAATGGAGTTCTATTGTGGTCTAGACATTATCATCAACATAAGGATGCTATAATCGACATAGGTGTCCAACTTGGATGCAAGTGTCCAATAGTCAAACATAGACATAACTCATAATGAATGGAACCCAAATCTATGTTATAGTCTTGTGATGATCCCTAATCACCGTGATACTCTTAAATATAGCATCAAGAAAGATATGATCTCTTTTATTCCTTAGCAACTTTGTACTTATAATATTTATTTGCACATGCTAAATTAGGAAACATTTGTATTATTGATTTAGTTTAGTGTAAATCTAAAGATTGTCATTCCTTTTAAAAATCTTTAATTGTTTGGGTATTATCTTATAAAATTTCAAAAGCATTGAAACAAATATGAACACATTTAGACCAAATTTGATGCTACCAATCAAGTACAATTTCCTTGTACATGTTGTTCCTTGAATAATCATCTTCAATATTGGAGCTTGTATTTTTTTAGGGCATGGTCTACAATAATTTTAAAATTTATTTGTTCATTACCTATCAAATCATTTTAGTAATGGTTGGATTGAGCACTCATCATTTATAATTTGGGTGCCTTTGCATTGCGTACCTATAAATTATGGTGTATTGTGTGTAGGTTGATTATTACCCCAATATGGTTCTAATTTTGGTTGTTTTTAAAGTCATGGAGGCCAATAATATCGATGTATTTTATTGTAGTGGTGCATGATGGGTACATGCAGGACATGAGTTCCCATTCCTAGAGTTCTATTTGCTTTTGTGCATCTTTATGTATGCCATTATCATCACTACTTGCTTCGAACATGTTTACAACTTTTGTAGTTGTTCTCTCAATCTGCTATGGATGGTAAGAAGTTTTGATTTTTTCCCAATGTGCAACAATGTCTTGTTTAGTTAAACTAATGTCTAATGAAATGTTGCATAATGGTTTGTAAATTAAAAAATCTTCCCAATAGTAATCTTCATATGATGGTTAATCAATAGGAGTAAAGTAGACATGAGGGAAGATGCATACATTTTCTCTAACCTTTCTCTCTCTCCACTGAGTATTTTTAATTTGACTATTGAAAGACCATGTTAATGCAACCTCAATGAGTGGCATTGTGTGTAAAAAATAAGGGTGAATTATATATGCATCAATGAAGGATGGTATTGGGATTAAATTAGATACGCTTTAAAAGACACATTTAAATATTTGCTTACCAACATTTAGGGTAACAAATGTTCACCTACAAATTGTTAGAGAGAGATTTTGTAGCATGTGACATGTCTCTTATGCACTTATGTCATGGTTGACAATGGTTTTTGTTAGGAACTTGATGTACACAACCTTTGTAGGGATTTCATTTGAAATTATAATGAATATTCTAATTAACATATGGTGGTATCTTTCATATTTGTTTTTATCTTTTGTTGCATACATTGCTATATATTTGAGCACAATGTAGCGAGAGATAAATAGTTGGCAATCAACATTTGCATACCATATTGAAAGCATTCCTAAATTGTGGATGTTTACTCTGTCATCATCAAGGGCTTATGTGTAAGTTTTGTGGTTGTCATATTCAAAGAACATGTTTGACAACTCTTGATTTGGCCATGGGGCTTTATATATACATTGTATAGTTGAACTCATTTTCCATAAGCATGTAGAATCATTGCATTTACAAGTTCTTCATAATATTTTTGAATATCAATACTTAGTAATTCATTTATAGAGAGAAATCATGGATCATTGAGATTGGAATGGTTTATATTTTTATTGATTTTGTCTATGTCATGTGGGTTCTACGATATTACATAGTGATCAAATAATTCTTTTGAAATATTAACTTGAAGAGTATTTTTACAGTCTAATATGTCCATGTTGGGGGCATTTCTAACCAAAAAATTCCATGGATATGTGTAGATCCTTCATTTTGTCTTTCATACTTGTTTACAAAAAGGAGGAATGAATTATAATTGTGAAGGCATATGTTTAATGTATTGAAAGTATTGTAGTGTGAATGTCAATACATGTACCATTAATACTTGTTATGTAGATGTTTCTCCATGATTTCATCACAAAAGATTGAAAATATTTTATCCATGTATGAAGATGTTAAATGTGGGTTTGCAATTAGGTTTTGATTTCTCCAAAGATAGTTAGTTCTCAGGAGTGTTGGAGATGTCCCTGACATGATTTCATGTAGATCTATCCACTTAGTGTCTACTATACTCAATATGAAGAGCAATGTTGGGCATTCCAATTGTGTGATAATATCAATTAGTTCATTTTAGCACTTAGACCAAAATGAAAGTGTATCTCGAAGACCTCTTCCAGAATGCACTAGTTGATCTACAATACTCATCTTAGGTAAGTGTTTTAGGTGTTGGCAAAACTTTGAAATTATGGTTGGCAAGTTATCCTCGATGTTTTTTTACAAAGATTATAAATTTTGCTTGGCTATGGTAGTACATCATTAGGTTTAACAACAAGTAGTAGAACTATGGATAACTTCCAAACTAGTTTATCTTGGTACCAGAGTAAGTAGTTAGATTTTTCTACTGTGGGGTTGTTGGAACATGGAAACTCTTGTTGGAAAAAGAGAATGAAATTCCATTGAAAACAAACCCTTTGTGTTGTATTCGTTGATAGGCGAGATACTAATATTTGACCAATTGACTACAGATCAAAGTCTAGGACTGGTATTGTATACATAATTTATTATTTTTATACCTCTCTATGTGCATTCAAAAGAGATGATACAAAAGATGATGTTTTATGATCATGTGGATTTGTAATTGCATTTGTGTCTTCAAATACATCTATATTGCTCATTTTTAATTCTCTGATCTCCATAGTGATATGGTGAATGTTATAAGAAATATCAGTAGAAGCATATGGTAATGTATCAAGTGTATGATGATCAATATGTCTTTGTAATAATGGTCATTTTCTATTTTGTATTGTAGGGCCTATAAGACACATAATCTTCTTATGAAGCATTCAAATGGTTTTTTAAAGCCAATTCCTCTCAATATTAAGATGTTTAGATCTTTAGTTCAATGTGGTAGGTACTTAATAACAAATGATATATCCTTGGGAAAGTTGTGTGACCATTGCATTTGTACTACCCACCATATGCATGGGTTACTTGTAATATTATATTAAATCTTGCAATGAACATTTCTTCAACTTGAGTGAGGGAAAATAAGATTTCAAGTTGTATACTTGGGTGCATGTTATTGAAAATAGAGAAGCGATGATTGTCTCTCTCTTTAATGCACCTATGACAAGTATGTTCACCATGGAAAAAAAATTATTTGAATACCTGGATATAATTCCTTACAAATAAAACATGCATGCATTGAGGAAAGGTGATCTATATGTTTACAAAACCTCTTTTTTGGTTGCATAATGGTAGATTCACATAATGGGTGGTTGATTTTTTTTTGTATCGTAATGACATCGATGATGTTCATTTATTTGATCCTTGTGTACATTATAACTCAAGGGAGATATTTTATTTTCTACTTCATTTTCCATGGCTATCTGTAATGATCATGGATGAAATATTAAATTTTAGATAATCACTCATGCTATATAGAGTATTATATTTTGTATATGAGCATTATATGTAGTGTACAAATATAAACAAATGAAAGTTCTTGTATGGTTGCCTGATAGTATAATCACATGGTGTGTGGTTGATAACTATGATACCCCATACAATGAAAAAATAAAATGCTAGTATACATATAAATAAATATAAGTGTTCCCTTGGTGGTGTTTTAAATTCTACATAAGACGTATGGCACACAATAGATAGAATCTTGTTACATGACTAGAAAGATTATGTAATTCATCATTAATACTATTTATTAAAGGTTTTGTTTTTTTATGTGAGTGAGTGTTAAGTGGTGGACAAACACCAATGAACATAAAAATCATGCCAAATTGTTTTTTGGGTTTCTTGAGAGAGATTACATTAATTATACATGTTTTGTACTTAGTATTGCTTCCTCTTCTCTTATGAGTTTTACATATTTATTATCTTACATTCTTGCATCATTGTCTAAGGTAAGTGAACTTAATATACATATTCAAAATTAATCAATAAACAAAATGATACTATTGTCCCAAACAAAATTGAGTATGTGGTAGGTAGATTTTGTAGTTAGAAGGTTGAAACTTGAGCTACAAGGAAATAAATAAATTACTCACTAACCTTATTGGTAAGTATTTCATACACTTGCTCATATTTCATAGAAGGTAAGACTTTTATAATATATTTATTATTAATATATTATAGTAATAGTTGTTCATATACTTATTCACATTTCATAAAACAAAATATGAATCCCACATTTCATGATATATTTATTATCAATATATTATAGTAATAGTGAGGGTGGATTTTTAATTACAAGTGTCTATTAACGTGTCATCATACGCTCTTTCTTTTTCCTCATAATACTTACACATGCCACTAAAATAATATATTATTTGATAATTTATAATATAATATTATAGTAATATATGATATATTATTATTATACTATAAGATTATATTTTCAAACTTGTTATGATCGGCAATAGGTATGGTAGATGGAGGGCCCTCCTAATGAGGAATTTGTCTAGCATAACCATGGGGTTTTCCTTGCCCTACACCCTGATCCCCTTCATTCTCTCCCTCGTAACCCCCTATTATGACCCTTGAGAAGGTTTTAGAGGTGGATATTTTGGGTTCTATGAAGGATCCAAATCCTGTTCTTCTAGAGGCAGATGGTTCCTTTTTAGGGGTTAGGGATTAGTTGGAGAATCAACCAATTTTCCCTTTTTTCCATATGTCTTTCGCCTCTATCTCTAAAGGGAAGAAAAATTTAATGTTGGCATATTAGACAAATGTAGAGGATGTAAATATGAAGTTGAGACATTGAGATTGGATGTGGAAAGCATGATTTGAGATGGCTCTTGAAAACCAATCGAGGAGATCCTAGCTAGGAGAAGGATGATTAAATTTTATGGATGACTCATCCCCTTTTTGGAGTTTAATTTCTAAGCTTGGTTGAGTAGGGTTGTTTGTTTCTTCCTTCAAGGGTTTTTCATGTTGAACAACATTGTTTTTGTCTTTTAGTGAATTATTTGCAGCTTGGTTATTGATTTTATGCAATCTTTTTGATGTCTATTTTCTTATTTTGTTGTTCTCATTTCAGGTTCTCCTCTCTTTCCCCTTTTGGTTAAGTGCCTTTTTTTAGAGGTTTAATGTTGTTAGTTTTGGTTATTCATGGTTGTTGGGGGATCTAAGCTTCTCGATTGTGCCCTAGACTGGTTCTTCAACTCTAGTCAAAAGCTTGCATGCTTTTAGTTCATAGCTCTGGACTCTGTAAAAGTGTTTTTTCACACACACACACACACACACACACACACACACACACACACACACACACACACACACACAATAAAATTAATATAGTTACATACACACATATTATAATACAATAATATTTATATTTATAAATTACTAGTTTCAATATTTTATAATAATATATATAATTTAAAAAATATTATAATATATATAATATATTATTAATTATGATTTTATTTTATTAAGTTTATTACACTGAAATTTGTTAGAGGGACATTTGAAACATGTAATGTGGCAATCAAACAACCACCATAACTTAAAATTAATATCGTCATAAAATTATGAAAAAAAATTAGCCATTTATACTGCAAACACAAAACATAAAGAAATAAAATGTTGGGAAATACATTAAGAGAAAAGACATTACAAGATTTTAGTGTCATATTTGAGAGCTTGAACGAATCAAATGAGAATATTTTTTTTTTATCTAAGCAGTTTTGCTTGTGTATGTATGGGGCAAATTTGATTTTATGCATATTTAAGACATAGGGGGAATAAAATAAGATGTAGCATATTTAGATAAGACAAGATGATTTTGATATTCTAGAATGGGTATTGGATGATACTTGGCACATTCGAGGAAGTGAGTGTTGGGAATATGTGAAATACAGAAGTAGGAAGCATAAAGAAAGGTATAATCCATAATAATATGCCCATTATTTTTTCTCTCTAACGTTACACTAATTGTATTGATGTGTGAAACAAAACATGCAAACAATAAAAACTGTGATACACTATGATTGGTAGTTAAACATACAAAAGAAATTAAAATAAAGTTTGTAAATATTATTTTAATAATTGTCACGTCATGTTAATAAGATGTGGGTGGATTGGTTAAGAGGTTTGGTTGTGTCTAGTCTCACTTAGATTCAAATCTTAAAGGGCATGTTAGACTAGTGGTGGTCATTGAAGTTGTTTGAACGGTTGGAGCCGTTGGTGATGTTGGGTTGTTAGCAATAACATCTTGTCAAGTGTGAAGCCAGTTGTGGTCATTGGTGATGTTTTTAAGGGAGATTTGGGCCTCCTCCTCATGTCCTAGACTGGTTCATAGCTCTAATCCAAAAGCATTCATCCATATCAAATATAAAAAATAAAGAATTGCCACATCATTAAGGTCATAACATGACACATGCATTTACAACTCCTACCATGTGTTCCCATGTTTATTACCTTGTTACACCACATGTCATTATAGTTACATCACTGGCTTCTCATTTGCACTTTTTAATTTAATTTTTTTATAGTTTATTCGGTGGTGAACCGCAACCATTGTATCTTTCTTATATTTTCATATAACCTAACATGTGATTTGAATATTTTTTAGATGTTATTGTAACCTAGATTTTTCTTTGCTACACTATAGTTATCCTTTTACAAAATCCATGCACTCATACAGTCATTGTTCTCCCAACCAAATTAAAATTTAAAACTTTTAATTCTTTGAAACATTGGGAAAATTTAGTTAAAGGTCACATAAAATGCAAATAAATATTTATCATAGGTGTTTCAAGAAATATCTTTTTCAAATAATTCTTTATTATTCATTTCTTTATGTTTTTTATTTTCTTCTGGTTGAGATTTGATTCAACTTAATGGAAAGGTGAAACTATTGAGGTTTAAATTCAAGCATTTTTTCAATTTAAAAAAATAATAAATATCATTTGGAAGGTTTAAGGTTTCTGTAGACATTATTAAAAAATTATCCAATAACAACTTAAATATTTAAGAAGACCTAATAAATAAAAGGACATAAGCTAAAAAAATGATCTATCGTGTGATGATAGAAGCTATAAATAAAAAGGACTTTGTACTTAAGAGTTGAATAGCTAAACAAATAAATCCAATAGATTAATAGTGCTAAGACTAGGTGGAATCATCAATAAAGGAGATGTAACTTCACTAGGTGAGAAAACAAGTTTGCTACTTCAAGCTGGCTCCACAACGTTATTGCTTCAAGTTTGGTGTTAATATAAATTCCAACATAATGGAATGAATTAGATAGTCTCTACAACAAAATGGTAGAGGAAAGGTGCCAAAAATATTTAAAGATTTTTTAATCACATTGTGATGGATTTCAATCACTTAACATGTCATACATTGGCATTTCCTTGAACATGCATCACTTAACAAGCCACATGTTCTGTCCCTCACATGGTTCAATGGTTGATATTTGCTTCCTAGTGTTTTTAAATCCCATAGTTACTATTTTAAATATGATATGGCATAATAATAAATTGAATCATAAAAGGATATCCCAAGATGTGGAGATGAATCTTCACTATAGCCTTAGCAATGAAAATGCCTTGGGTGTAAATATTTAATTTTAGGTGGATTGACAATTCAACTCCTTAAATTGAATGTGTTAAATATTGGATGGGATACAATGTCTTATAAATCACTTAAATTTGGTGTTTTGGTGTGAATTTATATTTTATAAGGTTTTTGGTGTGAAATTATATTTTATAAGGTGTTTTAGGGTGTGAAATGATTTTTTATAAGTCAGTTGATCCAAGAAGGCATTAGAATTTAATTTAGTTTTTTTATGGTGTTGATATTTTACATTTCAAAGGATTTAATTTGCAATGGGTTTTTTCAATAAAATAACCAAGCAACTTCACAACTAACTACTTAATATTACTTTTTAAATTAAAGTTAAAGTTGAGAAGTCAATTAGAATAGTTGAAATGGATTTTTGCCAACAAAAGGGTTGAGAGACACACCTATATAAGAATAAAATATAAAAGACAATGATTTTTGCTTTTAGTGTCCTATAGACTACATTTTTTGAAGTTGAGAAGTCAATTAGAATAGTTGAAATGGATTTTTGCCAACAAAAGGGTTGAGAGACACACCTATATAAGAATAAAATATAAAAGATAATGATGTTTAATTTTAGTATCCTATAGACTACATTATTTGAGATCCCCTTAATTACTAGAAGGTGAAAAGTTTTCTCCATTATAAGAATTTAAAAAATAAAGAAAATGTTATTTTATTTTAACATTGTTAAACCCAAAATTTGGCCATCCTTTAAGCTCTTGGCTTTGGTCAATTATTTATTTCAGTAATCTAAACCCTCTTATCTATTAGGATGTGAAGTCACTATTCATAAGTCACTATTAATGGCCACTATTCATGTGATGAGGTGGTAGTTACTATTCACATTGGCAAGTTGGCAATGACTGTGTTTGATAGGTGGCAATGACTGTGCTTATGAGATGGCACCTTGGTAATGTGGCATGGCCCATAAGGAATATTTTATTATTGAAAAGATGAGGAGAGAGAAATGGGGTGAATTTCTCCACTTAGTCATATGGGATGAATTTGGATGCATGTGGGGGACAAAAGGAAAGTATATCTCATCATTCCACTTAAGCATGTGCTTGTGGGGTATTTTGTCTATGGGCTTCTTTGATTGAAATCAAAAGTTGAGGAATCTTTTAACTCATGAGTATGCATATCAAAAAGTGGGGAATCTTGTCTACTATTCTAGATTAAGGTCATATGCAAGGTGGGGTGTAGTATTTTGGTGCACATGGAGAAGGTCAAAGTGCATCATGAAGATGCCATTCAAAGTTGGACCTTACACATGTGGAAGGAAACTTTCACTATTGATGAATAGTGATGCCTCATGTAGGATGGCACATTTTATTCTCTCTCATGGTTTTATATCTTTCTCTTATTTCTCCATTTGTATTCCTATATATGTGTGAATCTACCTTTGTGTAATTAAGTGTGAGCAAGTGTGTGAATCTTGGTAAGAGTAAGCTTGGAATTAGTTTGCTAGGAAAGGCTTTGCATAACCTTGTATGCTTCATGTGTATGAAATCATTGTAATAAAGGAGAGTGTGTAAGGAAGCTCTATCTATGGATAGGTTAATTACTTATGTTAATAGAAGACTAGACACTGCCATTTGCCCATGGTTTTTCCCTTGCTTGTTGTCAAGGGTTTCCACGTGTATCTCATGTTACCTGGTGATATTATTTGTTATTATTTGTTATAGCTTATTTATTCCAAATTATTTTCTTGCATAGTAGGATATCATTTCCTAAAATCTAGTATTAGAGCTAAGATCTTGTGAAAACCTCTTATGTTTAAGTGTTTTCTATTATAAATGAGTTATGTACAAGTGGGAGCTATTGCAATGATATGAGGAGTAACTAGATTTGAAGCAGAGAAATTTGATGGCAGAAATTTATCCCTATAATAGTTGAAGGTGGAGGATATCTTGGTGTAGAATGACCATGATATAGCCTTGAAGGGTATTGAAAGTAAACCAAATAGTTTGACATATGAAAATTGGAACAAGATGCATAAGAAGGCAGTTTCTACAACCCGTCATTGTCTTGCAAATTCTATGCTCTTGAATGTTGCTGAAGAGAATATTACAGAAGAGTTATGAGAGAATTTAAACAACATGTATCAGATAAAGTTAGCAACAAAAAAAGTATTCCTAAAGAAACAAATATATAGTTTGAGGATGAGGGAAAATTTATCCATTACTACTCACTTGAATGAGTTTAACACTATTGTAAGCAAGCTAGTCTCCATCACTGTGAAGATGGAAGATGAGGATAAGATAATCACCTTTTTATGTTCACTTACTGATAATTGGGATCATATGGTGATGATTATCAGTAATTCATAATTTGGAGCTCTTAAGTTTGATGATGTGGTTGCAACCTTGCTCAGAGAGGAGAAGAGAAGAATGTCATTTGGTGCATCCTCAAGTAATGAAGCCTTTGCTGTGAGAGGGAGATCCATTGAGAGGAGCACACAAGAGAGACCACCATATAGATCAAAGTCTAGAGGACCCAAGTGGAAGATTAGGTTATGTTATTATGGAAATCTAGGATAGTTACAGAGGGATTGCTAGCATTTAAAGAATGAAGAGAAGGATAGAAATCATAATCCACCTTTAGCTGAGGTCAGCATAACAGATTTAGAGGAAGTGATAACACATGAAGCTTTATGCCTCAATAACAATATATCAAGTGACAATGCCTGGGTGTTGGACTTAGGTGCATCTTTTTACATGTCTCCACATAGAGATTAGTTTGTGGGTTACTAGCCATATAGTGGAGAGTCTATCTATATGGGTGATGATCATCTAATAGAGATTATAGGAAGAGGGGATATAAGGATTAGATTGCATGATGGTAGAATCAAAATGTTAAAATATGTGCATCATGTTCTTGTGTTGAATATTAATCTGATGTCCATCAAGAGGATGGATGAGCTAGGGTATTCTTGTATCTTTGGGAATGGTAAATATAGAATTTTTAAAGGAACCCTAGTGGTAGTAAAAGGAGAATCTCATGGTTCCTTGTATTGACTATGTGGAGATTCAGTAGTAAGACTATAGTAGTACCAACATTAGAGATTACTCAAGGTGATGTGATGCTAGCTAGAAGTAAGCCATATAAGAGGGTTAATTTTAAATCATAAGTCAAAATCTAGGCTTGATTTGAAATCAAACAAGTATATTTTTTGATAATAAATAAGAAGGGGGGTATGATGTGATATCCTGATGAGCACATATTGTTAGCTAAGATGCTACATATGACAAAAATCCATGTAAAGGAAGGAGTTACAAATAAACCTAAAGTTATACCTAATTTGAAGTAGTGGAGGATGAGGAAGAAGAATATGTAGATGCAAAAGTGAGACCTAGTGTTTCTTGAAGGAAAAGGCCATGTGTTTGGACATGCGATAGAGCATGATGCATTTTGGATGCATTATTGAGGCTATAAAACTTAGTAAGTGTAGTGATACATCGAGTAGCATGACAACTTCCCTAAAGATGTGATTGGTCCACTTGTACCATGTTTGGGTATGGTTGATAGCCATAGGGATATGTGCATGAGTCAAGTATTGACATCTATGTGATCTACTTTCCTAACTACTATCAAGAGTGCTACATGTACTAGTTATTGTTTAGAATTTGAATAAATTGATTCTCTCTATAAGAGATCGAGTAGCTAGAGGACTATAAGTATGAGGTAAAGAGTTGATGGTTTGTAGATTAGAGATTGTATGCATTGAAGTAGACATGCAAATGGAAGTACATCGATACCTTCATGGAGAACCAAGTGTTTAACAAAAGTGAAATAGATCATTATGGAATCAATGATAGGAGATTTGTTATATTATTGCTATATGTTGATTAAATGTTGGATGAAGGCCCCAACATGATCAGTATTTTGATGGATCAGTTGGTTGGGACACATGAGATGAAGGTGGTATGGAGGAGTAAACTAAGGATGGAGATGCACAATGATGTGAGAGTCATGTGTATTATATTAATCATGAGTAAGACATCTCACGTAAGCCATGGTATGCAATAGACCAAATTTTCCCAAGAAGTGGGAGTTGTGAATGTTCATGGTACAATCCCAATAAGATGATTGGTGTGTGTGTGTGGAGAAGTGAATTATCACTTCAGATGCTGTAATCTGCTATGGAGGAGTAGATTTTGATAAAGCCAATCAAGATAGAGAAGTTTTAGAATTTCAAAAAAACTTCTACTAGGTTCATGTCAGGATAATAGAGGGCTAGTTGGTAGCTACATGGAAGATTATGCAGGTGTGGCAAAGCTTGTGTATATTGACTTCAAGTGGGAGAATGTTAGAATGTGAAGTCACTATTCACATGCCACTATTCATGAGTCATTATTCATGGACACCATTCATGTGATGAGGTGGTAATTACTATTCATAGTGGTGAGTTGGCTGTGACTGTGCTTGAGAGGTGGCAGTGATGAGTTGGTAGTGACTGTGATTATGATATGACACCTTGGTAATGTGGCATGAACCACAAGGAATACTTTATTATTGAAAATATGAGGAAATAAATGAGGAAAATTTCTCCACTTAGTCACATGAGATGACTTTGGATGCATGTGGGAGATAAAAGGAAAGTAGATCTCATCATTCCACTTAAGCATGTGCTTGTCTATGGGCTCCTTTAATTGAAGTCAAAAGTTGAGGAATATTTTGACTCATGAGTATGCACATGGGAAAGTGGGGAACATTTTATACTATTATAGATTTAGGTTACATGAAAGGTGGGGCATAACATTTTGGTGCACATGGAAAAGGTCAAAGTGCATCATGAAGATGCCATTCAAAGTTGGACCTTGCACATGTGAAAAGCAACTTTCATTATTGATGAATAGCGATGCCACATGAATGGTGGAATATTTTCTTCTATCTCATATTTTTATCTCTTTCTCTTATTTATCCATTGTATTCCTATATATGTATGATTCTACCTTGTGTAATTAAGTGTGAGCAAGTGTGTAAAGCTTGGTAAGAGTAAGCTTGGAATTAGTTTGCTAGGAAAGGCTTTGCATAGCCTTGTATGCTTCATGTGTATGAAAGCATTGTAATAGAGGAGAGTGTGTGAGGAAGATCTATTTGTGGAGAGGTTAATTTCTAAAGTTAATAGAAGACCAGATGTTTCCATTTGCCCATGGTTTTTCCCTTGCTTGTTGTCAAGGGTTTCTATGTATATCTCATGTTATCTAGTGATATTATTTGTCATTGTTTGTTATAGATTGTTTAATCCACATTGTTTTATTAGATAGTAGGATATTATTTCCTAACATTATCAAATGACTCAACATATCTCACTATCAATGTTTAAAATCTAAAAATTTTCAACTTTTTCACTTCATATGTCAAGGTTTCCCTCTTGTATTAGCCTTATATGTTTTGCATTCTAAAGTTCTTAGATATATTTTGGCACATAGAGCTAATTGGGGTCTTTTCAGGGGCATTTTTATTTTTGATAGATCCTCTTAAATAATTAATGGATATTTTTTTGATGATACTTTCCTCACTCTTGAAGAGCAAAAATACCATTTAAGGAGGCTATGTAGTGCTTAGACACTTTTTGCCTAGCTTATGACTCTAACTTGCAATGGAGTAAAACTCAATACTTCAGAAAAAACATGATGCCCATGTCATATTGGATACATGTATAAAAATGGAAATGGATTCAAAAAGGGGAAAAATTCAATTTCTTGGGAATTATCTTTGCCTTTGATAGTTCCCTTGTAAAGTTATGGTAATATGTCATAAACAGAGTAAAGAAAAAGGTTGAGTACTAGGTCATCAAACCCCTCTCTTTAGCATGGAAATTATAAGTGTGTATTAATATTTTGACCATTACTCATGTCTAATATTCCTCATATTGGGCCCATTTTAAATCTTCCTATGATAAATTGGCTAAAATTCTCAGAGACTTTCTCTAGTCTAATGTAAAACAAACTTGAGGGTTCCATAGAGTTGTTTAGGATATTTATTGTTTTCCTCATGATAAAGGAGGAATGGGTATCATTGACATATATAAGTAGGGAATTAACCTATGTGCTAAGTGTGTTTTTAGAGTCATTAAAGGCAATGAATCTTGGAAAATTTTCCTACGTTATTGTATCTCCTCTGGATCTCCCTATGATAAATCTAGTTGGAAAAAATTGGTTTCCACACTTTGTTAATCACTCTTGCTCCTATCAAAATTGAAGGATAATTTGTGGATAAAATAATTTGGAAAAATTATGAAATGGTTAAGCCTCATTTAAAATGGGTTGGTGATGGATTTCATAGTGGAACTTCTTTCAGTGACCATAATCTCTTGAGGTCTCCTATCATGACCAATACTAGCATCCTCCTTACTGAATTGCCTGGTATGAAAGCTTTGAGACTTTTCAAAACAAGAATTCAAACTATAAATGATTTGGTGTTAGCTCATGACTGGGCCCCTTATCCCTCTCTAAATGTGAAATTAAATTTAAATAATGTTAACTTACCAGTTATTCTTTGCATTCAAGAGTTAATGCCAGATGTCATGCTTTACAAATTGGGTTTGCAACCTCCACATTCTTGGTGGAAAGATTGGAGGTTGAATTATGATACTCATTTCAAAAAAAATTCTCCAAGCCTCCTTTATCAAGTCATCATCCCCTTATCACTGAATCTTAGTAAGCTCAATAAGTTTTGGAACCTCAATTCCTCACCAAGGATGTGGCTTGCTTAGCTTAACCAAATTTGGAATGTTAAACTTGAACCCAAGATTGCTCATTTCCATTGGTGTCTATTTTATCAAGGCCTTCCACTTGGGTAATGTCTATCTCATCTTTTATTTTTTTAACCCAAGTGTCTAGCTTGTTTCAGACTTAAGTCCTTCAAACATATATTTTGGACATGCCCAAAGTCTAGTCTGTTTGGCAATGGATACATAATATATTTCAACCCTACTAACTTGAGCCCTTTTCATGGAATTTGGCCCTCCTTGGGTATTCTTCTAATTGGTCAACATCTATAACTTTTTAAAGTAATTTATTTAGATCTATTATTATGTTTCAATTATAGAAAGCTAGAAATTTTTCTTTATTTAACAATGACAAATAATCTTGTAATTTTTTATTAATGACAATGTGTTTATATTATCTTTAGCTTATATACATATTCAATCCCAATAAAAATTTTTATCATGGAAGTCAAAAAGTTTTAGGAGATGCTTGAGAATTGGGGGATTACTCCCTATGCCATGAGCCATATTCCCCCCAGATTGGCCACCACATGGATCACCGCCTCTAACACCCAGATGTCGATGGAGTTTTTTTTATTTCCATAGCCACTTTTCCACCCCTCCTAATAAATAAGGGGGATGAAATATATCACCACCACATGGGAAATATGTTGTTGGTCCTTCTTAATGGGGATCACCACCTGATCTCAACCCTGATAGTACTCTGGTGCAACCTCATCATGGGTAGGGCATTACTATTTCTTTGGCTCCTTCATATCCCTTAAAATGATGAGTGGCTCTGGATCCTCCCTCAATTGATCCTTAATCTTAGAATGCTCAACTGCTTAAGGATGATCCACCACCTATTCCTTTTGGTGTGGAAACCTATGCTTAATTTCATGATGTGTTTTTATAATTTTTTTGGCATTGTTTCATTTGTCATGTTTTACCAATGTTGATATTTGTTTTAGTCTATTTTGAGTTGGATTTTCCTCTAATAGGGAGTTTAAGCCATGAATAATAATCAGTTCCTTTAATTTGTAATCTTTTGTAAATTACCATTTTATCAAAAGAAATTACTCAATCATTTCAATAGTAAATTAGTTGAGATCCACTTAATATTATTTTATCATATAATTATATATTCTACTTGACATTTGTGAGTAGGGGGTATTAATTATATAACACATGTGAATTAACATATTCATAATTTAGAAAGTTGCCTAATAATATTTGAGATTGAATGGGTAAAGAGAAAGCCTACCCACTTTACTACTTGATCTACATCTCATTCACTAAAATTGGGATAATTCTATGCACTGGTCTACATGTTGAAGTGTACATAAGGGTGGACTTGGGTCCATAATGTACTAGATGTGTTCCATGTGGTTACTAAGGAAAAGTGCAACCCTTACCTCTAGGTATTTTCAAGGCTACTTTAGGTACCTACATCTTTGCATTATTTATGTATTTAATTATTACATTTAAAAATAATTAAAACCAAGATACAAGGGAAATCTAAGATAATATGATATAAAAATTAATCAAATCTACCCTAGTGAGATAAAAACATGAACAAACAAAACAAGTAATTTACTAAAGCATGTATAAGCAACAAAAATACAAATAAGGCTAAAATCTAGCACACTTGAATTATGTTATAAATTTTTTAATTCAAATATGGGTAGGCAATTGTGTTAGTTTATGTGCAATATGACTATTGGACTATATTGGTTCAGATTTAGCATTGTACTGAATGCATATGGGTTAGATTTGGTAGGGCATCGAGAATGCACCACTTGTTGCCACTAAATATGTACTTGGACACAAATTTGTCCTTTGCTCTATTTTAAGTTATATATTTTTTTGACAAATGGGTAGGTTGATGTCAAATAGATTTGTGTGATCACTTGGTATAAATGGTTGACAAAAATGTCTAATCTATCTAATTAAGCTTTGACATAATTATCCAAGAATGGATGCAAGAGGAAAATAAACAAGTTTAAGGTTATCTGCCTTGGGAAAACTGATCAAGGATATGTAGCTACATATCTTTCATGCTCAAAATTAGAATCAATGTAGTTCTTTAGTGCATATGAATGGAATTATGAGTAAGGTTTTTGCCTCCTCTCCCTAGGTACAATACAACTTCATGAAATTTTAGTTATCCTTATTTTTGTAAAAAATGAAGCTTGTTGGCAATATTTTATGTCATTGTGATTTATTTAGTTATTTCACTAACTCACCCAATGTGTAGTGACAAAAAACTCGCAACATTAGGGAAATCACCATGTGATAGGGGATTTTCCTCTGCATTTGAAAGGGTTAACTCCCTTGTATAATGGGATATTTTTTGGTTTTGAGCACTTAAAATTTTTCAAGACACTATGTAAATTTTATGGCTTAGAATGCCATGAAAATGATGATCAGAGGAAACATGCCTGCTACACAATTAAGGTCAAATTGCACATAAAATATTTAAAATGATCTCACAAAAAAAACTATCAAATTTGGTACTTAAAACTTTATGTAAAAGTGATCATCTTTAAAATATATTTCCAATTCTTTGAATGGTAGCCAATGTGGAATTTGGATGAAAAATTTATGACCAAAAATTGAATATGCATTTTTTGGCTTAGACCATCTCAACATTTTTGAGAACTTAGGGAACTTTGGGAAGTTCCCTAGGTGCTAAAAAATCCTAAATCTCTACTATGTGATTTGAGAGTCAAGATGAGGATTTTCACATCAATTTTTTATACTCAATAATTAATCTTTTAGACTTGGTATATGCATTAAAATAAAAAAAAGGTCAAAGTTTGGTTGGAACTTTTGGGTGCTTAGGGTACCATAAATCTCCTTTTGGCATTAATTCAAATTCATAGAAATTAGCTTCTTCGATGCTTGATTTTATTATTAATTCCACTCTAATACTAAATAAAACTAATGTTGAACTTCATAATGGTGTTTAAAATCTTTTTTACATTAAATTGTTTTAGCATTGCCATGTAAAAACATTCTTTGTGGTTTTGCTTAGGTACAACACTCTAAATGATTTTAACAAGCCATGTCCACTAGGCTACAAGGTAAAAATCCTCATCCTAATTTTTTTGTATCATCCATGTCCTTGATTTACCTCAAATTAATTATAAATAATGCAATTTGGTTTGTTATCCTGAAGTTCAAAATTTGGGATAATAGTTGGATATGACTATAGGACTGCATTCCTTGGCAGAATATAGGAGAATTACATTTTAATTGACACTTAGTGCCATCACCTTATGGATATATATAGATAGTGTGAAATACACATTCACATGTACAAATATGCCCAAATGACAACCAATTCACCTATCTCAATCATATGAGAACTGAACATGTGCTACCAGGCCAAATCAATCACTTTGGTAATTTCACATATGTAACTGTTTGCTTGTTTACTTGAGAAAGTAAGCTAAAAGATTATTCTAAAAATATTTACCTTTGAGGGGCAAGTATTGAATACTACATGGTAACTCATTGAAGGAGCATTACAATGATTTGAACATGAGATGAAGTGGACTCTAGACATGAGAGATATAGGCAAAATAATGTATATTACTTAACAACACTTGCATAAGAAATTTTGATTGAAAATTTGAAATGTTTAATCCTAATTTAGATTATGGAATCCTAATTGGGTAGATAGGGTTAAGGATATATAAATTATAAGGCCGAAGGGTGAATATCATATATATAATAGGCCAATTGATTTGCTAAACTCAAATGCACCATATTCTAAATTTATTAAATTGAGATAGACTATTAATGGAAGGTATAACTATGCTAGATATAAAAATGATATAAAAGAAAGTCCTTAGCTAGTTCTGATGCTAATGTAGATCTGAATCTAGTACCTTTGGCTCTCTAAACACTTGTGTGAGCCATGGACAGTTGTGTCAACACTACTATCTGAGTTCAATGCTAGTGTCTTATATAGAATATATGCCTAAATATTATGCAACCACCTAGATGCTTTTGGGTTTGGCTTCACCTTCACTATGGTGTATTCAAATCTAGGTCATGGACTGTCACCCTGGTGAAATGGAAAAACCTTATCTTTTCATATTTAATGTGACCTTGGGGAAAAATAGGGTAGTGGGCACATGGTGTCGAGCTGACCTATAATGACCCTGTTATCAAAAGGCACTCACTATATATATCCAATACCCCAGAAGAGGGCCTCAGACTCATGTAGTTCTTCCTTATATGTTGGGTTGTGTGTGAATCATGTAATGCAAGTAAAGTAAGTACAATAGTTACCTAGCTTGTAACTTAGAAAATATTACCTTGTGATTGTTCCTTTAGTACTTTAGACTTGTATGTAAGTTTTTCCTTTGAATGATAGCATAATAGGGTAGAATAGGAAAGCTTTTGGTAACTTGAGTGCTTATTGAGTGCCTTTTTGGTCTAATTTCTAGGTGAAGAATGAATGGAGGTTGCTATTATATTTATACCAATCCTATAAAGAGATAAATAACATTTGCATTGGATTAGGACAGTAACATCGATGCTAATATCTATCTTGAACGTTAGTGTATAGGGAAAAGGAGAACATGCATAAGATCAAAACTCATAGAGGTGTAAGATAAGTACACTTTAAACATTTTGGGATACAAGATGACTATGTCATCGATATAAGGCTAGTCAAACTAAGAGATAGGGAAAAGAGCACAAGATAGAGTAGATGTGAGGCTTGTAGAAGCAAGGCATGCATAGGACTAACAAGAATAGCCAAGGTCTAAGTTTGATAAGTGTATAAGACTAAGGTGTTACATAATCAAAAAATATCATCTACATTCCCCCTTTAATATAATAATCAAATTTATACTTTAAAGGAAAGGAATAAGTACCTGGGTGTGTATACACACCTTGCCTTTGCTTGAGTTAAATTTATGTGCTTTGATGGAGTTAGATTTTGAGTGCTTTGCTAGTGATTGACCTGCAACCATGATCATATTAAAGTGTATAATAATTACATATAATTTGGGTCAAAAATACTTGAAATATATTTAAATTAAAAGAGTAAGGTCCAAGAGTGTGCCTGTGTGTTGATGTAACCACCTTACCTATTGGCAAGTTGTTTTACAAAAGATGTATCATTATAAGGCTATGAAAATAAGATTAAGATAAATATAGATAAATATTTAAAATGCATATATCCAATGAGAGAGAGAGAGAGAGAGAGAGAGAGAGAGAGAGAGAGAGAGAGAGAGAGAGAGAGAGAGAGAGAGAGAGAGAGAGAGAGAGAGAGAGAGAGAGAGAGAGAGCACATGCCCCCAAATTTGGATCAAAATTGAGTTGTCACCTCACATTTGAGATTATCTCAATTGTGAAACCCAATTATACTTATAACCTAGTGAGTTTGGATGATCAAGTCTATACTAAAAAATTAGAAATATTGAGGGATTTAATCACCCTAGCCATACCTAAAGGTCAACCAACTGCTACATTAGATTGCCTCACTAAATTTCTTAAAAGTTTTTAGGGTATTAGTATGTGTAATAGTTTTGGTATCTAAGATTGATTTGGATTTTAAAATATTAGGCACATGTTGAATAACATATACACCTTAGATATGCCTTATACTAAAACTATGTATAACAATGGTACCATGTATAGAATTCTATCATAAATTTGAATCTAAATCATATAAATGTGTGCTTTGGCTGATTTGGAAAACTATGTAAGTGTGGAGGACATGCTTCCAAAGCAGGCCCCACTATATATGGAGAAATTTGAAACTGATATGAGTACCAATATGGAGGACATGTTTCCAAAACATGACTCCACTATAAATGGAGATGCTAAGTACTAAGTAGGTGATCCCTGCTCACTAAGAGCACACTTGATTACCTTTGTATAAGCAACTAAACATGAAATTTAACTAGAAGTAAAATATAACTAGAATTCAGAAATCACACAGAATATGAGAGACAATACCCAATTGTATTAATACTCTTCCAAAAATAAATATAATAAAGAGATCACACTCTTCTCGCACCTCTTGGGCATACCAGTAATCTTCCCTCAAGAGTTCTCTCTCTTAATTACAAACACAATCAACTCAATACCCGAGTTGGTGTTTCAACCAGTCAGTAACAATACTCCCAGTACCACCGAGTACACACACATACTCCAAGTCCGAGTACACCACATACTCCAAGTAGATCTCACCTGATCTTGCACACCTATAGATCAACTTGGTTTTGCACACCTATAAACCTAGATCTTACTTACCATGTAGATCTCACCTGATCTTGTTATACCACAGATCAACTTGGCCTTGCACACCTGCCGACCTAGATCTTACACACCCGAAAGAACCCTTGTCCTTGCCTCACCAAGTCCTTATGATTCTCCCTTGGATAGAACCCTTCTAATTCTATAAATTATAATACAACCCCATGAGTCTATTATATAGATCCCATGCAAACAATAATTAGACTTCTAATTACAATAATTAGAAACATATCTCCAAGACTAAAATTAGTCTTTACATGCAAACAACCAGTTCGTTAAACTAACTGTTCATGCAACTGATAGTTTTGGAATTGCATAGGCGACCAACATCAGTCGCTGTCTATCTGGAGATGACTGACATCGGCTAATCTATGACCAATGTTGGCAGCTTCTTGTCTACTCCTGACCGATGTTGATTAGCCTGACCGACGCTGGTTACTGTGACACTCAACACCTCCTCCATGTTTACATCAATGAAGCTTTTAGATCCACAACCTAACAATCTCCCACTTGGAGATAAATAGCTGCACCTATACCTGTACCTGTACATCATCTAATTTTGTTTCCTAGCTTGTATCCCTCTTCAAGTTCAATCTTGAAGACCAACCACCACACATCCTATGGTGCTATGCCTATCATCCAAGTCACCTACCACATCTGAATCTACATACCCATGTAGAGAAGTGCCTGACCCTGCATAACATGTTAACCTACTGTTGGTCCCTCTCAGATACCTGAGAATCCACTGAACTACTCTCCAGTGCTTCTTTCCTGGATTGGCCACAAACTTGCTGACAACTCCCACTACTGGGGCAATATTAGGTCTAGTACACATGTACTCAACCTCATCATGTGAATTGGGACACTATTATGTGAACTGTCCATCCATAGGTGTGCTAACCGATTCTGCATCCTGCATATTGAACCTCACCACTACCTTATTCACATAATCATCCTGAGATAACATCAACCTGTGATCTTCCCTATCTCTAAGAATACTCATGCCAAAGAATTTTTCTCCTCCTAAATCTTTCATGGCACACCACTGAGCTACTTTTACCTTTAGCTTAGCAAAACACTGCATGTATGAACCTGCAACAAGCATATCATCCACATACAGTAACATGATAATGTCGTGACCATTATCCACCCTAGTAAAATAAACACAATGGTTACAATGACATTGACTAAAGCCATGCTTTGTCATACACCCATCAAACCTATACCACTGTCTTGGAGCTTGCTCAAGACCATATACCCTGGCCTTTTATCTCATATGTCCATTTTCTCTTTTCTTTAACTTGGAAATCCATTCGTCTTTCAATGCTTTCATTCCGGCTGGCAACTTTACCAAATCTCCCGTTTGGTTCTCATCCAAGGAATCAACTTCTTCATTCATGCCATGCTCCCACTATTTCCTAGATTCTACCTGCTCTGCAGTGAGCAAGTAGTATAAAGAAGGTGAATAATGAATTTGAGGCTTACTTACACTTTCAGTCCTTCACATGGGTGTTTGAGACTCCTTGACAGCTTGTTGTCTACCCAAAATCTGTTCTCTGGTCGACCCTGGTCTGCACCCGACCAATGTCGATTCCACCTGATCATCGATGCTAGTTCCTTGATCGACATCGGTGTCCACCTGGTCACCAACGTTGATTCCCTGATTGACATTAGTCTCCACCTGCCTGACACCACCAACTCTGGTCTGCACATGATCGACGTCGATACTTGCCTGTTCAATGTCGGTTCTCACCTGACCGATGCTGGTAACTGTGTTTTCCTATGAGTGATAACCTTTTACCCGCAAGCTCACTTTGGATCAAAACCCTATCCAAATTGCCCTGCTCAGAGTTATTCAGCCCCTGTGACTGATCTTTGTCCATCATCTCCTCCATGAAAACCAAGGCTTTCCAGTTGTTAAGTTTGTCAAAGACATCTGACTTCTTCTTAAGAACATGCATCCCCTTCTTACTCATGTGACCAAGCCTACAAAGCCACATCTTTGCGATAGAAGGAGAATCAATAATACAAGTAGATAGATAAAGAATACCTACTTTCTTACCACATGCTAATTCAAGTGAATCCACTGTGAGAGTTACTGTGCATCCCTCATCACCCAACTTTCCTATAGAAATTAGACTCCTCTTCAAGATTGGGACCTGCATGACATCCTTCAACACCCATGTGTTGCCCATCTACAATTTCAGCCGCACTTCCCCTTTGCCAACAATTTGACAAGGCTCACCAACCCCTAAATAAATCTTTCCAAAGTCTCCTTGGACATAATCATGGGAAAATACTCTATTTGGGGCTGCATGGAAAGAGGCAACATAATCTATAATCCAAGATTCTACTTTATCCAAGGAACATACAAGAGCAACCCGTGCAACAATCCCTGCAACATCTACTTCTTCATTTCCTTCATGCTGATCTTCTACCAACTAACGATCTTTCTTTACCTGCTCTTTCTTTCCATAATTCAATAATTGAGAATTCTTGCCATTGAGTTCCTCCATTCTTAGTGTACTTTCTTTTGCCATTGCTATATTCCCAGTCAATCAAAAACCCCTGAGAGTGACCTGTAATCAACAAACACTAACCTGCTTAACCGCTTGTTAGTTGATCTTAGCTCTAATACCAATTGTTAGGATCCCTGCTCACTAAGAGCACACTTGATTAACTTTGTATAAGCAACTAAACATGGAATTTAACCAGAAGTAAAATATAACTAGAATTCAGAAATAACACAAAATATGAGATACAATACCCAATTTTATTAATACTATTCCAGAAGGAAATACAATAAAGATATCACACTCTTCCCACACCTCTTGGGCGTACCAGTAATCTTCCCTCAAGAGTTCTCTCTCTTAATTAAAAACATAATTAACTCGATACAAGAGTTGGTGTTTCAACCAGTCAGTAACAATACTGCCAGTACCACCGAGTACACACACATACTCCAAGTCTGAGTACACCATGTACTCCAAGTAGATCTCACCTGATCTTGCACACCTGTAGATCAACCTAGTTTTGCACACCTGTAAACCTAGATCTTACTTACCATGTAGATTTCACCTAATCTTACTTTACCATAGATCAACCTGGCCTTGCACACCTGCCGACCTAGATCTTACACACCCGAAAGAACGCTTGTCCTTGCCTCACCAAGTCCTTATGATTCTCCCTTGGATAGAACCCTTCTGATTCTAAAAATTACAATACAACCCCATGAGTCTATTATATAGATTCCATGCAAAAAATAATTAGACTTCTAATTACAATAATTAAAAATGCAGCTCCAAGACTAAAATTAGTCTTTACATGCAAACAACCAGTTCATTAAACTAACTGTTTGTGCAACCGACAGTTCTAGAACTGCATAGGTGACCGACGTCGGTCACTGTCTATCTAGAGATGATTGACATCGGCTGATCCATGACTAATGTCGACAGATTCTTGTCTACTCTTGACTGACATCGGTTGGCCTGACCGATGCCGATTACTGTGACACTCAGCACCTCCTCCATGTTTGCATCAGTGAAGCTTTTAGCTCCACAACCTAACATTTAGATGATCAACTCTATACTAAAAATTAGAAATATTGAGGGATTTAATCACCCTAGCCATACCAAAAGGTCAACTAACTGTTACAGTAGATTGGCTCACTAAATTTCATAAAAGTTTGTAGGGTATTAGTATGTGTAATAGTTTTGGTATCTAAGATTGATTTGGATTTAAAAATATTAGGCACATGTTGAATAACATATACACCTTAGATATGCCTTATACTGAAACTATGTATAACAATGGTACCATGTATAGAATTCTACCATAAATTTGAATCTAAATCATATAAATGTGTGCTTTGGCTGATTTGGAAAACTATGTAAGTTTGGAGGACATGCTTCCAAAGCATGCCCCACTATATATGGAGAAATTTGAAACTGATATGAGTACCAATATGGAGGACATGTTTCCAAAACATGACTCCACTATACATGGAGATGCTAAGTACTAAGTAGGTGTGGAAAACATGCTTCTAAATCATGCCCCCACTGAATCCATGAATTATAAGTACCATATTGAATGAATGTGTGGAGATCATTCTTCCAAAGCATACCCCCCCAAATTTGAAATTATGAATATGTGGAAGCCATGTCCATATGACATGCTCCCATTGAATCTATAAACTGGTATAAGTACCAAATATTGAATAAATGTAGAGAACATGCTTCTAAATCATGCCCCCACAATAATATGGAAACTATGAATGTGTGGAAGATATGTCCATATGACATGCCTCCACTGATACCTAAGAACTATGAAAATTATGGATAACATGCTTCCCAAGCATGCCCCCACTAATATGTCCCCCTTTGATGTGATAAAAAAAAAAACTTGGAAGTTACCTCACCTTAAAATGGTAATACAACTATAAATCTATGAATGTAACCATGTAGCATATATAAGGAACATGTCTAGGTAAATTTATCATTGAAGCACATAGAACCAATGTGATCACATGTAGGCCTCAGATGCATGATACATATCATGGTAATGTCTAGATATTAATAGTATAATCTTGACACACACAAGAGCACTCAAAATTAAGTCAAAATGAAATTATCCAAGAAGATTACAAACAAGGGGCATATTTAAATACTACAAAATCGAATGTACATGATTTAGTCCAATGTACACAAAATCAAGAAATGACATATTTAAATGTAAATACAACAATAAATGACATATTCAAATGTCCAAGAATTCAAAACATAAGCACAGGGGCCACATACAACATAACATATTCAAATGCTCGAAAAAATAAGATAATATCAAGGCAAAACAATCAAAGAAGTGTGTAAAGGAAAAACATAAGCAACCAACATAAACATGTCATAGTGGCCCATGGATTGAATATGTTGGTAAAAAATGTTAAGTACATTACATATTAAGTACCCTATGTAATGTATAATCATCGATAATAGGCATGTGTAAGTACACATGTAATCTTAAACATGATAGTGTAGAGTGATCATCAAATCATATAACTTGTGTTTAACAAGATCATAGAATATGGATGCCCCCAATGTCCTAGTGATGTTAATATAAAGAAATAAAAACACCCATAAGTGTATCATGTATCTGTGCATGCCTATAATGTGTATGTAGGAGTAAATGATGTGCTATCTCTCAACATAGAACAAACACATAACTGCCAAGGAACCAATATAACATCTATGTGACAAAAATATTTTTGGATTTTTGAATATATTTTTGGAATTTTTTTAAGAGACAATATCATACTATGATCTCATCCAAAGGATGACCATAGGTATCTCCCCACTCAGACCTTGGTGCAAAAAATTGGTGGTACTGCCAAGGAACATGTATAGGTGCAATATTTATCACTATAGTATATGTGATGCTCAACATATGTATAATAGGACTATGGGGTCATGAAGTATCAATATAAGGAATAGGGATTCTTGTAATGCATCTATATGTACTCTGTGGTTTCTTTGGAATAACAATATTAGGAACATGTGTATATGCTCTAGATATTTAAATATGGCACATAGAAGATGAGGATTCTACAGAACCCATTGTCTACCTATGATGTGAAGGTCATATGGGAAGTATAATCATTGGGGGGTGAAATAGTGTTTAAAAACTTTATTTCAATTATCCTTTAACATTATTTGAACCATGAAAGTAATATAGTGATATAACAATGCATAAATAACCATTCACATGAACATGAAACAAGAAAGCACATATATGAGTGGAAAACCCTCAAGGGGGAGAAAACCCACTATGATATATGAAAAATGGACTACTATCTTATGATAAAAAACATAAAATTCTATTGAGCACTAAATCAACTTGTAGCACCAACTTAAATAAAGTCAAGGATCCACTTGACTAGGCTTTAGTAAGCACCTACTTGTAAGGAAGCACTAACTCCCTAAGTAACTCAATGCCAACTCAACCACCTCATAAATTTTGATTAAATCCAAACCTATGATATTATTTTATGGTCTATAACTCATTTTAATACCTTATTATACTAAACTTATGCAAGATTTTATTCGCTTGTTTTGCATATCTCAAATAGGCCTAAACTGCCTTGTATATATATTAGTCTCATGGTCACACACCACTTAGTCATCCACACACCTTAAAACTATTAGGTAATACAAAAAATAGGTATTTTAAAATATTATGAACATGGTTAAATCACAATTTTAACCCCTTTTGGTTTGCCACAACTCAATTAGGCCTTACTCCTCCTTTAGGTCTCATGGAGACATGATTGCATTAGATCTACCCTCTTAGTGCTAAAACTAGATCTTATTGGGCATAGATGGCCTTATCCAACAATAAAAAACCATTAAAAAAATTATCCTATGAAATATTTTGACCTCCTTGATTATTTATTAGATCAGTATCCTTTGTTTATACCATGAAAGATCCTTTAAGACAAACTACCCTATTAGGCCTGTGTACCTCAGAAATCTGTCTTACAATAATGAAGCTTAACCACCCTTAAGCTACACAAATATGAAAAATAAAACATGTATATATATATTATACATTTCCTCAAGGTCATAAATAAATTCTTGGAACACCTTTACTTAGGAAATAAGGGCTCAAGAACATCTCTGCAACTCACTCAAAACTGCCAAAACACATCAAAAACCAGTCATGATGAATTAGACTTCCAATGTCTGTGTAGACACTTATCATGAATACTGAAGAATATAAATGGTTTTATGATATCTATATACCATCCTTAGATAGAAAAGTCATATGGTCTAATGGAAAATATTGGTCTTATAGACCAATTTCTTGACCTTATATCTCATAGTCCTATCTAAACTATATAGGCCATATTGTGAACAACTTTTTCACCACATGTACTGACCTTAAAATATTTTCAAAGAATGAAAATGAATTATAAGTATTAAATAGCTTCTTCATGTAATATATTTCATCAATATATCATGCACATACCCTCAAATCTATCTATTCATCTTTGCCTAGGTTTTACACTATTCACATCATTAGGTCTATCTATGTTTGGCTTACTTGTATGACCATAATAAAACAATTAAAGGATATAAAATATATATAAAACATAATGGAAATGTAAAATGAGTCTCTATCTTCTTCTCCCATCCATTTTCTCTTTTTGACCAATACTAATTTTGAGAGCTACATCAATTTTTGACAAATAAGCCTGTATCTATGCATTTTCTCTCTTATCTGACTAACCACCACCACCTAGAGGTACCTGGGAGAGTTGAATACATGATCCAATATATTTTTTAATAATATTAATTGATAATAAGTTTTTTTAAACAAAATGTTTCATATTGGGTCCTTATTAGGGTTTTATGGAGGTTTAACATAGGTTTTGGTGTTAATGATTGTTCATAAAAGACTGCCACCTAAATCCAAAACTAATGCCTAGGGATATTAGATAGGATACTTACCCATCTATCATTAATATTTTAGACTCTCATGCATATATTACATGTGCCAAACAATATATAAAATGTCTTATCAGGTTTGAGACCTCATTTTGTGAGGTTGAGAAGGCCTAAAATAGTGATTCATGCACTTTTATTTCAAATCTTGACCTCAAACTTTTTAATCATGCCTAAAAAACCTTATGTCACCTTTATCTATACTCACATGTGCATAATTGACTTGAAATATAATATTACTACCTCATTAGGCTAGGTAGGGTCTAAGAGTGGTCCAGGTGCAGACTTAGACTGAAGGTCCTACCCCTATAGGCTCACCTTGAAACTCCCATGAATGCTTCTATACATTATTTACATTGTCAAATAGTGACATAAAATCTTCACATGCCTATGTTCATTCATTTTTAAATGCACATAACTCTTCATGTCATGACTAGGCTTCTTATGTATTTTGACATCAATGACCTGTATCTTCCATGCAAACATAAGACATTAGTTGCCTTCAAATCCTCTCTTTCTCTTTCTCTCATGAAAGCACTCTTCCATACACCTTGTCACATCACACACTATCAACTGTCCATAATCACCTTTGACATTAACCTTCATAAGATGCACCTTTAACATTAATGAAAATACTTAACAATCTCCCCCTTTATCATTGATGGAACCACTCTTAGAAACTTCTCTCAATAGGCTATTTCTCACCCATTCTAAAATTTTTACCCCTTTGATAATAATGAAAAAGAGATACCTTCAAATTCTTGAATCACACCTTTTGCAACCAAAAAACTCAACACACAGGATTATGAGTCAATGAAGCATCATACAAAAATGTTCAACCTATCTCCATGCATACCTTCTTGGCACTAGTCACTTACTCTTGGAGACAATGAACCAGCTGATTAGCTCCCCTTAAGCAATTGACTTCCTTAATGAATACTAGGGGCATGAATTACACCTGATTCTTATCTTAGATGTTCAAATGTTATCTTTAGAAATGGCTTAGTTAAAATATATGTAATCTAATACTTAGTAGATATATACTCAAGCTTGACATTTTGTTCACTTACCTGTTCTCTTAGGAAATGATACCTAATGGAAATATGCTTAGTCCTTAAGTGCATAATTGGGTGGTTCTTTGATACACTCATAACACTTATATTATCACAAAAGATAGGACTAGGATTATCATACTCCACTTTATAGTACTTTAAGGTCTACCTTATCCATAAGACTTGAGTGCAACATAAAGCTACTGCAATGTACTCAGCCTCCCAAGTAGATAATTCCACTGATGGCTGCTTCTTGCTTATCCATGATACGAGTCACTCTCATAAGAAGAAAGATCCTCCACTAGTGTTCTTCTTATAATCTAGACTCCCTGACTAGTCTTCATCTATATAGGCTATCAAGTTAAACTCCTTGATCCTTGGATACCACAACCCAAACTTAATAGTTCCCTTGACATACCTAAGTATCCTTTTGACTACTTGCAAATGATTTTCCTTTGGGTCTACTCAAAATCTTCCCAAAAGAACTACTGATTACATGATGTCAGGTTTAAAGGTAGTAGTGTATAACAAACTTATAAAAATTGACCTATATGATGTCTGATTGACCTTAGGATATTCATCCTCCTTGCTTAAATTAAACCGTATGATCATAGGTGTGATAACAACCTTGCAATCTTCCATCTCAAATTTCTTCAACATCTCTCTTATGCACTTAGCTTGTGAAATGAATATACCTCTTTTTGATTGATTGATTTGTAACCCAAGGAAGAATGATAGTTCTCCCAACATGGACATCTCAAACTCCATCATCACATCTACAAGGGCCTTAGTCATACTCTCATTGTTTCCACCAAATATGATGTCATCCACATAGACAATCACTATCAACTAATGATCATTTTTTGTCTATATGGATAGATTACTATCTACAACTCCTCTCTTGAATCCTTGATCCATTAGGTATTAGACCATAAAGATCCTTTTAAAACCTACATACATAGTCCTTATTACCTGATAATGAGAAACCATCAGGTTACTCTATGTACACCTCCTCTTCCAAGTTCCCATTCAGAAAAGCTGATTTGACATCCATTTGATACACCTTGAATCCTTTGAGGCCTACATATGCTAGAAATAATATAATAGCCTCCAATCTTGATTCTAGAGTAAAGGTCTCATCAAAGTATACCCTTTATACTTGTGCATACCCCTTACATACAAATCTATCCTTATTCCTAGTGACTTATACATCTTCATTCAACTTATTCCTAAACACCCATTTTGTGCCAATGATATTCTTGTTTTTAAACCTAAGAACTAGTTTCCAAGTCTTATTCTTTTCTATTTGGTATAACTCCTCATTCATAAAACTTATCTAAAACTTATCTTTTCTTACTTCTACAAGGTTATTAGGTTCAATCTTAGACAATAAAGAAACATTATCTTGATTTAGGTTACTTACCAACCTTCTCCTTGTTTACATACCTGTATCCTTGTTGCCAATGATTTGTGATTCAGGATGGTCTCTCTAAATCTGTCTTGAAGGACCTTTTGAATCTTATCTTTCCTCAACTTCTTCTTTTTCTTCTTCCTCATCCATCTCTATTGTTTTGTATTCATTCTTTAAGTCCAAATTCTCTGATGCATCCTTTGAATGAGAGTGAGAATTTTTAGAACTTGTCTCATCAATCTTCACATTGGTGCTTTCCACTATCTTCTACAAAATCTTATTATAGCATCTATAGGCTGAGCTTACTAATGAGTATCCCAAGAATATTATTTCATTATATGTAGAATCAAACTTACCTAAATCTTCCTCATCTCTTTTGATGAAGCATTTGCTTTCGAACACTCTAAAGTGTTTCACATTAGTAGGTTTGTATTTCCATAGTTCATAAGGAGTTTTATTACCATTAATCCTTATCTATCCTCTATTCAAAATATGGACTATATTACTCATTTCCTCTTTCCATTATCCATCAGATAATCTTGATTCATTTATCATAGTCCTTGCCATTTCTTGAACTGTTTAATTGTTTCTTTCCATTACCCCATTCTCCTGAGGTGTCTTAATTGTTGAGAACTATCTTCTTATCCCATAGACCTCAAATAAGTGTCATAAAATTATTTGGAACTTTCCACTCTTTTCATTCTCAACAAGAGTCTTGAATGCCTTGAACTTATCAAGAAATTATGACTTTTTTTTCAATAATTCTACCCAAGTCATTCTTGTGTAGTCATCTATGAGTAACATGAAATAACTATCTCCTTGAATTTTTTGGATTATTGTAGATCCAAAAAGATCAGTGTGTATTAAATCTAAAGGTCTTTTAGTAGAATACTCCTTAGACTTGAACCCCCTTCTATTTTGCTTACCATGTAGACATGCCTTGCAAAGTGTGTTTGTAGGTTTTGTCATTTGAGGCATATTCTTCACAGACTCCTTAGAGCTTATCTTGACCAGATTATCAAAGTTTAGGTGGCCCAACCTTCTATGGCATATCCAACATTAATCCATATTGCTCATAAGACATCTATCCTTCTTTATATCATTCAATAGATATAGATTATTCTCAGTCCTCTTAGTATTGGCAATTAGCCTTCTTGATTTGTCTCTCCTTATATCACACCCTCTATCATGAAAGGTTAGTGTGTGTCCTTGGTTGCACATTTTAATTACACTAGGTAAGTTATGTTTCAAGCCTTTCACATATAACACATTCTCTATCTTGGTCTTCCCATTGTCCAAATTCAAGACACCCTTACCAACAATATTGGTAGTTGTGTTATCTCCAAATCTCACTATCTTTGTAACATTATTCTTCAATGAAATGAACTTGATCTTGTCCCATGTCATGTGGTTTGAGAAATCACTATATATATACCACTTCATGTCTTCATCTTAGATGTGAAAGGTAGTTTGATCTAGCATAGACTCTTCTCCTTTAATCTTCTACTCTTCCTTTACCTTATTCACAGAGTCTCACTTCTTGATCAAATTCTTAGTGGCATGATTGTTTACCCTTTTGTATTGATTGATCTTCCTAATATGCCTCATATTGCAATCCCTTATAACATGTCCTCTCTAATCACACTTATAGCACATAATTATGCTTCTACTATTAAGATGAGTATTCATCTTATTCCTCCATGAGGAATTGATTCTAACATGTTCTCTACAATCCAAAACTCTATGTCCATATTGATTTCATGAGAAATAATAACCATTGAAAGAATTCACATACCTTATCCATTTGATGTTGAATGATGCAACTCTACCTTTGTTGTCTCTTTAAGGAGTCACATTATTATTGACTTTTAGATGATCAATTTGAGTCTAATATTTGAGATTTTCTACATAGGTCTTTACTTTGTCAGTACCATCATTTCTTGATGATCCATTGTCCTTTAAGTTCTAACTCTCCTTGTTTTATTTTTGGTATTCTTTGAACCCAAGACCCATCTTGTCATATGGTTCAAAATATCACCAAGGACTTCAATGCTCTTTTCAAATTTTTGATGTGTCTTCAACTCGATTTTTTCCTGATCTAATTCTCCCTTTAAGGACTTCATTTCTATTCTAAACTTGGTGCATTCTTCCTCCTTGGTATTAAGACTTGCAGTGATAATCTCAATTTGAGTTTCCAACTGTTTAATGATCTCATCATGTTCATCGGTGTTGGTACTTAGTCTCTCTTCAAAGAGATTGATTTTTTCCTCATAACTCTTAACCAATGATCTTAGTTTCTGATTCTTCCTTCTTTGTAACTTCAACTATTCTAAAACACTCACCAATTTTGATTTAAGGTTCACTTCAACCTCTTCTTCATCTAATTATTCATCTTCTATAAGAATTTTCCCTTTTGAACAACCTTCATTGTCTATTTTTATAGCCATGAGTAGAGTTTTATTACTATCATGATCATTACTATCATCATCACTATCAGATATACTTGTGTCACTTATATCAAAGGAGCTACTGTCTTCTTTGGTATAGAAATTTCTCTTACTCTTGGATGACCCTTTCTTGCCTTCATACTTCTTGAAACTCTTTTTTCTCTTGTCAAGCTTATAAAACTTCTTATTATGACCATGATGTTCATCATCCTCTCCATCATGCTCATTCTTATCCTTGTTAGGAACTTAGATGCAAGGTAACCAATCTTATCATAGTTAAAGTACTTAAATGGAAACTTGACCTTATACTTACCTAATCCTTTCCTTAGTTTTCTAACAAACATGGATTCTATATTATCATCATAAATATCTATATCAACATCATCCTCGACCTTTTTACCTTATGAATTTTTCTTAGTTTTGAATGTAGATTCCTTCTTGAAAGGTCTTCCATCACTTTTTCTCATTTCATAGGTAGTCAAGATGCCATGAAGCTCATCTATCTGTAGTATGTTAAGATCTTTGATCTCCTCCACAATAGATACTTTTGAATCAAAATTAGATATTAGGGATATTAATACCTTTTGTATTATTATTTATTCTTCTAACTTCTCTCCTAGACCTTTGATGAAATTTACCACTTCATCTAATCTTAACAGATAAGATGTAATGTTTTCATCCTTCATTTTTAAACATTTAAACTACCTTCAATGGGTCTACCACTTTGACAACTTAAATTTTGTGGATCCCTTATAGATGGTTTAAAAATTTTCCCAAATCCCTTTAACTATATCATAATGCATGACCTTTAAAAATTCTACCATGAAATACCACGCAGGATGGCATTCATTGCCTTAGAGTTGTTTTCACTTACCTTATTGCCTACTGCTTTAGTTGGTGGTGTAGGAGGTGGAGTGAATCCATCAACAATAAATTTACATATGTCATATCTCCAAGACATTAGATAGGAATTCATTTTGAGGCTCTAAAATGTATAGTTAGTCCCACTAAAGAGAGCAACCTTATTTATTGATAAACCTCCTTGTACTTGATGACTAGACACAAAGGAATAAGATCTGATACCAATTATTGAAATCATAATAAATGAGAATGGGGGTGAATAAATGTTTAAAAACTTTATTTAAATTATCCTTTAACATTATTTTAACCATGAAATAAATAAAGTGATATAACAATGCACAAAGAACCATTCACATGAGCATGAAACAAGAAAGCAGATATATGAGTGGGAAACCCTCAAGGGGGAGAAAAAAAACTATGATAATTATTAAATGGAATAATATAAAATCTAACAAAAAATAAAATTCTATTGATTACCAACTCAAATTGGAGCACCAACCCAAATAAAGTCAAGTACCCACTTGACTGGGCTTTAATAGGAACCTACTTGAAAGGAAACATCGACTCCCTAAGTGACTTAGCATCAACTCAGCCACCTCATGAATTTTGATAAAATTTAAACTTATCCTCTTATTTTATGATTTATAACTCATTTAAAGACCTTATTCTTCTCAAATTATGCAAGATTTTATTTGCTTGTTTTACATATCTTAAATAGGCCTAAACTGCCTTGTATATATACCAGTCTCATGGCCACCCACCACTTGGTTGGTCACACACATTAAAAATCTAAGTTAATCCAAAAAATAAGTCTTATAACATCTTATGAACATGGTTAAATCATAATTTGAACCCGTTTTGGTCTACCAGACCACAATTAGGCCTTACTCCTCCTTAGGTCTCATGGAGACCTAATTGCATTAGGTTTGCCCTCTTAATGCTAAAATTATATCTATTTAGGCCTATATGTCCTTATAAAATAGTGAAAAACCATTAAAAACTTAGCCTATGAACTATTATGACCACTTATATGATTGATTAGACCTGTATCGTTCATTCATAGCATGAAATCTCCTTTAGGACAAACTGCCCTATTAGGCCTATGTACCTTAGAAATTTATCTTATAATAATGGAGCTTAAACACCCTTAAGATAATAAAATATGACAAATTAAACACACACACATACACACACACACACACACACACACACACACACACACACACACACACACACACACACACACACACACACACACGACCTTAGGGTAATCACCAAATGCTTAGAACACCTTCACTTAGGAAATAAGGGATCAAGAACATCTCTACAACTCGCTTACTTAGAACTGTCAAAACACCTCAAAAACTAGTCATGATGAATTAGACTTACAATACCTATGTAGACACTTTTCATGAATATTTAAGCATAAAAATGGTTATATGATATCTATAGACCATCCTAAAATATAAAATTCATATGGTCTAATGGTAAATATTAGTCTTGTAGACCAAATTCTTGACCTTATATCTCATAGTCCTATCTAAACCAGACATGCCATTTTGTGATCAATTTTTTCACCACATATACTAACCTTAAAGTATTATCAAAGCATGATAATTACTTATAAGGCATAAATAGCTTCTACATGCACTTTATTTCATCAATATATCATACATAGACCCTCAAATCTATCTCTTCATCTCTGCTTGGGTTTCACACTATTCACATCATTAGGTCTGTCTATGACTGGATTAATTGGATGAACAAAATAGAACAATTAAATGTTATAAACTATATATAAAACATCATGGAACTATAAAATGAGTCTCTATATTGTTCTCCCATCCATTTTCTCTTCTTGACCATTATAAATTTTGAGAGATACATCAATTTTTTGACAAGTAAACTTGTATCTATGCATTTTCTCTCTTATTTGACCAACCACCACCACCTAGATGTAATTGGGAGAGTTTAATACATGATACAATAACTTATATAGGAATTTTAGTCCACCTTGAGATATTTTTAACAAAATCTCTCATATCGTGCCCTTATTAAGGTTTTAGGGAGGTTTAACACAGGTGTTGGTGTTAATGATTATTCACAAAGGAATACAATTGAATCCAAAAATAATGCTTGGAGATATTAGATAGGACCCTTACCAATCTATCCTTAACAACTTATACTCCCGTGTAGAGGTTACATATGCCAAAAAATGCTTGAAAGTGCTTCTCAAATTTGAGACCTCATTCTGTGAGCTTGAGAAGGCCTAAAATAGTGATTCATGCACTTTTATTTCAAATCTTAACCTCAAACTTTGTAATCATACCTAAAACAACTTATCTCAAATTTTTTCATGATCACATGTGCATTATTTCCTTGAAATATGATCTTCATACCTCATTAGGCTAGGTAGGGTCTAAGAGGGGTCTATGTGTACACTTAGACTGAAGTTCCTACCCTTATAGGCTCACCTTGAAATTTTCATGAATATTCTATACCTTAATTGCATTCTCAAATAGTGCCATACAACCTTCACATGCCTATGCTCATTCATTTTTCAATGCACATACCTCTTCAGTTCATAACTATGCTTCTTATGTATTTTAACATCAATGACTTGTACCTTCCATGCAGCCATAAGACATTAGTTGCTTTCAAATTATCTCTTTCTCTTTCTCTAATGAAAACATTATCTCATGACAACATCTTCCATGCATTTATCACATCACACACTATCAACTATACTTAATCACTTTTGACATTGGTGAACTGACATCTAACTACAAATCAGGACTAAGCTATATGTATTGAAAAAATATTTTCTCAAACACAAAATATCACCTAGATTCTTCTTCACATCTGGACAGTAGATAAAATTTGATTTGTTTTGGCCTATCTGGCTAGACTCTGCATGCTTAATTCTAAATGCTTAACTTAGCACTTCCATGAGGAAGAATCTCATCACCATCCCAAACAAGCAACTTCTCATTGGTTGGAACAAGAAGATTTGGTACAATTAAGGAATCAGGCTGTAGAACATCATATAATCCGATCTTGTGACTGAAAGTAATGAGCCCAAACAATGATCCTGGTGCTAGGGCCTCCAAAGTGGAAAGTAGAGCACTCTTAACAATCTCTAATAACTCCTCAGAAGCAATCACAACAATAATAAATTAGTGTTCTCTATGCAACATGTTGGATGCACTTTACGGAGCAGTGTACATTCACTCCAATTGGCATACATCTGGATCATTCGTTCTGCACTCAATGGGCAAATCCAGAATGCTGGTTAGACTGTGATATAATAAATCAGATAAATGAAACCTGTCAAGTCAACTGTAGCAACATAGACCCAACATTTGTATTTAATACTCAGATCTTGTCTACAAATAACAAATAGCCTTTTCAAATATTCGATCTTAGAATCAATTTTTTTCTCAAAAAGAATACATGCTTCATTAATATTACAAGAGAATGTATCTGGTGTAGTCTACGTATTACAGATCTCTCTCTCTCTCTCTTCATTAATTCACCAGTATACATATCCCCTATTTTTACACAAAAATCCCCATACAAAACCATATTTTCTCAACTTAGATACTCAATACTATCCTAGGCTTCACACAACAACCTCCCAAAATGAGTAAAATAGTTCTTCTAACATAAGAAAACTCAAATAACTTAAAATCTCACCCAACAGACTTGATTTCATGCTTAAAGGATACTTAGACAAATTTGAAAATTTGAAAACTAAAGAAATGGAGGGAAACCAACTTAGTACACCTAGACATGCTAAAACTCAACCAAAAACATGACAAATACATTCCTAGCATGAAGATGCTCTTGCATCATTCTTCCAAGGAGCAAAAGAAGTATTTTTCACTTGTTTTTTTTTTTCATCAATTCTTCTACGCTTGTGCCCAACTTAAGGATGTCATTTGCAGTCAACCATGTTGCATCTTCAGCTGGTAGATTCTTCCACTTAGATACCAGAAATATTCTTTGCCCCTTGTATTTTTAACTACTTGTCTAAAATGCTCTCAATCTCTTTTGGCACTTCCTTTGGTAGTTGTTGCTCCCATTGGATAACTTCATCTACCCCTATTTCAATCTCTTTAGCTGGTTGTCCTTTATCTTTATATGGATATAGATCTACAACATTAAAGATTGGAGAGATTCCAATTCCTTTTGGCAATTCTATTTCATATGCATTATTTGAAAACTTCCTTATTACCTTGCATGGTCCTATTTTCTTTACCTTTAGCTTATTATATTCCCTTTTTGGGAACCTCTCTTTTCTAAGGTGAGCAAGAACAAAGTATCCAACACTGAAACTGACCTCTCTTTTCTTTTGATCTGCTCTTAGCTTGTACTTGATGGTGTTTTATTCAAGTTTCTTCTTTACCTGTTCATGCAAATTTTGCATGGCATTGGCAAATTCTTCTGCATCAGCACTCCTTGTCTCCATGCTACTTATATTTCTTAACTCATACACACCTCTTGGATGCATTCCATATGTAATTTGAAATGGACTCAATCCTGTACTTCTGTTAGGAGAATCATTATAGGCAAATTCAGCTTGTGTAAGTGCAAGATCCCATTATTTTGGATGCATACTTACCAAGCTTCTCAAGATGTTGCCTAAGATCCTATTGACAACCTCTATTTGGCCATCAGTTTGGGGGTGATAGGCTGAACTGAAACTCAATTGTGTACCCAATTTCTTCCATAAGGTTCTCCAAAAGTGTCCAACAAATTTGGTATCCCTGTCAGAAATAATGCTTCTAGGCAATCCATGCAATCTAACAACATCTTGAAAGAATAGATTAGCTATGTGAGTAGCATCACTTATTTTTGAGCATGGAATAAAATGAGCCATCTTTGAGAACCTATCTACTACTACAAATATGGAGTCATGACCTTTTTGAGTTCTTGGCAAACCAAGTACAAAATCCATGCTTATTGAATCCCAAGGTCTATTTGGAATGGGTAGTGGCTGGTACAAACCTATGTTTTGACTACTTCCCTTGGCATATTGGCATGTTTTACACTTTTCAACAAATTTCTTGACATCAGTACCCATACTTGGCCAATAGTAATGAGCATTCAATTGTGCTAATGTCTTATTCTGCCCAAAATGTCTTGATAAGCTACCACTATGCTTTTCCTTCAGCAAATTTTCTCTCATGGAACTCTTGGGTAAGCAAAGCTGGCTACCTCTGAATAGCAGACCCTCTTGGACCATGAAATATATCCAAGGACTTCTATCAACCCCTACTGGATTCATGCAAGCTTCATATGGTTCCTTGAAGTCTGGATCTTCCTTATATAGTTCCTTGAAATCTTCAAATCCCAAAATGCTTACTTGAGATTCCTGCATGATTAGATTCCTCCTGCTTAGAGCATCTACAAGATTTTTAGATTGTCCTTTCTTGTGCTTAATAGTGAATGTGAAGCTTTGTAAAAATTCAACCCATTTAACATGCTTTTGACTCAACTTATTCTGATTGCTAATGAACTGTAAAGCATAATTGTCAGTGAACAAAACAAATTCTTTAGCCAAAAGATAGTGCCTCCATTTCTTCAAAGCCTGTACAAGAGCATAGAATTCATGATCATAGGCTGAGTACTTCTTCTTAGCATCACTTAATTTCTCACTAAAGTATGTTATAGGCTTCCCATCTTGGCTTAAAACAGTGCCTATTGCAGTTCCATTAGCATCACATTCTACTTGAAAAAGCTTATTGAAATCAGGCAAGGTTAGGATTGGCTCTTCAGTTACCTTCTTTTTCAATAATCTGAAACTCTTATCAGTAGCCTCAGTCCAACAAAAACTTCTTTTATCACCTTTGATTGTATCTATCATTGGAGCAACAATTCCACTAAAATTTCTTATGAATTTTCTATAGAAGCTAGCCAGACCGTGAAAGATTCTTACCTTATATGTGCTCCTAGGTGTAGGCCACTCAAGTATAGCCTTAATCTTCTCTTTATCCATCTTCAATCCTTCTTTTGAAATCACAAACCCCAAATATATCATTTCTATCTTCAGGAAACTGCACTTTTTAACATTGATTAGCAATTTCTCCTCATGTAGCTTACTCAATACCATCCTCAAATGTTTCAAATGATCTTTCTTAGTTTGAATAAACACCAAAATATCATCCAAATACAATATCAAAAACTTACCAGTGAACTCCTTAAGCACTTCATTCATCAGCCTCATGAAGGTGTTTGGTGCATTGGTTAGTCCAAATGGCATGACTAACCACTTATAGAGTCCATCATTGGTCTTGAAGGCTGTTTTCCATTCATCCCCTTCTCTTATCCTAATCTGATGGTAACCAATTTTCAAGTCTATCTTAGAGAAATATGTAGCTCCACTCAAATAATCAAGTAAGCCATCAATTCTAGGCAATGGAAATCTATACCTGATAGTAATCTTGTTGATTGCTCTGGAGTCTGTACACATTCTCCAACTCCCATCCTTCTTAGGACTCAACACTGTGGGGACAACACAAGGACTTAAAATCTCTCTTACCAATCCTTTGTCTAACAATTCTTGAACTTGGTGCTTGATCTCTTCATTTTCCTTTGGTGTCAACCTATAGGCAGCCTTATTTGAAATATTTGCTCCTGGAATCAAGTCTATGTGATGGCTAATGCTTCTCAATGGTGGTAACTCATTAGGTAAATCATCTACCACAATGTCAATGTACTCATTCAACATATATTGAATCTCTAACATCAAATTAATCAACTTAGTATTAGTGACTACACTCCTTGGCTTACCAATCACAACAAAGTTTACCTTTTCTTTTTTCATTTGATGTAGAAACTCTTTACCACTCATTATCAATACTTTAGAATTCTGTCCTAAAACAACAGTAGCATCTTCTTTCAATGGTGTGAGTGTATGCTTGATCACATCCTTTTCAAACATGTATGTATTCTGCCTTCCATCATGCATGGCCTTCCTGTCAAACTGCCAAGGCCTTCCAAGCAAGATATGACATACATCCATGGGCATGACATCACATAAAATCTGATCCTTATATGTTCCTATCTAAATATCTACCTTACATTATTCACTTACCAAGAGTTTGTGTTCTTTTTGTAGCCAAGAGACTTGATAAGGTGTAGGATGTACCTCCTTCTTCAAGCCTAGTTTCTCCACCATCTCAATTGACACAAGATTGTCAGTACTCCCACTGTCTATGATGACCTTGCAGCATTTCCCCTTACTATTACATGTGGTTCTAAATATATTTTTCCTTTGAGATGGTTCTACAACTTCTTTGTTTGGCTTCAACAAGATTCTTTTCATCAAAAGAGACTCACCTTCTTCTGGGGTATCTTCATAAGCTGCTGCAACTTCTTCATTTTCTTCTTCACTTTGGGTCACATGTACACCCCACTCATGGTTGGTAGAAGGGTTCTCTAGACACTCATATGCCCTGTGTCCTGCATACTTATTGCACCTAAAGCATTTGCCCATGAATCTTCCTCTTCCTCTTTGATATCCTTGGTATGACTTTCTTCCTCTTGGTGTAGAGCTACCTCTTGAGCTTTGTGAGCTGCTGGCTTCTTCTTGAGATGTTTGCAACTATCTTCTACCTCCTTGAAATCCTCTACCTTTGTTGGATCTGCCCCTTCCTCTTGAGAAGGATGTTTGTTTTCTTGCAATCTTCTCCTTAGCTTTCAAGGCAAATTGATATGCCTCTTCAGCTGTCTTAGGAATGAGAAGACTAATCTCATCTTGAATGGAAAAGTTCAAACCATTAGTGTATCTAGCTACCTTCTCTGTGTCATCCTCAATATGACCTGATCTTATGGTTAACCTATACAACTCTTTAGTGTATTCTTTTACAGACATCTCTTTTTGCTTCAAATTTTGTAATTGCTTGAAAAGATTGGCTTGATAATCTTTAGGCATAAACTTACCTTTCATTTTTGCTACCATTCTATCCCAGCTTCTGATCTTTGGCTTTCCTTTCCTCCTCCTTTCTTCTTGCACCCCATCCCACCATAGGGATGCATGGCTCTTTAGCCTTGTCATGGCATACTTGACTTTCTTATCATCTTCTTCAATTCCTTCATACTCAAAGTATTTGTCTAATGCACTAATCCAATCAATTAATTCTTCCACATTCAAATTACCTTCATACATTAGAACCTCCATTTTTGGCTTTGTGTTCACCTTCATAATGGCTCTAATCAACCTATCTTCAACTATTTCTTCTTCCACCACCAATTCCTCCTCTGGTGGCTCCTCTTCTCTATCACTGACTTCACCCATGTCAGTGCCTCTTCTTTGAGCCATCTCTAGGTCTTGTAGCCTAACTGTCAAGTTCCTAATCTCTTCTGCCATTGCAACCTGTGTTCCAGGTCTCCTTCCTCTAGCTCCACCTCTGTTCCTAACTCTCATGGCCATCTTGCCTCTTCTTCACAATCACGTTCTTCTTCTCTTTGACTTGGATCTTTAGATTGTGCACAATCCCTTGTGCTCTGATACCAAATGGTGAACTAACATCTAACTACAAATCAGGACTAAGCTATATGTATTGATAAAATATTTTCTCAAACACAAAATATCACCTGGATTCTTCTTCACATCTGGACAATAGATAAAATTCAATTTGTTTTGGCCTATCTGGCTAGACTTTACATGCTTAATTCTAAATGCTTAACTTAGCACTTCCACAAGGAAGAAGCTCATCACTATCCCAAACAAGCAACTTTTCATTGGCTAGAATAGGAAGATTTGGTACAATTAAGGAATTAGGCTGTAGAACATCATATAATCTGATCTTGTGACTAAAAGTAATGAGCCCAAACAATGATCCTGGTGCTAGGGCCTCCAAAGTGGCAAGTAGAGCACTCTTAACAATCTCTAGAAACTCTTTAGAAGCAATCACAACAATAATAAATTGGTGTTCTCTATGCAACATGCTGGATGCACTTTACGGAGCAGTGCAGATTCACTCTAATTGGCATACATCTGGATCATTCGTTCTGCACTCAAAGGGCAAATCCAGAATGCTAGTTAGACTGTGATATAATAAATCAGATAAATGAAACCTATCAAGTCGACTGCAATAACATAGACCCAACATTTGTATTTAATACTTAGATCTTGTCTACAAATAGCAAATAGCCTTTTCAAATATTCGATCTTAGAATCAATTTTTTTCTCAAAAAGAATACACACTTCATTAATATTACAAGAGAATGTATCTGGTGTTGTCTGCGTATTACAAATCTCTCTCCCTCTCTCTCTTCATTAATTCACCAATATACATATCCCCTATTTTTACATGAAAATCCCCATACAAAACCATATTTTCTCAACTTAGATACTTAATACTATCCTAGGCTTCACACAACAACCTCCCAAAATGAGTAAAATAGTTCTTCTAACATAAGAAAACTCAAATAACTTAAAATCTCGCCCAACAGACTTGATTTCATGCTTAAAGGATACTTAGACAAATTTGAAACCTAAAGAAATGGAGGGAAACCAACTTAGTACACCTAGACATGCTAAAACTCAACCAAGAACATGACAAATACATTCCTAGCATGAAGATGCTCTTGCATCAGACATCAACCTTCACAATATGCACCTTTGACATCAATGATAATACTCAACATGTCTCTCAAGTATTGGCCACCTAGTAAATAAGATTGCTTGTTTCTTACCTTTTTATGGTGTATTATCCTTAACATGCATGATAATTAACTACCTGGGTATGAATTTATATCATTCAAGAGGATGCTCATATGGAATACTAGAAAATTTAATTACCCAATTGGTATAAATGTAGTTAATACACCCATGCATTGTAAAAGGTACTACTCGAGGAATGTGTATCCAAGGTCATCCCAATAACATGTAAAAAACACTTGTATAAGGTATAACTAAGAAATTAGTAACCACATGTGTGGTATTGACCTATAAAGGTATATTAATCTCACTAAGAAGCTTCTGGGAGGTCCTATTGAATGCTTTGATTGATCTAGTAGAGGGGTGTAAATCATGATAAGTATACCCCAAATGTGTAACAAATGTCATGGTGCAAACATTTTTGCTTGCACCATTATCAATCATAACACTATATATGGGGTGTTTATCCAGGTATGCTCTAATGAATAGAAAATGAAGATCAAAGCCATCATCCTTAGTTTCACTATCATCAAAGGAAATGGCAGGTTTCTGAACCGTGTGAGGTATATGTCTCATGTAAGTACCAATGAACCCATCTAGTGGGTGTCCATAAGATGATGGAGGAGGATATGCATTATATTCCATTTTAACTTTTGGTTCCTTCTTATAATGGTCTTGAAAAATATTGTTAAATATTTTTATTTATGGTGATCACTAAGTTATGAACCTGATTCCTTTGAAGGATCATCAAATGGAATCTTTTGGTCATTGATAAGGTTTTGGATATTATGCATCAAGGTAAAAAATTTATTTGTATAATGTATAGGGCCTTGGTGATAATCATAATAATCATTTTTATCATATATTTTGGGTGGAGGTCTATTTATATCAACCTCTGTAGGAGGAGGGAGAGATAAAATATGACACCTTAACAACTATAGGAGTAATGAAGCAAGAGGCTTAAGTAAATATGTAAATTATATCCTTGGTACATTAGATATGATAAGATGATTAGGATACTGTACAACTATGTTAATCATGGTGGTTGTTTCCTTGTTAGGCTCAAAAGGTTTTACCTTATAACTTAGTTAAATTGTCAATTTTGTATTAGATGTAGATGCAGATGGTGTGTTTGCTACATATTTGAGCTTGTTAAATGACATAAGCTTCATTTCATGGTCCCGTACAACATGGCATAAGTCATCAAAGGATTGAACCTTTTTTAAAATAATGGACTCATGTAAGGGAGAAAGCAAACTTTGCTTGAATATGTCTTATAAATCTTCATCTTCCATAGGATTGGTCATTTTAGATAGCATTGTATTATATATCAAGACATATTCATTGACTGGTTCATTGGTTCCTTGTTTGATCTTTGAAATTTGAGCATATGAAACCTTTTTAGTAATGGTAATAGAAAAATGCGCCAAAAACTAATCTGCAATAGGTTTGAATGCTTTCACATATTAGAGAGGTAATACATAAAACCAAATCAAAGCATAGTCCTTGAGGCTCCTTGGAAATAATTTGGTCAAAAGTTTATCATTCAAATCATAATCAAGGCATGCCACATAAAAGGTTCAAAGATGTTATTCAAGATCACCCTTGCCATCATAAAATGTGAACTTAGGTGTAATAAATCCAATTGGTAAAAGGTGTAATGAGATATCAAGTGAAAAAGGGTTGTGTAATTTGAGTGATTGAACTATGGGCCCAATGGGATTTTGATTAGCAATTTGAGTAGTCACCAAAGGAGCTAGATACATCTTTTGAGTAGTAATAGGCATTGAGATCGATGTTTATGTTGAAACAATGGGTAATTTTATAATAGATGTATTAATAATAATTTAAAGGAATAAATTTTGGAACACATAATCTATGTCACCATTAGAGGTATTAAGTTGTAGTGTGGGCTGAGTTAAAGTACCTTCTATGGATTCACCATTACTAGGTGAGGTAGTCTTGGTTTTATATTGTTTGCTTGTTTTATCTATTGTTACACACAAAAATGCATATATTAAGCCCTTGTTATTTTTGAGATGAGTAATCAATGCTTCTTCATCCTCCTTTTGGAATCAGGTTTTTGCACTAATATTTTCTATTACTTCACAAATGATAAATTTAAAATTTGAAACATAGTACAATAATTATAAAAACATAAAACCCTAATTGGCCTAGGGTTTGATGTTCAAAGATTAGGTTCACCAAAATTTTAACCCTAATTTAGATTATGCAATCCTACTTGGGTGGGTGGGGTTAAAGATATAGAAATGATAAGGCACAAGGGTGAATATCAAATCTACAATAGGATACTTAATGTGCTAAACTCAGATGTACCATATGCTAAATTTATTAAACTAAGATAGACTATTAATAGAAAGAAAAAATATGTTAGATATATAAATGACATAGAATAGAGTACTTAGTTGGTTTTAATGCTAATGTATATCTAGACTTGGTACAGGTAGAAAGTAGGTAGGAAGATAATTTTGGATCAATCGTCAATAACTGGATCTGGTGCCTCTATCTCTCTAGACACTTGCATCAACTTGGGATAGTTGTATCAACACTAGAATCTAAGTTAGATGGTAGCGTTTCATGTGGAATATTTGCTCAAATATAATGCAACCACATGGATGCTTTTGGGTTTTTCCTCACCTTCACTCTGATGTATTTAGATCTAGGTCATGGACTATTGAACTTAGTGAAATGGAAAAACCCTAGCTTTTCATCTTTAATGTGACATTGGGGGAAAATGGGTTAGTAGGCATATGGTGTCGAGATAACCTATAATTACCTTGCTATCAAAAGTCACTACCTACATAGCCAATACTCTAGAAGAGGGCCTCAGACTCATGTAGTTATCTCCTATGTGTTAGATTGTGTGTGAAGCATGCAATGTGTGTAAAGTAAGTACAACCATGACCTAGTTTATAACTTGGAAAATATGACCTTATGATTTCTCTTTTATTACTTCAGACCTGTAGCTAGGTTATTCCTTTGACTGATATCATAATAGGGTAGAATAGGAAAGATTTTGGTAACTTGAGTGCTCTTTTGGTTTGATTTTTAGGTGAGGAATGAATGAGGGTTGATATTGTATTTATACCAATCTTATCAAGAGATAACTTGCATTAAAGCACTTAGGTCAACCATTATAATACATTTAATTTCCAAATTGGATGAATTTAGGGCACTGAACGCTTATGTTGGTTCAGGACAATAACATTAACTCTACTATTTATCTTGGAAATTAGTGCATAGGGAGAAGGAGAGTAGGTAGAGGCTCAAAACTTATATAGGTGTAAGATAAGTAGATTTTTAAGCATTCTAGACAAGATGGGATGTCTATATCATCAATACAAATCTAGTCAGACTGAGAGATAGGCCAAGGGGAAAAAGATAGAGTAGATCCGAGGCTTACAAAATCAAGTCATGTGTTTAACTATTAGGCACAGCTAGGGTTTGAGTTTTCCAAGTGTACAAGACTGATGTGCTACATAATCTCAAATATCATCTACATAAACATATGTCTCATTCTTTAGGTTAGAATTTTGAGAGGGGTTGCACCATATATATATATATATATATATATATATATATATATATATATATATATCTAAGGTTGGAGTCAATTCCCATATAGCCTATATATCTATCTGTCCCCCAACCCCATATAGAAACTAAATAGAATATAGACTCCCCATAGTGAATGGTAAACTCTATCTCTAACCATAGACTATGGGGACTGGATAGATATATAGGGGTTTATTAAGTTAGATGGGGGTGTTACCACCTATTAGGTTGGGTTCCCTATATATAGATACAGGTGTACCTACCTATCTATGAGCGTAACCACCTAACCTATCTTCATCATCCCTGCCCTATCTATCTATCTATCTATATGGCCAAGGGGGTCATCCTATCTTCATTTGTCTTTGTCATCCCTATCTTCATCTATATTCATCATACTTATCTTTGAGAGAGAGACCTATATATATATTTGAGGGAGTGAGAATAGATAGGGATGTCTCAGTGCCATCAGTCGAGTGCTAACCCAGAGAGAGATAAAGATATGGGCCTTTACTGATGACCCCTAGAAGTATCTTACTAGATAGAGAGACTATATATCATATCTATATATATATGTCTTGAGATTATATAGAGGGGGCCAAAAAAATCCTATCTTAGGGCCCTCTATCTAAACTAAACTAAACTAAAATCTAAACTTGATATATATTGTGCCACCCCCTCTATCTCTATCTATCTTAGTGAATTTATATTGTGAATTTATAATAATTTTCAAAGGTTTTGAATGATATGACAAAAATTTACAGTATGATGGGATTTTTGACTCATTATTTTTTTAAATCATGTTGTGCTCAACAACATGAGAGTGAGAAGTGTGACACTTGATTGGCTAATCACTTTGGAAGTGGGGACAAATATAAGTAGGATTACTTCCATTTTAAGGTAGTTATAAGGATTGGATAAACATGTTATCAATTCTTAGTCAAATTTTATGGGCAAATGGGAATGCAACATCAGGGAATTTAAAAAACTTCCTTTGTGTTTAAAAATGCGAGTTGAAGATTTGTATTCATTGGCATTATTAAAGTCTAAACATTTTATTCAATGACATCAACACTTGTTCAAAATTTGTGAAAATGAATTAGAATTAGAGTTTTTTTTGTATTTAGACATTTAACATATTATGAGATATGAGGAAGGTTTCACTTATTTGGGTATAATTATATTTATCATTTTAGCAAGGTCTTCTTTTGGTAATATCCTTATTTGAGTTCCTAGCTAAGATATTGATTATGAAATTAATTGTTTGAAGGATTCATTCAAGGCCATTTTTTCATTAATAAAGATCTTCATTTTCACATGCAAATGGAAAGACAATATTCTCTTCACTACAAAGAGGAAATCTGAATTCTTTGTTATTTTATTCAAAATCTAAATGAGATACTTTATTATCTATTTTCATACCCTAACTTAGCACTTCAAAAATATTAGCATGTTTGCAATGTTAATGGTTATATTCATGTTATTTTAAATGGGTTGAATTCAAACTTACATCAGGTTATTCAATGGTTTGTTTCTATTGACCAAGAATATTATAATTTTATTTACAAGATAATTTTATTATGCGGTAAAGACTAAGCCATCACACACATTACTGAAATATTTTAATTCTTGAGTTATAACAACAAAAAAAATCTCTTCAAGAATAAATTCAAGAAATTTATTATTTATTTAAATTTTTTATGTGGTAGAAACAAAATCAACATTGAATGAGTTATTGTCATCATCTTCATTGACTTCTTCTACTTCAACAATTTCTATCTCGCTTGAAATGAATATTGGGCACTATTCCTCTTGCTTCATAAAGATGTATGAAAAAGCTCATGGAGGTGATTTGTGTACGATGCCCTAATGTTGAAGATTAGAATCCCAATTTTGTATGGGTTTGAGAACCATAGATGCATAAAATATATAGATTTAATTAATGAGGCTCATAGGATAAGTGGGCTTAATGCCCCCAATGGCAAATAAGGATATGTATATAATTGGCAAAGCTCATAATATGTGTGTGGGTATGATGCCCCCAAATATAATAAGCATAGTATAGAGAGTGTGGTGACGGTAGAATGTCCTCATTGGCATAAGATATAGTGAGTGAGTAACTCATATGGGGTATGTGCAGGGATGAGGATCCCATTGGCCATATATGAGTCATAAGTTTGGTAAAGAATGGGGTAAAATATATGGCTTGGTGTGTATAAGATATAACCATGTATGTGGTAAGTATGTTAATCACCATGTGTTAAGTCATAATAAACATGTAAGCTATATAGGCCCACAATAATAGGATCACAAGGCACATAAGTAATTAAGATCTATATAAGTGAGATAAGATCTAGGATGCTTAAGGGAAGTAGTTGGTGTTTTAACCTAATTTGGATTAATGAGTTATATTAATCTAAATAACATATAAATTGTTTATAATAATGTCTCAATTCAAATTTTCACCATTGTAGACACACAAATTTAATCATTAAGTGTTTAACAAATTTTAAACTTGACATTATTACTTCTCTTGACCCATTTACCATTCTGCTAACTTACTATCTATATGAAAGCATTCATTATTCTAAAAATTGTCTTGTAACCACTTAAAATATCATTCAAACATATCTATTTTTCTCACATATTACTTCCATACTAGTTCCAATAGTCTCTTTCCTTCAAGGATATGACTACACTAGGTTAGACATGTTTGTACTACGACCGTATCACTAGCACGATCTTGTCCCCCACACCCTAATGATAACTTTTTAAATTATTTAAATTGAATTTTACCCATCTCAAACTTTTAACAAGGTCAGTTAGCATAAATATTAAAAATATTACTCTATATAATCACATCAAAACTTCTCAAAACCTATCTAGCAATCACTTGAAAATTATACTACACATTAAGCAAAAGAGCACTATTTATCTAATTCCAATTTTGAATCAATCTAATAGTAATAGGCTAAGTGTAAATATATCTATTATAGGTCAAGATCACTCATTTTCATACATTTAAATCAATCTATCTAAGAAATTCAATATTCACACACTTACTTTAGGAGGGAGAACTACATCAGCTTAAGGCCCTTTTCGGCTATGTAGGCAACACTCAGACTACATGGATTTTTTTATCAAGGTAGTTTGTTTATTACCATAGCCATATTCCCATTTTTGGGAATTTTATATACATTTTTTTATTTTAAAGGAGTTAGATTTTTAGATTTTATAGGTCTTCCACACTTCAAATTGGTATACATAGTCACACAAGAAACCCTTGCAGATAGGTGCATAGACTCAAATCAAAAAATCAGTCACATAGTAAACCAAGATGTGGCCACAATAAAAAAATAGGGTCATAATGCATCCTTGTTCTCCTAGGGTAACCTTATCCCAACATAGTTCATAATTTTATTTTAAAGTGTGACACATTTAACAAGTCTTTTCAACTGGTTTCCATTCACAGTTAGCTTGCACAATTGGTTTTAAATCTATTTGAGGGAGGTTTGCATATATATTGTTCAATTTAGTATTTTTATCTCATTTCAAATCCTTTAAATTATGTAGTTTACTTCCAAATATGTATATTCCTTGTATTTCAATTTCAATTTTGTAAATATTTTTATTTGATTCATTTTAATTGAAAATAGATTAAATATTTCAGTGAACCCCCTATTTTTAGAACATTATTATATATTTTCTTGATTTTTATCCTAGGTTTCATACAAATTTATGTAAGTTTTATATTTTAATTTCAGATCTGTGTACTCCCTATATATTAATTTCAATAGCTTAAATCTATTTATTTGATTTATTTATATTAAAAATAGATTAAATATTATGATGAAGCAAATTTTATGCAATATCTTCATGAACATATAGAAAAGATTGATTCCCTCTTATATTTGATAGATATGAACAAAAAAAAGGCACCCAAAATAGCTCTTCCAATATTTCCATTTCCACTATTGATCCACTCTTATTTCTACACCTTTAGTTACCTCTATAGAAACATCTTTTAGTTTGAGAACATCACTTAGTTTCCAACACATATCCATGCCTATGCCTACTAATGCTAAGTATATTCCTATAATTACCTCTAAAAATACTAATCTAGAGCATACCATTATTTATTTACAAGCTAATCCATCTCAAATTAAACAAACCATTTCTCATGTTAGCCCCTCTATGGATTCATGTTATTTGTTATATAACCCTTTGGCACTTGAAATTGCATCTTATTCATTACTAGTTGGCTTTGTGGATCCTCAGCTACCTCTATATGAAGGCAAAGGTGATAATGAACAAAATTTGCATGCATTTCATGTAGCTTGTCTAGACTATGTAGATAATGACAAAGTATAGACAAAACTCTTTCCAATAAGTCTCAAATAATATGCTATTAGATGGTTCTATGATGTTCCTCTTTAATTAGTAAAGGATTTAAATCCTCTAGAAAATCACCTTTTTGATTAATTTTTCTATCAACATTAGTGAAAATCTAGCATATGCACAAATTACAAAGCTCAAAAAGGGATCTAATGAAATAATCAATGAATATGTGCTAAGATATAAGACTATTCTAGTAAAAATGACAAATGAAATGGCTGATAATGAGCTCCAAGATATTTTCACTCAAAGTTTGCTATATCCACTTCAAGAATCCATTATGTTTTATAAGTTCAAATATTTTTATGAGTTATTCCATATAGTCAAAGTGTGTAAGGCCAAATTGATTACTTTGAATAAGCTCAAGTACACTTCAAATGGTCCTTCTACTTCAAATGTTAAGTTTTAAAGCAAGCCACACTACAAGAGCACACCAAATTAAAGAAAAATTGAATCTATTATTATAGATAATGCTATCTCACAATCAACACAATATCAATTACAATCTCCATCAAGGAGGTAATTCTCAATGTTACCTTCACCTCCTCATATACTATTACAAAAACTAACTGAATGTAATTTCATCACTTTTCCTCTACCAATGTAAGTGGACATGTCTATACCACAATATAATTTTTTGATGTCAATGCATATTGTGGCTACCATATATGTATTTTTCATTTCACAAACAAATGTTACAAGCTCAAGCATAATATTAAAGATCTCATCGATGAAAACATTATTGATATTGACACACCTACTAAAGAGGCTTAGCCACAAGTAAATGACAATTTAAAGCTCAAAGTATATAAAGATCCTTTTCAAAAATCATGAAGCAAAAAATAACAAGGAAAATTCTAAAGTACATTATGCATATAATGCTCATTCTACTCATACATATGGGTATCTACTTGATAGCATCATTGGCATAGTTACAAGCAAATAAGCATCACATCCTATGATAGTGAAATTGTCGATGATGATTCAAATAAACATGTACTATTTACAAGCAATACACTCAAAATATTATCATAGATAATGGATCAAGTGAAACTGTGTGCACCATAACACTCCTCTACTCTTTTGGTTATATAGAACCAGATTTACAAGATATTTATAGAGTTTTCAAAGAATTTGATGGTCATACACATGACACTCTCAGGCATATAGTACTACTTTATGAGTGGGGCCTCTCATAGTGACCACTCTATTATTAGATCTACCAATCACATGGGTATTTCATATGATCTTAGGACATCTTTGGATACAAAATATCAGAGCAGTACCTTCTTTAATGTATAAATTTCTCAAATATATTCATGGTAATCAACTAGTCAATATTCCTAGAATCCAATATGAATATCCTTTAGATCCAATGACATTTACTTCTCCTATATAAAATTTAGAAGGCCCATACATTAAGCAACATGGTAATGAAATAGTTTTTTTAAGAGGATATTACATAATCAATTTCTACATATACTTATGAAAATGATATAGTTACACATGAGCATAACATAAAATCAATATTTCCATCTACTTATGAGCATGATCCAGTTACACACAAGCATATTAAATTAGTTTCTAAGAGCATGGTTCATTCTCCTAACCAAAAAAGTGGCACCTAAAAAAAAGCATTCATCTCCTAAAGCAACACATGTTATTCAAAGAGTTTCACCATATGTTACAAGTACAAGTTTTTATATCTCCTCCTCCTACACATGAGGATATAGGTTCACATGGGTAAATGGACAGTGATTCAGATTCAAAGACATATACAATTGGTACTTATTATTCATAGGGAGTCACTCCATACAATTAAGTTGGGAATACATATGTACATTGTCTTTCTGAGATACTTGATTGTACATAACCTTCTACTTCCTTCCAGTCTATTGATTTAATAGAGTCTATTGATTAGTTATCTACATATTTTTTTGTACATATCTTCTTTGATTTTGTTTCATTTCTACTTCTTCCATCCCCATTCTAAGCATTCTTATAGTCCTTGTTTCTATTTTTCACTTTGGGAACTTGCCCTCTTGATTGCCAGATTGATTTGAACAAATACAAAACAACAATCTTACAAATATTTTAATGCACTTTATTTATGGCATAATTATCATACTATGCCTTTCATTACACTTATATGATCACATATTTCTACTTTTACAAGAGAACACATAGATTATTACCCAGTGGGGGCATGAACATTATTATCTACATACCAACCACTTGTGCTAGATTATTATGAATCATTTTACGCATACATTGGTGTAATTTTCCTTGTCTTCCTTGTTATCGCATTATGCTTTAACACCTTGTTAAGGATTGTTCGAATCCCTAAATTTCATCTATTTTTAAAGCCTTGATTATTAGAACTTTCAAATATTTTGATTTTAAAAATAAATAAATAAAATAGCAATATGACAAAAACTCAAAAAATAAAAATATTTTAAAAAATTCAAAATGAGGACCTAAAGAGAAATTTCAAATGTTTCTAGTTTACTTATTTGCATATGTTATTTATTTCATGTAAAGTAGATAACATATTTTAGTTTCAATACACAATTCTTTTCATGAGATATGTGAATGTGATATAGGACATAATTTTATATGGTTCTTTGATGTTAGCTTCCTTTATTACCCAACAACCTTGGTAAGTTGGGGGCATCTCTTCATTATTAGTAAACACTTCAAGAAGTTGTATCTATCTATAACCTCTCAATGATGTTGAGCTATATATCATAAAAATGTTTTGCTAATCACTCATACTTTACATTGTGCTACATAAAAATGTTATTTTCTAACAATGTCATGGATACTGTTTAAACCTAGATTAGATAAGGATCCTACTTGGGTAGATAGGGATAAGAATATAGAAATGAAAATGAACAAGGGTGATGATCAGATCTACAACATACCAATTAGATTCTAAACTTAGATATAACATATATTGAATTTTTTAAACTAAGACAAGCTAAAATTAGTAAGTGCAATTATGCTAGATATGGAAGTGACAAAGAAACATTGTACTTACTTAATTCTGATGCTAACACAGTTTTGGATCTAGAATAAGAAGGAAGCAAACTAGAAAAAGATTTTGGAATAGTCACCAAAGTCCAAATTGATTACCTCTGAAGCTATAGACACTAGCGTTAGTCTTAGATGATTACATTAACACTAATATCTAAACCTGATGTAGGTGCCCTGTATGGAATACCTACTAGAAAAATATGTAAACACTTGGATGCTTTTGGGTTTATCTTCACCTTTGATCTAGTGAATTTAGATCTGGTTCATAGATTTTCACTTTTTATGAAATAATAAAACCCTAGTTCTTTAGCTTCATAAATACCCTAGAAAAAATGGGTTAGTGGGCACATGGTGTAGAGCTGACCCAAAGACCCCTATGTTAATGAATGCTACCTCTATAGTCTATACTCTGAAGAGGGCCTTAGATGATGTAGCTCTTCCCTATGTGTTGGCTTGTGTATGAATCATGTAATATGTGGAAAGCAAGTGTATGTAATAAAAAATGCATCATGTCTATAAATAAATCCTAACTCAGAGAAGATAGATCATACCATACACTTGCAATTAGATATACATTAGATAATCAGGAACATGACCAATATGGGGATCTACTAGACCTAATTAGAGGATATCTTACCAAAATACACTATATTAGGGAGGGTTCCAAAGCCTCCAATCAAGCACAATCATGCAATAACCCTAAGGGATTCTTGTGTTTTGATATCTCACTAAACTAATAATAATTAAAACAAATATAATCTAGTGCTCACCAAAGCTTGTGGCATAAAATGGGGGTTAGAAACAATAAAATTAAACATGCATAAGAGATATAAAATCACATAAATGTATACAAAATCCTAATACATGAAAGAGAAGTAAAAATTCATATTTATCTACTCTTACGAAGGAAGAAAAAAGTTAGAAATACTTACCTTTGAATATGAACCCATCGAGCCTCAATCTCTCCTTTGGCCAATGTGCTTCACGAGAGGTTGTTGTGGTATGTAAGGATGACAAGGATAAATAAATTATAGGATACACAACCTATCAATGCATCCAAAAGACTTCTCCATAAGACAATATCTATATCTTCAAAGAAAGTATGAAACCCTATGCTTGGTCCTCAAGTAGAATGGTGGATAAGCAAATAAACAATAGCTCTTACATCTTATTCTCTTCTCTCAATAATGGAGAAATGAAATTGTATATATAGGAAAATCTAACCCTAAACCCTTACAAAAATTTTGGTTGATAGGGTCGACTCAGTCAACCTAGTAATGTTTTGGACAATAACCCATGTTTAAAATGAACTGCGTTAGCACTATGGGTTGATGAAAAAATAATACAGGGTCGACCCAATTGACATCATTTTAAAACTATTGAAAGGGGATTTAGGCTAGGGAAAAGGTAAATAAAAGTGGTAAATGACTATAGTATGGTACAATAGAGAAGAACAATCTTAGGTATAAGATTTTTAGGAGATAAGTGTATAGATAACAAGTGATAAAAGGGACAATAATCTTGTAAAGCACCAATGGTCTACCTATCCCTTTCTTAGTGTACCCCTTAAGGTGTACACTCAAAGAGATTGAGAATCAATGGGTTCTTTCAATATAAAATGTGTCAGAAATTGACAAAATTTTGAAAATATTATGTGTATACATATGCCCCACTTGAAGCTCATCACATGTCACATGCGTGAAACATGGGATGACACTTTGGGAAATAGAACATGATAACACATAACACTAATGCTAAGTAAAATATAGTAAGTAGAAAATAAGATAAATAAAAGGATAGAATTTAAAAACAAGAGAAGTGATATAGATAAAGAAGTAGACTACAAGAGAAGTGAAGGCATCCAAATGTGAAGAACATTAGGTGAACCTGTAGAAGTTAGTGCAAAAAATTACCAAAAATCAAAATTATTGGAAGATAGACTTATAATAGTGTAAAATATTCTCTACATTATCATGATTCTAGAACATTTTATGGTTTAAAAAATAGAGTAGTATAAAAAATGATATGGGTAAAATAAGGAATCGAAGTAGAAACAACTAGGTTGACCCAGTCGACCTAGTAGGTTAATTTTTTTCTAAATCCACACTACCGACCTAGTGTGTTTCTTAGACTGTCGACCTAGTACATGACTACCAACCTAGTATAAAAATACAGTTTTCAAACTTAGTACTAAGAGGGGAAAAAGTAAAGGGCTAACTTAGTTTGTTAAGTCAGCCTAGTCAAAATAAGGAAATTTTGGTTAACCTAGTGTTTGTTAAGGCAAGGTTAAAATATTAAAGGCAAATGAATGACAAAATGATGGAAACTAAATGACAAATTATTTTAGAACATAATAAATCATGTTGGGAAGCATGAAAAGCATAAATGGCAAAAAATAATGTAGAACATATTAAGTCACATTGGGAAGCATGTAAAACATGAATAACAAAAAGGAATGTAGAACATACTAAATCATGTTGGGAAGCATGTAAATCATGTTGGGAAGTATGTAAAACATGAATGACAAATGAAATATTAATGTAAGACAAATAAAAAAAAATATGGAAGTAAATGATAAGTAACAACATGTAAGTAAGCATGTCAAATCAAACATAAAGAAAAATATGAATGACTAAAAATGAAATGTAAGTCAATATTTATGACAAAAATTAAAAATTTATACATAAATAGAGACATTTAAGAATGAAAAATGTCATATGTAAGATAAGTGAAGTCCACAAAAATTTAATAAGAACATGATAGATAAATGAATATCAAAAGCTCTAAAGGATGAAAAATCAAACTTAGTGCTTGTTCTAAGATACAATGTAGGAAAACATAACCACCTAATGACATGAATAGTATGAAAATGAGAGGGTATGGTAAATAAATGATGTAAGGGTATTTTCAAGGAAGGCCTAGTCCTATCTAAGGTCTTACAATGTAACTCACAAACTATAAACCAAGAGGTATAATAAGGTAAATGTGATTAAGGATGTGATCAGCTAAAAACAATATACAACAAGGAGAATATAAATAAAATATGATGTAAATAAGGAATGTGAGGCACCACATGGGTTATGTGAACATCCTTAGCAAGAATGAGACACACTAGGCAAGTGAGAAAGGCTAAGACCTGCCAACATCAAGGACTTAGGACATTTTGACTAATGAACACAAAGCTTAGGCTAACAAGTGAAGTATATAGATCATCTCATGAAGGCTATATGCATGAAAATTAAAATAAAACTACCTTCCCACAATGTGTTCCCCATTCCTCTTGACCCCTTACAAAATCATTGATCTACTATGAAGATTGGGTACTTGTGTGAGAAATTAGGTTACATTAAAAGATTTTTTAATTCTTCTCTTTTTCCAATCTACTCATCTACCACACCCCAATGGACCTTGAATCTATCATGAGGCCAACTGTGGAGTTTGAGATTTGACTAGAAGAAGGATATGTGCTTGTAATCATGTATTTTAGTGTGATTTGACTTTTGAGATTATTTTTGACTTTGAATCATTACCTTTTATTTGTATTTTATGATTTAGCTTTTAACTTGTTTTGGATTTTTCTATTCCTCTTCCATACAGACTTGGAATGAATAGACACGGGTGTTAAAGATGAAAAACACAAGAGAACTTACACTTGGTCACTAGAGAAAAGGACATAAAGACCAAGGTGTATAAAGACTCCTAGACTTTCCCACAAGTAAGTGTGCAATCTCAAAATTGACTGATGTGAACCTCAAATGAAAGGAAATAATGGAAATATGGGGATTATAAGAGATTCATCTAGGTAATAAGTGATACAATGATGAATATGCTTATATCTAATCATAAAGAGGTAAAATAGTGTTATAAAAGGGATGGGGATATGCTTATGATAGTCATGTCACTAGAGAAGCCATACTAACCTATAATGGATCTAGCACAAGCACTAATGAAAGTAGTAGTCATCCTAAAGATATATTTAAAGATGTTTTAATGTGGTAATTTGTGAGGAAATCTAGGTCTTATCCATGGTATTACATTGCTACTCACAAGGTGAATACCAATAAGGTGAATGCTAAAAATAATAATCATAAAGCTACTAAGGCAAAGGATGACATAGAAAGACAAAAATGAAAGATATATATAAGACCCAGAATGAAAACAAAGGCCAAATGTAATGTGTAAGAAAATACCAAAGAACCCAAAGGAAAATAATGATGCTAGTAAAGTGAAACTAAAAGAAGTAAAGTTCATAAAAACAAAGAAATATGAGATAAAAAATAACAAGTAAGATATATGCTGATGTCTATATCAAAGATGAACATGTGAAATATAAGTCTATAAGTCTCAAAAGGTTTCTTGAAGTTGAATTTATTTGTTATTATGAATTATAGAATAAGAGTGGGCATCATAAGATGCCCCAATGGGTAAGTGGATGTAGGGATGAGCATCACAAGATGCCCCAAAGTCTGAAGGGACATGTAGATGGGCATCGCAAGATGCCCCAACATGTGAGTTAGAGTGAGGTAATATTAAACCATTAAAATGATTTACATTGGTTTGGTAGGTACATTTGGAGATAGGTAAATGTGTTGGTTTGTAAGATTTTAGGGATGTTAAACGTGGCATAGGATGTGTAGGAGAGGTATGGAGAGGTAAAGTAAGTAAAGGAGGACCATGCATGATATACTTTGGAGTAGGCATTTGAACTACACATTTTTTTGGTTCATTTGATCTAAGAGGTTGAGGTTCAATGGATGCAATGATACGTTTAAATTTGTTCATGTTAGCTATCCTTTCCTTATTGGTGTAGGAAGAAGGATCAACTATGGTTTTAACAACATTAGTAGATGAGGTGTAGGTATGGGATCATTGTTGTTGATCATTAGGTAGTTGATGTTGATGTGATTGTGGTTCTTGAGATTGAATTTGAGAAGCTTGAAGATAATCTTGATAGCATTATTTTATGAGAGTATCAAGATTAAAATATGGATGAAGCAAGGAAGAAAGAAGAAATCGGTGAATATCATGATAAGACTCATGAGAATGACATATAGTAGCATGCCACTAACAAAATTTATTAGGATTTTACCATTTTGGAGGAGGTTTGGAAGGATAAAAACTCATGGGTTTAGAGGGTGGAGATTTATTCTTAAGTTGTTCTAGACTCAAGGGAGGGTGGGTTGGGTAAAAATTGGTTGAATTAGATGCTCTATTTTGAGGTTGGGGAGGCTTGGATGAATCAATGTTATGAGGAAATGATTGGAAAGGTTCTTTATTAGTTATTTGAGGTGTTTTAAATTGAGTCATAATGAAGTCTTGTCTTTTTACTTGGTCTAAGGATTCTTATAAAGTCTTAGGTGAAAATATTCAAACTTTGTATTGAAGGGGAACTTTAAGAGCAGTAACAGATAGTTTTAAAAGAGTATCATCATTCATGTTATGGTCCAATTTATGATCTAGAGACTTCCATCATTTGATGAAAGTGTGAGCAGATTCATTAGGAAGTTATTTGGCATTGATAAAATGGCTAAGGTAATTTTCAAGAAGGTCATCATATTGGAATTCCTTCACTAGAGCATTGACTAAATCCTCTAGTTGTGAGATGAAATGTCTAAGAATTTGGTTTTACCATTCAAATACATCACCAAAAAATGTTTTGGCTAATGTCTTGGTGGTAGCAATGGTGTTAGTGTGGACCCATTCTTTATAGAGATTACAAATATATTTAAGAAAGATAGTAGGGTCCTTAGTCCCATTATATGTGATAGTTGGAGAATTTTTTCCAATATCTATGGATGAAATGAATGGGGATAAAGGTTCATTTTGAAGATGTTGAAGCATTTTGTGATTTATTGAAGGTTGAGGGATGATATTCCCATTGGCATATCTAAGAGGAGGAGGGATAAAATTTTGATTTGGTTGAGACATGATGACTTGAGGTGGTTGAATAGTCATGTTTAATAAATGTTGTTTCATGTTCATCATTTAAGAGGTGTTAGAAATTTGCATTATATTGATTTGCTATATGAATGTGTAAGAAGTTGAGTTGTATCAGTAGGTGGGTTAGTGTTTGTAGGAGGGATATTAGTGTTGATATATGGGGGATTATTTGGTGTAGGATTCCCAACATTGGTATTAAGAGGAGGATTAAGATGAATGACCTCAACTACATTATATTGTGTAGTGATTGGTTTTGGATTAGGAGAAGATGAAGGAAGAAAGTGAATAGTTTCATCTGAAGTAATGAAACAAGTGAGGTTATGATATAAATATTTGATTATGCAATGTTTTTGACTAAGGGAAGGATAAAAATATGTGATAATTATGAAATAAGATGAGATAACCACACAAGGAATAGGTGCAAAAGAAAAGAGATAAGAAGAGACAGATAAGAGTACAGAGTCAAAACTATCAACCTAGTATAGGAAACTGATGCTTAAAAATGTAGAGAGTTGACATTATTGACCCTAGTATAAAAAATTGAGGCTTAAAATTGTACAAAGTCAATAGTGTTGACCTAGTATAGAAAATTGAGGCTAAAATCTATACAGAGTTAATAGTGTCAACCTAGTATAGAAAACTGAGGCTAAAAACTATACAGAGTTGATAGTGTCAACCTAATACAAAAACTTGAGGCTAAAAACTATACAGAGTCGATAGTGTAAACCTAGTACTAGAAACAGAGGTTGAAAAAGCATACAAAGTTGATAGGGTTGACCTAGTACTAAAAATAGAGTATGAAAAAGTGTGTAGAGTTGATAGGGTCATCCTAACATAGTAGGCAGGGAAAACATATATCTTGTAAGAGACTATGTCAAGCAAAAGACTGTGTACTAAAATAGGAAAAAAATTTCAAGTAATTTTGAAATCAAGAAATGAAAGGAAACATGTAATCAATTGGATCAATGAGGTTCATCCAATTGAGGCACACAACACAAAACCTTGTACCAATACTGGCTAATGCAAGTTTTGCAGTACAACATATAACTAAGCAAAGAGTAAGCAATCAACTTAAAAATTAAAAAACTAAGTGGTCATCCTGAATGTTGTTAGATTATTAAAATATGGTTTTAGATGTTATAGAAAGTTAGTTGTAAGGAACTAATAAACAATCTAAGGATGGTTTTAGGATGTTTAGGTTAGAAGAGATCTATATTGACAATGGTATTGGATTGATATTAGGGCCTACCCCATCACTTCACACATCATAGAGATAAGGGTGTCAGGTACTTAGCCAAAATATACCATTAACCAGATGTTTATACTTGGCTAGAAAACCAAGTTAGCTTCCCCCTTGGTGATGAAATCCAAATAGGTAGGCCTTGGGTAGACAATTGTTAAAATGTGTTTAAATTTTTTGCGATTTGGTAGTGTGTGAATAAAAAATAAAATAGTGAAACTAAATGGTATATTGAAAAACCACCTAATTAGACTATGTGATCTATTCTAAGCATGCAAATAACAAGAAATGAAAGTGTGAGCTAATTAATAACATATAAGTGTTAATTCCAACTTTAAAACATAGTATAGTGTCGATTCAATCGATAATGTATGTAAATAATATAGAATAGAGTCAATAGTGTCATTTTTATACTACAAAAGCAAGGGTATAAAAATAAACTATGTTGACAATGTCGACCTAGTTTTCCAGACAACACATAGAATATAAACTATGTCAATAGAGTCAACCTAATTAACTATATAGGGGTAGTTTTAAAGACTATAAACTATGAAAAATAGAACTATAACAAATGATAGAAATGACAAATAAGGATATAAAGAAACCTTGGTGGGTTGGGAAATGCAGAGGAAGATAAGATTGCTGTTAAAGAACCCTAATTTATACTTGTAAATTTTGATAACTGTGTCGACTGGGTCGACCTAACTTTGCAGATCTTGTTTGCTAAAAACTTGTAAAATGTACTATGTCAATAGGGTTAACCTAGTATATTTTTTAGAAGTTTGGAAATGTACAAGGTCAACCTTATAGTATAAATTAGATGTATGAAAATGTATAGGGTTGATTGGGTCAACCTAGTAGTTTGAATTGGATGTCTAAAAATGTACAGGGTCAACCTAGTAGGCTAATTTGGATGTCTAAAAATGTATAGGGTTGACTAGGTCAACTTAGTAGCCTGTACATGATGAAAAACTTGCATATATAGAATTGAATCATATTGATTCAACTATGTTAAACCTACACATAAAAGTTAGAATTGTGTCGACACTATCGACCTAGTATTGTAAATATATAAAAATAAAATGATAAAACAACAAAAAATGTGAAATAAAACCTGCAAGGTTTAGATTCACATCAATTTTACTAGAATGTATGCATTCATAAATGCATCATGTATATAAATCAATCCTAACTCAAATAATATAGATCATACCATACACTTTCGATTGGGGATACATTAGATAATCGGGAACATGACCAATATGGGGATCCACTATACCCGATTAGGGGATATCTCACCATAATACACTATGCTAGGGAGGGTTCCAAAGTTTCTAGTCAAGCACAATCATGTTACAACCCTAAGGGAGTCTTGTGTTTTGATATCTCACTAAACTAATAACAAGTAAATCTAATCTAGTTCTCACCAAAGCTTGTGGCACAAAGTGGGAGTTAGAAATAATAAAAGTAAACATGCAGAAGAGACATATACTCACATCAATGTATATATAATCCTAATACATATAAGAGAAGTACAAATACATATCTATATACTCTTAAAAAGGAGGAAGAAAGTTAGGAATACTTATCTTTAAAGATGAAAACTATGCCAAATACTGAATAAGTGTGGAGAATGTGCTTCTAAAGCATGCCCCTATTGAATCTAAATATTGTGCCTAATGTGGAGAATATGCCTCTATGACATGATGCCACTGATATGCCCCCATTTGAGGTGAGGGAAAAATATAAATGGTAATTACCTCACCTCAAAAGGATAAGATAACTAAATAATGTGTGAATGGAACCATGTAACATATAAAAGAACATGCCTAGGTAAATGTAACATTGAAGAACATAAAATAATATGATCACATGAAGGCCTAAGATGCATGATAAATATCATGGAAACATATAGATAGTAACAATACAAGCTCAATAAGAAAATCAAGAACACACACAAGAGTACTAAAAAATCAAGTCAAAAGTAGTGTTCCAAGGAGACTACAAATAAGGGGCATATTAAAATGTCACACAATAAAATGGACATGACACATAAAATTGTCTATGTTGATGCCTAAAAATATTGCTTTTAGTGAACAACCTCATATGGGAAGCTTTATAGATGTGGGAATGAATTATGATCTGTAAAGTGAGCTCCAAGATTTTAAAAGCTGACTCTTCAAATTAATTAGGGATGAAAAGGGTAAGGAGGAAATGCAAAGAAAACTAAAACGAAACTAAGGCAGTATGCTGAGATCTTCAATGTATCCACCTAATATTGCATAAAATAGCTTGAACCTTTGAAACATGATAGATAATTTAAAAGAGCATATACATAATTTAATCTTTGCAACATAAATAAAAGCCTATACTAAAGAAGTAGAGAATAGAAATAACAAACAACAATATATTCCATTCAATTTGACACAAAACACCACATCCTCTTCATTGTTAGGTAGAGAAAAAAATATAAAAGGCCCAAAGGCACAACATACAATATTCAATCCTTCCCATGAGGGGCACTTACTAAGGTCATAAAATGAAAATAAATGACTACTGCTATTCTATTCAAAACTAAACTATTAAAAATGGCTACTCTCTAATAATAGTAAAAATAATTTTTATTATTGAATGTCAAACCCTTGTATAAAGAAAAGAGCCTAGAATATATATGCATAGTGGCCTCGTAAGGGAGAAACTCCCAAAACCCAGTATTCATATTCATGATGAGGCCATTGTAACTAAAAAGGGGAGCTTCAGGTCATGAGTGTAGATGGTCTTAAAAAATACTAGATATGATACAATTGTTGATGCCTCATGATTCCCATGAAGCTTAGAATAAGTGTTATGGAAACATGTGTCTACCTCTAAAACTACCTCTAAAATTATTTTTGGAAATGGTCCCCACTTCCCTTGACCAATGACACTGATCAAAGCCCTGATAAAGAGACCTTTGCTCTCAAGGAGCACGAGGATGATGCATGACACATTGAGGAGTGAACATTCTCCTTTGAAAACATTTTATCACTTTTTAATCGATAACACATAGATCCACCATATGGTGACTAGCACTGCTTCTGCAGAAGTCAAGAAATACTTTTCAAAGAATGAGAATGGTATAACCACGTGGAAGGTTTGCTTCTTTTTCATTATTAATGCATAGTGGGTCCTACCCATTACTTCATCAACTAATGACATTGCTCGAAGTTCTAACAAAAAGAAACCTACCTTAGATAAGTTCTATGATTCCATGTGGTAATATCATGCTACTCCTGGGTGATTCAGGAACCTTTTCATGAAGAATGAGCATCAGGGTGCCATGTGGAAAAAACAAAAAGGGTAGAGACTTAGTCAAAAATAAAAAATGGGACCAGAGAAATAGGATGCTAAGATCCAAAATGTCAAACTCACCAAGAACATCCACGATGAAAATTTAACTTTCTTAAAACATTTCAAAATGTGGATTATAATCCATAGTTCCTAATGACTTGTAGGGGAATCCACCTACAGATGGAAGAACCCAAAATTTATAGTTTCTCAGACTAGTCAAAGCAAAACTGCAAAAAGGGTGAGACCTACAAAACTCATAACTTCTAAAGAGTAACCTTCAAAGGCATCCACTCTTCCTCCTTAGGTTGAGTTTTCTCTTTATAGCCTTAAAGGCTCTATCCAGATTAATGATCTCCTTGAAGGAGATGCTGCTCAAGCCTTTTACTACCATCTAAATTTAAAACTCTAGTTAGACAAGAGGCTAAAAAATGGTCTCCACTTTAGATATGCTTGGTGTTTGACCGAGATTTGCAAAGATGGTTTGGTCATTCTGATTTTTGATCAATAACTCTTTTATTTTTCCTTTATGAGGACTATGTTTTTTGTAATAAATGGGGAGGGGAGTCTCAATTGGAAAAACTATTCAATATACCCCTTCATGTCCTAAATCCCCTTTTCTAAGGCATCTAAAAATTCCTTGCACTTTGATGCTACCTTATTTTAGCTCAAGAACTCATTCACCTTCACCTCCACCTACCTTTTGTCAACCACCCCTACTACTTAGAACATCTCATCCATCAGGTTATATAGCTTCTAGATGAGGAGCTATGAATATTGAACCTTAGGGGACATGAAGGTGAGGACCTGGTCCACAGATGTGTTCACTTGTGTGCTCAACCATTGTGAGTCCACAATGAACCCAAACACTGAATTCAAGTTTGTAGCTATATTATTTATTTATTCTCTCCCAATAGGATACATATAGTTGATGGACTATGGGGAGGATACCTATCTTTTGGGAGTAGGCAATGAGGTAATTCTTCAACTGCTAGATTTATTGGTCCTTGGATGAGGACTCTTATTGCATCTTATACTATATTCATTGTTGTATGCTTGTAGGATACACATAGTTGATGGACTATGGGGAGGATACCTATCTTTTGGGAGTAGGCAACGAGGTAATTCTTCAACTGCTAGATTTATTGGTCCTTGGATGAGGAATCTTATTACATCTTATACTATATTCATTATTTTATGCTTGTAGAGTCCAAGAGACTCTTATGGGTCTACATGAGATCTATTTCCTTTTTGTATAGCTTATTTTATGTAACCTGCTTCTCCTTCTTCATGCCATCAATTTTGGCCTTCAATTTTACTACTTGAATTCATAGTTGGGCCCTTTGGATGGCTTCTACCTGGATGCTCTCAGTGGTGATATGGATCTATTAGTTAGACCTCATTTTTATGAGCTCTACTTCTTTAGCCTTAGCTTCTATGTTTAGGTGGTCGATGATACCTTTGACTCTTATGAGTTCTTACCCCTTCTTTTCTAGCTAGTGGCCTGCCTTAAGATAGTCTATGGTGATGGAATTCTAGGTTTCCTCCATCAACTCGACCCTATTAGTTGGTTTGGCCTATTTGAGGTTAAGGTTAATAATGTGTATCGAGTAATCCCTTGATTTCATCTATTCTTGGGGCTTGAATACTTGTGGTGTCATATGTGTAATCATCAGAGATTGCTATGTAGGGTCAAAGAATAATTGCATATAATGTATTATCAGGGCCTTATCCATCTTTCCTCTTCTCTTCTTTTCTTGGGCCTCTCAGGCTTTCCTTATAGTCTCCAACTACTGGTGTAACTGCTCCTACAATTGAATCATTTCCCTTGTGAAGGGGATCTTTGTCATATTTTAAAAGGAATGGTCAATTTCTACTATGAAGCAGTGGATGCTATTCCCATGGGGATGAGTGGGTGAAGGGTTAGGGTGGAAGGCAAGAAAGGCAAGAGGCCACAGAGAGGAGTGGTGGGTGATTACACCATAATGGATGTAGATGTGGTGGATGAAGGTAGAGGAGTGAAAAGTGACACCAATGATGTGATTGGCTAAGTAGTGGAAAGTGGTGTAAGCTCAGTGGAAACGGTGGAGGGTAAAGAGGAAGTGAAAAATAAAGCATAAGTGAATAAGAGAGGTTGAGTGGAATGTACCTTCTTTTTATTAGGCTTGGGGGAGGGTTGGATGCTTATGCTTTGGTGTCAGGCTAAACTAATGCTACCTTAAGATACCCTAAAGAGGCCTATTATTGTTGTAGAGGAGCTAGATATAGAGGAGGTGGCTAGGAAAGAGGTCTCTTGATTATGGAAAATTCTTCCTCTTTTTTTCTTCAACTAAAACCTTTTCCTTTGTTTGAGCCTCTTCCTCATGGTGCTCATCCTAGAGGTTCTCGAATTGATCGTTAATGTCCAAGTCCTCTAAATTGAGCTCCCTTTTGCCTATTTATTGCCTATACTTCCAATAGGCATCCATTTTCTCTTTGATCCATCCCATTTGGACAAGCTACACTTTGAGACCCTTGGTCATGGTCTTTATAGGATCAAAATCTTGGATTGGTTTATAAAAGGACTCCCATGGTTGGTGGGTATCCAAAAGGATATTGGATAGATCCACATAATGCTTGATATCTTCCCTATTGTATACTTTTAATCCTAAAAGTATGGCTGAGGCTCATGGATGAAGGGAGTGATAATTGTTAGAGCAGCTATGTAGCCAGCCAAATCATAGTTCCATTGATTATTTATCTAGTCCAAGTCAAGCTCTATTAGTTTGAGCACAAGAAGTTGCTCCTATGACCTATTCACAACTGTAATTCCCCATATTGATAAGGGGATGTCATAAATGGCATTTTTATTTCCACCTACACCCTATATCGAGTCCACCATGTTGAGTTGATAGGCCAACTCTAGGGCCAAGGTTCTATCTGTGAGTAGGCATAAGATTTGGAATGACTCCTCCTTGAAATTGTAGATCTTAATGAATGTGAAATGGGCTTTGAAGAAACAATCAAATGGAACTTTGTAGCCAGTGAGCCATGTTCTCTAGTGGTCCATCATTCTGAAGGTAATGGGTTCCTAACTGAGGTTAATCAGGATCAAAGATAGGAAACACTTTGAAAACTCATAATAATCTTATGTGGTTGATAGGATGTGGGTCCACACAGAGATAGGAATAACCATGTGAGGGTTCATGCCCATCTTAGTCATGTTAATAGTAAAATACAAAGATAATAACTAGGAACTCTGGTACATGATCAGGCGAATAAGGAAGGAAGAATACCTAAAGGTATTCTAAGTCAAAAAATTTGCTAGTTGATTGTGTATGGAATTGGTGATGACATATATGAAGTCCATCTTGTAAGATTTCTCCCTACTTACTATCTTCTATTGGAAGACTGCACCCAATTGGAAATCATAAACATTGGAGTTTGAGTCCTTTCCAAAGAAAAATGAGAACATAGAAAGGGCATATTTAATATCTTATGCTATAAATTTCACAAGAGCAATGGGAAGAGGTAGTGCTTCCATGTAATTTATATGAAGAGCTAAGTTAAGGAACTTTGGCTTATGAACATGAGTGTCTCATACATTCTATAGGCTCTCCATATCATATATGTCTATGTTAGGGTTGTTAGGGAGCTAAAACATCTCCCTTACCATGTCAACACTGATGTCCACTTTTAGGTGGTTACCCATAATAAATGCAGTGTTGGTGTCCTATCTCTCTACACATAGGGAAATAATCTCCAATCGTGGGTGTATGAGATGCACCATGTATTGAAATAGTGTGGAGATATATATCCTATAGTCAAACTCAAAGTCATTGTTTTGAACATTTTAAAGCATGTAGGCATAGGTGCCCTCTCTCAAATTCTTTGTGTTCTTGGTTAATTTGGGATTAAAGATCCAATCTGCATAGTCTAGGACTAGTGAAAGGTCCTTGCAATGCCCTTTTGTGATGATCTTGACATTTGACACTACAAGCTTCAATTGTGCAAAGGTGGATGCATATGATTTAATTCCTGCAAATTGTGGTAGAAGGTCTCCATGATCACCCAATCCATACGTTCTATATTTCCTAGGATGTCTACTACCAAATGAGGATCTATAAGTTTCCATATTATAACTCTTTTCAATAATATTCCCTTCATTCTAAGGAAAACATTGGATATCATCTTTTTACTCACAATTCTTCATAATTCTTTGCTCAATTATTTGTTCAAGGTGCTTTGCTTAGCTCAATAATCTTAGAAACTCTTAGGAATTTAAATGTTTGGCTTGATTAAGAGAGGGGCATTTATAGGCTATCACTCATAGCATGATCACCATGTAGCCCAATTTGAATTTTGGTGCCCATAAATGATAAGGGCGATAAACATTTGAGGAGCTACTTGCAAGAGATTTTGTGGTGATATTTATGGGAGATCATGCAATTTGAGGGTGCCTAACATTAATGATAGGGGGAGTGGGGTAGATAACCATCTATTAGTGGATGATTCAAAATAAGGGGATCCAAAGAGTGGACACTTAGTGATGAGATAACAAAAACTTATGCCAACAACACTTATTCAAAAAAAAACAAGAACAAAAGAGGGAAACCAAATAACAAAAGGGAAGCTAACTAACTATGCATAAGGTGAGGCTGACAAGTTAGTTGAAGTGATTTAAGTATATTCCATTAACTAGAATCTCTAAGGCATGTCCCTGTTCATCAACCAACTCAAATGCATTGCCTTGCCTATCATTGATGATGCAGAAAGGACCTCTCCATAGGGAATCAAACTTAACATGTTGATCTAGCCTAATGGCCCTTTCATCATACTTTAGAACCAAGTCTCTAAGCTTGAAGCTTGGGTCGAATGCCTTCTTATATAACCATCACTTAACTACCTAATTTAGAGTGACCTTAGCATTACTATCTTATTCTCTCACTTCTTATAGATGGATTAATTCTACCAACCTAACCTCTTTTGCCCCATCTTGCACTATCTTGACCACTTTCAATAACTGTAGAGTGAGACTTTCCATTGAGATGGGCATGACCCCTTCCTTTACATACACTAATTCAATGGGATGCCTTCAAAATCTACTTATGAGTGATTTGATTGGTCCATAGAGCTATCTTCACATGATGATGCCACTCACTTTGTCATTCATTGCCTATCCTCTTAATTAACCTTATGAAGTTCTTATTTGTTGATTCAGCCAACCCATTCCCTTGTAGGTAGTAGTTGGATGAAGTCTTAAGGTAGATACCATTTATAAGGGCAAATTTTTAAATATTTGAGCTGATGAAAGATTTTACGTTGTTAGGTATGATCATTTTTGGAGGGTGAACCCTTATAATCAGTTCCTCCAGAAAGTTAAGGATCACATTCTTAGTTGCCTTTTTTAAAGGGGCCACTTCAATCCATCTCATGAAGTAATCCATGGCTATGAGTATCCAATTATGGTCCATACTAGACATAATATTGATCATCCAAATGAAATATAATCCTCACTATATCAAAGGCTCATTGGTCACAATTAGGTTCAGTGGCATGGCTGAATTCTTTCACTTGCCTACAAAAAACTAGTACTATAGGCATCTCTTCATTATCTAGTGGCAATTTGGGATCATAGTCAACTAGTAATATCCCATGCATATGATCTTGGTTATGGTTATCTTTGCTGAGAAAAGATTGACTAGAGGGGAAAAATGTATTTCTTGTAGGATGTTGTTATCAACACATCGAAGGAATCCTCCATCGAAGTTACTTTTGAAAAGGACCCCTTGGAATAGAGTGTAACTATCCCATTAAAACCTATAGAATCTTATTTTATGTACAAGGAAGTCATCTAGAGATTGGCCAGTTCCCATCAGTAACTCAAGACCCATTGGTTTCATATTGACTCACTAAAACCATTTTCAATGTATCTTGTTCTTCCGCTAAGGTATCTACATATTAGTCTAGATAATCACAAATCCCTCTTCCTCAGATCACCTTGGTTGGCCTAAATTTGATGTCATATTCTAAGATCTTAATGATCCAATTGGATCTCTTTTTTGTGATCTCTCCTTCTATTATGTGTTCCCTAATGCTAGAATGCACAACATATACAATTATCTTTCTTCCCACCACCAGGTGTATGAAATTTTTGAGACCTTTAACAATGGTGAAAGCTTGTTTCTCAATGAAATTATATCTAGTCTTATACCCATGTAGGTTTATTTAATAGAAATCAATAGGATGCTTGCCTTTTCCTTCGTCTTCCTTCTGAGTTAACGCAACCACTAGCTATGTTCACTACCATAAACATACAAGATGAAATCTTTAGAGAAGTAAAGATTAACTAGTAGATGAGTAGTGGATATTGCTTCCTTGATCTTGTCAAATATTTTCCTCCCTTCAATGGTCCATGTGAAAGCTTGGTCTTTCTTCAGCATCAATGTGATTGGACTTACTAGCCCTGTAAAGTTTGATATGAATTAGTTGATGAAGTTAATATTTTCTAGGAAAAATTAGATTCCCTTCTTGTTAACCAGTAAGGCTAAGTCCTTGATGGCATTTAATCTATTTGGATCAATAAAGTTGCCTTCTTTAGATACCATGTATCCTAGTAGCTTACCTTACGGTATGCCAAAGATGCATTTTTTGGGTTAAGGGATACCCTAAACTCTTGGCACTTTTGAAAAATATTCTCCAAATGATCAAAATGATCTTCCTCTTTCTTTGAGAACACAATCAGATCATTCAAATAAATGAGGATGATTTTTTTAATTAGGCCCCTTAAAGGCTATGTCCATGGCCCGTTGGAAAGTGGATCCTACATTAGAGAGGTTGAAAGGCATCTTTGCATATGCAAAGGTTCCCCACTTCATGGTGAAAGTGGTTTTGTGCTGATCTTCTTCATTAACCAATACCTAGTTATAACCTGATAATTCATCCAATAGAGAACATTTTTGCACCCACTACCATTTGGAAGATCCATTCCATGGAAGGAAGGGGGTAATGATATTTTAGAGATGCTTTGTTCAAGTCTTTGAATTCCACACATA